>CAJGYO010000016.1:54022824-54750688 GCA_904845875.1 Miscanthus lutarioriparius
GAGAAAGCTAATCAGTAATTTAAGGTGGAACATGCCGGTGTTGCCAGACAGCCCCGAATGTGCGGCTCTAAGAGCCAATGTGGAAGGAGATCGACTAAATAGCCGATTCCTGCATACTCATAAGAATAAATCAGTTAAAGCTCATGGAGTTATGGAAGAAAAATCGATTATCATTCAGGATGAATATCGCTATTTAGACAAATATTAGTCAATGGCAATAGGATGTCATCACTAATCAGTTTTTGCTAAGCCAATGACTGCAAGTAACCGAATCCCCTTTTTATATGAAAATTCAGCCCATCGTCATTTAACCATTTAATAGAGATAAATCTATGAACATATTAGATCTCATCTATCGCTATGACCAGTGGGGCATGAGACAGAATCATGCAGGCCATAGAAACAGCAATAAATTCGATGATCCTAACTTATTACTAATATTAGTGGGGCATGAGGTAGAATCATGTAGGCCATAATATAATAATAAGATCATGGGGCTAGCACATCTTTCAACCTATCTTTACTCTAACGGTCTTGTGACGTGAACTGTATATATGAAAACACTCAATATCAGCTAAAATAGCCGATTCAGGCATAGCGCACAATTAAGGTCATGCCCTATCAGGAACAGATCTACCAAATAACGATCCCCACTCCACGGTGCTAACAGTGGGGTGTGAGGCAGAATCACACAGGCCATAATAACGGGCCATGGAACGGTTTTCGTTAGCCAATAGATCTATTCAAGACCAGACATGCCTTAACCGCACGCTATGCACAATCAAGATTGATATAAAACAACCGATAAAATATAACTCATCGTTTAAAGTGCAGATTAGATCAGTTTAGATTAATAAACGATGGGTTAAATAGGATATAAGGCCTATCTAGATCAATCCCAATCGAGCGAAGTGATATTGTTGTAATTAAATAAATAATGAAAGCAATAAACAATATCGGTAACTTAATGAATCTATCTGAAGGACGCCACCCTTAAATAGAGCCGATAACTTGACCTTAATCTAGTTCAAGCAGAGAGGTCGACCGGATCAATGCAGCCTTACTTAAACTAAACAAGAGTCGATAACTAGCTTATACCAGAGTCGCAGTGGAGGTCGACCGGATCGATGCAGCCGTACGAATAGAAGTACAAGCATTGACGGTACTCACAGACAAGTCGGAGGTCGGCCGGACCGATGCAGCCCTGCTTGTTGAAGAACTCGTCGAGATCTACTCTACTCCTACTCCTAAAGGATGGCTGGAGCCAAAAAATAAGTAACTTATATTTAATTGATTGTGTGTCTTACAAAGTACCATTACCCTTCATATTTATAGAAATGCCTGACCTTCGGCGGGTTTATAGATAGGAAAATACTCCGTGATATCCACGCACGCACATGAGACTCCTAGATGGATACGTTGCCACATAACTTGCTGGCCAATCTTCCGAATCCTGTGCTAGCATCCCGCATGTTAATGACTTCAGCAACCATATATATATTGCTCTTGTACTTGTACATAATCTTTTGTTATCTGACCTGCATGTTGCCGAAGCAGAAACCACGGATCTTCCTTCCTTTTTCATCTTGCTTTTCCCTTGTCTGGCTGAACCTAGAAACTTTCTCCACAATAGCCTGGTATACGTGTATTCACATTAGCAGCTATGAACGAATCAATTTCTTTTTCTCTCCCTGTATCACAATGCCAGTCATGCTGCTTGTAGTCTGGAGTCCAAAGTCCACCCTTATTTCAGCAATCTTGCTTGCTCGGCTATAAGTATGCCAATGATAATTAAACTGGTTTGACTTATAATGCTCCTAGACAGATTCGTATTGGAGATCTAGCTAGCACGTATCCTTTATGGCCATGCATCCTGAAATCTGCCGTTTTTAACTCAATACTTGTCAAATTATTAGCTCCCTTCCATAGACCTCCAATGGCAATTAAATTACCAAATCATTATATACTTATTTCCAATAGGCCGAATTCCATCACGTGGGTGTATCTGATCTCCATCTGCTCCACATTCCTTTAATACCTGATCCTGCACGTATGTGATTTATTTTGCTGAATACGTATACGAACGTGACATCTGGCCGGCCTTGTACATGCACACACATGATGCGTGTCTTTGCTTCTTCCATTGTTGAATTGCACCTGGACGACATGTTTTATTCCAAATAAAATAATCTACCTTTTTCTTCACGTACCGACTTCGGCCCTAGCAGCATATAGCCATATATCAACCGAATAGGATTAAATTTGGCCAAATATGTCAATTGGCCGTATGTGCAAATACCTAAACATGCATATTTCCTTTCCTTTAATCTTCTAGCTTTTCACGTGTGGAATTCCTGCACGCCATGCATCTCCAAAATATATTAAATAATATTTCATGGCCGGCTCGTAAATATCGCTTAATTAGGAGACTTTCTTGCTTTTGACATCTTCGGCCGATCTTTTCCTTTTCCGGATATGCTTACCAAATTTTGGTCTAAATAAAAGCCTTGAAAATTGATCAAATTAAATGAAATTTGAATTCAACCTCAAACAACCTAGCCCTACACTCAACTAAAAACATTATGCTTCGACATAAATGCAACAAACATGTTTTTGAACCTTATAGTTAACTTTAATTAACCAACATTTTTTATTTGGCCTAGGTTAAAATGCATATAAAATCAAATAAATGCTCAAATTTAATTACTAATTTGCAAATGAAAATTTTGAGTGTTACAAGCAGCCCCAAAGAAATTTATGGGCAGGGGTCGCAAGCCCACGCTCGTGGAAGTGGGCAAACGACACTACATAGCCGTCGGGCGGCGACAACAAATCCTCGTCGCCTGGCAGCAGCCACTCCTCGGCCGAGGTCCGCGCGCAGAGAACACCGTGACGGACGAGGCCCTCCATGCGCTGGAAGGTGATGTCAGAGCGGCACCACGGATCCATTCGAGATGGGGCGGATGGATAAGGGCTCGATGTTGGCGAAGATGCGTAGGCAGGAACCTAAGTGATGAGGGCGGCGGCGTGGCTGCGGAGGCAAGGATGCAGGCATGGGTATGGAACCAGGGGGCTAACCCTTTGGTTTTATAGGGGCGACGAGCACGAGGAAACCAACCGCCCGTCTAGATCTCCGTGCCTGCCACGACCTACCACCACATCTCACCGCGGGGCATGCGCACGCAACCTATGTCCATTCCCTCGAAAAACTCGCCGGATGATTTGCCTTCCCGAACGGGCCACGACCCATCACAGGTAAAAGGGATACGCAACTAAAGACGCTCCTATGGCCCGTCTAGGCCTAGGAGTTCGAAGGTTGGCCCACCGATGGGTTCCATAACCGCTCCGAGCACCTTTAGAGTGAGGGGTGGAAAGGGATGGGCCTGCTAGCGGCCAGTACATGGGCGCATGAGCGCCGCGGGCATCCTAGCCCACATTCGAGTCTTGGCCGGATGCGATCCATGGTTTTTCCTCGAAGAAAGGTAGAGATCCCTCGGGACCGGTCGAATGAACCCAAGAACTATATGGATTGACCACTGAGAATCCGAGTCGATCACCAAGCTGACCCAAGTCATAACGCTGTGAACGGGATGTCGGGGCCCCACTCAGACTAGCCCATTAATAGCTCACCGGACACCATGATTCATCCTTAGAGGAAAATCATGGCACGGCTCGGTCCCACCCTTTTTATCGAAAAAACACGCTTAAGGGAAGACAATCGCAAAGACAAACCGATCCTCGACCGGACCCCTGCTATGGGAGGGTGCTGGAGGAAAGTTGGACTCGCACAAAGACCTAACACATAGTCGCAGAACAACAAACCCTCGTAGGGGTCAAAATCAAGAAATATGAAATACCTTTTCTAACCCACCAAATCTCACGGCTATACCCCCGAGGGGTCTGATCTCGACGAAAGGGAATCACCGTCCCTAGGTCACGCCATGGGCAACAAAAGAAGGCCAAGGCCCTCAGAGTCCACCCATTCAGAAAAGCCTCCGAAGGAGTATTTCAATCCTCCATAGGCTCGGGGGCTACTGTCGGGGACCAATACTAGGGTACCCAAAGAGGAGGAGCTAATGACCATCGACATTGATTCATCCGAGCAGTTAATAGTGTGACTACAGCTCCAACCGACCCTAGGCACGCAAGCTCCGCCTCGCATGACATCTAGGGGAGGACTCCACCTCGCCCGAACCCAAGGTCGTGGGCTCCGCCTCACCCAACCCTTGGGTTTGCGCTCGCCTCACCCAACCCCAAGGCCACAGGCTCCACCTCACCCGACCCTTGGGTTTGTGCTCTGCCTCTCCTGTCCTCTAGGGAGGACCTCTCACCCGACCACGAGGCCAGGACTCCGCCTCGCCCAACCCTTGGGTTTGCACCCAACCCCGAGGCCATGGGCTGGACCCCATCTTGCCTCTAGGGAGGGCTCCGCCGACACCCATGCCACCACCAACCACTCCAGGTCTAAGTGTATGGGCATGGACCCCATCTTCAACCCATGCCACCACACCACTCCAGGGTCTAGGTGTAGGCCAAAGTCAAAGCTCGACACCATGTGTAGGAGACCAAAGATGCCCCAATGTAACCTGCGGTCATGACCGGCCATACCCGAGGATTCACATCAGGAATAGCATCGGGCATACCGGTACTGTTCTACCTAACCCTCGTATGAACACTGACAGGCGCGTCAGTTCACCACGATGTCCGCTAGGATGGAGTGGTGCGCCATGACCGGCAGACAACGCATGCGCATGGCGCCAGTGACGGACAGGGCCACAACGTTGAGCCATCCCTGTTGACATCTACAGGGTCGGTGGAACCCGCATGAAGAACAAGAAGGACCCAGCGATCCTGAAGGACTTCCTCTCTCTCCCTCTCTCTCGTTCTTCTCCTTTCTTCCGCTGTAACCCATGCTTTCCCTTAGCCTATAAAAGGAAAACTAGGCGCCCCATGATGGAGATTGATTCAAGCTAGACCCATCGAACCCCAAACCGATCATTACAAACATACAAGCACACGGCTGAGCAGTGACTGAGCTCTCGGCACCCATTCACTCCTTCCATCAGAGACTTGGGACATGTCCCTCTCTCGCCCGTTTGTAACCCCTACTATAAACTTTCAGTGCTTGTAACATGAGCAGCAGTGATGAACTAGGACGTAGGGACATTCTGCCCAAACTAGTATAAACCTCATGTCCTCTTAGCACACCATCCGAGCTAGACGCGTAATATTAGAAATTTACTTGTTGGTGGTAACTCGAAACACCGAAAAGGTGAGGGTTCAGAATTTTTAGTCCACCGAACCGGACTTCTACATTTGGGTTTACTCTTCAGTTGCATCAATCAGTCCCAGAGATGGAGACCTTGATACTCGCTTCTCATGCCCTTCCAAATTGGAGCATTGTTTCGGTCTTGGCTTGAAAGCGAACCGCTCTTCCTTCCCATTAATATGGAATTTAATTTCTCTAGGTCCGTCATCAACATGAGCATTTGTAGTGCTTAGGAAGGGTCTCCCATGAATGAGGGGTGTCTTCATGTCTTCCTGCATGTCAAGTACTACAAAATCTATGGGAACAAAAAAGTTTTGTATTTTTACCGGAATGTTTTCAGTTATTCCTGCAGGGTAGCGGACCGATTGGTTGGGTAGTTGCAAGCACTTTGAGGTTGGCGTGAGGGTTAAATAGTTGAGCTTGTTGAAGACCTTTTTGGGCATGACACTGACACTTGCTCCAAGATCGCATAACGCATTCTCAAAGTTCTGGCTCCCGATTGAACAGTAGATAGTGGGGCATCATGGATCCTTCTTCTTGACAGGTGAATTGTTTAGGATGGCCGCACTACACTCCTCCGTTAACTTGATTACCTCAGTGGAAGGTAGTGGTCTTTTGTTGTTGAGGATGTCTCTAAGATACTTCGCGTAGGTAGGTACGTGTATGGCATCTAGCAACGGAATATTGATATATAAGTTTTGAATTACCTCTACGAACTTACCAAACTGCTTATCCATTTTGGCTTTCCGATTTCTGCATGGAAATAGTTGGAGGGTCGTGTCATGAAAATCTTGGTGTAACTCTCGCTCTTGTGGCCCAACTTCTTCAACTTCATCGGTTGTCTTCTCCTCTTCCTGTAGTACCACTGGTATCTTACCTGTCCTTGTCGGATATGGTGGATCACGAGTAGACTTGCCACCTCTTGTGGTTATAGTGTTTACCTTTTCAAGGTTAGTGGCAAAAGGCAGAGCAGTAGCCAACTAGTCTAATTGTAATTCTATCTTTTTGTTATAGCTAAGTTGGTCTTTTCTGGCAGAAGAAAAACTATCCATTTTAGTATTTATGCTTTCTAGGACCTTATCATTAAAAGCAAGCTTCTTAGAAATATTCTCATTAATCCTAGCTTGTTTTAAGATCAGGTCTCTTAAGGATGGTTGCTTAGGAGTATTATAGTAATTACCTAGGTACTTACCTTGGTAAGTCGACCGTTGTTGTTGATTCCACCCTTGTCTTTGTTGTTGTGGAGTAGAATTATTGATGACGATGTTTAGCATCCTCCTGATATTCAGGGAATTCTACCCCCAAGTATTCTCCACATACATTTTGGGAATTAAAGGCATCTTGAATAGCCTAATGATCTTTATTATAATTGGCTTGCTGTTCAAGCCAATTCAACAGTACGTCCATCTTGGTTGATAGTGCACACACCACTTCTGATACTTGTTCGCTCTTCTTGCATGATTGAATATTGCATTGAGACCAGCCTTGATTAGAGGCTATCTTCTCCATAAGAGTTTTAGTTTTTCCAAGGGTGAGTGACATAAATGATCCTCCAGCAGTGGCATAGAGATATTCATGGGCTTTCTGAGTTAATCCATGGTAAAAGTTTTACATGAGCAACCAATCTTTCATCCCATGATGTGGACAATCTGAAATATATTCTTGGAAATGTTCCTATGCTTCTAGAATGGTTTCTCCTTTTTACTGTTGGAGGTTTGAAATCTTTCCTCTTAAGGCATTGGTCTTGCCTATAGGGAAGAACTTTTCTAGAAAGGCCTTTGAACACCTTGCTCAAGTGTTGATGTGATCTTTATTGATGTAGAACCACTGCTTCGCTTTTCCCACTAGTGAGAATAGAAACAGGCAGTAGTATGATATCTTGAGCAACGTCCTTGATGATGACTGTGCTGCTAATCTCTAGAAAATTCTGAAGATGAGCACTAGCATCTTCATGTGCCTTTCCACTGAATGGGGTAGCTTGCACCATGTTGATGAAGCTTGGCTTGAGCTCAAACTCGAGGTTGGTAGTTCTGAGTGTCGGTCCAGTGTGGATGTTCTTAGTGCTTGGAGCAGAGAACTCACGCAGAGTTTTCTAAGCCATGGCTTTAGGAACTGGTGTTGAGCTTCCTCTTGATTGATTTGATTCTAATTGGAAGTTGTTGGTGAATCACAACTAAGTCTACAATACCCTGTATAAGATATGAGCAAAGACACACTAGGGTAAGCCTACTAAAGCAGAGGTTATGATTTCATCAATAAGTATTTATTTGGTCAATTCTCTTTAGCCATGTGCCCCTCCCCAGCAATGGCGCCAGAAATGCTTGTTGACATTTCTTAGCATCACTCTTTACTAAGTTGTCATCCCTAGCATGATGCTAGAAATGTGTTTATGGTAATTATTGAGAATACTTGTAAATTTACATATATACTAAGTAATCCGTAAGCGCACAGATAATGTACAATTGTAGCATTTCACCCAGGAGTATACCAGGTATCATTATTTATATTTTATCCTCAGGGAGGAGCTATGGAGTTGTGTTGGCATAGAGATATTGACAAATATATATACTTATGATAAAATCACTCTCATGCTATAGCAGGAGTAAGTCAAGGGATAAATAAATAATAAGTGTAAGGTATATATGGTATTCCAGAGATAGAAATAGAGACTCATAAAATATAGTACAGCTAAGCAGGAGATTCGTTAAGAGCAAAAGATTCCTAAGTCATTCCTTATTTACTAAGTCTTTTGTACACCCAAGTATATACACTCTCAGCTATAGTATAACTAACTTTGGATCTATGCATAAGGAATATTACTAAGGAAGATCAAGAACAGAGCTTGTCTCTATTTACACCAAAATTTGGGAGAGAACAACGCGGGAACTCGAAGCTCTAAGATTGTATCATCAAAGAATCGATCAGATGTGAGTTGACATCAGCTAGTTTTGATGGAGTGTCGGAATCGGCTATTTTTTGGATGACGTGAGCAGACAACATCGATGGACTACGTACGGATGGCATCAGGGAGAAAAATGTTGGACTCTACAAAAGGGAATAGAATTGGAGTCCAAGTTATCTTAAATTAGGAATATTTTCTTTTATTTCAAAGATTGTAATAAGTCATGTTTGAGTAGGATTCATGTTTAAGTCCTAGGTATAAATATTGGACTCCGGCTATTGTAAAAAGGATCACCAATCAATCAATACCAATTACTTTTTTTCGCTTTAGAAGTAGAAGTCCTAGTCGAGTTCTTCTACCCCCTTAGAAGTAGGAATACTATGGATCTAGTCGAGTTCTTCAACAAGCATCAATTAAGGTTAGATCAATCCGGCTCTCGACCTAAGGGTGGCATCCTTTGGGTAGACTTGTCTATAAGTATCCACCTTGACATGATGAGTTATACTTCTATTCGTTCGATATGTGCTACATCGATCCGGCTTCAAATCGACAGCGATTCAACCTCCGAACTCTTACGAGCTCTAGTATGAGTTAGTTATCAATCTTTATCTAGTTCAAGCAAGAAGGTAAAACACGCAACTGATATTGCAAATATGAATGACGCGTTAAGTTCAACCTCCAAAGGACTAATCGAATTAGATCAAGGTCAAGTTATCGTGTCTTTGTCACCTAAGGGTGGCATCCTTAAACTCTAAACAAAAAACCCAATTGTGTAGATTCATTAAGTTATCGATCTTGCTTGATGTTCTTGTTTCATTAGTTTTCAGATCCAAAAATATCCATTCCAACGCATCCACCCGTTTGATGTCGTATGAGGAAGTTATGACCGAAACAGTGACGGCGTGTCTCGATCGAGATCGATCTAGATCGGCCCCGCATCCTTTTAGTACATCATTTTATTTTGCTATATTGTGTTAATTTTCACTTCAAACGATGGATTATATTTTATCGGTCGTTCTACTTTGATCTTGATTGTGCATAGTACGCGGTCAAGGCATGACTGATCTTGAGAAGGTTTACTAGCTAGTTGAATCATCAATGATAGTGAGAACACGACAACCTGTGCACAATGAGATACATCCAGCTCTTCTATTATGGTTGTATAGTCGATCGATCGATCCTTCCATCACTATGGTAGCACTTTAGATCGGAGTATGTTAGTGGTAGATTTGCTTTTAGAGCCCCCCGGACGAGGAGGAGACCGTGCATGACCTTGGCCACCTTTCTTATGCCTCGCATCGCTAAATAGCCGATCGCCAACAGCATTTTTCTCCGCTTATAGTGTGTCTTCATGATTCCATTAAATGTGAATAGATCTGTTTATTTTAAAGGTTTGATCTGTTGTCTTTATCATGGCTGCCATCGATCCGGTCGAACCCCACTATTAAGGATAACAGGTTAGGTCTGATGAGTTTATAGATCTATCCATATTGAATAGTCGATTGTTCATATGTTGTAATCCCTTTTCTACCATCCGTGATATCATCAAGACGATCGGCTATTTTAGCCGATTCGCTGAACGTTATTAGCTCTTTCATTGAAGTCAAAATTAGTTCTGCCATATATGGCACGCTTTCATGAGTCGATCCGGTATGGTCGGCAGGAGCAAAACCAAAATCTATGGACTTTCTGGAGTATGTTCTAGACTATCATCATCATCATATGGGCATCACAATCAATTACGAATAATGATCGAATCAAATAGTCGATTGTTCGCGTGGCATATCCCTTTTCACCGGATTCATTGGCTCTACACCACGTATCGATCAAAATCTGATTTAGCCAATGATGTATATTTGATGTATATATGCAAATAGCTCAAGGGAAAGGATCATTGAAATTGGGTACATCGTATTCATTACTATAAAATCAATCATGACCCGTGAGCTTTATAGTCCCTAATAGTCGATTTCTTCTCGTCTCGGCTGTTTTAGTCGATTCTCCCGTCTGGTTGCTCCCGAAGCGGCACACTTGGAACTGTCTAGGCAAAACCGACATGTTCCACCTTAAATTACTGATAAACTTTCTCTCCTTGTCAATTGTAGGTCAAATTCACTGGCATGCCCTTAGGAATTCACAGATCGATCGATGTCTCTGCGTGAAGCCAGCAGAATCTCCGTGGATCGTTCGCTTGCTACGTGTCCACCCAATCTAAGGCTTAAATAAGCCCTACAACTACCATGTTTGAATGACGCACACGCCGCACGAATGATCCACGGACCTTCTCTGGCACCCCACCCCAAATCGTCATGGCAACTTACAACAACAGTGACATTCTTATGGTGCCTTATGAAGACCTACCTGATGAAGATAAAGATATCATCAGCAAAGCTATAGAAGAATTCCTAGAACAAGTGTTTGTTGTCCTACACCAAAACACGTGACAATAAAGTTGTTCAGAAATATCCACTACTAAGAGTTTTGATGCATGGGCAGTCAGATACAGACTAAGTTGATGATAGGTGTTTCTTCGTAGATGTTGTAAACAAATCTATTCATGATACCATGTTGAACCATAATACAGCTTTCCTGAACACCTTCCACAATACCATGAAAGAGGTGTTTCATGGATATCCAATTGATCAAGTTAGGCCTGCTTATTACAACTGGTAATGATGATGTCCAGGCAGTTCAGAGCGCATCTGAACAAGTTTAAGGTACCACTACTAATCAAATACAAAATAATCCTGGATCATCAGTGCAGTATGTGCAACAGCTGACGAGGCAAGTTCAGAATCAAATGGTTAATTTTGGGACTTCAGGCGAAGTACCGTCATCGGCTCAAAAAATAGCGCCATCAGTTTAAAGGATTCGTAGAGATGTAGATCCTAACATCTACAACCAGAGACTCCCAGCAGTAAATCAGCAAAGGACCCAACAGATAGAGATATCACAAGGATATCATTATGGAACATATTACAATACCCTTCATATGATTCCAAATCCGAGGTATCAAGGTACCCAAAATTTTAATCTGTAGATAGGTCAGCAATTACAAAGAAATCCAGATTCAAGTGCTAATGAGTTGTTGCTCAGAGTGACCGAGATGATGAAGAATCAGTTTGGTTTGAAGCCAAAGGGGCAGACCTTTTCAAACAAATGATCATATCCAGAATGGTATGATTTGGTCGCTCTTCCTACAAATAATAGGCTCTCGGAGTTTGCTAAGTTCACTGGCCAAGATAGCACAAGCACAATAGAACATGTCAGTCGGTATCTTACATAGTTGGGCGAAGCATCCATTGAAGAGGCTCATCGAGTTCGTTTCTTCTCCTTGTCCCTGTCAGGACCAGCCTTTACTTGGTTTTTATCGTTGCCAGTTAATTCCATTGCCAATTGGGCTGACCTAGAGAAGAAGTTTCATACACATTTCTATACTGGGACAGGAGAAAAGAAAATCATAGATTTGATGACCATAAGGCAAAGAACTAATGAATCGGGTGTTGAGTTTCTTCAGAGGTTCCGAGAAACCAGGAATTTGTGCTTTTCATTGAATCTGACTAATGATCAGCTGACTGCTTTGGCTGTTCATGGAATGTTGCCAACATTGAGAGAGAATCTGCTTGGGCAAGAGTTTGACAATTTAGGTTAGTTGGCTCAACGAGTGGTAGCACTCAATAGCCAATTCTAGAGTATGCGCAGAGATACCCGATTCTAGAAGAGTGCAGCAATTACCGAAGCCTATAATCGATATTCAGTTGATGACGGCGATGAGGATGACGAAGAAGAAGAGGTTGCTGCAGCTGAATGGAACTAGGGTAAGAAGACAGTAATGGTGCCAAACCCTTGGGGAAAAGGAGTTGAGGAGAGCTATGATTTTGACGTCACAAAATCAGACAAGCTCTTTGATTTCTTGCTTGAGAGAGGACAGATCAAGTTGCCCGCCAATCATGTTATGTTACCTCCTGATTAGTTGAAGAATAAGAAGTTCTACAAATTTCATAATGCTACTTCTCATTCTACTCAGAATTTTCCGGCAACATATACAGAGGGCTATTCAGCAAGGAAGGCTTAAATTTGATACACCTCGGAAGATGAAAGTTGATGATAATCCTTTCCTAAGAGATCAGAACATGGTTGATGCTAAGTTGCTCAAAGGAAAGACTAAAGTCCTAACATCAACTAGGGCCAAAGAAACTGGAATAGTCAATCCAGAAGTGCAAATATTGGCTGATGAATATAGGGAGATTAAAAGGCGTCGTGACCAACAGAAGAGCCGATATGAGCAGGTGAAAGCTCTAATTTGGTTTTGGTGAATTGATGAGACCCTAAGTGCTAACCTAGTTTATCAAAGTGATTGTGAGATAGGTAGCACTACTCCAAGTGATTAAGCATGTGAAGATCATGACATGATGATGGTGATGACATGGTGATGATCAAATGCTTGGACTTGGAAAAGGAGAAAGAAAAACAAAAGGCTCAAGGCAAAGGTGAAATTGATAGGAGCTTCTTGGTTTAGTGATCGAGATACTTAGAGAGTGTGATCACATTTAGAATCGATAGTCGTACTATTAAGAGGGGTGAAACTCATATCGAAATGCGGTTATCAAAGTGCCACTAGATGCTCTAACTCATTGCATATACATTTAGAATCTAGTGGAGTGTTAACACCCTTGAAAATGTTTGTGAAAATATGCTAACACACATGCACAAAGGTGATACATATTGTGTTTAGCACTTGGGAGCAAGGGTTCAAAACTCCACCGACGGAGTGTCCTCCGTGCACCGCCATCGGCGCCCTGTACACAAAAGATAGGGTTTCACAGAGTACACCAGACGCTGGTCACGCAATGACCGGACGCTGGAGTTCTACGTCCATTCAGTGGCGCACAGTGAAGGCCGCCCTCGGTCTCTTGACTAGACGCAGCGACCGGACTCTGGTTGAACACTATTCAGCGTCAGGTCCTACTGATGTGGCAGTGCATAGAGGAGACAGTGAGTGACCGGACGTTGGGTGAGTCTGGTCGGTGGTGATCGGATGCGTCCGGTCACGACTGGAACCTTATTAGAAATGATCGGACGCTGGGTCCTGTGTCCGGTCATTTCAAAGCAGCACGTTCGGTGACCGTGGTGTCTTTGCCAGGGCATCCAGGGACTATGCCATCGTGATTAGCCGCAACCCTGACAACGGCACCTTGAGACGAGGCAGCTCCTGGACGGGGACGCTGTCTACCGAAGTATGGTCGCCATGGCTGGTGGATGTCTCCGACATCTCATCAAACTTGATGAACTGGCCGACCTAAGCGGCTACAAGGGCGAAGCCCCCTATCAGCGTAATCCTAGGCGGCTTCCCCACTGACAAGGCTTGCCCAAAGAAGATTTGTTGAAAGAAGTCTGTGTACGTCTCCATCCTGACGAAGGCCTCGTAGACGGTGACAAAGCCAGCAACATAAAGCACCCTCCAGTGCGTCTCCTCCTTCGGCGGAAGCTGCCCCTTCTCGGTGAAGGTAGCCAACACCATCTGATCTACGTTAAATGACCTCCAGCTTGACATCACGGTCCGGATTCATGAACGGATCTGTGAGTTCTCCTCTCCCTCGCTTCACCCTCTCTCTCACTCAGGAACCGCCGCGATGCACGAATGCACTCGGCTGAGAAGGAAGAAGGAGAAGAGGCAGGGCTCAAGAATAGGTGGAGGAACAGGACGAGAACCCTCTCCCTTCCCCTATTTAGAAGGAGACGCAGCGGTTGGAGAAAGGTGAAGGATTAGGGTGAAAAACCCTCTCCCTTCCCCTATTCAATGCGGATGGGAAGTCGATGGGATGCGTCTTGACCGACGGGATGCGCCTTGCTCGATGAGATGATGCCTGGTCAAACAGGGCATGGCCCACCACTACTGCATGCCGAGCATGAGAAACAAGGCGCAGCCGCATGCAGGCGATTCTCCACCTTCCTAGGAAAGACCTGGAGGGCCCAACAATGGAACCTCCATCAAGGGGAGACCAACGGGCCTCCTGAGTCGATCGGACGGCCCATGCGAATGCCGAGCGACAGGGTTGAGGAACCAAACAGCCGCCGAAAGATAAGCACCCTTATTTACTTACTTTACATATCAATTCCACTACTGAGCCTCCGACCCCAGCAACGGCAGGGGGCTACCGAGAGTGTCTACTCGTTTAGACATTCTCTTTTCCTGACCCCTCCTTATGTTTAAAAACCAGAGGCACGGTGTGCAGGTGTAAACTTTGATTAAAACTGGTCAAACCGCTAGACCCTACGCCTCAGTGGCTACGGTGTTTTTGTTCATCAGCGTGATCAAATGCTTTGTCCCCGCACCCCAAGCTTTAGCATCTGCCTTCTCGAGAAGGGTTCAGAGGGGTCTACCTGCGAAATCTCCTTCAAGGAGAAGCTGTCAGGTCGCCCAAGTCGATCGAACGGCTCAGATCGCCGTCGAGAGACAAAAACAAAAAATTGCGATGCTCGTGCAGGTTACACCGGCCCCGTCGCAAACGTCGGACCCAAACCCCGCACGGACATGTCCGGCAAGAGCTCCTCGTCACTCATGCCACCAAGGCAGCATCATCGACCTCCGCTTTCATTTCCATTATATCATACAATCATCATATATATCCAAGCGTTGCATATGCAATTGCTGCATCTCAACGCTTCGCGTCGCGTCACGAAGCGGTAGTCACCTCATTTGATATGAGCGGCAATTGACCGAGGTTCAAAGGCTGGCTCACGAAGGGCTCAAGGCTGCCTCATGTCAAACAAAGCTAGGGGAGAAAAACTGAGATGAGCGCCAGCGGCCTTGCCCAACCCCGCTCAGAAGCGGACATGGACATCTTGACCTTTCTCGTTCGATTCTAACCTCGAGCCAAACCCACAAAACCTCCATCGAGGAGAGGCCAACGGGCCACCCGAGCCTATCAAACAGTTCGGGCATCTGCCGGGAGGCGGGTTAAGAAGTAGTGGAATGCCACATGAGGGCTCTGTCGACCCCGTCAGCGGATGACAGATCCGGATTCCACTCGAACATGTTCGTTAGCGAGCTCATTGAGCGCAACACTTGAGCCGTCGAGGCAAGTGTCGTTAGATCAGCCCCTCTGGTTGCGGAAACTAAGGACAGGGTGATGCGTGAAACACGGCCGACCCCTATCAGACCCAAGGGGCTCAGGGGCTCGAGCCGCCTGATCCTAGATCGAGAGACCGAGGTTCGAAGGCCGGCCCACAAAGGGCCTGAGGCTGCCTCATGTTGAACAAGAGCCAGGGGAGAAAACACAGATGAGCCTCAGCGGCCTTCGCCCAACCCGCATAGAGGCAGATAGGGTCATCTCAACCTTCTCGTTCGATCCAGCCCCTAGCCGAGCCCATAGAATCCCGTTGAGGGGGAATCTATTGGAAGGCAGGTTAAGGAGCAACGGAATGCCACTCGAGGGCTTCGCCAACATGGTCACAAGCAACGAGATCCGGATTCTATTCGAACATCCTCATTAGCGAGCTCATCAAGCGCGCCACTCGAGCCATCGAGGCAAGTGACATCGCCTCAACTCCTCTGGTTGCGAAAACCGTGGACAGGGCGATAGTCACAAGAACGAGCCGACCCTTGACCGAATCCCCGCCACGCGCGGGGGCTCGGGGAAGGTTGGACTTGCAAGGAGACCGAATGCACAATAGCAGAATGATAGCTAAAATCCTAAGGAAGGGGTACATGCGAATACAACAATAGTTTCGCTATCCTCTCTTTGGTCTCCAGTGACATTCGACCTCAGCAATAGCAAGGGGTCGGATCTCACTCGGGGGCTGATAAAGGTATAAATACCCCTTTTTTGAAACAGTTGCGGCGTCGGACCTCTTCCTCACGTTAAGGTTAGTGGTAAGGTTTGTGGGAATAAATAACGGAGCATGCCTGGTCAGACTACAAAAACCCATGCCCCGACGGCTACGGTAACTTTGCTCATCAGCATAATCGAAGCTTCCCTCTTATATACTTCGGGCCCTACGGTCTTAACAAACAGAAGGGTCGGATTGCATGAGCTCATTTTTTCAATGCAAAAAGGAAAGAAAGCAAGTTCAACCAAACGAAATGAAATTACAAATTTGTTTAAACGAAACAAAATTACGAATCTGTTTTCAAAATACAAAAGTGTCGACACTTGTCCACATATTACAGATAATATCCATCAGACCTATTCGACTAACTAGCCCCTCCGAGGGACAACCATATCTTCAACTTTGCTCACCAGGGTTTCCGCAAGAGGAGTCACCACCTCTTCTATTTCATCCAGCTCGGAGGCTTCGTAGCTAGGCGTGAAACCGAGGCTCATCGCCTCCAAGTCGATGCTTTCATCGTAATGCGAGCGGGCGATGGCAAAGACTTGGGTGATCCCTGAGCGAAGTGCTTCCTTCTCCAGCTGGTGCACCCGCGCCATGATATCTACAGCACGGGCCGTGAGCGAGCTGGTCCCCTATGCTTGCACCACCTGCAGATCGTCGCAGACTACGCCAAAGAGTGGTTGCCCGGGCTAGGGAACTTGTGAGTGTTCTAACAAAAAGCCATTAAAGATCGGACCCTTGCTCTTTCCTCTTAACGCTATTTCCCAATTGGATCCCAGATCCACCATGGCTGTTCGTTCGTGCGTGCGGATGCCAGCTAGCTGAGTAATGACGCAGCGTGGAACAAGACACAAGACCTCTTCGCAACTCATATGGCACATCGGCCGTGGCTGACAGGTGGGGCATGGGTCATTGATTTCGAATCATTTCGAATGAATGTGTCCTGCTCCATTGGTTGCTTGCCTATGATTCAGCCGTTTACCTGTTGGATGTTGTGGGGGTAGTACTGTCTGTACTGCCTACTGCTCACTTGACTTTATGTTGGGAAAAAGGTTTCCTTTTCGGTTTCTGAACGTTAGCGAGGCCTTGTTTAAATTGACTTTTTTTTTCATCATGTTGGGATTAATTAGTTTGGTTGTAAATCAAACGAACAAAACTTTTCGGTTTCTGAACGTTAGCAAGTTAGGACAAATGTCTAGTAAAATGCTGAAAATATTGAGGTGAGGCCTCCGCATCCTTCATCGGCAAATGTAGAGGAAATATACCTTGTCTTAGGTTTTTACAACTTGTCTTATAAACTCGTCATAGGTTTGAATCAACAAAAAAAAAATACAGATCAATCCATCATTTGACGACATTTTCTAAGGAATTTCAGGATCCACCCCACTATTCCAAATAAACATGCATTCATCATACAGAAAAACATCTTGCATTGGATTCCTTATACAAAACTGAGTGCAACTTAGGCCTATTATAATACTATGTTGTAAGTATTGATTTCCCAGTTGCTTCCGTGTGTGGTGTGAAAGAATACTTGAAACCTTAAAAATGCCTGGATTTGTTTCTCTCTCTCTATGTACGCATCCATCAGATCAGGAATCCGAATCCAATGTTCTGTAAAAGCTCAAAATGAGCAGGTGGGAATAATCATGCCGGTGGTGTGCCTCCCTCCTAAGCAAAACCCCGCTATTAATTAAACAACCGTAATCACCTCCCCTTGCGTACCTGAGGCAGACCACTTGATTATTCGTCCGCGACAGCATCCTTAATTATTCCACTAATTAATCTGGTACAAAATATTACCCTACCGTACCCTGCCTGCATCTGCATTACTGCATACCACCCCCGAATCCTCCCATTCGCTCCTCTTCTAACGAGGCCAAACAGCAAACTCCACAAGAGGCTCAGGCTGAGCTCAGCTGCGGCAGCGGCAGCGGCAGTAGCGCGAGGAGTGGACTGAGATAGCTCGCTCTGTGAGCAGAGAGTGAGAGGAGGGAGGAGCAATGGAGACGATGGCAGCGGGTCCCGCGCCGCAGCAGAGGCCGGGGCGCATCGCGCGGAGGCTGGCTAGGCTTCTCCGCCGCAAGAGCTCCCCGGCGGCGGGGGCGGGGATGGCGTACTCCGTCGCCGGGGACGACGAGTTTGACGACTCGCTCGACAGCTCCATCAACTCGCTCAGCAAGCTCAAGCTGTCCGGCAACCTGGCTGCTGCCTACACGCTGGACGCCTTCTTCAAGAATGCCACGGAGAAGAAGGGGCCGGCGGCGGCGCCGCCACAGACGCAGCCTACGCCGTCGGCTGCGCCTGCGCCGGTGCCGGCGCTGGCGCAGGACGCGTACGCCGCGAAGCACGCGTTCGTGGCGACGCTGTTCGCGAGGGCGTCCGCGGTGAAGGCGGCGTACGCGCAGCTGCAGCTGGCGCAGCACCCGTACGACGCCGACTCCATCCAGGCGGCCGACGCCGGCCTGGTGGCGGAGCTCACCAAGCTGTCGAGCCTCAAGCGGCGGTACGCCAGGGACCCGGCCGCCGCGGCGGCCAGGAGCTCCGCCGCCGCGCTCGCCCTCGCGGCGCACGCCGACGAGCAGCGGCACCTGCTGCGGACCTACGAGATCACGGCGCGGAAGCTGGAGGCGGAGCTCCGTGCGCGAGACGCCGAGGTCGAGCGCGCGCGCGCCGCGCTGGCCGACGAGCTCCGCGCCGCGCGGGGCCTGGAGGAGCGCGCCCGCACCCGCACCCGCACCCGCACCCTGGCGGCGCTGGACGACCTCCACCTCTCCGGCCTCAACGCTACCCACTTCCTCACCGCGCTGCGGCACGCCGTCAAGTCCGTCCGCGCCTTCGCCAGCGCAATGCTCGACGCGATGCGGGCGGCCGGCTGGGATCCCGCGGCGGCGGCTGCTGCCGCCGCCGCCGTGCACCCGGGCGCCAGGCTGCGAGATCCGGCGGGCGACGCCAGGTTCGCGCTCGAGTCCTACGTGGCGCTCAAGATGTTCGCGGGCTTCCACCGCAAGGACCTGGGCCTGAGCTCCCTCCACGGGCGGGGCTCCTCCCACGACCGGCGCCGCTTCT
Organism: Miscanthus lutarioriparius; assembly: GCA_904845875.1. NCBI lineage: Eukaryota > Viridiplantae > Streptophyta > Magnoliopsida > Poales > Poaceae > Miscanthus > Miscanthus lutarioriparius. The sequence goes on from CAJGYO010000016.1 coordinate 54,041,901, forward strand.
TGGAGGAGTTCGCGGAGGCCAAGTCAGCCGCCGCGGCGGAGTTATTAGTCCAGGACAACGACGCGAGCGGCGACGCGGGGCGGTGGGGCGCGCTCCGCGAATTCCTCCGGGACAGGTACGCGTCCGTGGTGCACGAGCGGATGGAGGCCACCTTCTTCGGGCGCGCGTCGTCGGCGTCGGCGGCGCACCAGCGCGGCGCGTGGCTCGGCGAGTTCGCGGAGATGGCGCGGCGCGTGTGGCTGCTGCACTGCCTGTTCTGGGCGTTCGACGGCGCCGCGTCCGTGTTCCAGGCGCGCCCCGGGGACCGGTTCTCGGAGGTGTTCATGGAGAGCGTCAGCGACGCGGACGGCGGTGGCTGGACGACGCCGGCGCCGGCGCCAGCACCGAGCGGGCACGTCGCCGTCGGGTTCACCGTGGTGCCTGGGTTCAAGCTCGGGCGGACGGTGATACAATGCCGGGTCTACCTTTCCCACCCGGAGCACCGGCCCTGAGGAGTCCGTGTCAGCGTCAGCAAGCGTGCCACACTTGGGGCGGCCTTGTCGCACACGGGGGACGCGGCGGTGAGTTCCCCGGCCGGCCGGCGGGCGGAGCGCCGGAGCGGGGCGTGGGGTTTAAGGGTGGCAGGCAGCAATGCCTCCCTAGGGAGCAGTTTGGTATGTACACGTATGTATGTATGGATCCAAGTATGTATCTACCTACCACTACTACGAATGTAGTAAGTATAATGTGAGCATTCCATTTCGAATCTAAAAAAGTCTTTGCAATTTTGGTCACGACAAGACAGATGTGGTCGCCAAATGGGTTCCTGGATCGCATGTCTGCCTGGTCCTCCCATCCAATTGCATTTTCATAGCGTAGCACGTACTCCTTTTTTTTTTTTGAGGGTACGTACATGCATGAGAGCATGAATGAGGCCGGCGATCTAGATCGGGAATGTAGTGCACGCACATTCTCCTCCATCTCCCTTGCCACTTGACTTAGGAAAAGAGAAGACGGCACATGAGCTCCGTATACACAGCAGGCCAGCAGGCGAATAGGCGAGGCGGCACGACAGCCAAATCTGTGTTGTGTCCAGCAACACATGGGCAGGGCAGCCGACGACGGACGATGCGCGAGCCAAATCTGGCGTGCGTTTCGGTGTCCCCGGCGGCGGCAGTGGTGAGGGCGTTCGTCCGATCGCTGCTTGAGCGGCCCAGCCTCCATCCAGCGCCCACATGACGAACGGACGGACGGGGCCACGGGGGGTAGTGCGATCCGATTGCTCAAGCGAGATAGATGATGGGAGGGAGTAGTAGTACATTTACACATGGGTTGGGACTTTGGTACCCAACAGGACGGTGTCGCACAGTAACACGGCGCGTGCACGGCGCAAAGGTTTGGCAGCTAGTAGCCTAGTACTGCCTATATGCGATCCAGACAGAACGCCAGACTTCACTGTGCCATGCCATGTTCGCTTCACGTGGCCTCGTTTAAATCCAGGTGTAAAGTTTACCGTGCCATGTTCGTAACACAAGCGAACAGAGCCGATATCACTGTACTGCTACGGCTCAACAACACAGGTGGCTCGAGTGTGTGTAGTCGTGCGCCGTGTCTGCTTCTGCGCCAAGATCCTGCGAGCTGGCCATTGCTTCAGCGTGTTCGTTTTCCAACCAGAACAGTATTTTTCTCTCATACAAATTAGTTAGCGGTATTTTTTCACAAACCCGTAACAATATGAACCAGCCACCCAACCGAACGTGCTCTCGTCGTTGGTTGGTTCGTGTTGCCGTCACGCCGGTCATCGCTGGAGGTTGCAGCTTAGCTCTCGGATTACGTGGATTAGCACCATAAATTAAGGGCCTCGTGTACCTCGACATCTTCCTGCGGATCCTTTTCGCCGCTTGTGGTTGGTCAATGTGAATGCGAGGACCTCGTCGTCGTCGGCACCGTATTTAATTGTTTGGCTATCGTAACATTTCTGTTTTTTTATATTGTTTAATAATGCAAAAATCAAAACATTTTAAAATTTCGCGCGTGGTTCTGTGTTGCACGTGACAAATAGGTCAAACTTATTTTTTTTTAAGAATTACACAGTATAACAGACGCCCACAACACGCACGTACACTTATCCCTATAAACACACATACGTAAACCCTATTTCTGAGCAGGTAGATCTCGAGATTCACGAAGTCACCACTGTCGACGGAAACGTTACTTATCACTGAAACCATAGCGCCGTTAAATCCTGGAATAAATCTAGAAAAATGCGAGCACCCATGCAAATCGACGACTTGAACCCGAGTGAGCAGGTTGCACCACCAGGAACCTAACCAACTTATCTATGATCAATTCGCACAATTACGTCAAACTTAAGTCAAACATTTTCTTTCTCGCCTTACTTTTAGATGTCCAACATAAAAATCCTATCTTCAAAACTATTTTGGATACGTATTTGCAAAACCCAAATCCTTCAAAAAGCTCCTACATAATATATATAGAAATTGATACACACATGTAGTCTTATTTGGTTAGATCTCTTTGTATCTGGTAGGAAACCAATCTACATCCTTTTAGAGAAGTAAATTTGTAATCCTATCTTCTAGGTTATACAAGGAGAAGTAGGGAACCCTCAATGGCTATTGAGAGTCATCTTGACGAATATACACCAAACCCCCGCGGACCTTCGCACGCGGTGCATAAAAATAAAGCTCTCCTCATAAACTATATGTAGGCCAACCTAGTCCACGCCTGAACCAATACAAACCTATGTCTCATGTGTAGCTCTTCTAATCTATTATAACATTGGATTACTAGTCGGATGTCAAAATAATCTAACCTCCCAAACTATAGAGTGAATTGTGCTATGGGTCCTTAAACTTTTCCCAACTTCTCACCTAGGTTCATGATTTTTTTTTTTGCTCGTCTAGGTCTATAAACTTTCACCATGTCCTTGCCACCATCCAAAGCATGCCACTTACATGGCATCTGATGTGGCGCCACGTGCTCTTTTTATTTTATAAATTGGCTGAAACTTTTAAAATGGTATAAAATCATAGAAAAATAGTAAAAAGGAAACTCTAGTTTTGTTAGACTCCATATGAGTAGGTCTTTGCAATATATATATATATATATATATATATATATATATATATAATATGACATGTTTTAGTTTAAAGATTTTGTTGTAACTATAGATCTATGTGTTTCTGTGTTTAATTCATAATTGTAGCTCCTGTGCTCCAATTGTGATGAAAATTTTATGGTATGCTACTCATTGCATGCTTCAGTTATGATAAAATTTCAGCTTCAGTGGATCATGTATAACTGTGTTATTGATTTACCTAGGTTTGTATTTGTTTAATAGTTAATAAAACTGAAGACCAAGAGACGTACTAAGGTATGCAAAACTACGGATGTGAACACCCGATTTGTTGCTACAAATATAATTAACAAAGTAACACCCCTGCGGTGATTTGTTATTACAAATATAAATAACAGTGTATGCTGTTTTTACACAGCTCGGTATTTTATTATGTTTTATTAGTTTGTTTCACTCAATTGTTCCTGGATTCTAGTTGATGTAGAAATCAGATCTGATTACTAGAATCCTATGTGATAGAAGGATGAGCTCTAGCTTAAGCCTAAGTTGATCCTTATTTACTCTTCAAGGTGTCTACCACACAATAAGGTAGACGAAGCCACTAGTTTACTTAATTGATTTTGCCCCAAGCATGAGACCAATAACCACCATGGCTTCTGTGAATTTAAGGCTTGCTTGCAACTTCAGAATCCAAGAAGAATTTAGAATTTATATGATAATAAATTAAAGTGTTCTAATTAAATGTGTGTATTGCTAAATATATCATCAACTAAATGGCTCAATTAAACATCTTTAACCAGGCCGGGGCTCTAGGTCTAAGAATTTCTAGAGTTTGGGATGAGCATCTTCATACGTATATTCTTAGATGGTCAGCTAGAGCTGTGATAAACCGCTCTTAGCATTTCAATGTTTTCCCAAGGTTTGGATTTTGACGTCACTTCTTTGTCGGGCTTGATCACGGTTTCGACAAACACCGGTGTTCACGAAATCTGGTCGGCAGTTTACCGAGGATTATGCCCATGGTAGTAGATGAATCGGTGGAGGTGCGCGTGAGAAAACCGAATGGTGACACAAAACGCAAGAGACAACGATTAGGTAGGTTCAGGCAGTCAGCTTGACGTAATACCCTATATCCTGTGTCTTTGTGGATTGTATTGTGTATGATCAGATGAAAATGAGGAGGTCCCTACCCGCTTTATATAGCCTGGGGGTTAGGGTTACAGATCGGTTGTTTCTATCCTGATCGGTTTACAAGATAGGAAGTCATAGATATTACAGAATCTAGCATATCCGAGTAGATTTCCTAGATCACCGAGGATCTTTACGCAGTCTTGCGAGGCACGCTGACCTGCGCCGTACCTCACGCGGCGTCGTCTTGTAAGCTAGGCCTCGACTAGTGGCGCGACCCATGCGCGGTCTTGTGGGCTAGGCCTCCCCTAGCAGCTCAGCCCATGTATAGCCCTGCAGGTATCGGAGGTCATACCTCCACAGCTAGTCCCCGAGCACCTTGTATCCGCCGCGCAACACCGTCTTGAGTTCATCCGAGCTGTCCAACTTGCTACTAATCACCAGGAGCAGGCTTCCGATCAGTTTAACTGGGAGCTGAGCTGTTGAAGCAAGCGTCCGAGCAGTTTGAACGAGCGTCCGAGCTGTTGAAGTGGGTGTCCAAACTGTTGAATACGTCGTCCGAGCTGTTGAACATGGCGTTCGAGTTGTAGAAACAGATGTCAAGTATTTCAACTGGGAGCCGAGTTTGGGCTCACGTGAAGTCAAGGTTTGTCGGCAGGATATAAGGAGCTCAAGTAAAAAAATCTGAAGTCTTAGTCGGTGAAGTGTACACACTTAAGTGCCAATTGTGATGGCTCTGACGACATGGTCATCAGGGCAGAGCATAGGCATTAAATGACAGACTTGACGAAGTCGAAACACCGTGAAGAAGAAATAGTACGTGCACCGCGAGGTGGATTGTACACAATGTAGTCCCCAAGCCTGCTAGAAGATGATGAAAGAATCTTGTAGCAGGGTCAAAGAAAAATATGCAGTCTCAGCATAGCTGAGAAAGCAACCAGTCCCCGGCATTGTCGAATAATCGAGTGACTAGGAAATCAGTACATTCACCGCAAGGTGAAGTGTACACACTTAGTCCTCGAGCCTGCTAGAAGATGAGAAAGGAATCTTATAGCAGGGTCAAAGAAGAAAAATATCTTGTCGTAAATATCTAGGAAAAAATTCCACCAAAGAAACACTAAGTATTGAATTCTATTTCGTCGGCCCATATTTGATGTGGTAGCCCACCAGACCCACTTAGTAATCCAGCGGGACACGCGGAGATTTCGGGAGAGAATGCGGCGGGGCAGGCGTGGTTTCCAAAAACCCTAGAAGGCGGAAGGTCAGGGGTCAAACCGTTATAAGAGCGTTGTGGCCCCGGCACACATTCCCCACTATCTCCACTACTTCATCGTTCTCCTCATGCGCACGCCGATGTGCCTGGCAACCACTCTGCCATTAGAGCAACCACAAGCGCATAGTTTCCTCTCATCCATAGATCTATGAGATGGGGCCGAAAAGAAGCCGCAGTGGCTCGAGCAGGGGAGCACGTGAGCTAAATTGCGTCAAGGAGTGGATGGAGTCCGTCAGCAATGAGGCGGCGCTCAATCAGTTGGTGGTGCACAGCGTGTTGCCTAATAGGGTGACGGGGGGATGGCGTCTGGCTCGCGGTGAGAGCTTTCCTACTCCTTGTGGTGATGAACTAGTAGTTTTTGAAGATTACTTCTACCGCGGATTCGGTGTTCCAATCCATCCATTCCTTTGCAGGTTGATTGATTATTATGGGATTAGTCTTTGCAATATGAGCCCAAACTCCATCCTTCATGTCTCTGTCTTCATCCATTCCTACAAGGCCTATCTTGGCATTCTTCCCCATTTTGATCTCTTCTGCCACTTCTTCTGCTTGAAGAGCCGAGGGGGGTCTGGATCTAGGATTGTAGGAGGGGCACACTTGCAGCTCCAGGATGGGATGGTGGGTCAATACATTGCCACACCTTTGAACATGAACGTGAAATATTGGGCGCAACGATGGTTCTACATTCCTTAGGCGGAGCCATATGTGGCATGCGACGTGGATCAGATCCCTGTAAGCAACGCTAGGTGGTCAGAGAGGCCTAGCGCCAATGGAATGGAGAAAGTGACGAAGCTCTTGGCGTTGATAGATCGAAGAAGGTTGGATGGGGTGATTGTGGCAACGAATTTCACCTTTCGACGAGTCCAGCCCAGCAAGGAGAGGGCACATCCCGGGTATGAGTTCTAGGGAGAGACCGATGGTACCCGGGAGATGACTGAGGAGATCAATCCGGATGAAGTTAAACGGTGCATCTCGATGATGTTCAACCTTGTGGGGGCGTCTTAGGATCGACGACCAGCAGAGGCCCTTCCATGTAGGGAGCCTCCCACCACGGGTAGGAGTCTCATTTTTTGTTTCATTTAATCCTTTATCTGTTGCGATGTATTCATTCATGTTTCTAAAGATTCATGGGTAGGACCGGCGGTGTACTTCTCAATGGTCCCATCGGCGGACTGGCCAAGGGGAGTTGACGCCCGGCCTAGCAGTCCCCGGTGCGGGGCCAGCTCAGAGATAGGCAGGGATAGCTCGGCTCACCTTGAGGACGAGGACGAAGACGAGCAGACGCTGCATGTTGGCGAGAAGCTCCGGGGGAAGCGGCCCGCTAACAAGGAGCTGTCCCCGAAGAGAAGGAAAACAACAGCTACGTCTCATCGCGAGGAGAGGCCGATGAGCATTGGGGCTACCGTCCAACCCTGGAGATGGCAGATGTATGTGTCAAGCTCGTCGGATGATGATGAGGTGACGGTGCCTCCTTCCCCGAGGGCTACGACGTCTCCGCCGACTACGCCGGCAGGGGCGGAGACGCGCGAAAGACAGAGGAACAGTGTGGCACTTGCTACCAGGAACCGAAAAGATGATCTATTTGAAAACATTACATTCCATGATTCCTGCTCCAAGTTGACTCTTTGTCCCATCTTTTCCTTCTCATGCAGGCCTCTCTTATGTTACCGGTACACTACAATTTGTTTCCTTTTCTTTTGTCCGTCGAGGATGCTACTACTAATTAATAGCAGTAAAATACACTATGCAGGTTTCGGACAAAGGCCTCTGAAGCACTTGATGATCGGGCCATTGCCCATTCCATTGGGGACCAGCTGGCGATCGGAGTTGGGTCAGCGAGTCAAAACTCGAAAAGCATCATTAAGATTTGAGAATAAACTACTGGAACTACCAAGGGCCAAAGCGCCAAAGGCTGAGTGCTCATTGGATACTGGCAGACTGGCCAAACCCTAGCTACCTGCACGTTACTTGTTAGTCCTTTTTTTTTTGAGGAAACTCGAGAGGTGTGAAGCCCTACAGAAATTACTTGTTAGTAGTATTTAATACACATGTGGGAAAAAGAACTCCAATGGTTACTTTTTTACGAGGAAAAATAACACTATTGTAGATCATCTATTTACATAAGTTAAACTATAAAAGTATATAATATGCTAATCATACATCGTACTAGGAGCGGATTAGTATTATGCATATTCTCTATTAGCCGTTTATATAAGAGTGTACATACGTCCAACCAAACAGATATTCTACTGAGAGAAAAAAAGTCATCAATCAACTTTGTAGAAAATGCTTGGGAAGGCATGGCTCCGTTCGGCTAACTTTAAAAGTCGGCTTGTTCGGCTTCCTTTTTCAGTTGGAACAACGTTTTTCTCTCACAACAATTCAGTCGGAACAGTGTTTTAACTTGTTTTTTCAGCTAAATTCAGCCAAGCGATCCGGGCCCACGTTGCTGGGACTTGGTTGGACCAACGGTCGGAAACTGGAGCCCCTCCGACCTCTGTCCCATCAGCTCTGAGCCTTTGACACCCTTGGCAATTGGGCCCTGTTTAGTTCACCTCAAATTCAAAATTTGGTACTATACAAAAAGAAGATTTCCCGTCACATCAAAATTACGGTACATGCATAGAGTACTAAATGTTGACGAAATCAAAAACTAATTGCACAGTTTGATTGTACTTTACGAGACGAACGTTTTGAGCCTAATTAGTCAACGTTTGGACAATTATTACCAAATACAAACGAACGGCTATAGTAGCTACTGTAGCTACAGGCGCTACGGCGGCGCCGATTCTGGCCTCAACTAAACGAGGGCTTGGTGGCATATTCAGGGTGCATATGCCTTCCCAATGGCAAATCCACACGCGATTAGCGTGGGACATTAGGTCGGCTGAGAATAGCAGGGGCCGGTCGGCCGAATAGGGATAGACGACGGCTGTTGAATCACAATACCAGTATGGACCGCGCCGTGCCAACTGCCAGCCGTCCAACTCATGGCCCATTCGTTTCGCTAAAAAAATAAATCGAAATACTATTTTGACTGATTTGTTAGGAGAAAAAAACATTGTTTAAATTAAAAAAAATAAGCTAAAAAGTATAAATTATAAGCGTACGGGGCCATGCATACCCACGATGCAATTCACCCACCGACCGGCCGCAACAAGCGCAAGCGTGCGATTTGTCGCTGTCCACGCGTCGCACGCTGAGGATACGTCTGTAGCCGATGGACTCTACACATACGATGCAACGAATCTTTTTCCGTCGTCTGCATAGGCACAGGCCAGGCGCGCGTGCACCTATGCGGTCTCTCACCACGGCTCGCGGACCGCTGCAAAATTACTGTGGGCTCACGTGGCAGCCCATAAGCCAGCGCCACTGTGATATTGGGCCAGCAACGGTGGTGGGTGAGAGACGCCGATGCTAAAATATCTAAAAGATCTGTTATTCATATCTCTTTTAGGGTCAGTAAATAAGGATGTCTGTATCCGTATTATCCGTATTCAATTTTAATATAGATAGATACTATGTGGATGTATCGGAGTTTAGTTTTTATAATTTTTCTCTATCTCATTCTACATTCTTATTTGAAAAATATAGAATATCTGATATTATCCGTATCCGTAAATAACAAAGTATCCTGTAAAGCTGTCTAAAATGTAACTTAAATCTATGACTAATTAGTAATGTAAATGATATCAATTTTAATATAACAAATGATATCGGTGCGAAAAGTGATAAACTAGTAAATATTTATCGTTTTACCGTACGTTGTGATCGGATGTGGCCTAACACTCAATGACACAGGGTTTATACTGGTTCAGGCAACGTGCCATACATCCAGTTTGAGTCGGTCGGTAACTTTATTCCTAAGCCAAGGTGCTCGAATTTTGCTGTGGGGTTACAAACGAGAGAGTAAGATGGAGGTATTAGAGGTCCGGTCGGATTCCAGACCGAAGGATCAAGAGTGACGGGAGCTCCGACGTGCGCTAAGTGTTCGAATGTGCGCTTTGTTTGGCTTTAGAGTTCTAGAGCCAAGCAGAGAGAATCGGAGTGATCCGTCTGTTGTTCCTTGGAATCGTTGGTCGTCCGAATCGTCTTTTTTTTGGAGAGAGTGCATCCCCTTTTATAGATGAAGGGGATGGCGTTATAAGTGAGAGCGAGGGAGTGTGTGCTACCTAGTCTTGTTGCCCACGCCGTCGGGTACGAGATAGTTTGTCGGCGCCCACAGTACTGTTAATGGCTTGGATGCATGTGGTTGGTTCCACTGTGTTCTACTAGTACGACAAATGTCAGCGCCTACCATACTATAGGTTAAATGTCGACGCCCACAACACTGTTGGTATTCTGACATGTCTGGAAGGTTATAAAGTACCCTTCTGACATAACCTGATAATACTGTCCTACAGGTGTGCAGGGTACGATCCTATGTATTGCAGTTTGACCTCAGCGCCCTACCTTACTTGCTCCGCCTGATTCTTTGGGTCCTTACCGAGCGGGCGTCCCTGTTCGGTTGTTTCCCAGTCAGCTCCGACCGTGATGGTCGAAGAAGAGCTGTAAGCAGAGGTTCGGTGTACTCCTGGTCAGAGAAGCGAGTCAGAGTCGGAGGCGAGCGTCGTCCCTCCTTGTCCAGGCCTTCCGGTCGAAGAAGCGGGTCGGAGTCAGAAGCGAGCGTCGCCCTCCTTGGCTAGGCCTTCCGGTCGGAGAGGCGGGTTGGAGTCAGAAGCGAGCGTCACCCTCCCTGGCTAGGCCTTCCGGTCGGAGAATCGGGCTAGAGTCAGAAGCGAGCACCGTCCTTTCCTGGCTAGGCCTTCCGATCGGAGAAGCGGGTCGGAGTCAGAAGCAAGCACCGTCCCTTCTTGGCCAGGCCTTCTGGTCGGAGACTGGATCGCTCTTTTGGCCTGTCGTTAGGCACTTGGGCTGGCCCAGGAGTTGCGCGTCATTCACAACGTCGTTTGCTGGGCCGAGCTTTTGCTAGGAAGCAGTCCCATTAGGGACCCCGGGTTTATGAACCCAACAGGAGCCCTCGAGCCCCTGGGCGATTCGGGTAGAATCGTCTGGGGAGTTTTTGTTTTGACAGTGGGTGCGCGCGAGCGCACCCGCGGGTGTAGCCCCCGAGCCCCTGGGCGATTCGGGTAGAATCGTCTAGGGAGTTTTTCGTTTTGATAGCGGGGGAATTTTTTGTTTTGACAAAGGGTGTGCGCGAGCGCACCCGATTGGTGTAGCCCCCGAGCCTACGTCCGATTGGCGAGTTGGTTGGAGCCTGAGCATCTAGGTACTCTTTCCTGGGGCCGCAGACTGTCGTTCGGGGTGTTCGCCCGTGTTTGTCCCGCCCACAACCTATGCAGTCGGTTGATTTCCTGAGTCGGTGTCGGGCGACCTGAGCCCCTAAGCCCCGTTGGGCTTGGTATTGATTGGTCTAGTTTCGTGCGTTACCCCGTCCACGGTTTCTACAACCAGAGGGGCTGAGCTTACGTTGCTTGCCTCGATGGCTCGAGCGACGCACTCGGTGAGATCGCTAACGGGCACGTTCGAGTGGAATTCGGGTCCGTTGTTCGTGATGGGGTCGGCATAGCCCTCATGTGGCATTCCACTGCTCCTTAACCCGCGTTCCGACAGATGCCTAGGTCATTCTAGAGATCGACTCAGGTGGCCCGCTAGCCTCCCCTCGATGGAGATTCTATGGGCATGGCTCGAGGTTAGGATCGAACGAGAAGGTTGAGATGACCCTGTCTGCTTCTGAGCAGATCGGGCGAGGGCCGCTGGGGCTCATCTGCGTTTTCTTCCCTAGCTCTGTTTGACGTGAGGTGGCCTTGAGCCCTTCGTGGGCCGGCCTTCGAATCCCGGTCGGTCGTTGCTCATGTTGAATGAGGCAACTACCGCTTCGTGATGCAACACAGAGCGTTGTGACACATTTAACTGCATATGCGATGCTTTGGATGTATGGGATGAATGAATGATTGTATGAATGAATGTGTGAATGCGTGTATGACTATGGATGAATGAATGATCATGTATCCAAAAAATAAAGTAGGATGGATTGGTATAGTTACCTTGATGACTTGAGCGATAGGTTTTGAGGAGTTTTTTATTGGATATGTCCGAATGGGATCCACGTTCGTCGTTCGTGATGGAGTCGGCATGGCCCACATGGGGCGTCCCTCTGCTCCTTACCTATCTCTCGGCATTCACTTGAGCCATCCAATCAACTCAGAAAGCCTGTTGGTTTCTCCTTGGCAGAGATCCTATTGTTGGGCCCTTCCAAGTCCTGCCTGGGAAGGCAGAGGGCCGCCTGCGTGCGGTTGCGCCTTGTTTCCCACGCCTGGCGTGTGATAGTGGTGGGCCATGCCCAGGCCATGTTCTATCTAACCAGGCGCCGTCTCGTCAGGCAGGGCGCATCCCATCAGTCAGGACGCGTCCCACCACATCCCATACGCATTGAATGGGGGAAGGGAGATGGTTTTTTACTCCAATCCTTCACCTTTGTCCAACCGCCATGTCTCCTTAAATAGGGGAAGGGAGAGGGTTTTTGTCTCGTTCCTTTGCCTATTCCCCAACTGCCGCTTCTCCTCCTTCTTCCTTCTCGCCAAGAGCGTTCGTGTGCCACGGCGGTTCATAGGAGAAAAAGGGGAGAGCGAGGGAGAGGAGAACTCACCAATCTGTTTGTGAGCCCAAAGTGAGATGTCGAGCTGGAGGCCATCCAATGTGGATGAGATGGTGCTGGCCGCATTCACCAAGAAAGGGCTGCTCCCACCGAAGGAGGTGGTGCACTGGAGGGCTCCTATGAGGGAGGCTTTTCCACCACCCTGGGTCGACGAGGTCATATCCTTCCTCGCCTTCCATGAGCGTGTGCTAGGATATCTCGAGCACTGGTTCATACGCAGGCTCCTCAATGAGTGGGGCCTAGAGCTACAGCACCTCAATCCAACTGGGGTGCTGCACGTCGCCGGCTTTATGACCGTCTATGAGGCCTTCCTTGCGATGGAGCCACAAGTGGACTTCTTCCGGTGAATCTTCACTGGGCGAGGCTTGTCGAAGGGGAAGCCGCCTAGAACTGCACCGGTTGGGGGCTTCACCTTGTAGAAGAAGCCGAGTTCATCGGGCTCCTACCCCGCGTACACCCCCTGCGACTCCATTCGGGGGGGGGGCATGGGGAGTGGTTCTACATCTAGAACCCGGCGGAGGCGCCATTCCCGCCGTTCACCAGTAGAAGGCCGGAGAGGCGGGAGAACTGGTTGTGGGGCCCCTCTAGCCGGTAGAATAAGCTGGGGATCATCGAGGCGGAGCACCAGAAGCTTTTGCAGCACGGCCTCGACGGGCTGCGGGTGTTTCACACCTTCTTCCACCGTCGGGTCACCCTGCTGGCGGAAAGGACACGGCCGATGTGGCTGTACTCTGGCCCGATGGACCCCGACCGCGCGTCACCGGTGGAGTTGGCGAGGGATGAAGTCTAGAGCCAACTCGACCGGGTGCTGCAACTAAAGGCCCGGGAGACCCTCGAAGGAAAGCCCGGACCTCTCCACGTCAGGAAGCTACCCAATCTAGTATGTTCTCCTCTCCTTATTCCGTGTCCCTTTCGATCTTGCTCTCCTGTAATTTGACTTCAAGTCGCCCGTCTCGTAGGGACTCACCGGTTATAAATCCTGGCCGCATCTTCCGAAGGGCTGGAGGGCGTGGCTCGGCAAGCTACCCTAAAGGAGGCGACAGTCGTGAAGAAGAAGAAGAGAGCTGAGAAGGCTCATAGGAAGCATGGGAAGGAGATGGAGATCGCCCAATGGGTGCAGGCCAACAAGAATCAGAGTGATGTGGAGGCGGAGCTTGAGTCGGAGGACCCCACGGAGGTGGGTGGCGACATGAGCTCTTCTAAGGATGAGGGTAGCCAGAGCATCGTCGCGACTTCGGTGGAGCATCGTGAGCCTGCGGTCGTGTCCACTAGCGGTGGGTGGGAGGCAGAGAGGCGCGGCGACGCTCCCACACCAACAAAGCTTGGCGCGGGCTCGGACACCGTCGGCGAGCGAGAGGCGAAGTGGACGCGGTCGCTGCGCCCTTTGGAGGCATCGTCGGCCTTGTCCCCACTTGCTCCGGGCGTGGCGGGGTAGGCCAGGCGATCAGAGGAGCTGGCTCGCACCCCCATGTCTTTGGGGTCAGCGCGTGCACTGCTCTGGTGGGCGCGCCTTGAGCCAGCGGTCGCGGCGACTGAAAGTGCATCTAGCCCTTTAGTGGGTTTTGGTTGATTGAATGACAACGTGATTAAAGGACTAACCCGTTTGCTAAGTGTGAACAGGTAATAGGTTATCTCATAGGTACTTAATGAAAGCCAAAATGATGTGTTGTTGTATAAACAATCTAGTTCAAGCACAAGACAACAATGCAAATGGAATTCATGTGAAGGCTTATTTTTTTGTGGGATTTCCATGTACTATGTGAAAGCAAGCTCATGATTATTAGTTAATGAGACATGAGGGATTGCATATGGAATGGTCTCATATTTGAAGCTTGCTAAATTAAAATGAAAAAGATAACAATACATATGAATGGATGATTCAACACAAGATGTGACTTGATGGCTTGAGATGGTGAAGATAGCAAGGAAAGGCTTCGAGGTACTAAGCAAGGGTGAAGGGCAAGCGACGGCTTGGCGGCCGAAGAACCTAGCTAGGGTGAAGAAGAAAGTACTTGCATTTAGTTGAGGTACTAATCAAGCTAAGATGGTCATATTGATGTGAAGAATCAAATCTATAATGAAGTATTTGATGGAAGTGACTTGATACATTTGGGGTTATTCAAATTTGATGAATGGAATCAAGTCACATGCTCAAGATGGCTATGCTCAAATGAAAAGATCAACATCAACTTGTTAGCACCCTTACTTGATGAAGATTGGAAGGGACGGCATCAATTCAAAAGAAATCAACTCAAGTGGTATAAATTCATTTTCCTTTGATCTTGAGTTTAATAGGTATGCCGTATACTATTAAGAGGGATGCATCATGTTGATAGATAATGTTTCATAAGTGCTCAACCCAACCCATGTGAGGTTTGATTATTTGAGCGACAAATGTGCTAATCGATTTCTTGTTTGATTCAGCAATACCGGACGTGTCCGGTATTCATACCGGACGTGTCCGTATTTGTCCAAAGAATTGTAAAATTGTTGTTCTCGGGTTGCTTGTCGGGAGTTCCGGCGTGGGTCGGGAGTTTCGACGGCCGGAGTCCCGGCATGGGTCGGGAGTTCCGGCGTCTCGCACTTCAACAGACTTAGAGGTTTCATTGTCTCGTCATACCGGACGTGTCGGTATTCTCACCGGACGTGTCCGTATGGATGACCGAAGCCAACGGCTAGTTTTCAAAAAGCCGTGAGGGTCGGGAGTTCCGACATGCGTCGGGAGTTCCGACACCTCACTAACTTTAACTTCGATTACATGTTTTTCAAAATTGCTTTGGGTCGGGGTTCCGACTTGAGTCGAGGTTCCGTATCGTCGGAAGTCCCGGCATACTTCAGAGTTCCGACGCCTCACAACATCATCAGAACTTAGTTACCGTTGGCGCGATCTGAGTCATACCGGACGTGTCCGGTATGCATACCGGACGTGTCCGGTATTACAGCAACTATATAAAACGGCTAGTTTTTCAAGGGGCTATAATACCCCAAGCCTCCACCTTTGGAGGTCTGCTGATTCTCACCGAGATAGACACACGTTTTTGAGCCTTGCCAACTCTCCTAAACCCTCTCTTATTGAGTGTGTGATCCAAATTGCAAAATCAATTTGTGGGTTGAGAGAGAAGTTGAAAAAGAGAGCAAGCCACCACTTGAGCACTTGTGCATATTGTCAATCTCGTGATTCGCATTTGTTACTCTTGGACTCTTCGGTCCTAGACGGTTAGGCGTCGCCGGAGAGCAACCGAGAGATTGTGGTTGCTTCGGAAAGTTTGTAACGGTCGATTCCGCCGCCTCGGAATCAAATTAGTGGAAGGAGGAAAAGGAGTTGGAAAAGACTCCAGCTAGAGTGACCTTCGTGGTACCCTCTAGGGCTGACCTTCGCTGGGTCGCCCGCAGCCCCCTCAACGGAGAGTAGGACTCAAACGAGTCCGAACTTCGGTAAAACAAATATCGTGTCTAAATTCGCATTTCATTTGATATTTGTGTTGCTCTAGCTGTTCTGCAGGTTCTCTGTGTATATTGTCATCTCCATTAGGTGCCTGCAGTTTGGTTTGAAGATAGAAATCGAAAGGAGCAAGTTCGGGGCCGATTTGCAGAAATCATGTATACCGGACACGTCCGGTATTCATACCAGACACGTCCGGTATTTCCTGCCTGCACTGAAAATATTTATTCTCTGTTCTACCTTGTGTTGCAGGGTTGTTGCTTCTAGATATATTCTTTATACCTTGTTTACTTTGTGGCTAACTTGTGAGGGGTGGTAGTACTCTTAATTTGGAGTTTCCATCTTTGGAAACTCCCCTTTCTAATTGTTTCCGCATTTAAAGGTGTTATTTTTTAGAAACGCCTATTCACCCCCCCTCTAGGCGGCATCCTAGGTCCTTTCAATTGGTATTAGAGCGAGGTTCTCACCTAAAGCTTCACCGCCGTGAGAAAAGGATGTCGACGCCTATCGAGTTGGAGCCGGTGCTTCTCCAAAATGATGGTTCAAACTTTCTAACTTGGTCAATACATGTACTCAATGCTTTTAGAGATATTAGTCCTCTTGTTGAGCATATTGTAGATGCAAGCATACCTCTTTCTATAGTTGATTGGAGCAACTACAAAAATTTATCAAAAGAGGAAGAAATATGCGTGCAACTCAATGCTCAAGCTATTAATATTATTTTGAGTACATTAAGTGTAGAGGTTCAAGATGAGGCAATATTCAATGGACAACCACCTCCGGAGAGTGCTCATCTCATTTGGACTAGACTTTTGATTTATATAGAAAATCCAAATGTGATGATGCACTTGAGATCGAGTCAATGGAAAGAATATCCATTGTGTCTTCATACAATGAAGAAGCCTCAAAAACCTCAAGAGTGCCGAGCCGGAGCAAGAAGTGCAAGCAACAAGATGACCTGTCATGTTCTTCAGCATGTACCGGACGTGTCCGGTATGCCTACCGAACGTGTCCGGTATGGTCGAGGCAAAGCAGAACCAAAGAAGCAAATTGTTTGTAGCGATGCTCAAGCCCGATGGCGACCAAGTGATGAGTCAACCTCAGTATCTCATGATACTCATCACTTGTGTCTCATGGCCAAGAAAAGCAAGAAGAAGAATAACAAGAAAGATCAAGAAAAGGAGAAAGCACAAGTAGATGATCAAGATAAGAGTGATGTTGAAATTGAAGACAACTACAACCTTGATCATCTCAACCATAAAGACAAGTTCATCATCATGAAGATAGTTGAAAAGAATGATGAGCTTGAAGAAGAGATTGAGAAGCAAGAGCAATCGCTTCAAAATCAAGAAAAGTTTCTCATCTCCAAATTGCAAGAGCTAAAGGCAATAAATGAGAGGTATGAAAAATTATCAATCGAGCATGCTTTAGTTACTAATTCCTCTTCTAGTGTTTCACAACTAGAGAAGGAAAACTTCGAGCTCAAGGCAAGGCTAGATGAACTATCAAGCAAGTATAATGAGCTACAAGCAAATTATGTTCATCTAAAGTGCTCTCATGAGGAAGTAGTAGAATCAAGCATCATGCTTGAGGTGGCTCATGAGGTTGTGATTACATCGGTAAAATTCTCTCAACCTCTCACACATCCGCTCACTAGTACACCATCTCAAATAAATATTTCTTGTACTAATGAGTGTGCTCCTCAAGCAAGCCAATCTTCGATTGAGCTAAATCTTATAGAAAACATAGAGCTCAAAGAAGAAGTGCAAAGATTAAAGAAAGATGTGATTCGGTTGAAGGGTAAGGAGAAAGCACAACCTTCTCAAGATAACCGTGATAACATGGTGAAGAAGCTTGAGAAGGGTTCAAACCTTGCTTCCTCCAAAGCCCAACAAAAGAATCACATCTCAAGCAAGGCCAACACAACCAAGAGCAAGAAACATGGAAAAAGGATGTGCTATGGTTGTGGATTGTATGGACATGAGTGGGCTATGTTTCCACACAAGAGTTGGGCCGACAAGGTTGAAGCCGCCAATCAAAAGGCTTCTACCAAGGAGGCCAAGCAAGTGAAGAGTCATGGACAATGTGCTTGTCTCATGAGCAAGAAATTGGGGCATCCTACCAAGAAATACCCAATGAACAAAGAAGCAAGAAAGCAAGCCCAAGTTGCAACTAGAAGATGCTATGGGTGCAATGAGATGGGCCACAAGGTTGATGGATGTCCATACAAGCAAAACAAGCATAGGGCAAACAAAGGTCGCATATGCTATGCTTGTGGAAGAAAGGGGCATCTAAGCTATGATTGCCCAAATGGTAACATCCCTAAGCCGAACACAATTATTTATGATAATATGCTTAGGAAGACCACAAATGGAATTAGCACTAGCAAGGTGATGTGTTCACCACAAACTAGTACTAAGGCCATTTGGGTGCCTAAACACTTGTTGACTAACCCAAAAGGACCCAACAAGAGTTGGGTACCAAAATGTGCTTAGGTTGATAATATAGGTACTTGGTGGTGAGATGAAAGCTTCGAGGTGGTTGAGGAAGCAACTTGATAATATTCACTCAATCTATCAACCAATTCTTATCATAATCCCTAATATGGCTGACCCGAAGATAATTCAATAAATATATCATCTATTTCATCCTCATCATTGGTAACAAGTACCTAAACTTTATATCATAGCCACTTTGTTCGGTTTGTGTACAAAAGGTCACAAATAGACATATTTGTGAAATATTGAAAGTGGTTAATAAGTTTTACTTGATGTTTATCATATTTGCCTTACGATGCCGTTATTAGCTCTCTAGTAGAGTAATTTATTTGTTGAGATGCAAGTATAGAATAAATAAATATTACATTTAAAACGAAGAATCACAAGCAGCAAATTAATTGGTTCTGTCTTGCAACTATCGGACATGTCCGGTATGGCCAGGGACAGAAAGTCAGTGTTTCCGTCCTGTGTATTCCGGACGTGTCCGGTGTACTACCGGACATGTCCGGTATTGCATGGACCAGAACACTAATTGTGTTGCAACTGAGTATTCGATCCATACATTTTTCATATATCCCTAACATACTCAGAAGCTTGTGTTTTATCAAATCTAAGTGGATTGTGAGCATCTCTTAAACTCACTTTTAAATATGGCAATCTTATTTGGTTTATGGTCAAAATGAAAATTGGCTCTCAATTTCTTATCAGAATAAAAGTGCTTGTTGAAAGTCATTCAAAATACTTGAAGCACTTATTTAGGGGGAGCTCAGTTTCTATTTTGCACCATTGTGGACTAACAAATTTATCTAGCATTATTTGTAGTCCTTTGGATGAAAATTGATTTCATATATGGTATGATTATTTGACAAGTGAGGTCAACATGATGTTGTCATGCCATGTATTATCTCAGTGGTGATATTGTGGGCTCAAGGCAAAGGTATGTATTTACATACATGCATTGTAAGTGCATCTAAGGCCCTTTATATGCTAGTGTGTGCATTTGTGTGATATAGGATAGATGTTTTACAAAATCCCTAACTAGCATGTGTAGGTGGTGTGGTTTTTGAAAATCATGTGGTTTTTGGGTCTTTGTGACCTAGTCATGTCATATTGTGATTGTTGCTACCCTTGGTTGATTATTTGCCTAATCACATGTGACATGGTTCTCTCAAGTCTATAAATATCCCTATGTCCCACTAAAATCTCTCAAATTTTGAAAATCATAAATTTGCCAAATATTCGAAAAAGAGAAAATCAATTCTTGGCTAATTCATGTCCCCTAAGTGAGAATCCTAAGCCTATTTCAATTAATGCAAATATTATGCCTAGGAAGGTTTGTCATGGTACCCTATTGGTTAGTATTGCAAAAATATTCCGCTATTCATACTAAGGCTATGCCTAAGTATGTTATGCGTCTAACATGGGAGGACCCAAACTAGTTTGGGTACCATCGAAAAAGTGGATGATCGTTTGTAGGTACCATGGCATTGGAGACTTGATTCAATGGAATTATTATTGTTCATCTTATGTTGAGTCAAGTATTGAAGCCTAGTGCAATTCTATCCCAATGCCAAGTCAAAATTGAGTGAAGTCCATATGCTATCAACATACAAGTGTCATATTCAAGTTGTAGGAATTTATTAATATATTTGAAGGCATGCAAATAAGTGGAGTTGAAGCTTGCAAAGATGATCATAAGCTATCAAGGTATATCTCTTGTTGATCAAAGTTTATTTGGGTGCATATGAGTTAATTGAATTGGATACATATGCATATGTTGCTTGCTATGAGATGTTTGAATGGATTAAATGCTTAAGTAATCAAGTTTGAAGTTGGTTTGATTGGATATGTTCATAAGATTTCTTCTAGTAAGTGGTTTGAATGGACATATGTCTTGTGAGAGTATTCAAACAAATTGATTTCAAGTTTGGTTCAATTTGGAGAAAAATGGCTCAATTATTGAAATCTGTCCAATATTGAAAATCTAAGCTAGCAGTGATCATAGACATGTTTGAGTAATCAAATCTATTTGTATTGGCTTGAAATTTGGTCTGCATGCTCTACACTTATGGTATTAGTTGCTGTGCAAATTTCATGAGATTTGGATAAGTGATACTTCGGATTTGGAGTAGATCTTGTCAGCTATAGTGCAGCAGTTTTCAGCATGTACCTGTGTGGAAAGATATGAAATCTGGTAGCAATATAGAAGTCCAAAGAAGCTCAAATTTTTACAGCTACTAGAAGACTTAGTGTGTCACATCTTCACCAAATTTCGTGGTTTTTGGATATGTACTTTGGGAGATATGATTTATTCTTTGAAGAGTACAGAATCTGCCAGGAAAGTGACAATTATCGGATTGATCAAAAGTCACTTAGATTCAAAGGTCCGCAAATTAGAATCATATCTATAAGTGATTGAGGTACCTATGTTTTGGTTTTGGTTTGAGATAGAAGCATGACAAATGATGAGTACAAGACAATTTATTTGAAGAGTGTATCTAGTACACATTTGGTACTCAAGCTAGAGATCAAGACCAAGATCAAGATGAAGATGGAGTTTAAATTCTAGTGATAATTGGAGATCTTTTGATAGAAAGAAAATGACTTAAACAAGTAGAAAGAAAAGGACTTAAAGAATGATTTAAAGTTATTCATCAAATTAAGTCCAACAATATGGATCAATCAAACAAAATCTTTCAAGTGGATCAAGTGATTTTCTTTCAAGTTATTTCAAGTGAGTATCAAGGATGGTTCTTTGGAGAGAGGTCACTTCGCTCTAGGCTTGGATGGCTAAAATCTAAGTGGTAATCTAAAAGGGACATTTGAGGTACTTGGTTGAAGAAAATCAAGAGATTGGTCTAAAAAGCAAGCAACACCCAAAAGAGAACAAGTCATAAAATTTCAAGTGGTATTACAAGTGGTGCATCTTTCAGTTCTCTCAAGCAAGCAATGATCAAAGAAGAAGCAAGCCAACCACAACAAGAAAAGTGCACTTGATCATTAGTGATTCTCAATTCATATGGGTGAAGAATAGGAATTCAAAGAATTGGTATCTATTGGTCTTCACCAAGCTTATAATTAGACTTCATGGTGCTACTGGAGAAATGAATTGAAATCTATATGACTATCTTCCTCTCCAACATAGCAAAGGTATCATTGTATTGTGCATGATCATTTTTCATCCCTTACTAGTATGCGGTTAGTGCATATAGTACATGCTTATAGGATCATGCACTACAAATGAAAATTTTTAGATTCATAGACTACCACTATTGCCTGAATGATTATATGATCTAGTGGTTAGTGTATGAGTTTGTTCATGAGCTAGTAAACCCATGTACTTGATCTATTTTGAATTGCAAACAAGTGACAAGTACAACCTCTTTAAGATGACAAAGGGGGAGAGGTTAATACAAAGAGGGAGAGATTTGTACAAAGTTTGAACCTTAAACACCCTTTGTGCTTTGTGTGACCCTTTGTGGCGATAGATGACAAAGGGGGAGAAATATGATTAAAGCTTAAGGAGGAGAGAGATGAAAGCTTAAGGGGGAGAGATATGTTTAAAGCTTCAGGAGTGCAACCTTGTGTCTAGCTATGACAAGGGGAGAGATATGACTTGAGAAATCTTTGAGATGAGTGCTATGTGTGTGATATATATGATGTATTTACTTTCATAAGGACCATGCATGTTTTAGAGTGACTTTGTATGGTGTGATGCTTTTTGTTTAGTCTTGTGTGATATATCATGTCATATGCATCATGATTTTATTTTGACACACACATGCACCCCACGGATGCAATGATTTAGGGGAGTCTCCTATATGTTTTAGTATGTGCAATTAACAAATCGAGGTCATTTTGTGAATTCTAATCATAAGCACATATTAAGGGGGAGCCTCTCATAAATCATTGAACCCAAAAGTTTAAATGTTTATATCATTTTGTAAGCTTTAATCAAGTTGTCATCAATCACCAAAAAGGGGGAGATTGAAAGTGCATCTAGCCCTTTAGTGGGTTTTGGTTGATTGAATGACAACGTGATTAAAGGACTAACCCGTTTGCTAAGTGTGAACAGGTAATAGGTTATCTCACAGGTACTTAATGAAAGCCAAAATGATGTGTTGTTGTATAAACAATCTAGTTCAAGCACAAGACAACAATGCAAATGGAATTCATGTGAAGGCTTATTTTTTTGTGGGATTTCCATGTACTATGTGAAAGCAAGCTCATGATTATTAGTTAATAAGACATGAGGGATTGCATATGGAATGGTCTCATATTTGAAGCTTGCTAAATTAAAATGAAAAAGATAACAATACATATGAATGGATGATTCAACACAAGATGTGACTTGATGGCTTGAGATGGTGAAGATAGCAAGGAAAGGCTTTGAGGTACTAAGCAAGGGTGAAGGGCAAGCGACGGCTTGGCGGCCGAAGAACCTAGCTAGGGTGAAGAAGAAAGTACTTGCATTTAGTTGAGGTACTAATCAAGCTAAGATGGTCATATTGATGTGAAGAATCAAATCTATAATGAAGTATTTGATGGAAGTGACTTGATACGTTTGGGGTTATTCAAATTTGATGAATGGAATCAAGTCACATGCTCAAGATGGCTATGCTCAAATGAAAAGATCAACATCAACTTGTTAGCACCCTTACTTGATGAAGATTGGAAGGGACGGCATCCATTCAAAAGAAATCAACTCAAGTGGTATAAATTCATTTTTCCTTTGATCTTGAGTTTAATAGGTATGCCGTACTATTAAGAGGGATGCATCATGTTGATAGATAATGTTTCATAAGTGCTCAACCCAACCCATGTGAGGTTTGATTATTTGAGCGACAAATGTGCTAACTGATTTCTTGCTGGTTTGGCAATACCGGACGTGTCCGGTATTCATACCGGACGTGTCCGGTATTTGTCCAGCAGCTGTAAAATTGTTGTTCTCGGGTTGCTTCGTCGGGAGTTCCGACGTGGGTCGGGAGTTCGACGGCCGGAGTCCCGCATGGGTCGGGAGTTCCGGCGTCTCGCACTTCAACAGACTTAGAGGTTTCATTGTCCCGGTCATACCGGCGTGTCCGATTCTCACACGGACGTGTCCGGTATGGATGACCGAAGCCAACGGCTAGTTTTCAAAAGCCGTGAGGGTCGGGAGTTCGACATGCGTCGGGAGTTCCGACACCTCACTAACTTTAACTCGATTACATGTTTTTCAAAATTGCCGAGGGTCGGGGTTCCGACTTGAGTCGAGGTTCCGACCGAAAAAGTCCCGCATACTTGGGAGTTCCGCGCCTCACAACATCATCAGAACTTAGTTACCGTTAGCACGATCTGAGTCATATGGGACGTGTCCGGTATGCATACCGGACGTGTCCGGTATTGCAACTACTATAAACGGCTAGTTTTTCAAGGGGCTATAAATACCCCCAAGCCTCCACCTTTGGAGGTCACTGATTCTTTTGAGATAGACACACGTTTTTGAGCCTTGCCAACTCTCCTAAACCCTCTCTTAGTGAGTGTGTGATCCAAATTGCAAAATCAATTTGTGGGTTGAGAGAGAAGTTGAAAAGAGAGCAAGCCACCACTTGAGCACTTGTGCATATTGTCAATCTCGTGATTCGCATTTGTTACTCTTGGACTCTTCGGTCCTAGACGGTTAGGCGTCACGGAGAGCAACCGAGAGATTGTGGTTGCTTCGAAAGTTTAGTAACAGTCGATTCCATACCTCGGAATCAAATTAGTGGAAGGAGGAAAAGGAGTTGGAAAAGACTCCAGCTAGAGTGACCTTCGTGGTACCCTCTAGGGCTGACCTTCATTGGGTCGCCTGCAGCCCCCCTCAACGGAGAGTAGGACTCAAACGAGTCCGAACTTGATAAAACAAATATCGTGTCTAAATTCGCATTTCATTTGATATTTGTGTTGCTCTAGCTGTTCTGTAGGTTCTCTGTGTATATTGTCATCTCCATTAGGTGCCTGCAGTTTGGTTTGAAGATAGAAATCGAAAGGAGCAAGTTCGGGCGATTTGTAGAAATCGTATATCTGGGACACGTCCGTATATTCATACCGGTTATCGTCCGGTATTTCACTGCCTGAAAAATATTTATTCTCTGTTCTAACTTGGTGTTGCAGGGTTGTTGCTTCTAGATATATTCTTTATACCTTGTTTACTTTGTGGCTAACTTGTGAGGGGTGGTAGTACTCTTAATTTGGAGTTTCCATCTTTGGAAACTCCCCTTTCTAATTGTTTCCGCATTTAAAGGTGTTATTTTTCAGAAACGCCTATTCACCCCCCCTCTAGGCGGCATCCTAGGTCCTTTCAGCGACTCGTGGGCCAATCAGGAGCCAGTCGGGTCAACTTCCCCCCGGTCGAAGTGAGGGGGCATGGCTCATAGCCTGTGAGTGGCCCTTGTCCGATGGGCCCATTGCCAGCGGGTCAGGGCTTCCGAGCCCTACCACTTATGTCTTAGTATGCATTCTTTGTTTCTTTTCGATCTCATAGTTTGAGTTTTTTGAGCCCGACTGACTTGAAACTTTCTGACAGTGGCTAGATACTGATGGCACAGAGTATCACCCCGCCTCCCGTGTGGGAGGAGTGGAGACCCAGCTTGTAGCGCATCGTGATGAGTGGCGGGGAGAGAAGGGTGGCTGTCGGGATGCACCTCATGAGTACTCTCGACGGGCTCCACTTGTAAAGTTCGTCACCAATGGTGACGAACGTCTTGGTGCGTCGAGCGATTCGTCGCGCTTCAGTCCTTTCTGGTGGGAGAACCTCCTCGAGGAGGTTGGTGAGCAGTGGTGCTCTCCAGTCGACCGGATCGAGTGCCATCATGGTGATGTCGGCAGGCAATGTCGCCATGAAGGCGCCCGGACCAGAGCCGCCGAGGACTTGGTCGGCGTTCGGGCACGTTGGGAGGTCGGAGCCCCCGTGTGCTAGATTAGTGTTGGAGTGCGTCTGGATTGGATCCTCCAGAATGTGGGCAGATGGCTCATGAAGATGATTGATGAAGACCCCATCTGGAGACAGCATCCACCTGGCATCCAATTTTGTGAGGAAATCGGCAGCATCGTTGTCCTTTCGGGGGACATGATGTAGTTCGATCCCTTGGAATTTGTCATCAAGTACGGCGACAGAGGCAGCGATGGTGTTGGTGGTGATCCCGGTGGCGACGGTAGAGTTTGGGCCAGAGGTGACCCTTGTGACCCATCCCCCAATAGTTGTGGTGGAAGAGAGGAGGGAGATCGGGCTCCCTGCCTCCCCCGGCAGATGGACGCACGGCTCGCCCTCCTGGTCGGAGCTGTCAGGGTCAGGAGGAGATGAGGCCAGACGGAGGCAGAACAACCGCCAGCAGTCCATGAGGTCGAAGAGGTGGAGATCCCCTACCCCAGTGAGGTAGGCACCAGGGTCGAGCCATGGCCATCCCACCATCGCAGGAGCTGGCGGTGGTCCGGTCATCGGCTGGGCCTTCCAGCGGGTCAAGGGCGACCTGCCAGCTAGTGTGGCCCTGCCCGGGTGACCCGAGGAAGGCGTGATTCATCCTTTGGGATGAGGAGGAGGTGCAGCTCTGGGACGTACTTGGGGGGAGAGGACTCGCGATGGAGTCCGATCTCGCCCAAACCTGGGCGAGGCTAGAGGAGGCCTTGGAGCGGGTCAAGATCGTCCATCAGGTGGTTATAGTTGACCTACCCCGTGTCATAGAGGTAAGTTTTCTATGTTCGTCCTTGAATCCTAGGTCTTTTACTAGTTGTCTCATGATGCTTGCTTCTTGCTTTGCAAGGTTTGGAGGAGATGTCGAGCCGCAAGTCCCGTTTCCTCCGGGAGGAGCACGCTCGGATGGAGCGAGAGGCTGCAGCATCGCAGTAGGTCACCGAGCTCGAGCACCAGCTAGAGTTCGCCCACTGTGAGTGTCAAGACCAGGTGGCCGAGGCGATGGCAGCGTGGGTAGCGGAACTGCTCACGGTGGAGCGGGCGACTGCCGCTGAGCGAGGACTTGACGCAGCGAAGGTTCACTAGGCGGAGTCTGAGGCGGCGCTCTAGAAGTCCCTTGCAGAGACCGTGGCGGCGCTCTAGGAGTCCCTGGAGGCTCTGGAGTTAGAGCGGAAGGCCCGGTCAGAGGTTGACCAGGAAGTGCTCGCGTTCCGGGGCCAGATGCTTGGGACGGAGGAGTCGAACGCTCGGCTGCCCAAGCAGGTGACTTGGCAGGAGGAAGGACTCTCTATCCATGAGAACACCCACCTCGATAAGTACCTGTTCTACTTTTGGTTGATGTCTTGGTTTTTCCTTTCCCTCGCTTCTGAGCTTGTCATTCTTCTTCCAGAACTGGGCGGAAGGGTTGCTTCTCTAGAGCAGGACCTGGAGACGGCCAAGGCAACGATTGGTCAGAGCGCGGAGTCGCAGGCCAAGTCCCTTGAAGAGCGATGTGCTCTCGAGGGGGAACTTGACCAGATCCAAAATGTCGCCCAGGTCGTCGTCTCGGAGGTGTTCAGGTCAGCGCCGAGCACCAGCATGCCCGCCATCCGACTAGCGGAGGTCCCGGACAAAGTTTAGGTGCTTATCTCTGACAGGATGTTCTACGGGACATCGGGGGTGTTGACTTCAGTGGCGACACACCACCTAGACCTAGACTTCGCTGCCATCTACAACGGGTATGCCGATGGCTAGAGTGCGGACGCCATCCATGCGCTCGGGGAAAGCTTGCTGCCACACGCACAGTTGGTGGCAGAGCAAGTCTCCGCGCAATGGGTGATGGAGGCTCGCCGTGCGAGCGCGGCTGAAGGCACGCGCCAAGAAGATGTTGCCCAGCCTACGGATGGAGTGGATCCCGGGTCAGAAGCGAACGTCGTCCCATCTCCGACCGAGCCGAACGTCGTCCCGTCAGAGACCGAGCAACCCTTATCTTCGCCTGTCGAGTTGGTAGCCAATGCCATCGGGCAGCCACAGTTGTATTTAGAGTAGATAAGTTCGTGGGGGAGTGTCCTGTGTAAACATTTTTGTATCCATGAATACATTGACTTCGTTTTGTGATGGAATCACTTCATGAGGGGAAGCTTGCTCCATCCGTTCCTTATTTTTACCCTAGCATAACTTTGTTTTTTATTCTTTCTTTTTCACACCTACCTGTTTGAACCATAGGCTGCAACCTTAAGAACCCAGGCGTGGCCTGTGAGGCTCAGTTGCTCATAACCGTAGGTCATGGTGGGGTGTGATCGGTCAGAATGTTTAAAGCGAAGTTACGTAAGGTAATTAAAGGAACGGACTACCCTTTCATTCGGGTAAAAAGTATTTACTTATATGATAGTAAAAAATAGAGGTGGTATCGCACCCTTGTGGAGCCCTCGAGCAACCCGGGCTGAAAGTGTTCGGGCCGAGGTGCTTTGCAGGAATGAATGTTGAATGAAAGAAAACGGTAAGACCGAATTTTAGGGGAAGAAACGATGTAACTGTTTGATGTTCCAAGTGTTGGTGAGAATGTCGCCGTTGTCATCCTTTAGTCGGTAGGCGCCCGGTCGGATCACCTCAGTCACCGTGTAGGGTCCTTCCTATGGTGGAGAGTTTGTGTTTCTCCTTGGTTGATTGAGTCCTTCGAAGCACGAGGTCTCCGACCTCGAGGATTCTCCCTCTGATTTTTCTTTCGTGGTACTTGTGGAGAGTTTGCTGGTAGTGAGCGGAGTGGATGACGGTCATCTCACGGGCCTCTTTGAGTAGGTCGACTGCATCATGTTGAGCCTCCGTGGCTCAGTCATGGTCGAAGGCCTTCACTCTTGGGGCGCTGTGGTCGAGGTCAGAGGGCAGCACTGCTTTAGCTCCGTAGGCTAAGAAGAAGGGTGTGAACCCTGTGGATCGGTTTGGGGTCGTTCTCAAGCTCTAGAGGATCGCTGGGACCTCTGCAACCCATCCCACGTCGTACTTGTTGAGTCGGTCAAAGATGCGTGGCTTGAGTCCTTGGAGGACCATGCCATTGGCCCGCTCGACCTGGCCATTAGTACATGGGTGTCCGATCGAGGCCTAGTCGATCCTGATGCCGTATCCATCACTGAAGTCAAGGAACTTCTTCTCGGTGAAGTTAGTTCCATGGTCAGTGATGATATAGTTAGGAACGCCGAATCGGTAGATGATGTCAAGGAAGAACTTGACCGCCTCCTCCGAACGAATGTTGGTGATGGGCTTCACCTCTATCCATTTGGTGAATTTGTCCACTGCTACGAGTAGGTGAGTGAAGCCGCTCAGGCCCTTTTTGAGGGGTCCTACCATGTTGAGTCCCCAGACCACGAACGGCCAGGTGATGGGGATGGTTTGGAGCTCCTATGTGGGCAAATGAGTTTGCCGAGCATAGAACTGACATCCCTCACACCTGCGGATGACCTCATCTACATCTCATCGCGCGGTGGACCAGTAAAAACCTTGGTGAAAGGATTTTTCGACCAGCGACCTCAGGGTCGTGTGATGTCCGCAGATTCCGGCATGGACCTCGAGGAGGAGCCGTTTCCCTTGGTCGGTAGGGACGCACTTCATGAGTACTCCCGATG
Source organism: Miscanthus lutarioriparius (assembly GCA_904845875.1). Lineage (NCBI taxonomy): Eukaryota > Viridiplantae > Streptophyta > Magnoliopsida > Poales > Poaceae > Miscanthus > Miscanthus lutarioriparius. Next base: position 54,070,506 of record CAJGYO010000016.1, read on the forward strand.
GACTTCGCTTGTAAAGTTTATTACCGAATGTGATGAAGGTCTTGGCGCATCGAGTGATCCGTCGTGCTTCAGTCCTTTTGGGTGGGAGAACCTCCTCGAGGAGGTAGGCTAGTAGCAGGGCTCACCAGTCGGTTTGATCAAGAGCTGCCACGACGACGTCGGTGGGTGACGTAATCATGGAAGCACCGAGGTCATAGCCCCTGAGCGCTAGGTTGGCATCAGGGTGTCTGGATTGGACCTTCTAGGATGCGGCCGGATGGCTCATGAAGGTCAGTGATGAAGACCCCATCCGGAGTCGGAACCCACCCGGTAGCCAATTTTGTGAGAAAATCAGCGGCATCGTTGTCCTTTCGGGCGACATGGTGTAGCTCGATCCCCTAGAATCTATCCTTGAGCTTGCACACCTCTTGGCAGTATGCTGCCATGAGGAGGCTTTTGTAGGAGGATTCCTTCATGACTTGGTCGACGATGCGTAGAGTCGCATAGCGCTAAGCTTAATGGCGATGCGCAGTCAATTGATGAGGGCCTCATATTCCGTAGCATTGTTTAAGGCTGAAATGTGGAGGTGGATTGTGTAGTGGAGCCTACTTCCGTCTGGGGAGATAAGAACCACTCCAGCCCCCGAGCCGGGCGCCATTACAGACCCATTAAAGTACATCGTCCCGTACTCGTGGGTGACGTCTGGGGTTAGGAGCTGGACCTCCGTCCATTCAACGACAAAGTCCACGAGAGTCTGAGACTTAATAGTGGTACGGGGGATATACCTGATGTCGTGGCCCATTAGCTCGAGTGCCCACTTGGAGATTCGTCCCGCGGCATCGCGGTTGCGGATGATGTCTCCGAGCGGGTATGAAGTGACGACCGAGACTTCGTGGTCGGTGAAGTAGTGCAGGAGCTTCCGGGTCACCATCAACACGGTGTATAGGAGTTTTTGCACCTAGCGATACCAAACCTTGGGGTTGGTGAGTACCTCCCTGGCGAAGTATACGGTTCGTTGGACCTTAAGGTGGTGTCCCGGCTCCTCCCTTTCGACGACTAGGGTGGCACTCACCACGTGGTTGCGTGCCGTGACGTAGAGGAGGAGGGGTTCTCCCCGTTCAGGAGCGATGAGGATTGGGGCTGACATCTGTGATGCTTTGAGGCTCTCCAAAGCCTGCTGTGCCTCCTTAGTCCAGACGAAGATGTCTGTCTTTTTGAGGAGCTTATAGAGAGGCATCCCCCGCTCGCCTAGCCGGGAGATGAACCGGCTCAAGGCGGCCAAACAGCCGGTGAGCCTCTATATGCCCTTGATGTTGCGTATAGGGCCCATGTTGGAGATGGCCGTGATTTTTTGAGGTTGGCCTTGATACCGTGTTCAGACACGATGTATCCAAGTATCTTCCCCTTCGGAACCCAAAAAACACATTTTTCGGGATTCAATTTGATGTTGAACCTTCGGAGGTTCACGAACGTTGCGGCCAAGTTTGCGATTAGGTCACAAGCTTGAGCTGTTTTGACTACTATGTCATCAACATAGACGATGATCATTGGTTTTGGCCGTTCAACTTGGTTAGAGTGATTGAGCGGGTCGATTTGATCAGCGAAGCATTACTGCATGCACCGTTGATAGGTGGCGCCAGCGTTCTTCAGACCAAAAGGCATGGTTATGTAACAGTACGAACCATACGAGGTGATGAACAAGGTTGAGAGCTGGTCGGACTCTTTCATCACAATCTGGTGATAGCCTGAGTAGGCATCCAGAAAGGAGAGGACCTCGCATCCCAAGATGGAGTCGACTATCTAGTCTATGCGTGGCTATGGAAAATGGTCTTTTGGGCACACCTTGTTGAGGTCGGTATAATCAACGCACATTTTCCATTTCCCGGTCTTCTTTTTGACAAGAACAGGATTGGCAAGCAGTTGGAGTGGCATACCTCCTTGATGAATTCGGCTGCAAGAGTTTGGCGACCTTGCCTATGGCCTTGCGCCTCTGTAGCACCTGGTTTTAAAGACAAAACTAGATACACACTATATGTGAGCCCAGGAAGTCAAATCTCACATACATCCACAAATAAGGGTAATGTCAAGAGACAATACTTATTACATAACATATTAGTAAAAGAAAAGTATCCTCAGAGTATAGACAGCGGAAAGTCGACTCCGATCTTCAGATGAAGACTCTAAATCCACAGGGATGGCTGACTAGTTGACCACAAGCCTAACTCCTCCAAACCAGCAATCTGGTACCCATCTGGGATTTTTATCCAATGTATAGAAAAATAAAGCAAGCGTAAGTACATGTCATACTTAACAATTATATCATAGGGTTCATGAGGTTCAAAAGGCTAACACTGGTTTAACTGCGATTAGCTTTAATAGGTCCTCTTTTTAAGCAATTAAGTGGCAAAGAATTTATCAGTCCCATAAACACATGATCAGGTAAACATGAATAATGTATAGCATAAATAATTAATTATTAGTATCATTATCCATTAGTGGTCATCTCTATTCCATAAGGGTCCAAGGTCGCTCGTGACCATGAGCACGACTGTTATAATAGTTTTACACTCTGCAGAGGTTATACACTTTCACTGTGAGTCGTGATTTACCCTTTCACCTGAGGTAGCTAATCTCTTGACCCACTTCTAAGGAAGGTCGGCAGGGTTCACTATGAAGTCTTTTAAAGGTTCGTCTAACAAGTTAGGGCCGCTAGGCGCATGTGGCCCATCTCTAGGAGTGGCACCAATCATAGAAAAACAAGTAAAAGAGATTGAAATACGATTCTACGCATCGCTACGTACACACAGTCACGAGAAGCACGCTAATCGTAGCTACGGTTGAAAAGTTACAACTACCGAGAGATTTGCCTTATATGTGGAAAAGAAAACTATAGGCTTCATTTATGTTAACCATATGAATTCATATATAAAGGATATTTTATAAATAATATAGATTAAATTAAGTCAATTTTAGATTTGAATTATAAAACAAAAGTAAAACAAATCATATTTTATGTATAAAACCTAGTTGCATAACCATTAATCAAGATATGATTTAAACTATGATTTTTATGAAATAGTAATATAGTAAACATTATTACTAATGTGTAGATCTCATCGTTATGAAACAAACGCAACTTGAACGGATTATTTCAGAGTTAAAATGAATAAGTTATGATTTAAACAAATTTTCCTTTAATTAAATAATAGATTAAATCTACCCATGAATTTGAAATATTGGAAACATGTCTAACAGTTGTATAAACATGTAGAAAACATAAATACGATCCTAACGCAATTCAAACGGGTTAAATCGGACTTAAAACGCAAAAGTTACGCATGAAATAAGGTTCGGTGGCATTTCTGTAAATATTTGAACTCATTTTTGAATTAAAACAATTAAAAATCTGAATTTAAATGGATTTTGGACTGCGCGCACTAATACTCAAAACTATAGGGGCTAAAACAGAAGAAAACAGGACCTAAAAGAAATTATTTTGAACAGATTTGGATCGCAGGTTGATTCACTACAAACCGAGGGGCTATTCTGAAAAATACGCGCGGCTGACCGGATGTTGACTGTGGTTTGACTCGTGGCTGCTGACTGGGCGCCATGTGGCGGCCATTGGTTGGCGCGGTGCACCACGCGGCGTGGGCGCGTGCTGACATGGTACGGTGGACCGAGTCCATGACCGGGGTGGACCGAATCGGTATGATCTATTTAAGGCCGTCCACGCAAGATCTAACGGCACTGGATTGCTTGGGAGGATCTCCACCGGCTGCACAGTCCCGCCAACGAGTCCTCCATGGCTGGCGGCGAGCCGAGCTCGGCGATGGACGCCGAGATGGTGTTCGGGACTCCCACGATCGAAACAAAGAGCACAGGGATGATCTACGGAACATGGCGAACACGGTGGAGGCACTACCGAGGCGAGGGAACGCGGCGGGTATTGGTTCCGTGGTGGCGCCATGGCCGGCGTGCCTAGAAGCTTGCGGATGCGGCGTTCTAGCGCACTAATCGGGTGAACGGAGGGCTTTGGGAGGACGAGTAGCTCACCGTTATTTGATTGGAATGGAGCGTGGCGTCCGGAGAGGCTCTGAAGCAGGTCGACGACGGTGGCGATGGCTAGAGAGAGAGAAGCGCGTGGGTGAGGGGAGTTCGATTCAATCGTGACCAAAACCGAGAATTCACAGTACCTACGGATGCGTTAGATCATGGCGGAGCTCCGAGGCGCGTCGGCGATGTGGATTCGGCACCGGAGCGGCGGAGCTACGGCGGCGAGCTTCGAGCAGTGAACGGAGAAAGGCAAAGGGGAGGGCTCGGCTCGGTCTTTATAGGTGGGCGGGGCTACGGCGTAGAAGGAAGGGGAGCGGGGGCGCAGCGATTTGGTCGCCTTCCATGCGGGTGCAGCGGCGGGCCGGCAGCTTGCCATGGAAGCAGCGCCATCGACGAGGCAATGGAAGGAAAGGAGCGCGGGGAAGAAAGGAAAGTGGCGGCTGACAAGTGGGGCCAGCGTCACAGCGGGGAAGAAGGTAAACTCGTGCGGGTGCAGGCGACTGACTGGCAGGGCTAGTGGAGCAGTGAGAGAGAGAGAGAAGGGGCTTGTGGGCATAGGCGCGCGGGCGTGGGCGCTGAAGGCCGAGTGCGTGCAGTGTGGGGTAGGCCGACTAGAGCGGGCCACCGAGCGGTGGGCCGGTGCGGAGCGGCAGGCACGCACGGAAGAGAAGGGACGGGCGTGGGACTGGGTCTGGCGAGCAGCGGGCCGAGGCTGGGAAATCGGGAAGGAGGGGAAAGGAGGGAATGCTGGGCCGAAGGGGAAAAGAAGGGTGGGCCTTCGGGCCAAATGAGAGAGGGGAGGTTTTTCACAATCCTTTTCTACAGATTCTATTTCCGAATTCTTTTTCTTTTCTTAACTCAAATCAATTTCAAATATGAACCGAATCAAGTATAAATATGATTTAAAATACACTTTTTGATTCAAACATAAATGAACAAATTTTTGGTAAGTATTCCGAGTATAACTTTTTAAATTCTTTTATTTTCTAATTTTCATTTATTTCTTTTATTTCAAAGCCATTTTCAAAACCTTTTCAAAAACATTCCAAATTACTTTGGAGTTTTAGATCAACACCATTCATTACAATAAATAAGATGCAACAGCATGTATGCTCACACATGTTACTACCTTATTTGAATTTTAAATTAATGAAAATTTTTATTTTCCTATATTTCATGTGCACAAAATTCATAAATAAATCATTTTAACTCTATTTCAAAAGAGGCAATTTTTTTAGGATGTTACAATTCTACTCCCCTTAAGATGAATCTCGTCCTCGAGATTCGGAAGATGTCGACTAAGAGATGGGAATACTTCGTCCTTGGATTCTTCTTTACTTCCTCGTGCAGTTTCATTGTCTTGATAAAGATCCACTTTACCTTACATACCTATTGCCCTTACTCCAAGTAACTTGCCTAACTAATTCCAAAATTTTGACAGGTACCTTGAACTCTTAGGTAACCCTAATCACTAGGCCATGATTCTCTTTCCTCATATGTTCACCTTTCAACAAGGCTTCCTTATCTCCTTGGTCCAAAATGGAATCTACCACCAATCTTAAAAACATTAATGATCCTGGTTAAGTTGCTCGAATTGGGAATACAACTCTTAATCCTTAGTGTCACCCGAACCTTCTTAGCACAATTCTCCGTTGCTAAGGGCATCGGGCATGACTTTGCTTCTCAAAGTGATAGCACTTTTCCGAGTCACAATCAATCTCATTCCAACGAGGTTATCACAAGCTCAAGACCAACTTGGTGAAGATATCCTATATACTCTTGTGATCCTCCTAGATGTCACTTTTACTTTCAAGAAGATGGTACTTCCATGCTCCACAATGGATAACTCCAGATAACCTGTTAGGTAGTTCAACTCACACTTCCTTAGTTGACTTAATGAACAAGCCACTACTTTTATTCTCATATAATGACACATCCCACACCTTCACAAGATGCATTATTGTAGATACAAAGTTCTTGTCCTGATCTGACAAAGCTAATACTTAGGTTTTACTTTGACCTCTTGGACTCCTTCAACACTTGGCTGAGGTCTCTTGATCCAAACTAACTTAAAAGCTTCTCCGGTAACTTTATCAACATCTTGCTAGTCTTGGATAAACCTTTCTTGGACTTCTAACCAAACCTCATTGAAACTCTGAGTTCCTCTTGAATCTTTGGGTACCACCACGCTTCCGCTGCGCAAACTAGAATGTAGGACACTTCATCTTGCAAATTCTTCAACTTGGCTACCCCCCTTAAGAAAACATAAACTAGGGGATACCAAAGTATAGCTTGCATTATCTTGTGATTGAAGTCTACTATTTTCCAGAAATTCCTTAGGGTTTTTGATCGTCCAAAATCAGAGATATGAACCGATAAAGACAGGCAGCTCCGAAGATGGGATAGGAAAAATAGAAGAAAACCGTAACCCAACTATTTATTTCATTAATCCTTATACCTTAGGCCTATAAACTAAATGAAATTGCAGGAACACCCAACAAGATCATTGCAATCATTACAAAGATGCAAACAATTATAAGCATAATGACAATTCAACAAGACAGTAAAGATGCACAACTCAATCATCGACTCGACTTGCGATACTATCGTTTTTTATTACATAAGGGGCACAACTCCTATCCTTATCTAAGAATCTTGGATAGTCTAGCATAACTTCTTCATTCACCACTCTCACCAATTGCTTCTTTCAGGTTGGTTATCACTGACTCTTTCTGGTGATAGACTAGTAGTGATCTGACTCTGGCTACTTCCTTAGTATATTTGTTGATTCTTCTGTGAGCAAGATTTAACATAATATCCTTCCTGCTGGCAATGATAACACTTTCTCTTAGCTAGATCTTTGTGATGTCATACTCCACAGATTTGTTGCTTAGAGTATTACAGCTTGCTGACTGTGTAAGTTCATCTTTGTTTGACTAGACCGCTTTTTTGCTCGCTTGATCTTTTGGGGTTGAAACTCCGTGTAGGTAATTGTCCACCCATCTATGCATACCTCATGTGGAAAGATTGGAGTAACCTTAGCTTGAGAAACTTCTAATTCTTTAGAGTCTGAGTTTATCTGACCAGGGATTGGAGCTGGATGTGACAATGTAATAGAACTCGAATGTTGATTGCTTCCCAATTCTAACTCTGGTGAGACCTCCTTTCTCTTCTTATCCACATTGTCCTCAAGTACAGGCTGAATACCTTCATACTCAATTCTTTCTCCTGACGGTGTGGTTAGAAGCACCGAACGTTGGGCATACTTGATCACTCCTTTACATGCTGACATCCATCCCATTCCAAGAATGACATCAATGGCCACTAACTCTAATACAATAAGGCTGGCATCAAATTTTACCCCTTTGATGTTAAGACTAACTCTTGAGCATTTGCGGTTTGCCTTCATTTCTCCTCTTGGGGACTTAACCATCACTGGTTTCCTCATTGGAAGCATAGTTACCTTATGTTCTTTTACGTATGCACTAGAGATGAACGGATGTGACGCACTGGGATCAAACAGCACTATGGCAGAAGCTGAGTTTACTAGAATGAAACCGTACACAACCTCCTTAGCTTTGTGAGTGGTAGTCATATCCACATTATTCAATCTTCCTTGGATGTAGTTTCTCTTTGCTTTACTTCCTTGCTCCTGTTTCTTCTGGACCTTCTGTTCTTGCTTCGGCGATGGTTGATCCTGGCATTCATGTGCCGTCGTTCCAACATCTTCATTGGACTTCATATTCTTCCAAGCTTCTGCTACTTGTCTCTTCACTGGTCCCTTTAGAATGTTGGTTTGACCTTGTGGCAAGCACTGTTGAAAACTCCTAGGTTGAGTCATTCCTTCCAGTGCTTGTTGTTGCATAGCTACAAGCTTCTCCTTGTCGAATGCAGTCAAGGGCAACATAGCTTGGTCCTCCTGATCTCTGATGCTGGTGGTCTTCTCATTACGACCCATCTACATAAGCGAAGAGAGAGGATTGAGAATAGAGACAAAGTTTTCATAACAGACAGAGGCTGAAGTGAGCATAACTTTTAGCAAATAACAAGGTTGGAGAGAAAACAAGAACTAAGCAAAGATGGAAGCATGCTAAAACGTCCAGTTCTATCTAGGCTTGCGTCCTACAGTCAGTATTGCTCTGATACCACTTAGTAGCACCCGGTTTTAAAGACAAAACTAGATACACACTATATGTGAGCCTAGGAAGTCAAATCTCACATACAGCCACAAATAAGGGTAATGTCAAGAGACAATACTTATTATGTAACGTATTAGTAAAAGAAAAGTACCCTCAGAGTATAGACAGCGGAAAGTCGACTCCGATCTTCAGGCGAAGACTCTAAATTCATAGGGACGGCTGACTGGTTGACCACAAGCCTAACTCCTCCAAACCAGCAATCTGGTACCCATCCGAGATTTTTATCCAATGTATAGAAAAATAAAGCAAGCGTAAGTACATGTCGTACTTAACAATTATATCATGGGGTTCATGAGGCTCAAAAGGCTGACACTGGTTTAACTGCGATTAGCTTTAATAGGTCTTCTTTTTAAGCAATTGAGTGGCAAAGAATTTATCATTCCCATAAACACATGATCAGGTAAACATAAATAATGTATAGCATAAACAATTAATTATTAGTATCATTATCCATTAGTGATCATCTCTATTCCATAAGGGTCTAAGGCCGCTCGTGACCGTGAGCACGACTGTTATAACAGTTTTACACTCTACAGAGGTTGTACACTTTCACTGTGAGTCATGATTTACCCTTTCGCCCGAGGTAGCTAATCTCTTGACCCACTTCTAAGGAAGGTCGGCAGGGTTCACTATGAAGCCTTTTAAAGGTTCGTCTAACAAGTTAGGGCCGTTAGGCGTATGTGGCCCATCTCTAGGAGTGGCACGCGTGGGCATCGCAGCACGTTACACACAACCTAGTAGAAAAGGAAACATACCCTCGTGCGCCATAAAGGTAACCACTAACAAGCTAGAAAAGGTCCTCATACTGAGCTAAAGCCAGAGCCATATGGCCCTCACAGCTGTACTATAAGTCCGGAATGATCGCTTACAGATAAGTCCTTAGGGAGAGGAATCTGAAGCATTTAGAAAGTAGCTAAACACTCCAGTCCCCTGTTTCCATGTTACTAAAAAGTCATGTTTTAATGTTTATTGCATATATCATTAGTCAAGTTACAAGATCATGGTTTAGTTAAGCACTAGCAAAAACTACCCAATGCAATGTCCCAAAGGTATCAAGGAATCCAGGATATCAATTAGCTAGGGAATTTACTACAGTTGCCAAGGTAGACACATGCATCATGAATAAAATGATTAATGGTGAATAGGTATCAAGGATGGTCCGATGCTATACTTGCCTTACACACCGATCCTTCGGTAAGCTTTAATCTTCACGTCCTTCTTCTTCTTCTGGATCACCACATGTATCTCACCGACTGGACGTAATCGTAGAACACCACACAAACATCCATACACATACATGCATAGCATACAATTGCATCTATATCAGAACAGTACACCAATCATAGAAAAACAAGTAAAAGAGATTGAAATACAATTCTACGCATCGCTACGTACACACAGTCCCGAGAAGCACGCTAATCGGAGCTACGGTTGAAAAGTTACAACTACCGAGAGATTCGCCTTATACGTGAAAAAGAAAACTATAGGCTTCATTTATGTTAACCATATTAATTCATATATAAAAGATATTTTATAAATAATATAGATTAAATTAAGTCAATTTTAGATTTGAATTATAAAACAAAAGTAAAACAAATCATATTTTATGTATAAAACCTAGTTGCATAACCATTAATCAAGATATGATTTAAACTATGATTTTTATGAAATAGTAATATAGTAAACATTATTACTAATGCGTAGATCTCGTCGTTATGAAACAAACGCAACTTGAACGGATTATTTCAGAGTTAAAATGAATAAGTTATGATTTAAACAAATTTTCCTTTAATTAAATAATAGATTAAATCTACCCATGAATTTGAAATATTGGAAACATGTCTAACAGTTGTATAAACATGAAGAAAACGTAAATACGATCCTAACGTAATTTAAACGGGTCAAATCGGACTTAAAACGCAAAAGTTACGCATGAAATAAGGTTCAGTGGCATTTCTGTAAATATTTGAACTCATTATTGAATTAAAACAATTAAAAATCTGAATTTAAATGGATTTTGGACTGCGCGCACTAATACTCAAAACTACAGGGGCTAAAACAGAAGAAAACAGGACCTAAAAGAAATTATTTTGAACAGATTTGGATCGCGGGTTGATTCACTTGAAACCGAGGGGCTATTCTAAAAAATACGCGTGGATGACCAGATGTTGACTGCGGTTTGACTCGTGGCTGCTGACTGGGCGCCATGTGGCGGCCGTTGGTTGGCGCGGTGCACCACGCGGCATGGGCGCGCGCTGACATGGTATGGTGGACCGAGTCCATGGCCGCGGTGGACCGAACTGGTATGATCTATTTAAGGCCGTCCACGCAAGATCTTACGACGCTAGATTGCTTGGGGGGATCTCCACCGGCTGTGCAGTCCCGCCGGCGAGTCCTCCATGGCCGACGGTGAGCCGAGCTCGGCGGGGGACGCCGGGATGGTGTTCGGGACTCCCACGATCGAAACAAAGAGCACAGGGATGATCTATGGAACATGGCGAACACGGTGGAGGCGCTACCGAGGCGAGGGAACGCGGCGGGTATTGGTTCCAAAGCGGCGCCATGGCTGGCGTGCCTAGAAGCTTGCGGATGCGACGTTCTAGCGCACTAATCGGTGAATTTAGGGCATTGGGAGGACGAGTAGCTCACCGTGATTTGATTGGAACGGAGCGCGGCGTCCGGAGAGGCTCCGAAGTGGGTCGACGACGGCGGCGATGGCTGGAGAGAGAGAGAGAAGTGCGCGGGTGAGGGGAGTTCGATTCAATCGTGACCAAAACCGAGAATTCACAGTACCTACGGATGCGTTAGGTCGTGGCGGAGCTTCGAGGCGCGTCGGCGATGTGGATTCGGCACCGGAGCGGCGGAGCTACGGCGGCGGTGGCGAGCTTCGAGCGGCGAACGGAGAAAGGCAGAGGGGAGGGCTCGGCTCGGTCTTTATAGGCGGGCGGGGCTACGGCGTAGAAGGAAGGGGAGCGGGGGCGCGGCGATTTGGTCGCCTTCCATGCGGGTGCGGCGGGCCGGCAGCTTGCCATGGAAGTAGCACCATCGGCGGGGCAACAAAAGGAAAGGAGCGCGGGGAAGAAAGGAAAGTGGTGGCTGACAAGTGGGGCCAGCATCGCAGTGGGGAAGAAGGTAAACGCGTGCGGGTGCGGGCGACTGACTGGCGGGGCTAGTGGAGCAGTGAGAGAGAGAAGGGGCTTGCGGGCGTAGGCGCGCGGGCGTGGGCGCTGAAGGCCGAGCACGTGCGGTGCGGGGCAGGCCGAGCAGAGCGGGCCGCCGAGCGGTGGGCCGGTGCGGAGTGGCAGGCGCGTGTGGAAGAGAAGGGACGGGCGTGGGACTAGGCCAGGCGAGCAGCGGGCCGAGGCTGGGAAATCGGGAAGGAGGGGAAAGGAGGGAATGCTGGGCCGAAGGGGAAAAGAAGGGTGGGCCTTCGGGCCAAATGAGAGAGGGGAGTTTTTTCAAAATCCTTTTCTACAAATTCTATTTACGAATTCTTTTTATTTTCTTAACTCAAATCAATTTTAAATATGAACCGAAACAAGTATAAATATGATTTAAAATACACTTTTTGATTCAAACATAAATGAACAAATTTTTGGTAAGTATTCCGAGTATAACTTTTTAAATTCTTTCATTTTCTAATTCTCTTTTATTTCTTTTATTTCAAAGCCATTTTCAAAACCTTTTAGAAAACATTCCAAATTACTTTGGAGTTTTAGATCAACACCATTCATTACAATAAATAAGATGCAACAGCATGTATGCTCACACATGTTACTACCTTATGTTGAATTTTAAATTAATGACAATTTTTATTTTCCTATATTTCATGTGCACAAAATTCATAAATAAATCATTTTAACTCTATTTCAAAAGAGGCATTTTTTAGGATGTTACAGCCTCTCGTCGTCAAAGCGACGCAGGCGTTGCTTGGTAGGCTTCGAGCCCGGGATGAGGCGTAATGCGTGCTCGGCAGCCTCCCGCGGTATGCTCGGCATGTCAGAAGGTTTCCATGCGAAGACATCGCGATTGGCGCACAGAAAGTCGGCGAGCTTACATTCCTATTTGGCTAGGAGCTGGGTCCCAATCCGCACCGTCTTGGTTGGGTCAGTGGGGTCGATTCCCACCGCCTTAGTTTCCTCGAGTGGGCGGAATGCAATTGAGGAAGTTGGCTTGTTGCAGTCCGGGACTATCGGAGTCAATGATTCTCTAAGCTGAGGGAGCTCAGGTGAGTTAATGATGGCAGTGGTGAGCTCGAAATGGTCGCGGTCGCACGTGTAGGCATGCGAAAAGGTGCTACCCACAGTGATGATGCCATTTGGTCCTCTCATCTTCAACTTTAGGTAGGTGTAGCTAGGGATCGCCATGAACTTGGCGTAGCATGGCCGCCCTAAGATGGCGTGGTAGGACCCCGGAAAGTCTACCACTTCGAAGGCGAGGACCTCCGAGCGGAAGTTGGCTCAGTCGCCAAATGTGATGGGTAGGTCGATCTTCCTGAGCGGGTACGCCTGCGTCCCCGGGATCATGCCATGGAAGGGAGAGCTCACTGGACGGAGGTTCGATCGGGGGATGCGCATGGCGTCGAGGGTGTCGACGTAGAGGATATTGAGGTCGCTGCCTCCGTCCATTAGCACCTTGGTGAGGCACTTCTTATGGACGATGTGGTCGATGATGAGCTGGTAGCGACCTAGTCTGGCGACGTGGGATGGATGGTCCCTCTGATCAAAAGTGATCGGAGATTCTGACCAGCTAAGGAAGGAGGGGACGGCCGTTTCGGCGACGCATGCCTCTCTGTAGCGCACTTTGTGCTGGCGCTTGGAGTAGATGGCGTTGGATCCCCCAAAGATCATGAGGCATTCCTTGGGATTAGGAAAACCGTCCCCATCCTTGCCCACCATGCCTCCTTTCTTGGCTGCTGCCTCCTTGCCCTTTCCTTCTTTTGGCCCGCCGACCTGTCGCAGGAAGTGCTTGAGGAGCTCGCAGCCCTTGTAGAGGTGCTTGACGGGGTAAGCATGGTTGGTGCATGGGCTATCCATGAGCTTGTCGAAGTGGTCAGGCTGGCCCTGCTAGGGCTGCTTGCCCGCATGATCAGCCACGACGACCAACGCAAAGTTGGCCAGTCGACGCCGATCCTTCTTGTTCTTTTTGACCCTCTGTGTGGAGGGACCCTCGTCTTGGTACTCGCACTAGGTCTTGGCCTTGTCCTGACCTCCACTAAAGACCGACTCCTCACTGGAGGCATGGTTCGGGTTGACGTCGAGCAGGTCACGCGTGGTTCAGGGCTTCAGACAACCAAGCTTGTGGATTAGGGACTCGTAGGATGTCCCAGAAAGGAATGCACTAATGACGTCCGCATCGACGACATCAGGAAGGGAGTTCACCATTTTGAGAACCTACGGATGTAATCCCGCAGGGACTCGTTGGGCTCCGACTGGCAGCTCTTGAGGTCCTAGGAGTTCCCAGGGCGGACATACGTCCCCTGGAAATTCCCGATGAAGATCCTCTTGAGGTTTGCCTAGTCGCAGATGCTGTCATGCGGGTGGAATTCGAGCCATGCTCGAACATGTTCCCCCACACAGATGGGGAGGTATTGAATGATGAAGTGGTCATCATCCACTCCTCCGGCTTGGTAGGCGAGCCAGAAGTCTTCGAGCCATATACCGGGATTCGTCTCCCCGGTATATTTGGCGATGTTGGTGGGCGGTCGGAAGCACTGCAGGAACGGTGCTCTCTAGATGTGTCGGCTCAAGGCCCGTGGTCTTGGGCCATCTGGGTTAGGACTCCGGTTGTTGGGTTGGTGACAATGCTTGCGGTGCATCTCCCCGATCTCATCGATGGTCCGCCCAGGGACCGTGCCGCATGCTGTTATCACCGCACAATGGACATCATCATCATGCCGGGCCTGACGCTGGTTGTTGATGATGCTACGAGCGTCTTGGTTTCGGCCAGAGGTGTTCGCGCACAGGCGGTCGGTGTGGAGTGGGCATCGGGTTAGGCCATGGCACCGCTGCGCCCTCCCGTTTTGCGCCCGACAACTGTATTGGTGAGCGGATGGAGCGATTCATTTGGCGTGTCCCCGCTCCCCTGGTGGGGAGAGAGGCCGCGAGTTAGTGTCGCGACACGGAGCTCTCCGCCTATTGAACAGCGATGGTTTGCACCAGTGCCCGGAGGTTCCAGTGGACCGCCTGCTCCTAGAGGTCGATAGGCTCTAGAAGGCTGCATAGGAGCATCGCCATGGCGAAGATGTTCTAGCCAGCTCAAGCGAACTATGGGGGGTCATTCCCCCCATCCATGATGTTGCGCTGGACCTAACGGGCGCGACCCCAGGCGCCGCTCGTTGGGTTACACACGCGTGGCGCAGAGTGCTGCACCGAGCCCGCCGGTGCAGGTGGTGGCTGGTTTTGCCGCCTTTATCGTAACTCCTCACCGTGCTCCTATGCACACGCGAGGGCCTCCGCGTGAGGGTTCGGAGGGGTGTGGGTCTGTAGAGACTCCGCTACCACCGACGACTGTTCTGTAGCATCTGCCATAGCGCACTCCCAGGATAGAGGAGGGCTAGGTGCCACAACGTCACCAATGCTGGAGCCGTCACTCTGAACATCGTCATCCATGAGGTCGTTGAAAGAGGCGGGTGCATAGCCCGCCATCCCCACAAATTCGGATGTGAGAGGGGGCGGTGCCAGCATCCTTCGGAGCCACCGTGCGTACGTGTCTGCAGGGGATGCGAGGCCGTAGGGGAACCAGTCGCATGGCGGTCACGGCAGGGACAACAGGGTCCCTCCGAAGAGTCGGTGGAAAATATAAAAAAGTGAGTAAAGAACAGTATGTACGTTACTCAGTGGGGTTTGAGCCCAGCGTGGACTCAGAGCGAAGCGTAGGCGTCTCGTCGTTGAGGTCGCCGGGTGGCCCGGAGCCAATGGAGGGTGCTCCTCCTCCAATGGGCGCTGGGACAAGTGCCTCCTCACGGAGGTGAAGCACACCCAGCCGATCGGCAATGAAGTCTAGGCTTCCGAAGAGGAAGGCCTGAGACGGCTCGAAGACGGGAGGAACCCACGTCCCAACTGGTGGGAGTGAGGGAAACTCCAGCGAGCCGAAGCGAGTCGTATCGCTTGAGCCCACCATGCCGAGGACGGCGGGAAGGTGGGCCATCCTATGACCAAAAAGCGTGAACGTATGACATTCTCCCCACGGACGGCGCCAACTATCGGTGCGAAAAGTGACCAACTAGTAAATATTTGTCATTTTGCCGTACGTTGTGATCGGAAGTGGCCTAGCACTCAATGACACAGGGTTTATATTAGTTCAGGCAACGTGCCCTACGTCTAGTTTGAGTCGGTCGGTAACTTTATTCCTAAGCCCAGGTGCTCGAAGTTTGTTGTGGGGTTACAAATGAGAAGGAGTAAGATGGGGGGTATCAGAGGTCCAGTCGGACTCCGGACCAAAGGGCCAAGAGTGACGGGAGCTCCGACGTGCGCTAAGTGTTCAAATGTATGCTTTGTTTGGCTTTAGAGTTCTAGAGCCAAGCAGAGAGAATCGAAGTGATCCGTCTGTTGTTCCTTGGAATCGTTGGTCGTCCAAATCGTCTTCTTTTTGGAGAGAGCGCATCCTCTTTTATAGATGAAGGGGATGGCCTTATAAGTGAGAGCGAGGCAGTGTGTGCTACCTAGTCTTGTTGCCCACACCATCGGGTACGAGATGGTTTGTCGGCGCCCACAGTACTGTTGATGGCTTGGATGCATGTGGTTGGTTTCACCGTGTTCTTCTGGTACGGCAAATGTCGGCGCCCACAATACTGTTGGTGTTCTGACATGTCTGGAAGGTTATAAAGTACCCTTTTGACATGACCTGACAGTACTGTCCTGCAGGTGTGTAGGGTATGGTCCTCGGTATTGCGGTTTGACCTCAGCGCCCTACCTTACTTGTTCCGCCTGATTCTTTGGGTCCTTACCGAGCGGGCGTCCCCGT
The DNA here is from genome assembly GCA_904845875.1 of Miscanthus lutarioriparius. Classification (NCBI taxonomy): domain Eukaryota; kingdom Viridiplantae; phylum Streptophyta; class Magnoliopsida; order Poales; family Poaceae; genus Miscanthus; species Miscanthus lutarioriparius. The sequence continues at coordinate 54,086,705 of CAJGYO010000016.1, forward strand.
TCGGTTGTTTCCTAGTCGGCTTCGACCGCGACGGTCGGAGAAGAGCTGCAAGCAGAGGTTCGGTGTACTCCTGGTCAGAGAAGCGAGTCGGAGTCAGAGGCGAGCGTCGTCCCTCCTTGGCCAGGCCTTCCAGTCAGAGAGGTAGGTTGGAGTCGGAAGCGAGCATCGCCCTCCTTGACTAGGCCTTCCGGTCGGAGAGGCGGATCGGAGTCAGAAGCGAGCATCGCCTTCTTGGCCAGGCCTTCCGGTCGGAGACTGGATCGCTCTTCCGACCTGTCGTTAGGCACTTGGGCCGGCCCAGGAGTTGCGCGTCATTCGCAACGTCGTTTGCTGGGCTGAGCTTTTGCTGGGAAGCAGTCCCATTAGAGACCCCGGGTTTATGAACCCGACAAATGATATGCATTATTTAACCTATTTAAAAATTATTTTTATGGCTAATAACATTAGATGGTATTATTATTATTATTAACAACATATAAAGATTAGTTTTAATATGGTTAATCATATTAATTTTAAGTACTTTATAATTCATATATTGATAAATTATTTATTTATTTTAATCTATTTATTGATAAATATTATTTATAGTTTCATTGATTTTGAAACATTTAATTATTGAAATATTTATTATATATGTTATGTTTATGTTATGTCGTTATATATAGGTGTTATATAATCATATTCTCTACATGTATAATGATTTTGTATATCAATAAACAAATACATATATATGATTATTAAAGTCTAGTAGATATCAAATTCAAGACATTTGATAATATCCGTATTCGTATCTGCATTCGAATTAAAATATAGTAAATAGTACTATCTGTATTCCATTCCATGTGGATCCACGATCTGAATCCATCCCTAACAGCTAGTAGTGAGCTAGAGCATGGGCAGCAGCAATTGCATAACACTACTGCACAAAAAGCTACGTAAGGCATGCGATTGTTTGCGTAGCGCGCTTCGTGCCCTCAGGGGCTTGAACCCAGGACGACCTTAGGCCTCGCACCTTCCTCACTTAACCACTTCATCCATAAGACACTCGTTTCTAGTCGGGATATTCGTCTTCCTTATTTTATCTCGACTCAATTTTGAAATGAGTATTTGGGACCATAAATAAATTTAAATGAAAAAGTTATTAACTACAAAGTTCTATAACTTTTTGAGATCTACAACTTTGGTTCTGGTCGTTTCTCTATCTGAGGTCGTTTGGAAATTTTAAATTTGAAGTGTGAGAAATCCAAACGTAGTTTTCCTTGCATTGATGATTTCAAATGGAAAAGTTATCAACTATAAAGTTGCATAACTCTTTGAGATCTACAACTTCTTTTTTGATCATTTCTCCTTCCAAGATTATTTAAAAAATTCAAATATTACAATGCAACTCTGATTTCTAGAGATGGCTGGAAATAGTCACCTCTACAAATAGCGGTATTCATTCGTAGAGACAGCTGAAAATAGAGCTGTCTCTAAAAATTGATTTTAGAGGTGGCTGGAAATATTGCTGCTCTAAAAAAAACTTCTGTTGCTGAAAAAGTGAAAATCAATTTTTTTTTTCGCCAAGTGAAATCAATTCTGTAGCATTGTAATCCATAATTCCATATCCTGATTGCGGCCATTGGAACGAAAGAGTAATGTGGACTTGCGGTTGGTAAGCTCTCATGGAACTACGGTGGATCGTTGTGGGTTTGGTGGGCTTAACAGGCTGATCCACAGGAGATTTGCTGCTGGACCGTGGATAGGAACATTTTTGTGGAACCGATCTACAGCAGGTACAATAATTGGCTTATAACCAAACAAATACTGACGTAGAGGAGGGAAGGGAGGAGAAAGATGAGAGCTTGACTCTCATGCAAGCAACAAGTTGGACATGGATGTATAGGCAATGGTGGGTCTATACACTAAATGAATGTGAGGAGAATTAGGAAAGAGAAGGTGGGACATGGGTTAACTTAATAATAAAAGAGTTTCTTATAGACAGATAAGAAATCACTATTGTATAGCTTGGCTCTTACAATTTGGCCAATAACCAAACACTTAGACTCTATTATTGAACTTGCTCTTACGAGTTGCTGTTGCCATAATTACTTGCCCTACCTGGGTACATCCCTAGTACGCACGTACCGTGTAGTTGTGTTAGATTCATGGTTCACTAAAAATGGATCCCTAGATTAGTTGATGCATGGAGTATTTTAAATAATAGTCTTATTGGCAAGGCTTTGGCTCTATATTTCTCTGGTAAAGATAAAACCATTTGAAAAAATATTTGACAAAACAATCTTTTATTTATTTACTATTATTATTTTTCTGGAATTGGTTGAGGGATCAAATGTTCATAGTATTCCTATCTACTACTTTGTCCTGAAATATAAGATATTAAGCATTCAAATTTGTCCCATATTATAAGGATTTTAGGTAAAGTAGCTCCCTCAGAGTCTCAATTACATGCGTACTTGCCATTAGTGTCTTCTTTTAGACTTTTTTTTGAGAGCTGTCTACTTTTAGACTTAAAATATGGCAAGCATAAAGTCTCTTTATAGTTAAGGGAGGGTTACATATGTAGCATTTGCATTACCACATAATTTGTCCTAGAATTTCTAGGATACCTTATTATATTTTAGGATGGAGGGAATATTTAAATTTAAATTAGGTTGTACATAGAAGTTATTACATGCTTGAGAACAATGCGTAGGATCGACTAGTTTACAATAGATACAAGTTACTCCATTCATTCTAAATTATAAGACGTTTTGCTTTATAGTGTACATTACTTTTATCCTGTATCTAGATATAGTATATATCTAAGTGCATAGCAAAAGCTATGAATCTAAAAAAAAAAGTTAAAACGCCAAATAATGTGGAATGGAGAGAGTACAAACTAGTCGATTAGTGATGGCCGGCTCTGGATATCAATTAGTTTCTTCCCTACCACTACTAGAAAACCAACTTCGGTGATGGGCATATTAATTTGATATATTGCATGTGCATGGTAACACTACTACAGGATGGCCTTGTTGTCCGGGCGGTAATGGCCTTTAGTCCCAGTTACCGCGTCAGGACAACGATCCCGGGACTAAAGGTGGAACCTTCAGTCCCGGGTCATCGAGCCGGGACTAAAGAGGGACCTTTAGTCCTGGTTGGTGTTACCAACGGGACTAAAGGCCCTCCAGCTGAGCAAGCGTGGCCACACCCTTTAGTTCCGGTTGGTAACCCCAACCGGGACTAAAGTTTTTTTTTTTTTTTTGTTTCTATTTCTATTTTCCTTTTTTTTCCTATTTTTAATTGATGATTCATTTTGGTTTTTGAATACGCATTCTACGCTGCTAGAATATATGTACGTTTATAATGTTCAATATTTTGTATAAACTATAGTACGAAGGACCTTTAGTCAAGGATCAGCGGTACAATCCTATTCAAGTTTGTGCTGCTTGGTTCGAGAGCTGAGCTTTTAAGTTAGCTTTCACTCTTCTGAGCAAGCGAGATGGTGCTAATAGATGGGACTGACCAGCAATTCCAGCATATTGCGTACTGGGCCGGCCCATCGAGGCTTATACCTTTAGTCCCGGCTCGTAATACCAGCCGGGACTAATTAATTTGGTCGTGTTCAGTTGCATCGCACCAGCCGGGACTAAAGGTCTTCGTTTTCAGTGTCAGCAATAAATGCAAGCAGGTAAATGCAAGCCGGGACTAAAGCTCGTAAATGCAAGCAGGTAAATACAAGCCAGGACTCAAACTCGTAAATGCAAACAAGTACAAGTAAAGCACCATCAAGTACGTCTTCGTTTCTTATTGCTACTTTAGTCCCAGTTGGAGTTTCAATTCCTACATACAGATGCAAGCACGACAACCGGGACTAAATGCTTGAAACATGCATATGGGTCCCGGTTGGAGTTTCAAGCTCTAAGCTTTAGTCCCGACTAAAGTTTCAAGCTCTAAGCTTTCTAGTACAAGTAAAGCACGGCAATAAATGCAACCAGGACTAAAACTTAGAGCTTTAGAGCTTAGAGCTTAGAGTACGGCAATAAATGCAACCGGGACAACACGCTGTCAGTCCCGGCTCAAAAGACTGCCTGTTATAGTTTCAAGCTTTAGTCCCGGTTGGAGACAGCAACTGGGACTAAAGGTCCATTTCTAGTTCCGGACGTAGCCTCCAGCCGGGAGTAGACTTTTACTCCCGGTTGGAGGAACCAACCGGGAGTAAAAGTTAACCTTTAGTTCCGGTTGGTAGCTCCAACCGGGACTAAAGGTTCCTGCAGCAAAAGTCTGCCACAGTAGCCGTTGGACAGGAACCTTTAGTCTCGGGGCAAAAAATGTCGAGGCTAATGCCAAATTGGAACATCGTTCTAAAGTCTGTTCTCTAGTAGTGTAAATAGAACTAATTGATTAAATCACGCATCATATCTCTTTCAGTGAGTGGAAATAATAACCACAAAACGATGATGCTTTGGGCACTGACCAAATTTTGATGCGACACGATTTTGGTGTCACAAGCACCTCAGCACACTTCCAAATCACAAGCTACGGCCGGCTGGCTGATTAGGACAGTTTAGGTGCTCAAAATCCGAACCATAGGGCCAATTCAGTCGGTGCCTTTTTTTTGTGAATGATGCATGTAAAACACAGGATTAAAATATTAACAAATTTTAGTTAGTTCTTTCTTAACCACACGTTTTATAATACAAGTTTCACGATTGGCATGACACTTATTAAAAATAAGTATGCAAAAAGTGATTTAGAAAGTAATAATCGCAACAACACAAAACATGGGATAAATTGAAAATCAAGCGATACTATACTACCTGTACAAGAAAAAAAAAACGTCCATTTTACCATTCGAATGATCCACTTTGTCTACATAACTCATTGGACTAAATTTCGGCTCCAAATCATTCCAATTGGTTCAATCTAAGCTAACCTCGCTCTTCTAAGATTTTCAATTTCTTGTTTCCCTGCATATGAGTTGAATCTTAATTTAATTTTATGGAGCAAGTAGGGACATCATAACTTATTTCTATCTTACTTATAATTTTTCACATTTATACTTTCACAGGCTAGAACCTTCTAATACTAAACTAACCCTAGTGATACCAAAATTGATGACAGATTATATAGTGACCAGAAAATTTTTAAGTATTTTTCTAAGATAATATTCTTTTTCACCGTATGAAACTCAAAACCCAATTGGTATGAAAAGAAACAAAAGAAGATAAATTTTATTAGAGGAATTAGATTGGTCCAATATAATTGGGGAGAGCAAATTGACATGACATTTTACTCAAGGATCAAACATAGAACAAGGTGGATTCTTGGGTAGTAATGTAGACTTTACTGAAAAATTCAAAAAGGTTGGAGCTTTATGGTTTTGGGAGATGGAATAGAACAGATTTAAGGTCAGGAATAGTAAAATCTCAAGAACTCTTGCAGCTCATGAAAATAAACTCTAGCTACCACACGAATTAGTAGAGAGCAAGTGGAAAGGGGAAACTGAGTTCAAGAACATAGTCTTGTTGACTTCAGTTTTTGCTCCAGGTGCCAAGATTAGACAGTCAACCATGGCGGCTCTCTATTATTCAGTTTATCTAAAAGATCACTCGATGATGTCCTGCCCTATAGCTGATTGTCCACTCATAAAGGGTACTCAAGGACAGATGACCACAAAATCTGACCTAATTGCTGAATCGCCAAGTTAACTTTTGTGGGAGTATGGTCGGTTATATATATATATATATATATATATATATATATATATATATATATATATATATATATATATATATATATATATATATATATATATATATATATATATATATATGATGGAAAATTAATTGAAAGAACCAAGGCGTTAATAATTAATTTAATTTCATAAAATTTCAGAAAAGTAGTGGCGGTTACAACAAACACGACTAGAGTCTATAAAACATGTCGACATTTCTTAGCACGCAACAAAACACCATCACACAATGTGTGGAAACTAATAGACATGTAATATAATTAGATTAATAATTACTTTAGCTTTATATTGTTTTAGTTAGGAGATCAAAACTGAAAGATACTGACAGAACAATGCATTATGATAATGTGTCTATGTATAAACCGTCTCCTTATTTCTTAACACACAACAACTATACAGCTTGTTGAGACTAATAGATGTGTCATGCAAAATGTATGTATGGAAGTGCATGTATGTATGTATTCCATCTAGTGTCTCTATATAAAACACCGTACATCTTCTATACGTGTTTAAAATTAAATGACCATCGTCTTTACGTGTGGAGGTGCTTCTAAAACACTTCCTAAAAATGCCTTTAAGCTCTGGCAAATGACATTAATTATTCTACTGATCATATGTGCTATATGCAGATCGGTATTCTATTACTACAACAATAATTTCACAATTATTTAAAAGACACTGGCACTATATATTCAGAAGACCTGACTGATAACTCAGCACAAACTCATCGCAAAATAAATAAATCTTATTCTTGCGTGGTATTTGTTTCCAAATGTTCAAATGACGAAATGCATCTTGCATTTAATACAGACATAAGTCTTGGATTTTTTTATATTAAAGATAATGTTGTCTTTTCTCATAAAAAAATAGAAAGGAAAAAGTTGTAGACTACTCCCTCCGATATATCTAGAAAAACCAAATTAAAACGTCTTATGAGTAATTTGGAATGGAGTCTTGCATTTAATTACAACATGCATGCATGATCACCAAACTGTTGGCCCGATTGGATCTTAGATTCAGATCTGGAACTATCTAAGGGCAGCTTGGCCCTTGGCCGCTTGGATTGAATGGAAATGCAATGACTTGTTTTTACAATGACACTCCCTTGCCCTTTATAGGTAAATGGGACTCTCACTTGCTACAGCATATTCTAACCACTAAAGTGGATACTGAGCATATTCCTAACACTAGGCTTGTAAGCCAAGTAAAGTAAAAAGTGCAGGAAAAGTAAGATATAAGTGCTTTAGCACTAGGCATATCTATCAATCTCCCCCTAAACCTTGTGCCGAGCACCGGAGGTGATCTGCTGTAGCCCAATCCTCTCCCTCATCTCCTGGAACTTAGACTTTCCTAGTGACTTGGTGAGAATGTTAGCCAGCTGATCAGTTGTGGTAATATGGCTAGCCTTGATGCTTCCATCCTCCAAGCAATCTCTGATGAAGTGGTACTTGATGCGGATGTACTTGCTTCTTTCATGGAAGACATGGTTCTTGGCCAAAGCTAGAGCATACTTGCTGTCCACCTTCAGCTCAACCACATCCACCTTCTTGCCAAGGAGCTCTGCCAGCATCCTTGACAGCCACAGCGCCTGTGTTGCGGCAGTGGTGGTGGCGATGTACTCCGTTTCACAGCTTGAGAGGGCCACCACCTTCTACTTGAGGGACTGCCAGCCGATTAAGCAATCACTGAGGAAGAACATCGTCTCGGTTGTGCTCTTGCTGGTATCCACATCGCCAGCAAGGTTGCTGTCGCAGTAGCCGACGAACCACGCCATGTCGGGGGCCCTTCCATAGTGAAGACCGTAGTCGAGGGTGCCCGCCATGTAGCGCAGGATTCACTTGATGGCCTACAGATGCTCCATCGTCGGTCGCTCCATGAACTGGCTCATGTACCCGACAGCGAACGCGATGTTCGGCCAGGTATGGACCAGGTAGCGCAAGCTTATGATTAGCCACCGGTAATGGGTTGGATCAACCTCCTTTGCCGTGCTCTCCTGACTCAGCTTGAGCTTCTCATTTGGGGTGTGGGCTGGATTGCAGCCTGTCATGCCGCTGAGCTCGAGGATACGCTTGGCGTAGTGGGTTTGGCGGAGGGCGATCTTGGTGGCACCCTAGCGCACTTCAATGTCGAGGTAGAAGAAGAGGAGGCCAAGGTCGCTCATGTCAAACGCCTTCTTCATCTGCGCCTTGACCACCTCCACCTTCTACTCTTTAGCGCCGGTGATGATGAGATCATCGACGTAGATGCCGACCAGTAGAACGTTGCGTCCGCTACCCCACTGTTACACCACCGCCTCATGCACGCTCTGCTTGAAGCCCATCTTCTTAAGTGTGGCGTTGAGCTTCGCATTCCAGGTGCGTGGTGCCTGGTGTAGCCATAGAGTGCCTTGCGCAAGCGGTACACCTTCCCCTCTTCTCCGGTGACAGCGTAGCCAGGTAGGTGGCTAGCACACGTAGATCTCCTCCTTTAGGTCGCCGTTGAGGAATGCAGACTTCACGTCCATGTGGTGGACTTGCCACCCCTCTTGAGCTGCTAGCGTGAGGAGGACATAGACTGACTCCATGCGCTCTACGGTGGTGAAGGCGTCATCATAGTCGATCCCCTCCTACTGGACGAAGGCGTGTGCTACCAGCCGTGCCTTATGTTTGATCACCGCGCCAAGCTCATCCTCTCTTGAGCTTGAACACCCACTTTAGGGTGATAGAGCGGTGGCCGTTAGGCAGTGGCACCAGCTCTCAGGTGTGGTTTTGCTCGACGGACTTGAGCTCTTGCTCCATCGCCGCCCATCACGCCGGATCACCCTACGCCTCAGCATAAGTGGTCGACATGCGCTAGATGAAGCTGGATGAAGAGCATCTCAGGCTGGTCCAATGAAGACTGGTCGCCGAGGATGCTTGCCATGGTGTGGTATCGTAGAGGCTCATCATCATAGTAGGCATCCAGGCGGTCTTCATCGTCCTCCAGTGGCGTGGCGTACTCGACCTCCCGCTGCCTTGCGTGCGCTGGTGTCGTAGCGGGCGAGGTAGAAGATGCTGAAGAGGTTGGCTAGTACGCTGGAGAGATCGACTACGATGATGTAGAGGTCGGAGAGGTTGGCTGCTGTGCTGGAGAGGTCAGAGCTGCTACCGATGGACTATCGACCACCGCTGATGGGCTACCGACCACCACCGATGGGCTACCGAGCTCCCCTAGATTTGGTGATGGCGAACGAGGCGGAGTTGGTGAAGAGGTCGGCGCTGGTGATGAAGACCCATACGCCAATGAAGATGCACCTTGTGCTTCCTCAGCACCTCCAGCCCACGCGTACTCGACGGTGAAGTCGTGAAGCACGATCGCCGACCCATCATCCACCGCCTTGTCCCATGCCCAGCCGCGTCCTTCATCAAACATGACATCGCATGCCACGCACACGTGCCGTGTCACTGGGTGGAGCACACGGTAGGCCCTAGCCCCCTCTACATAGCCGATGAAGACCCCCAGTGAGCTACGATCGTCGAGCTTGCTGATGTGGTTTAGCTCCTTGACGAAGGTGAGACAGCCAAAGATGCGTAGATAGCTTACCGCCGGCTTGCGCCCGTTCTAGGCATCATACGATGTCTTACCATTGAGCGCATTGGTCGAAGAGCGGTTGAGCAGGTGTACGGTGGTCATCACGGCCTCTCCCCAGTAGACCGCTGGCATGCCATGCTGTTTGAGGAGTGCGCGCCGCTTCCACCATCGTATGATTGCAGCGCTTGACCATGCCATTCTGCTACGCTAAGTAGGGCGCAGAGTAGTGCCACTGAATTGCCTTATCGGCGTAGTACGCCACGAACTCAGCTGCCATGAATTTGTCGCCGTTGTTCGTGCGGAGCTCCCGAAGCTTACGGCCGCACTCCTTCTCCGCGGCTGTCTGGTGGCGCTTGATGGTGTCTGCAGTTGCCGCCTTGGAATCGAGTAGCACGGACCACATATAGCGGGTGGCATCGTTGATGAGCAATAGGAAGTAGCGCTGACCTCCAGGAGTGGCCGATGACACTAGACCGCAGAGGTCGCCATGCGCTAGCTCGAGCTGCTCAGTGGCATGGTAGGAGGCTTGACGCAGGAAGGGCCAGCACTTCAACTTGTTCACCACATAGGTGTCACGGAGCTACTTGACATGGTCGACGCAGGGCGTGCCACAAACCAGCTCCTTCTTGTCGAGCTGCTTTTGGGCTTCAAAGTGAAGGTGTCCGAAGCACTCATGCCAGTGCCACGCCTCATCATTCTGGCGTGTGGCAAGGCAGAGGGGGTGCATCACTTGTACATGGAGCACATAAAGGTGGTTGCTTCCCTGGTTCACCTTGGCGAGAAGACGGCGGCCTCTACCCTAGATGCGCAGCACGCCATCCTAAATCTCCACCCGTGAGCCATTCTCGTCTAGCTGCCCGATGCTAATGATGGAGTTCTTCAAGGCCGGGATGTAGTACACCCCGGTGAGAAGACGATGCTGCCCCATCTTGGCCTTGAAGATGACCGAACCGACGCCCTTGACCTCAATGGCCGAGGCGTCACCGAACTTGATGGAGCCCTTCACGCCGAAGTCCAGGTCGGAGAAGAACTCACGCCGACCCGTCATGTGGTGCGTCGCACTGGTGTCGAGGTACCAGCCGTCGATCTTATCATCGGTGACACCTTTGCTGAGGAAGGTGTGGGAGCATGGTTCATCGAGGTGGAGCTCGGTGGAGCCAGCAAACCCAAAAGGGGAAAGCTTGGGCCTTTCACCCCCTCCCCTGTGTCTTGCTACTGCTTGACGCATCTGTGCGCCAGGAACAGGGTGGCATCCTACTCCTCTGCTTGCACGACGTGAGCCTGCACACCATGGCGTGGAGGAAGGCGACAATCCTTGGCCCAGTGGCTAGTCTTGCCACAGTTGTTGCAGGTGTCATCCTAGGTCATCTTGCGCTCATCGGTGGTGCCACCATCAGCGCCGACCTAGCCCTAGGGTCCCTTCTCCTCCTTCTTCTTGCCGCCGCATGGACGCCGACGACGCTCATTGGAGCTGGATGAACTGGAGCCTTCCTCCTCCTTCTTCTTGTCGAAGGCGTGCCACTGCTTCATCGTGTACAGCAGCTTGCCTCCGGCGATGCCCTGCTCGAAGTTCGGTGCCTGCTCGTGGTTTTGCACCGCCTTATGCCTCCCGGTGACATCCTCGACAGTGAGCTGCTCAAAGTCAAGGAGCATCTCGATCGAATTGATGATCTGCGCGTACCTCTTTGGCATGCAGCGGAGGAATTTCACCACCGCGCGCTCCTCCGTGAGGTCAGTATCGCCATTGCGCGCCATCTGCTCCATCAGATTGGTAAGACGAAGGGCAAAGTCCTCAACTTGCTCACCAGGCTGAAAGGTGAGGCCTTCCCACTCCCCTCGGAGGCGCTGTAACGTTGCCTGGTGCACACGATCTCCACCGATGCGTGCCACGGCGATCGATTCCCACGCCAGCTTTGTCATAGCCTTGTTAGCGAGGGAGGCGCCGAGCTCGGTGGGGACGGCAGCGCACAACGCCTCCAGTGCTCGGCGATCGTTGTCGTAGTCGGCGTCGATGACGTGAACCGCCTCCCACAGCCGGGTCTGCAGCTTGACCTTCATCAGGAGGCTCCACTAGTGGTACTTCGACTTGGTGAGCATCGTCCACGGCGTTCCCGCTCCGGAGTCACGGTAGACCGTCTGCAGCACCAGGGAGCGGCTGCGCCGACCATGACGCCGCTCTGGTGACGGCGACTGGCGGCGGCGCCCGACCAGGCTACGTGATCCTCCAGTTGTTTCCAGCTCCTGCTCCATCTCGGTGCGCAGTGCTGCAGCTGCGGCTACCGTGGCCTAGGCCACAACCGCCGCCTGCCTGGCTATCTCGGCCGCCGCCGCAGTCGCTGCCTCTGCGGTAGCAAGGCGCGTCGCGCGATCGTCGGCTCTGGCACCCGCGGCGGCGCGCGCTCTCGCGACCTGGCTGGCGGTGGACATGGCGCTCGCTCACTCAAGAACCCTCTCGGCTTTGATACCAGATTGTTGGCCCGATTGAATCTCAGATTTAGATCTGGAACTACCAGAGGGAGCTTGACCCTTGGCCTCTTGGATTGAATGGAAATGTAATGGCTTATTTTTACAATGACACTCCCCTGCTCTTTATAGGCAAAGGGGACTCCACTTGACAGCATATTCTAACCACTAAAGTGGATGCTGAGCATATTCCTAACACTAGGCCTGGAAACAAGAAAAGTAAAAAGTGTAGAAAAAGTAAGATACATGTGCTTTAGCACTAGGCTTATCTATTACAAACTCAATTTGAAAACAATCAGTTGGATCTTTTCTGATCCTATTATTTTTCAAGCTGATTCAATTACATTATTTGGAAGACCACGCACAGAAAGGTTGTACGTCATATTAACACAAAAAAATTGAAGGGAAAACAAAAAGATCAAGTGCGTTGCATATCAACGTACTGATACAATAATAGATACTATCTCATTACCTTTTGATCTTCAACATTCAGTGGAGTTCGATCTGAAAACAAAACATATATATTAGTGGAGCTAATTTATGTGGCTCATGCCATAGTTGCTCAAAAATTGCATACACGTGTCAGCCAAGTTCTGGTGCATCAACATGTAACCGAAACTTTTGCACAGTACAAGCGTGGTCGCCATTGGCACTAGGAATGGAATCATTCTCTGAGATTGACGCCTTTCAATCATCCGCTAGCTAGAAAGCACGCCGACTATATGGTGAGCAGAGCACAAAAGGCCCACCTCCGACGGTTAGCAGCATCCCACAAAATCACTGGGAAAAAAACAAAAACGAATAAAAAAACTAATAAGTGACGCACATGCTTAATGCTAAAATTAGTTAAAGCAAGCTTAAAGGGGTGATCTAATGTGTGAGATGGGCGATCAGTATGTCATGTCGGCTAGCTAACGCCTGCATGTAAGGCACACTTCATAGGAGAGCGAAACCTGGCAATTGGTTGCCAATTTGGACGGCCTGCAGAGTTTGGTTGCTATGATTGAGAGGCAGTGATCTCTAAGCTGGCCTGGCGCGTACGTTGGCACTTTTCTTGGCAAGTGTGTTTGCATCCAATCAGTTAACTCTTGCACTGTAGCAGTTTGTGGACAATGCACTTTTGACCATGCATGATTTGCCACTTATTTCTGGACAAGAACTTGCATTGCCACCGTAGCATACAGTTTTTGCCCTATTCTCTAATCAGAATATTTCTTATCAGTAGCAATAGTTAACTAAATTTGGTGATCCACAAGGCATGAAAACGGTACGGAAATATCCCATACCGAACCGTATCGTTTTCTACATTTAATCCGATTGAATTCGTATTTTCGGACAATTTCAAATTCAGTTCGAAATTCGGAATATCAAATTCGAAATCGGAACGAAAACAATATTGATATTTTTCCGACCGTTTTTTACTTTTCTACTTTTAATTCGGAATATCCTGAATTCGAAATTTGGTTTCGAAATTCGGTTTAAACCAAATTTGGCCCACTATAAGTCCAGACTTAGAAAAATTGTATTTTTTTCATACGATCTTGGATGAAGATAATTTTATATGAAAATTGTAGCTCTCGACGAGATCTATAACTTTCAAGTTTTTTGTTTTTTTATTTGAGGTCTTTAAGATGTTAAAAAAATTAAACAATGTTTCAGCAGTATATTAATCGCGTACAAGCGCTTGTTGCCTTAGAAAAATCATATCTTTCTTACATGGTGTCGAATGGAGATAATTTTTAAGAAAGTTGTAGGACTTGTTAATTATTATTCACTTGTTAATTGTTATGCACTTGATTCTACGGGTCAATATTCCGTATTGATTTTCCGTATACCAACGTGTTCGATATAATTATACTCGAATTAGTTCGTTTTCGAAATTCTCGATATTCCGTAAGTTCGTGTTCGTTTTCGTGTCCGGATTTACCGCTTTCGCTTTCGTTTTCATTTTAAAATGTAGAAGAAGAAAACGGTTAAAAGGTTTTTCTACCGTTTCCGACAGTTTTCATCCTCATCCATTATTAATTGGTAAAATATTCCATCTGATCTATGGAAATAATGTTTTTATGCAATAAATGATGCCTTGTTTAATTAACCCACTTTCTCGGCTATGTATCTTTATAATACGCTAGGGGTAGGACATCATTATTGGTGTTGAACAGGATGATCATGTCATTGTCGACATCTAAAACATCTAATACCTCGCCAATTTTTTTTAAGCATCTCGTAATATGCTATGAGTGTTATTATATATATCATAATTTATCTTGTGTCGTCATGCATATATGAATCTTTGGCGTGGCTCCTAAGGGCTCCGGCTTCATCTGCATGTGTACTGTTAAACCATGTGCATCACTGTAGAGAGAAGCCCTTCCATCAACATGAACCAAAAATTGAACTGCTGAATGAAGGAGATGACGGAGCTGGTTTTTGAGGCTTCAACTAGCTCCCTGCTACAGGACAGCTACAAGAGTTCTACAGTTGAGAGCTGGAGCACCTCAGAGCCACACCAATCGGCCCCTTAGTAGACTTCCCTAGCAAAATGAAGGAGAGACATGCATGGCTATCCCTACAAAGAAAGAAAAACATTTTTAACCGAAAGTCATCAACAAAGTAAAAAGAGAAAAATATTTTCAACCATAGATTTTTTAATCTCTGTAAACCATAGCATGAGGGTCACAATATAGCAAGGGTATAGGCCACCTTAAACCTACAGTTTTTTTGTCATATATAATGTACTGGCTTATTATACTATTGAAGAAAAAAGCAATTAATTTACAGAATACCACCTCTACATATGTGAGCACGTGGGTGACAACTTGGGGTTGAGCTCATAGGGATTGAATTTGCGTGCGTGTGTTTATAGGGGTGGGTGTGTATGTTTTGAGTGTCTATGTTGTACTATGTAATTTGCAAAAAAAAAAAAAAAAAACTTGGGGTTGAGCCCATATATGCAAATTGACACACCAATTGGTATATAGGAGTATAATTTTTCCACTTCTTTTGCTGTGCCATATTTTGAGAAATATGACATTTCCTGGCGATGCCATTCACGCATTGCAATTCAACATACAGCATGCATAAACGATCTACATTCATTCATCATACCCTACAAAAGAAATATATCTATAACGGGAAGAGTTACAACTATGAAAGTGTTTTTCATAATGGATCCACAATGACAACATTGTGCTGTCTACCTATATAAATAATCGACATTGGCAGTCATTCAAAAAATTTTGAGTTAGGAAAAACATGTAACTATGGCCCTTTTCGCTTTGCTGAAAAGCCATGGCTAAAAGTATTGTTCGCTGATTTGTTGTGAGAGAAAAACACTGTTCGTTCGCTAAAATAGTACGACTCGTAAGACAAGCGAACATGGCCTATATTCGTGATCACGAAGTATTTAATAAACCAGTACGGAAAATGCGATGTTTATTATTGGCGTCTTGGGAGCCAATGTTGTTAAGCTCGGCATAAAACGTCACCATGCTGTTAGCGCCAGCTCATAAACCCTATCATCACGCGCTATAAATCTGAACACGACCAAGCCAAGTACTAACAATCCAAGCACGCAACAAAGACGTAATTTAAGAAGGTGAGCAAGCTGATGCAAGTTCAAATAAGTAACATGCTAAAATCTAGTTAAATTAGGGAAAGTTTCTTGGCACCACTTAGAAATTTTCAACGCTGCAGCAATCCCATCAGGTAGTCAAGTGGTTACTGCACAGTCATTGTCATAGAAATGGTGAATATTTGCCAACCACATCAATGTCAAACCCATTACAACGAAGGGACTTGCTTCGTCCCTGAACTCTAAATATACAAACTCAACGGATTGCATACATATATATTCATTTATTCATCTCGTAGTAAGGTCCATACAAATCAAGTACTAGCAACAGAGGAAATGACACTACTACACATATCATTTTAGGGGCGGCTCAAGACCATTTGTACGGGCGGTTTGGCCAGCCGCCCCTACCAAACCGTTTATACAAATCATGCATTTGTAGGGGCGGTTCCCAGACCGTCCCCACAAATCGATTTGTAGAGGCGGCTGGTGTTATCAGCCACCCCTACAAATCGACTTGTTGGGGCGACTGGTACTATAGTCGTCCCTACAAATCGATTTATAGGGACGGTTCAGTCTAGAACCACCCCTACAATACATTTTTCCGCAAAAAAATTTCAAATTTATAATTCAAATTCAACCAGAACCGTCCTGTTTGTTTCCGCGTATTCCCGCGTTCGCGTTGCGGGTGAGCGATCAACGTTCCGAACCACGTTCGCTCAACGTCCCACCAAACACCCCACGACCAACGTTCCGAACCATGTTCTCTCAAGAGTATTATATAAACTATAAGCACAAGAGTATTATATAAACTACAATTAAAAATCCAATTCACCAGAATATATAGAATCCATCATTAAATAGACATAATTCACAAGGTAAAACCAATGTCAAATTCTATACATATTGTTATCAATGGCCTAGAGCTAGCCTTTCAGTCTCACGATGGTGTTGGTACTGAGGATTTCTACCTAAGTCAGACTCTCGGTCATGGTAGACGCCTTTGACATGTACAATATGGTCCAATATAAAGTTGCAAAGGTCGCCGACGAGCTCTAAGAGTTGGTCATCCTTTTATGGATCTCTTTTCATTTCTTTCTCTTCTTTCCACTACAAGAGAACAAATTTCGGTTTAGTATTTCATACCATGTACGAAGTTTTTATACTACAGGTTAAAAGGTTCAAATTTACCATTAAGGGGTGTCTCCTGTAGGTACCGATGTTACTCATCATAGAACATACATAGTATCCACAATGTACACTTCCAGGCTTCTGCTTGGGGCACTGTGTGTTTTGCATATGAAAATGTTAAGTAATGCTTTTGACAGCCATGTAATGGAGTACTGAAGAAGTAAGTTACACTTACCGCACATAGTGTTTTTATAGCCAGCTTTTCCTTTCTTACTGGATCATGCCTTCCGTGATGTTTAGTGACATGGAACCTAAATGCCCTGTTCGAATTATTTTAGCAAATACAACTTGTTAGTATCCAAAAGCGAACATTACAAGTATCTATACAAACATATAAGCTAATGAGGATTGTCGATATGTATACGTCTTGCGAATTGATATGAAGTCTTTGTATGTCACCGGATCCCTATCTATTGAATCAAAGACCCATGCCATGCTCCTCCCGACATCGACGCCTATACAAATTCAGTGGTTGCTGCATGGATTTAATCATAGAACTAGATAAGTTTTTTTGCATCGAATAAAATATATCGAATAAAGCTTTAAGTATAGAGTTGAACTTACTCGAAGTTGTATGGTAGCCGTATAGTAGAGTGTTGTTGGAGAATTTTAAAAGCCAGGCCAATGTATGCCGAAACCTTAAGGGACTCTTCCCTTAGTTTCTTCGTACGGATGTGCTCTTTCTCCCGATGAGTCTTTCCAGCAGCTAGCTCTTTGTCATCCAGTTTCCACTGTTTAGGGTAATTAAAATTTGTTTGTGCTATAGCTTGAGGGTCTATATACCCGGCTTTCACACTTGGCATTTGTTTTATAATGTGCACTTGTATTCTATAAATCACGGCGTGGGTTAGTTACAACAAAGTTCAAAGATTACATTCATACCATATCGGGAGGACAAGGACTTACATGCACCTCGTGCGAATTAGATTCATCTCCATTGCTTCGAGGTGAAAGCATGTCTGCATGTCATTGAAGTCAAAGACAATTTTCCCGGCTGGGCTTCCAAATGTGCTGGTGGGGAAGCATGCTTCTAGGAGATCTATGCTCGTTGGGAGAACACGCAAGTACCAATCATGGAACCTTCTCATTCCAAGTGGTAAGCGCTGGATGTTCTGGTTTGGTAGGAAGGGCTTGTCTCTTTCATATGTTTTCGGGCAATCCTTTGACCATTTGATGGTATCAACATTTGGATACTGCTTTGCTGTTTGGTGGAGTTTGCTAGTGACGGCCTCCTCAGAAACCCATGATGGGACTTTTTTAACTTGGTTCTCAGGCTTGAACTGGTCATGGGAATACCACTTGTGCACCGACGAGACGTCTTTCATCGGAACATAAATTGGTCTTATGGTGATTGGATGTGTTTACACCAAAATTTGGAAGAAGAGTCATAGGGACTTGAAAGCTCCCAAGATCATGTCATTAAGGAATCAATTACATGCAGATCGGAACCAGCTAATTCGAATATAGCACTAGAATTGGCTTTCTTCAGATAGCGCCAGCAGATAACGACAAAGGCTACGATCGGCGCCAGGACGAAACATGTTGGACTCTACAAAAAAGGGAAAGATTAGAGTCCAAGTTATCTTAAATTAGAAATGTTTTCTCTTAGGGCCAAGGATTGTGATGAGTCATACTTAGATAGGAGTCATGCGTAGGTCCCGGATATAAATATCAAACCCCGGATACTGTAAAAGAACACAATCAATCAAATACCAGTTCTTTACTTTTTTTGGCTCCGGCCACCCCTTAGGAGTAGGAGTAGAGTAGATCTCGACGAGTTCTTCAGCAAGTACGACTGCATTGATCCGGTCGACCTCCACTATTTGTCTGTTAGTACCGTCATGGCTTATACCTCTGTTCATATGGCTGCGTCGATCCGGTCGACCTCCACTGCGACTCTGGTATGAGTTAATTATCGACTCTTATCTAGTTCAAGTACGGCTGCATCGATCCGGTCGACCTCCACTGCTCGAGCTAGATTAAGGTCAAGTTATCGGCTCTATCTAAGGGTGGCGTTCCTTCGGATAGATTCATTAAGTTACCGATATTGCTTATTGCTTCCATTATTTATTTAATTACAGCAATATCACTTCGCCCGATTGGGATTGATCTAGATCGGCCTTATATCTTTTTTGAACCCATCGTTTGTTAATCTAAACTGATCTAATCTGTACTTTAAACGATGAGTTATGTTTTATCGGCTATTTTACATCAATCTTGATCGTGCACAGCGTGCGGTTAAGGCATGTTTGATCTTGAGTAGATCTATTGACTAGCGAAAACTGTTCCATGGCCCGTTATCACGGACTATGTGATTCTGCCTCACACCCCACTGTTAGCACCGTGGAGTGGGAATCGTTATTTGGTAGATTTGTTCCTGAGAGGACATGACCTTAACCGTGCGCTACGCCTGAATCGGCTGTTTTAGCCGATATTGAGCGCTTTCACGAACAGTTCACATCACGAGATCATTAAAGTAGCGATAGGTTGAAAGATGTGTTAGCCCCATGATCTTATTATTGTATTACGGCCTGCATGATTCTGCCTCATGCCCCACTGATATTAGTAATAAGTTAGGGTCATCGAGTCAATTGTTGTTTCTATGGCCTGCATGATTCTACCTCATGCCCCACTGGTCATAGTGATAGATGAGATCTAATATGTTCATTAGATTTACCTCTATTAAATGGTTGAATGATGATGAACTGTTTCTTTTATAAAAAGGGGTTCGGTTACTTACAGTCATTGGCTCAGCATAAACTAATTATTGTTAATATCTTATTGCCATTGACCAATATTTATTTCAAGAATAATATTCATCCTGAACGATAACCGATTCTTCTTACACAACCCCATGAGCTTTAACTGATTTATTCTTATGAATATGCTGGAATCGACTATTTAGTTGATCTCCTTTCATATCAGCTCTCAGAGCCGCACATTCGGGACTGTCTGGTAACACCGGCACGTTCCGCCCTTAATTACTGATAAACTTTCTCTCCTTATCAATTGTAGGGTCAAATTGACTGGCACATCTTGGGAGGAGTGCGTAGGATCGACCACCCTTGCGCTGAAGCTAGGCGGATCTCCAGCTCAATCGAGCGGACCCTTCCGGCTTGCTCGTGTGTCCTCGGCACGGGACGAAATTCCATGTTGACACATGTTTCTGGCACGCCCGGTGGGACCCCACAATCGTCATGGCGGTTCACAACAACAAAGACATCCTTATGATACATTACGAAGATATGCCTGATGGACATAAAGGTGACAGCAGCAAAGCTACAGAAGAGTTTTAGAACAAGTGTTTGTTGTTCTACACCAAAACACGTGACAACACAATTGTTCAGAAATTTCCACTACCAAGAGTTCTATTACACGGGCAGACAGATACAACTGAAGCTAAAGATAGGCGTTTCTTTACAAAAGTTGTAGACAAATCTATTCGTGATGCCATATCAAGCCAGAATGAAGCTTTCTTGGACACATTCCACAACGCCATGAAAGAAGCGATTCACGGGTTTCCAGTTGGTCAAGTTGGGCCGACCTATTACAATATTCTAG
This sequence comes from Miscanthus lutarioriparius, assembly GCA_904845875.1. Lineage (NCBI taxonomy): Eukaryota > Viridiplantae > Streptophyta > Magnoliopsida > Poales > Poaceae > Miscanthus > Miscanthus lutarioriparius. Next base: position 54,106,780 of record CAJGYO010000016.1, read on the forward strand.
ATCCAACGACCCAAGGGACTAATCAAGTCGGTACCAGCCATCAAGAAGCAACACCAGCTGGTAATGGTGATGTCCTGGCAGTTCAGGGTCCATCTGAACAAGCTCAAGGTACTACTACGAATCAAATACAGTATAATCCTAGACCATCGGTATAGCATGTGTAACAGTCGGCGGGGCAAGGTCAGAACCGCGTGATCAATTTTGGCACATCAGGCCACATACCATCATTGGCTCAAAAAATAGCACCATCAATTCAAAGGATCCATAGAGATATAGATCCTTATGTCTATAATCAGAGACTTCGAGCAGCAAGCCAACAAAGGACCCAACAGATAGAGGTTTCACAAGGATATCACTATGGATCAGACTATAACACCCTTCACATGATTCCAAATCTAGGGTATCAAGGCACATGGGATTTCAATCCACAGATGGGTCAGCAGGTGTAGAGAAATCCAAATTCAAATGCTAATGAGTTGCTACTGAAGGTGACTGAGATGATGAAGAATCAGTTCGGTCTGAAGCCAAAAGGGCTGACCTTCTCGTACAAATGCCCATATCTAGAATGGTATGATTTGGTCGCTCTTCCCACGAAATACAGGCTCCTAGAGTTCGCTAAGTTCACTGGCCAAGATAGTACAAGCACGATAGAACATGTCAGTCGGTATCTTACACAATTGGGCGAAGCATCAGTTGAGGATGCCCATCGAGTTTGTTTCTTCTCCTTGTCCCTATTAGGGCCAGCCTTCACATGGTTTTCATTACTACCAGTCAATTCCATTACCAATTGGGCTGACTTGGAGAAGAAGTTTCATACATATTTTTATACTGGGACTAGAGAAATGAAGACTAGCGATCTGATAACTATAAGGTAGAAGACTAATGAATCGGGCACTGAGTTTCTTTAGAGGGTCCGAGAGACTAGGAACTTGTGCTTCTCCTTAAACTTGGCTGATGATCAACTAGCTACTTTAGCCGTTCAAGGAATGCTGCCAATGTAGAAAGAGAAACTGTTGGGACAAGAATTTGATAACTTGGGTCAATTGGCTCAACAAGTGGCAGCGCTCAATAGCCAATTCCATAGTATGCGCAGAGATACCCGATTTCAAAAAAGTACCACAGTGGCCGAGGCTTACAATCCATACTCAGTCGATGACGGCTATGAAGATGAAGAAGAAGAGGTTGCTGCGGCTGAATGGAATTGGGGCAAAAAATAGTAATGGTGCCAAATCCTTGGGGAAGAGGAGTCGAGGAGAGCTATGACTTTGATGTCACAAAATCAGACAAGCTCTTTGATTTCTTGCTTGAGAAGGGGCAGATCAAGTTGCCCGATGGTCATGTTATGTTGCCCCCTGATCAGTTGAAAAATAAAAAGTTCTGCAAGTTCCATAATGCTACTTCTCATTCCACTAATGAATGCAGAATCTTCCGGCAGCATATACAGAGGGCTATTCAGCAAGGAATGCTCAAATTTGATACGCCTCGGAAAATGAAAGTTGATGATAATCCTTTCCCAGGAGATCAAAACATGGTTGATGTTGGGCTACTCAAAGGAAAGACTAAGGTCCTAACATCAGCCAAATCAAGAGAAGCTGGAACAGTCGATCCCAAGATGCAAATATTGACTGATGAATACAGGGAAATTAAGAGACGTCGCGATGAGAAAAAGAGCCGATATAAACAGGGAGGAACATCAAAAGCAGGGGCGACAAAGCCGCAAGTTATATCTCGGATTCTGTTGAATAAGTGGCAGCGACAGAAGGAAAAGGATTATCAATGTTGGTTAAAGGATCAAGAATACCAGCGTCAACTGGAAAGAGAGGTATGAAAGGAAACAAGCCGAATCACATTGGAATTGTCCTTTCTTCAAACATTGCTGGAATGAAGGTTTAAAGTTGCCTACCAGACATGACTATCCAGAATGCAGCAATCACTATTGGGAGTTTAGGCAATCTCAAATCAACCGTCGATCTATCCATGCTCAAGATGCATATCATCATAATAACATGGATCGACGCTTAAAAAATAAAAGTGTTCATGATTGGCTTGGAAAGCGAATTGTTGACCAAGACTGGGTTGATCATGGAGAAGAAGGCAACGAAAGAAAATATGTTTGGCAGAAAGGCCAATGGTGTCCAGGAGGTTTAACAAAAAGCCAGAAGAGAAGGGTGCAACGCCTAAGGAATAAAGAGATGGAACAGGCTCAGGCATCCGGTGAACCTCAAGTGTGGCGTACTAAACAAACAGCTGATAGAAAGCAACCATCGGCTAATATCCAAATGGCTTTTCTGTTGCCATCAGAATTCAAAGTCAATGGTGAAAACCAACAGCTGATCCAAGCAGTCGGCTTTGAAAATTTGTGTTAATGGATAATCCAATAGATGGTACAGATGGCAAACTAGGACATGGCTTCACGTCGGCCGATGAATTGGAAGTAGATATTGGTCCTAGAGATAGACCTAGACCGACGTACATAAGTGCTAAGTTGGATCCAGAGTATAAGAGTTAATTAATTAATTTATTAAAGGAATTTAAAGATTGCTTTGCTTGGGAATACTATGAGATGTCCGGTTTAGACTGGTCAATTGTTGAACATCGGTTGCCAATCAAACCTGGATATCGGCTGTTTAAACAAGCTCCATGGAGATTCAACCCGAACGTGCTCGATGATATCAAAAAGGAGACTGAAAGGTTACTGGAAGCAAAATTTATTCGACTGTGCCGATATGCAGAGTGGATATCGAATGTTGTCCCTGTATATAAGAAGAATGGAAAATTGAGAGTTTGCATTGATTTTAGGGATTTGAACAAAGCCACACCCATGGATGGTTATCCGATGCCGGTAGCTAATAGTTTAGTGGATGCAGCAGTCGGACACAAGGTTATTAGCTTCATGGATGGTAATGCAGGATACAACCAAATTTTCATGGCTGAGGAAGACATAGCAAAGACTGCTTTCAGGTGCCCCGACACAATCGGTCTGTTCGAGTGGGTTGTGATGACCGTTGGTCTGAAGAATGCCGGTGCAACTTATCAAAGGGCGATGAATTACATTTTCCATAAGTTGATCGGTAGGATTGTTGAAATCTACATCGATGATGTGATGATAAAATCCAAAGGGTACAAAGAGCACCTGGCTGACTTACGAGAGACTCTGGAATGCACAAGAAAACATGGTTTAAAGATGAATCCTAATAAGTATGCTTTTGGAGTATCAGCTGGACAATTCTTGGGATTCATGGTCCACGAGAGAGGAATCGAAGTTGGTCAGAAAAGCATAAAAGCAATTGATGAGGCAGTTCCCCCGACTACCAAAACAGAGTTGCAATCTCTGCTTGGTAAGATCAATTCCATTAGAAGATTCATTTCAAATTTTTCGAAAAGGATCCTGCCGTTTTCTCCCTTGTTGAAGTTGAAGAATGATCAAGAATTCAAATGGGGTGACATACAACAAAAGGTGTTTGAAGAGATAAAAGAATACATGAAGCGTCCACCTGTGTTGGTCCCTCCTCAGCAAGGTAAGCCTTTTAAGTTGTACATATCAGCTGATGACAAGACAATTGGATCGGCCTTGATGCAAGAATTTGAAGGAAAGGAGAGAGTTGTTTTCTATCTGAGTAGAAGACTACTAGATCTAGAGACAAGATATTCTCCCACCGAAAAGTTATGCTTGTGCTTATATTTCTCTTACACTAAATTGCGACACTACTTATTATCGGCCGAGTGTACAGTTGTTTCCAAGGCCGATGTGGTTAAGCACATGTTATCAATGCCAATACTGAATGGAAGAGTGGGAAAGTGGATTCTTGCGTTATCAGAATTCGACTTGAAATATGAATCAGCTAAAGCAGTCAAAGGACAAATAATGGCCGATTTTGTCACCCAACATCATATGCCAAGCATTGGTTATGTAGAGCCGATGCCTTGGACGTTATTCTTTGATGGATCATCATGCAAGCAAGGTGGTGGCATTGGTATTGTTATTATTTCGCCTCAGGGGGGCAAGTTTTGACTTTGCTCTTCCAACTGAACCAATGATTACTAACAATCAAGCGGAGTATGAAGCTGTTCTTAAGGGACTTCAACTTCTTCACGAAGTAAAGGCTGAAGCAATTGAAGTATTTGGAGATTCACAGTTAATTATTAATCAGTTTATCGGCCTATATGAGTGCAAAGAAGAGATTTTGAAAGAATACTATGATGAGTGCCAAAAGTTGCTCAAGGAGTTTCTTCATATCTCTTTCCAACATACTCCAAGAGCACAAAACCAAGAGGCTAATCATCTAGCTCAAAGTGCATTAGGATATTGAGTGTTTCAAGAAGTCTTGAGTAGTGAAACCTCAAGTGATGATTGGAGAGTTGAAATAGCTGATTACCTTAGAGACTCGTCTCAGAAAGTTACCAGAAAGCTAAGGTACAAATCAGCTAAGTATGTTTTGTTAGATGATCAGTTATATTATAAAACAGTCGATGGGGTGTTGCTCAAATGCTTGAACCAAGAAGAAGCTAAGGTGTTGATAGGTGAGGTGCATGAAGGGATATGTGGAGCTCATCAATCGGCTTATAAGATGAAATGGATTATTCAAAGAACTGGATATTTCTGACCAACGATACTGGAAGATTGTTTTGAATATTACAAGGGGTGCCAATACTGTCAACGTTTTGGTAATGTCTAGAGATCGCCTGCATCGGCCATGAATCCAATAATCAAACCATGGCCGTTTCGAGGTTGGAGAATTGATTTAATTGGCCAGATTTTTCTGCCTTCAAGCAAAGGACATAAGTTCATATTGGTAGCAACAGATTACTTCACTAAATGGGTTAAGGTAATTCCTTTGAAGACGGTAACCTCAAAGAACATGATTGATTTTGTCAGGGAACACATTATGTATCGTTTTGGGATTCCTCAAACTATAACTACCGATCAAGGGACAATGTTCACATTAGAAGAGTTCAGAGATTTTGCTGTCAGTATGGGAATCAAGCTATTGAATTCCTCTCCTTACTATGCTTAGGCTAATGGCCAGGCAGAGGCGTCCAACTAGATTATGATTAAGCTGATCAAGAAAAAGATTGAGGAACAGCCAAGGAAGTGGTATTTAACGCTAAATGAGGCACTGTGGGCCTATAGGATGGCCTGTCATGGATCAATTAAAATATCGCCTTACGAACTTGTGTATGGTCATAATGCAGTTCTTCCTTAGGAAGTTCGGACTAGATCAAGGCGTGTTACACTTCAGAATGATTTGTTAGCCGAAGTCTACAAGAATCTTATGATTGATAATTTGGAGGACTTGAGTTGCCTTCGGCTGTGTGCTCTTAAAAATATTGAAGCCAATAAACTGAGGGTTGCAAAATATTACAATAAAAAGGTCAAGATTAAGCAATTCTCTGAAGGAGACTTAGTCTAGAAAGTGAAATTGCCGATCGGGTTGAAGGACAATAAATTCGGCAAATGGTCACCTAACTGGGAAGGACCTTATCGGATCAAACGTTGTGCGCCTGGTAATGCTTATATTTTAGAAACACTAAACGGAGAGGAAGAATTTGGCCGAGCAATCAATGGGAAATATCTAAAGAAATATTACCCTAGCCTTTGGATTAATACTTAATAACTAATTTGTTCGGTTGTCAGCTCTAATAGCCGGTACCAGAAAGGTATCACCTCTAGTTCAAAAAATGAAGAAGCTTAAAAGACATAAAAGCCGATATGATACATATCGCCTCCAGAGCAAGGAATAAAGACAAAAACAGTCATACACAAGGACATTGCACTGAGACACATTCATAAAAGAACAGGAGTCTTGGTTTATCGGATTACTCTAAGTACAAACTAATCGAAGACCTTGTTCACTACATCTTGAGCGGATGTGATGTCTACTATGGCCTCTGCTGCCATAACAAATTCTTCGAGCAGATCCTCATATTCCTCAGGGCCGTTGCCCATTGGGAAACTAGTCTCCATGGCGTGGAGCTCATGCCCAGTTTGGACTTGCACCGCGGTCAGTGCCACCACGACACCATGACAAACGCCGTGGAGGGTGATCTCCTAAACGTGGGCTGGGATGTCTTGGAGACAAGCATTGATGGGGGAACCCCGAGCATTGATGGCGTCCATGACCGCATTTGCCGCCAGTTGGAAAGACTCCAACTGCGCTGTCAGGGTTGACGATCACAGGGACAGGAGAGTTGTCAACATAAAAGACAATGGAAATCGAAATGAAATGTTCCTAAAATTTGTCTTACCCGCCACCATGGCGGCAGACTCGGCTAGCCACGCTCAGACAGCGCTGGCCTCCTCCTCAGCCGAGTGAAGGGCAGCCTGAGAGACCCCGGGGCGAATCTCAAGTTGGCCGTTCTCCCAAGTCGCCTTGGAATACCGATTCTGACCCATCCTCCACTCATGAAGGTAACGCCGGGCGTCGTCGCCATTATAGGAGTCGGAAGAATCTGACGATGAAGCTGGCATAAAAGATGTGGCGCCAGAAGGCCCGCCGGCCCTAGGGAGAGGACGAAGACTGTCATTCACGACAAACCTGTAGGCGAGTCAGAATAGTTCATCATCATAAACAGGAAATGTCAATCTCACCTCATGCATCGAAGACACTGGTTCATTGGCATGTTCTCCTCAGGGATCTCCTCTGCCACACGCTTGCCTCGGTTGTCCTCGCCGGCCATGAAAAATGATTGGATCTATGGAAGGGAGAAAGAAAACCGCTACAGGGTTTTGGCAGGCGGAGAAGAGCAAAGGAACAGTTGTGAGTGGAGATGTGTTCGAGGCCGAAGCCATCGGCTGGTATTTGAAGACATGAAGCGAAGAGGCGGACGCATCGGGGCGCGTAAAAGGCAACCGCAATTAATGGAAGGCAAAGCGCCACTTCACTAATGCCAATGAGACTACGGCATTGGGCAACTGAGGGCAAGAAATTGAAGGGTTCTCTTAATAAAATCCATGTTTTTAGATTTAATTGGATTAAGATTGGAAGTGTGGAGTCGGCTGTTTTCAAATCAGCTCTTTAGCCAAAACAAGGAAAAAACATTGGGGACGAGGGAATTGTTCGCCGATATCACATATTACAAGCTATAGACCAGAAAACACTTTGTTTACTATATCATCGGCCTAGGAGATCAGGGCTACAGAGTTGGCGGCGTCGAAGAAATCCTCGACCAGGCACTCATAATCTCCAGGGTATCCGATGGCTAGAGCTCCACAGGGAAGAAGCCAAAGATCATGGCCAGAGTGAACTTGTGCAGCAGCCAACGCCATAGTAGCACCATGACAAACACCATGAAGAGCAACTTCTCTGACATGGTTCAGGATGTCATGCAAGCAAACCACCGGAATGGTGCCCCTAGCATTGACGAATCCCGCCGCATGGTCCGTAGCTAAACAAAGGCTCTCTAGCTGAGCCGATAGATCTAAAGGATTTAAGGAAGGGGTGATCAGGATCTTGGAGGCAAAAGTTAAGAAGAAACAAAAAATTATGGTAAATGCCTCACCAGCGATTCTAGCTTCAGCCTTGGCTAGCCTCTCCCGCACCGGGTTGGCCTCAGGGGGTGATCGGCCTTGAACTATGGCCAGAGCTGACTCCGCAATAGAGTGGCAGTCAGCAAGTTTCTCGCCGGTTCGGTCAATGGAAGCGATCAGGTCGTCGTTCTCTCTCGGACTCCTTGGATAGCGGGGGAGCTGGCGGTGAATTGGTGTTGAAGGTGACCCCAAAGGCTGAACAGAGTCAGCCCTCTACTCTGAAACGATGGGAGTAGCCCGAGTTGCATCCTCTTGGCGATGAAGGCGCTGGAACGATGATGCAGATCCGTTGAGGGCCTCCTCGGCAGACCTCTTGCTGTTCTCCATGATCTCAAACCTACGGAAGAAGCAAGAGCTATACTAAGGATACAGAAGGTTTGAGACGAAGTGGGTTGTTGTTTGATCCACGGCTGTGGCCTGTATATATAGCCCAGGAAGGCGAGAAGATAGATTTCGCCGGGGGTGTGAAATTGGAATCCGAAATGGAAGCAGATCGACACTCCAAGAATTCAGGGGATGGATAACGAAGAGATAACAGATTCGAACTTATTGCTTCTCCAAATTACAAAATATCGTGGGATGGATATGAAGAATTTACATTGACCAGAGATCAACCTATCAAGGCTTCTTTGGATTGAAGAGAGTCCGGGTCCCCACAAGGCCGAAGGTCATAGTGAACCGAATCAACATCGGCCCGTTGATAAAATTGTGCCAGAGAAGAGGAAAGGTCGCCCGCCTAACATATGCTCAGCCGATTTCTTGGTAAATTGAGGAACTATGGAAAAGAAGCCTGTGGCTTTCCCGGTGGGCGTTTGGAGGAGCGAACAAGGGGAAGGTGTCCACACATTTTAGCCCTCGCAAACACTAGAACATTTTTGTGAGCATGGAGAGAAGACTCAGGTGATATCACAAGAATTCTTCTAACCGCAATAGCTGGTCTTGTTGCTCAACGAGTCGCTAGAATGAGTGACACAATCACCCTATGCACAAGAATTCTTCTAACCGCTTGAGATCTTCATAGCAAAAGGATAGACCATGGGGGGTCCAGCGGAGTCAGAAGCACTCGAGAGGGCAGATGGAAGAGAAACATAGCTGAATTGTTGAGCTGCTCTCACTAGGGTCGGATAGGCATTTTATAGCCAGCCTGGAAAGATGAATCCAAGTGCTCGTGAAGCAATGATACTCTCGTAAAAGATTTGAAGCATGGGCTCATGAGCTGACATAGGTGGCAATGAACAGTAGACCCCAGATCAAGATTCTCTACCTGTGATTGCGGACCTATCGGGGGTACAAACGTAATAATTTTAGAATAAAATTACTTTTATCCCAAAATTGGGGGACATGTGTTTACACCAAAATTTTGAAGAAGAGTCACAGGGACTTGAAATCTCCCAAAATCATGTTATCAAGGAATCAATTACATGCATATTGGAACCAGCTGATTCGAATATAGCACTGGAATCGGCTTTCTTCAGATAGCACCAACAGATAACGACAAAGGCTACGATCGGCGTCAGGACGAAACATGTTGGACTCTACAAAAAAGGAAAATATTAGAGTCCAAGTTATCTTAAATTAGGAATGTTTTCTCTTAGGGCCAAAGATTGTGATGAGTCATACTTAGATAGGAGTCATGCGCAGGTCCCATGTATAAATATCAAACCCCGGCTATTGTAAAAGACACACAATCAATCAAATACCAGTTCTTTACTTTTTTCGGCTCCGGCCACCCCTTAGGAGTAGGAGTAGAGTAGATCTCGATGAGTTCTTCAGTAAGTACGGCTGCATCGATCCAGTTGACCTCCACTATTTGTCTGTAAGTACCGTCTTGGCTTATACCTCTGTTCATACGGCTGCCTCGATCCGGTCGACCTCCACTACGACTCTGGTATGAGTTAGTTATCGACTCTTATCTAGTTCAAGTATGGTTGCATCGATCCGGTCGACCTCCACTGCTCGAACTAGATTAAGGTCAAGTTATCGGCTCTATCTATGGGTGGCGTTCCTTCGGATAGATTCATTAAGTTACCAATATTGCTTATTGCTTCCATTATTTATTTAATTACAGCAATATCACTTCGCCCGATTAGGATTGATCTAGATCGGCCTTATATCTTTTTTTAACCCATCGTTTGTTAATCTAAACTGATCTAGTCTGCACTTTAAATGATGAGTTATGTTTTATCAGCTGTTTTACATCAATCTTGATTGTGCATAGCATGCGGTTAAGGCATGTTTGATCTTGAGTAGATCTATTGGCTAGCGAAAACTATTCCATGGCCCGTTATCACGGCCTGTGTGATTCTGCCTCACACCCCACTGTTAGCACCGTGGAGTGGGGATCGTTATTTGGTAGATTTGTTCCTAAGAGGACATGACCTTAACTGTGTGCTATGCCTGAATTGGCTGTTTTAGTCGATATCGAGCGCTTTCACGAATAGTTCACATCACGAGATCGTAGAAGTAGCGATAGGTTGAAAGATGTGTTAGTCTCATGATCTTATTATTGTATTATGGCATGCATGATTTTTGCCTCATGCCCCACTGATATTAGTAATAAGTTAGGGTTGTCGAGTCTATTGTTGTTTCTACGGCCTGCATGATTCTGCCTCATGCCCCACTAGTCATAGCGATAGATGAGATCTAATATGTTCATTAGAGTTACCTCTATTAAATGGTTGAATGATGATGAACTATTTCTTTTATAAAAAGGGGTTCGGTTACTTGCAGTCATTGGCTCAGCATGAACTAATTATTGTTAATATCTTATTGCCATTGACCAATATTTGTTTAAAGAATAATATTCATCCTGAATGATAACCGATTCTTCTTACACAACCCCATGAGTTGTAACTGATTTATTCTTATGAATATGCTGGAATTGACTATTTAGTCGATCTCCTTTCATATCGGCTCTCAGAGCCACACATACGAGACTGTCTGGCAACACCAGCATGTTCCACCCTGAATTATTGATAAACATTCTCTCATTGTCAATTGCAGGGTCAAATTGATTGGCACGTCTCGAGAGGAGTGCACAGGATCGACCACCCCTGCGCTGAAGCTAGGCGGATCTCCAGCTCCATCGAGCGGACCCTTCTGGCTTGCTCGTGTGTCCTCGGCATGGGACAAAATTCCATGTCGACAGGATGCTTCTTTCGAAGTTACCATTCAGGCACGTCCTCATCTTCTTGTGCTTCACCTTCTTTAGGAGGCACTCGTTGTTCATGTATCGACTGTGCTTGTTGAGAAGACTATGGCATCTCATCATGCACTTGCTCGGTATGAGCTAGAGAAGGTTGTGGCTTATCAGGCACATGCTCACTAGGAGGCAGGGAAGAATGTGGCATCTTAGGAATGTGGTGGTCATGAGACGGTGAAAATATCTCCCCGGCCTCAACAACTCGCTCCAAATTTGGGAGAGGGGGATGCGGCGAAGAAGCAGTCAATATAATGTCCCATTTGTGCCAGAGGATGAACTGCCACATTACATCTCTGAGTAAAACCAGCCCCTCGGGAGTTGCATAGTCTATCCTCCACTGCATGAACTCGGGCTTCATGATATGCACCTCGACCCTAGTGTAGTCTGGCGGTATCTTATTATTGTGGTGTAAGCCACCGGGAGGATGTGCCACACCCGTTGCCACCTCCATCACAATGTTCTGCCGGCCACTGAGAAACACCAAGGTGCAACTAGTTGGTTCCTGTATGTGATCGATGAGGGTTGTGGCTGCAGTGGAACTTTGACTGCTAGGAACTTTCGAAGGGCTGTCAACTAATGTCAGTTCTCCCAGCGGCATCATTAATATCCATGGCTCTGTAGATAGTCCTTGCTCCTCTAGCGCCTTCACAACTAGAGCCTTCACTTGGAGCTCAAGATTAGTCTCCCAGTCTCTGCCATATTTCTTGTACATGTGCCTGTCCTCTTCAAATCCTTGCTTCCAGGTCATCCTTTTCCCTAGCCCCCTGGTGCGGCCTGTGTGCTCCTTGTTTCCCAAGCCAAGGCTAAGCTCATCCCTCTCTCTAGAAGGATTGAATGAACCCTTCTCCTTGTCTTCAGCATATTTCAGTATCATTGATACTGCCTCTTGGGTCTCCGGCTTATCAAACTTAAGATTACCGTCGGATGATTCTATACTCCTCGCATATATCCAATTCCTTGAGCGTACCTTCAAATTCATCACATCGATATTCCTAGTAGCTGTGGCCTCTTCGTCCATCTTCCTAAACTGCTCTTCCTTGGCATAGTAGCCACCGGAGCCTAGATGATGGTGGTGTTTGTTCCTCTTCACCAGCTCGGTGTTACAGGCACTGAGCTCCAATGCCTCCGGTGAAGTCTTCTGAGCCACGAGCTCCTCCCATTGACTAGGAGTTATGTTGTCGAACTCGTTGAAGGAAGTTAACCCCTTTTGGATATACTTCTTGTTGAGCTCCGACCTCTAACATCGGAATGACTCTCCCATCATCCTGAAAGCATTTTTTTACCAGTTCGTGCTTACCCTCCGAAAATCTAAAATTGAGCTTCAGCTGCCTATCCCATAGTTCATCCTTTTTCTTCTCTGGTACCTCTTTCTAGTTAGGGATTGCTGGGTTCAATTTATCTCTTACTGGGGCCCCGATCGCATTACAGAATTGTCCTCTTAATTCCTTTGGCTCAAGGATCTCCCCTACTGGCCCGACCTCCATTATCACATAGCATGCCTTATCTGGATATTGATTTGCTTTTCTATCCCCTTGTTTTCTCTTAGGCTTGGTAGTCGTGGTTGTGTCTTGAGGTTGTGGAGCAGAGGCCTCAATGTTCGTCTCTGTGACTATTGTCTCTGCTCTCCTTTCCTCTACTCCGTCTTGTCCAACGAGATGTCGTGGACGTGGACGTCGTCTTTTCTGAGTTTCAGGAGGGACCTGTATATACGATAGGTCAAATGTTAGCAGAGGTAACACAGCCAAAGCTTTAGCAAAATTTACAAGCTAAGGCTTTATCCCTACCTCCTTGTTCGGGTCAAAATCTTATCCAAATCTTCCTCCATTGGCCTCCTTCTGGCTTCACGTGGGAAAGGGTCCTCAGGACTTACATATCCCTCTTCTGAGTCATCATCATCATCATCCTCTTCTTCTTTGCCTTCAGCAGCCTCTCCTGCTCTTCCTTCTGCTCCCCCTTCCTCCTTGTCACACTGCTCCTGAGTAAGCATCACTTCTAGATCCTTTTCTAACTTGTTATTGAACTGCTCCTGAGTAAGCTAGTCCTCTAGTGCTTGCTCCTCATAGGTTGGCTGCTCATCATGCTCGGGGCATCGGGCTATACTGTGTGGTGTCTATGACATTATTTCACGCTTTGTTCTAATAGATGCAAGAAAGTGTGCTTTAGGTACGCGAGAAGGTATAAGAAATCAAAAAGGTTTATAAACCAAAGTAGTCCTATAAAACAACAATATATCAAAAAAATGAGTAGTAGCAGTAGTAGAGGCCTCAGAAACATGTCAAACATCATTTGATCATGAACTTGGATCATCAAGGCATCATAATAGAGAAGAGAGGAGAAGATAATGTAGGGGCGGCTGCTAATGATGCCAAGTTCCTCATAAGTTCTTGATCATCAGCTCATATTCCATATAATGTATGGACTTAGACAATTTCATCATCGGCAAAACAAAGGAGAGGAGAGGAGAGGGGAGATTTGGCAAAAAAAGCAACAGCTGCTTAACAAACATAGAGAGGAAAAGGTGTAAAAAAAGCAGCATCTGCTTTCCAAACATAGAGGATAGGAAAGGTGGCAAAAAAACAACAGTTGCTTATAAGTAGGGGGCCATTCGATCATCATATGAGCTACCTCATATGCCTGAGTTGAGTCTAAGTTGTGGCATGGATTGCCATACTGACTTTGCTCAATCACACATGAACATCATATGCTTAATATCTTTTGAACCTGATAGGCAGATCGGACAATCAGAATACACCATCAGACTATGTCAATATAATAGTTGGTATATGTTAAAACAAAAAAAATCGTACTCCTGTTCTTTGACCATGTTGGCATTTTTCAACTTTTGGTTACTCTGGGACAAGACCACAGGCTCAGGTTGAATGCTTCAGCCTTAATGACATCAGAACTAGAGGCCATTGCAGGGATTGGTTTTTTGGATTGTTGTTAATTTTGAGATATAAGTGACATGCTTCCACCATATTTAAATAAATTAAATATTCTATTTCCGAATATAACAAGCATTTCATCCAAACAAAAGCCATAATAAAATGTGATAAAAAAGGAGCACGATCATTTCCACAGCTTGTATAAAAGAAATATAGCTACTCAAGATCATTTCAACATTTATCATGGCAAGTATATAGATGAAGAATGCTTATTAAGTGCATAAACTTGGTTGTTTATATATATTTGCTCTCAGATCAGTGGGTAACTGCTTTAGGCAGCCTTCCAATGTTTGTTGGTGATCACTGATCCTAGACTAATGTGACAGTCCAATCTTACCAATTTTAGGGTTTTAGAACAAATATTAAATGCCTAGAAAAATAGCAATATAACCAAGATCAAATTACTGATGTCCAGAACAGTAAGAACAGAGGTAACACATGTTATAGCTCATAAGATTAAAGAACAGAACTACTGGTAATGCTGTTCAACAGTAGAGAAAATTTCTAGCCAAATAATAATACAATGCTGAAAGTAATCGACACACTAATAACCCTAGACTGTCTTGTTTGTCTCACTACACCACTTTCTATCGTCGAGCATTTAATCCACCCACGCAAGTGCAATCACACCTATGTACCTAAGTACTAGCAGATTCCGCAAATAAAAATATGAACTGAAAACCGAGAGGGGCAATGGGCAGCTCATACCACTTTCTATCGTAGAGCATTTAATCCATCCACGCAAGTGCAATCACACCCATGTACCTAAGTACTAGCAGATTCCGCAAATAAAAATATGAACCGAAAACCGAGAGGGGCTATGGGCAACTCATACCACATAGATTGTTCAAGCTCATTCATATGATCATATACACATATACACTGCTATGTGGTTCAAACAAATAAAAGGAATTTGGGTTTGGATTTTGTTTACCAGATTGGCCACAAAAATCAAACCATAAGATGTTGAACCAAATTAAAATTATTTAGGACTGACATGGCGTATATGAAATCAAAATGTTATAGTTTCACATGCCTATTATTTTCTCGAGTATAGATATTTAAACTTAAGGAATCACATCTGTTACAAGTTTTCATTACAAGCTAAAGCAGAGGGCAAGCCCACCTAAAGGAGGATAGTACAATTTCAGAGAAAAACCCAATAGAACTTGATACCAGGGACCAAGCTAACAAATTTTAGAGATAACTTGATACCAGGGACTAATCTTACAAATTTTAGAGATATGACACCGCAAATTAAAAGGAAGAAACAAGAATGACCAGCACACTAAGACATAACCAACCCCAATTCTATGCCCAATTCTATTATATTGAACCTGATAGCATGAAAGCCCAATTCTATGCCCAAAAAATCAGAAACTGCAACTTGATAACCACATCGAAGACATGAAACTAGAACCTAATGTTTTAGTTCGATATGAAACTGATAACCACATTGTTAGGACAGTTGGCTGCTGCCCCCTCAGACTGCAATGGCTTCTGCTAGTTATTAAATCGTTGCTGTTTGATGAAATCAACACACTGCAATGGCTTCAAAAATAAAGAACTGATGAAATGGCTTCAGAATTTGCTAGGCTGATTAGTTTGGTCAATAATTTGCTGGGCTGATCAGTTATAGTGATGGGTTATTAACGGGTAAACATGGAGCAAATTAATAAAGCAAAGCATCTGGTAATGCAGCACTTCTTTGGTATGAATGTGAATATATGACTATCTTGCTGCATTATCACAGGAGTTGACATAGTTCATCAGTCGCTCCAGCGATAGCAGACCTGATGTGTTGAAGAAATTAAATTTTGTAATGAAAGTGAGGTACTTACATTGTGAATCTTTCTAAAACTTTGGCACCTAATCACCAACCTTATATTCCAGTTATCAGTTTTATGCTGTCACTGAAATGTTAGGAATGAAATACTTTTTCCTAAATTGTTTGATACATTATTGAATCTTATCTTGCATCTAGAATTCCTTTGGGAATGCAATATACATAGGCATGTTCATATCATAGTAAAGTAGATATAAAGTTCATATCCAATTAGGCAATTATCCATTCAGTTGCATATGTAGTAGATATAAATATTTGATTTGCAATTGTGTAAACTAATTTTAGCAAGTCAACAAAGCATACTGGATCTTGCTCATCCTGTTAGCTCATTTCTAATTTCTTGTACTGTGCCCATGAATAGCATTTTTACCTATAATGAACAGTCATGTGGCTTTATTTTGGTTTCTGGCACTAACTGCTTGTCTTTCTTTCTGTTGTATGACTTTATTTAGGCATAAACTTTACCACTTTCTATCAACACTATAGCAGTATCTCCATTGCCATTTATCTGATATATTGTGGCGCCGTTTTCAACATTCCCTTAAAAATCAGGTATAGTATTTCAATCACTATTCTTTTAAAACTTCACCCTGAGAGGAATTAATATGCTTTGTTAAGCTTCCTTTCTTAATTTTTCTGTTCATTAAATACACTTATCACTTACAAATTGAACTATGGCTACTAATATTCTGTTATTGCTTAGGTGAGGGATATACTGGACCTGGAGTTTGTGCATATGTGTTATATTACTGATGCACTTGACATGTGAGTGAAACCTTAAAAAAATTGATTTGGGTATGTAGAAACAAAGTAGATTTGTCTAAGAAGATTTTCACAAGATTGCACCTCTACTTGGTCTTATAAATATGCAACTATAATCGGTGGCAGAGGCACAAAGACTAGCACAAATATAGATTAAATATTCTAGAGTAGGTAGCAGTGTAGCACTAGCAAAGTAGCAAGTCAAGTAGCAATCTAGCATAGCACAGCATATGCAGAGCACAATATCACATTATATCACTAGAACTCTACTGGGTTGTGGCCTCAAACTGAAATGGGATAAAATTCCAAGGCCAACTCATTGAGGTCAAGTCGTCCATGCCTAAATTGAGCTACCAGTCATTGACCATCGAGTAGTCATGACTGGTAAACTAGTCACTCTAGTTGAGTTGCTGCACCAAGGAATGCACTAAAAGACTAATAAAAGTTACCTATAGCACATACTTGGAGAAGAAGCAGGAACGAAGAAGGGGATTGGCGTACCTGGAGGAGACAGAGGCCTTAGCGAGGGAGGTCGAGGATGGAGACGGGCGACGGCGGCTCTCCAGGTCAGAGGAAGAACCCCGCGTGGCGACGCTGGAACGGCGCGGTAGCGGGCCGAGAGACCTCAAGGATAGAGCCAACGGATGGAGGTCGTAGCGTCGGAGGTCGAGGTTGGAGATGGGGCGGCGGTGGGCCGGTCGGCCTTGGCATCTCAAACCCTAGCCGCCGTGGAGATGGGGCGACACTGTCGTGGCCTGGGGATGTCGAGCTCTAGCTCAAGGGTGAGGAGATCGGGGGCCAGCATCGGGGCGGCGGCTTCACGGAGCGCGTCCATGGCGGAAAGGTCAAGGAGGCGGCGGCGGCGGGAAGATTTGGCAGCCTGCCAGTGGCGGTGAAAAGGGTCGCGCCCAAGACTTAGCCAAATGTCAGGCTTGGGCGCGTGGCGGCATATATAGTCAGCGCGATTTGTAGGGGCGGCTTAAAACACCGACCGCCCCTACAAATCGATTTGTAGGGGCGGTTCCTGAGTAAGCCGCCCCTACAAATATTTTTAATTTATTTTAATTAATAATTTTGTAATTTATATATAGAGAACACAATGTAAATTTATATAATACTTTTTTAATTATTCTATATATGTATAAATAAAAATATATATAAATAATTTCATGATATATATATACAGATATAATTATATATTTTGTTCTTTACAAAAAGAATATTTTAAAATTTTAAAATTTAAAATTTAAACAACTAAAATAATTTCATCTCCACTAAATGACCTTAAATGAAAATTTTATAAACATCAAAGTTATAGAACTCATCAAGATTTACAACTTATATTTTGGTCATCTTTTCATTTGACCAAATTTGAACAATTCAAATTTTGAATTTCAATAAATGTCAACTTCAAATAAGATTTTGAAACCTTAAATTATTTCAAATAAGAAAGTCATGAACATAAAAGTTGTTGAACACATCACTCTATCTACAACTTTTATTTTGGTCATCTTTTCATTTGACCAAATTTGGATAGTTCAAATTTTGAATTTCAATAAATGTCAACTTCAAATTAGATTTTGAAACATTAAATGATTTCAACTATAAAAGTCGTGAACATAAAAGTTGTTGAACTCATCACTATATACAACTTTTATTTTGATCATTTCTTCATGTGACAAAGTATTAATAAACATTGTTCACAAATCCACATATCACTCATAATTTCATAAACTAGACGAGAGACATGTTGATTTGTGAACAATGTTTACTATCATTTTGTCAGATGAAGAAATGATCAAAATAAAAGTTTTAGATCTTTATGAGTTACACAACTTTGGCATTCATCACTTTTTCAGCTGAAATCATTTGGTGTTTCAAAATCTTATTAGAACTTGTCATTTTTTTAAATTTGAAAATTTGAATTGTTCAAACTTTGTCAAACGAAAAGAATGACCAAATCAACACAGTAACTTAATAGGGCATGATTTTAGAAAATTTAGGAAAAAAACCATCACATTTGGAGTTAGTATGAGGGAGAAAGACTAGTTACAAATTTTACCCAGAGATTAAAAAAAATCACAACAGTTCATGATGATCAATGATGAACAAGTGTGATTTCTCTTTTTAATCTGTGGCTGAAACTTGTAACTAGTTTTTTCTCCATCATACTAACTCCAAATATGATTGTTTTTTCCTAAAATTTTCTAAAATCATGCTCTATCATTTTAGTCTAGTCATCTATCTTTGTCACTAATTTTGAACAACTCAAATTTTGAATTTCACAAAATGACAACTTCAAACATGATTTTCAACCACTAAATGATTTCAGTTGTAAAGGTGATGAATATAAAAGTTATTGAACACATCACTATCTACAACTTTTATTTTAGTCATCTTTTTATTTGACAAATTTTGAATTTCAGAAAATGACAGCTTCAAACCCGATTTTCAACCACTAAATGATTTCAACTGTAAAGGTGATGAATATAAAAGTTGTATAACTCGTCATGATCTCCTACTTTTATTTTGACCATTTCTTCATTTCATAAAGTGTTAAGTGATTTCATAAAGTTTTAGTAGTAATAGAGTGGATGTTGAAATAGATTTGTCTAGATGTTGCAAAGGGTAGTCTCACACACATGCATAAATGTAGTCTCACACACACATAAATATATAGTCTTACACACACACGTACATATATAGTCTCACATACATGCATAAATGAAGTCTTACAAACACACACTTACACAAACACTCCATGTTCAACAACTAGCTAGCCCGCTGTAACAACTTTTCCCTTGACACCTTTTCGCTCCCATGGCAATATGTCTTTGGGTAGGTTCTTTTCCACATCACTGATCTTCTTAGGAATGTCTGTGAATAGGGCATCTCATCGTAGTTATTGTAAGCTTTAACATCGTCCATGCCATCAACTCCGATAATGTGCTGTTTCCCAGAGGCACCCACGTACTTTGTCTTCTTCTTCAGGGGAGGTTACTTTGTGGGTCAGACGTATAGAAAACTTATGTGACACGTGAAGCGAGCACCCAAGGGTCATCTTGGTAGCCTAGATTCTTGAGGTCCTGGACTCTCAATCCGATCTCGTTCAGTTGGTGTTGTATGATCCAGCGGCATCAAAACAGGGCCACCGTTATACCCTTTCCATAGTCAAGTTCCCATATCTCTTCAATGATGCCAAAGTATTGGATCTTTCACCCTAATCCATCGAGAGCTTCTATTCGAATGCCGCTGTTTTGGTTCACATATTTACTATCCTTTGCGTGGGTATAGTACGTATACCCATTGAAGTCATAAGCATTCCAAGATGTCACTTGTCTCGATGGCCCCTCCGCCAACTTACTGATGGTAATAGAGTCTATGGTTTCTCCAGGCGATATGTTTTGGTCCTTCAACCATATAGTTAGTCGTTGCTTGTGCTGTTTCATGACCCAATCATCCGAACGACCATTTCTCTCTGCCATAATGATAGCCAAGTGTTCATCAATGTACGGTTGCATCAGTTGTGTACTCTGCAAGACACTATAATACGCCCAACTCACCTCTTTATAATCATGGTCGATGAACACTTTTCTACCACTGGTGCTCTTCCCAACCAGCGTACCCTTGCGACGAGAATCGAGTTTACCAATCCCTTTCTGTACTTTTAGGTACTCTTGACAGCACTCGATGACTTCTTCAGTATTGTAACCCTCTATCATGGAGCCCTCTGGGTATGCTCGATTATGCACGTATTGACTTAGAACCGACATGAACCGCTCGTAGGACCACATTTTATGTAAGTAGCAAGGGCCCAGCGCCTGTATCTGATGAACCATGTGAATCATGAGATGTGGCATTATATCAAAAAAAGCAGGTGGTAAACACATCTCTAGTTGGTTTTGTGTCTCCACCACAAATTCATGTAGGTCACTCAGCTCTTGCTTGCCAATCGTCTTTTGTGAGATCTTTGAAAAGAAGTAGCACATGCGGGTGATGGCCATTTTCAAGAACTCTGGCTTTATAGCCCTGATTACAATAGGTAGAAACACTGTCAGCATCACATGACAATCGTGAGCCTTGTAGTGTGTTATTGACATGTCCTTCTTCGACACTAGCTTCTTCACATTCGCTGAAAACTCAGTTGGGACTTTGACCCCCCTTAGGAAAGTGCATATAGCTCTCTTCTCGTCTGGTGTTAGGTTGAAGCACGCCGCAGGCAGAGTGTATTTTCCATTAGCCTCAAGTACCGGGTGAAGCTGTGGCATCACGTTTAGCTGCACCATGTCTTTCCATGATTTCAGACCATCCTTTGACTTGCCTGTGTCCATCAAGGTAGCAATGAGACTCTCAAAGATATTCTTCTGCATGTGCAAAGCATCAATGGCATGGGGGACCTCCAAGTCTAGCCAATAAGGCAGATACTGAAAGAAGATCGATTGTTTCTTGAAAGGTACGCCTTCGACATGGGGTGTGCTTCTATCTCTGTTCGTCCCATCTGGATTCTTCTTTACATAGATGACATGTATGTTTTTCACTATTCTGTACATGTGTTCTCCGTTATGACGTCTCTCCAGAGGGGGTTCAATCTCCAGGGTGTTGTCATAAAATCTAAAGAACAATTTGTTGCGGTACTTGTGACTTGTCTTTAAGAAGCGTCGGTTCCTTAGGTAAACTATCTTCTTGGATGCATCTAGGTACACCCATGTAGTACCATCCAAGCAAACCAAGCATCCTATCTTCCCTTTGATCTATCTAGACAAAGCAAACAGCGCGAGGTAATCATTGGTAGTAACAAATATTATTGCTCTACATATGAAGTCCTCCTTTCAGAACGCATCATACATCGGCTCCCCATGCCTCTATAGCCTCTCCATTTCTTGCATCAAAGGCTCGAGGAACACGTCTATATCAATGCCTGGTTGTTTAGGGCTAGAAATAAGAATAGTGAGGAGAAGGTACTTTCTCTTCTGATACAACCACGTTGGGATGTTGTACATGGTCAAGATCACTGGCCAAGTGCTGTGGTCGCTCATCCTCTCATTGAAGGGATTCATTCCATCGGTGCTCAAGCCAAACCGTACATTCCTTGGGTCATCGCTGAATTCTTTGTGTTTCTCATCGAACCTTTGCCACTGACTACAATCTATCGGGTGTGCAATCTTATCATCATCCACCTTGCGCTCATCATCCCACCATGTCATGAGTGTGGCTTCTTTAGGGTTTAGGAAGATATGTCTCAAGCAGTCGGTCACTGGCAGGTACCACATTACCAAGGCAGGAATTCTTCTCTGCTTTACATC
The DNA here is from genome assembly GCA_904845875.1 of Miscanthus lutarioriparius. NCBI lineage: Eukaryota > Viridiplantae > Streptophyta > Magnoliopsida > Poales > Poaceae > Miscanthus > Miscanthus lutarioriparius. Next base: position 54,128,366 of record CAJGYO010000016.1, read on the forward strand.
GTTGCCTAATGGAGTGTCCTCTGGGGGCTGAGATTCTTATGCCACTTTTTTTGTACCCTTCTTATTCCACTTTTTCCCCATGGAGGCTTCGTCCCCACCGTAAAGGTCATTGTTCTTGTACCGGCTGGCCCCAGACCGAGGACATTTATCCAATGACTTGAACGTTTCGCCATGAAAAATATACAGTGGTTGGGGCAAGCATGGATTTTTTCAACCCCCATTGTCAATGGACTTATGACCTTCTTCACTTGGTATGTGTTGGCGGGAACTGAGTTTGGTTGTGGCAGCACCCATGACAGGAGACGCAATAGATCATTGAAACTACAGTCTGACCAGCCGTACTTAGCCTTCAGGATGAGTAGCTCAAGCACAAAACATAGCAATGTCCAATGTGTCAGACAACCTTTTTCAACACCATATACAGTCTCCTTCGATGCTTTTGTCACCCTTTCCAAATTTTCTAGACCTTCGGGCTCTTTAGTAAAATCTCTAGTCCAAGGGCTCAAATCATGTCCTCCAAATCATCTTCATCCCCGACACGTGCTCCACCATCAATATTGGCACCACCTTCGTCGTTACCATCCCAACCACCAGCATCACCACCTTGTTCATTGCCAAACTCGAGATCCATTCGTGCATCAAGCTTTGCTGAATATTGGGACAGGGATTCTAGGGTTTTGTCGTCGTATTCCTCCTCATCCTCGTCGTTAACAATAACCGTTTCACCATGATGAATCCACACTATGTAGTCCTCAACAAATCCTCGCATAATCAAATGTGATCTGATGATAGTCACATCTGTCCATGTCATACGGTTCTTACAATCTTTACAGGGACAAATAATTGTATCCTTATTCTCTGTCAACGTCGTTGCATGCTTCTTTGCGGCTTCAATAATTTTATCCACCTCTTCACGAAAACCTACCTTGAGCCTTAACGAACCATACATCCAAGAGTTCATGTACTTCATCTTTTACAACAACAACAAAACAAACATTGTATATACTTCAGATATATATGAATATAAATCAAATATAATTACATGAAGCATACAAACACACCATGGTAGAGGAAAATTAATTAATGACCCATTATCCATAAATAATTAAAATACATATTTGTTGATTACAATAAACAAATTTAAAGACAACAATTAGCAACAATTATATTTTACCCAATATCTTTCATGCAAACCCTAGTCCAATTTCATCAAACATAAATTTACAAAAACAAAATTAATAAAAAAAACCAAACCCTAGATCTAGATCTACATGCACATGAAACATCCATAAAACTAACTAATTGTTCACTAAAATCAAAAAACATGGACCAAATAAGGGTATGATCTTATTCCCCTACCTAATTTACCCAAGTACATTCAAAACTTGGGTCTAATTTACTTCATAAGTAGCTCAAGCCCCACCATAGAAGAGAGAGAAAAGCAAAACTCTAATTACTCACTAACCAACCATTAAAACTTCAAAAAAAGTGTGGAATAGCATTTTCTTACCTTCTACAATCTCTCCACCAAAGGATTTCAGACCAAAACCTTCCCCCCTTAGTAGAGCAATTTTTGGGAGGTGCCCAAGGCATCCCCACCTTTCTTTCACGGGTTGGAGTGAGTGACCCGAGGAGGAAGAAGGTGTTGCAGTTTGTTTTATATGTGGGTCATTTGTAGGGGCGGCTGGTGATTGAGCCGCCCCAACAAATCGGAGGTATTTATACGCGGGCATTTGTAGGGGTGGTTCAATCACTAGCCACCCTTACAAATAGCAACACCGGGGGCGGCTGGTGAGTGAGCCACCCCTACAAATCCGACCCATTTGTAGGGGCGGCTCGTATCACCAGCCGCCCCTGCTGTTCCATTTGTAGGAGCGGCTAGTCTCGTGGCTCCCGAGCACGCCACTATAGGGACGGCTCCATCACCAGCTGCCCCTACAAAAAATTTGTCCCGTAGCTACAAACCATTTTTCACGTAGTGTGATTAACTCAATCTCCTATATAAGTAAGTATACATCATATACACGTGTAGAGCTAGCTAGCAAGCTAGTAATAGCTCGAATGTCATTTAATTTATGTATATATGGTAGAGGGCGAGCTAATTAACCATGGTGGCCGAAGCCAGGGCTCAGAACCGATCCCTCCACGACCTGGATGATCCACCTACGATTAGCGGTGGCGATCTCGGCCTCAGGAGTAGTTGACGAAGCCATGAACACTAGTAGCATATCTTGGGAGATCGACGATGAAGAAGCACCAGTGCTAGCACTGCTGTCCTCGGCATACACATGTAGATGATCACTTGACATCATCCTAGCGTGCACGAGAGACGACTGTGCTGATGCCAACAGAAGCAAGTATAGGATCACAACAATGGCAGTGTGTGAGGTAGTAGCCATGGGTGAAGTGATTAATATTTAGGCTAGATTGGCAGTGGCTACAAGGGAGCGTGTTTGGCTGTTTGTGAGAGATGAGAGATTATATATGAGCTGGTGAAGGAACTGTGATCTTGGATGCAATGAGAATGTGAGCAGTGGAACCATCATGTATTTATAGGTGAGGACGGAAGGGCTGGCGGTGGCCAGCAAGTGTGTCGTTGTGTGGCGGTGAGAAGCTTTGTGGCTTGGTCAAAATTTGTGTACACATCACCATTACATACGTTCGCCCTATAAAGTTGTCCTACCAAAGATTTTGGTGAGAGTGTTGCTGCTCGAGCTACCACAAAACACCGCGTGGAAGCTTTGTGTGCCCTAGCAACTCTCAGCCAATGCCACGTGTGCATATATATTTTATGCAACCGTGCTTCCTCTACTTTTTGGGGGCATATTCCTATTTAGCAAACATGTTGTGGAACAATAACTGAGGCTACACAAAAAAGATAATAAATAGTATTTGCGCTACAAATAGTAGATAGAATAGAAATATGACTACTACACAAATAATCTTTAGGGTGCCTACATTTTTTACACACAATTGACATAAGAAACCATTCCTATAAATATCCAAGTGAAAGCTCTAGTTTGATTTTGGTAATTGAGTGATAGCTAGTGGACTAATGCATCCACTTCTCTACATACCTTGGTCAGTAAAAGAAAAAACTTATTTTCACCATCGGGCTTCCACTCATCCTTCTCATCCATCCAACATCATCATCTCTTCAACATCACCATGTTGAGCACTTCTATCTTATGGTCATCACCATCTCCACCATGCTTCATGCATTGTAGACCTTAGTTTAAACATTTCCATGGCTGTATTTAGGATAGATAGTCGTACTATAAAAAGAGGAATCCTTTGGCTAATACGGTTGTCTAAGTGCCACTAGGTCAAGTCTAACAATGCACATGTGTTAGGTCAAGTGGCGCGGTGAGGAAGCGACTGCAAACCATTACAAAACATTCTGAAAATGCTAACTCAATGCTAAAGGTGTATGGGAATCTATTAGAAGTTAGCGCGTTTGAAAAAGGTTTGAGAGAGGTGCTTTTGTAGAGTATTTTTATACTCACCGGAACTCTCTGGTGGGGGTCATCTGAGGGTAAAGGTGCCCTGACCGGATGAAAGCCCTAGTTTGGTTTTGGTAATTAGGTAACACTAGTGGACATCCACAAAATGGGGTTGAGCAAGGTGGCTACCATGGTGAAGATGGTGATGACTACAAGTTGGAGATGCCAACCTTGGAGATGATGGAGAAGATGGATTGGAGAGCAAGCCCAAAGGCAAAGGTATATCAACAGGGTTTTGTTTTTGCTAGCCAAGGTGCAATAGACTGCACAATCAATTTTAAGATAGATAGTCATACTATTAAGTGGGGGATCTATAAAGCAATTATAGTTATTATCTAGTGCCACTAGGTTTGAACTAACTTTGCATATGCAATAGACCTAGTGACAAGGTGAGGAAGCAAGTGAAAATGCTTTGAAAATGCTAACTCTTATGCTTAAGGTGTTGGTGTTCATGTGGAACACATTTGGAGTTAGCACATTTGAAAGGAGCGTTGAGAGAGGAGCTGTTTGATGGGTTTTTAACCCCACCGGATTAGTCCGATGCTTGGGTCCCTAGGATCACCAAAGAAATTAATGGCTCTGTACTCAACCCTGAGCCAACCGTTTGCTCTAACTGGGTCACTGGATTTATCTGGTGGTGCCCATATCTAAGCACTGGAGCTTAGGCTCCAAAGTGGGACACGTGGAGGCATCTAGGAGAACACAAAAAATTCAAAGGAGCCAGCGCATTCTCTATTGGCGTGTGCCTTGGAGAATCTGAATTTTATGTGGCACCCAAAACCTTAGAACTCTTTCAATGCACTGTATGTCTTCAGGGGATGCACCGGAGAGTGCACTGGAGTGTCACTTTACAGAGCATTTTTAATGCACAATTTTGGCATAAGAGGCCAGCAAATCTCTCTGGTGCCACTAGAGAAAGCTCATCGGAGCTTAGGGCTTGTTTAATGGCTAGTTGAATATTGCTTGAAGATATCAATCCAAGCCCAAACCACAATGCATGATGAGCTCAACAACTTTACATGCAACCAAGTTTGGGAATTAGTTGAAAGACCCAAGAACTACAATGTGATAGTCACTGCTAGGTGGGTTTTTTGAAATAGCAAAATGAAGATATTATTATGATGAGAACCAAAGTAAGGCTAGTTGCACAAGGTTACACTCAAGGTGAGGGCTTGGATTTTGGTGAAACATTTGCACTGCTGGCTCGACTTGAGGCTATAAGGATATTTTGGTGAAACATAATATTGTATATTTGTGTTTAGGAGTTGCTTGCATATGCTGTCTGGTGGCGCTTGATGGTGTCCGCAGCTGCCACCATGGAATCGAGCAGCACGGCCCACATATAGCAGGTGGCATCATCGACGAGCAGTAGGAAGTAGCGCCGAGCTCCTAGAGTGGCCGGTGACACTAGACCGCAGAGGTCGCCGTGCACCAGCTCAAGCTGCTCGGTGGCGTGGTAGGAGGCTTGACGTAGGAAGGGCCGGCGCTTCAGCTTGTTCACCACATAGGTGTCGCAGAGCTGCTTAATGTGGTCGACGCAGGGTGTGCCGCGGACCATCTCCTTCTTGTTGAGCTACTTTAGGGCTTCGAAGTGAAGGTGCCCGAAGCGCTCGTGCCAGCGCCATGCCTCATCATCCCGGCGCATGGCAAGGCAGAGGGGGTGCATCGCTTCTACATGGAGCACATAAAGGCGGTTGCTTCCCGGTTCACCTTGGTGAGAAGACGGCGGCCCCTATCCCAGATGCGCAGCACGCCGTCCTCAATCTCCAGCCATGAGCCGTTCTTGTCCCACTGCCCGATGCTGATGATAGAGTTCTTGAAGCCCGAGATGTAGTACACCCCGGTGAGAAGACGATGCTCCCCGTCTTAGCCTTGAAGATGACCGAGCCAATGCCCTTGACCTCGACGGCAGTGGTGTCACGGAACTTGACGAAGCCCTTCACGCTGGAGTCTAGGTCGGAGAAGAACACAAGCCGACCCATCATGTGGTGCGTCGCACCGGTGTCGAGGTACCAGCCGTCGATCTTATCATCGGTGACACCTTTGCTCAGGAAGGTGTGGGCGCGCGGTTCATTGAGGTGGAGCTCGGCGGAGCCAGCAAACCCAAAAAGGGGAAAGCTTGGGCCTTTCACCCCCTCCCCTATGTCTTGCTGCTGCTCGCTGCTCGACACATCCGTGCGCCAGGAACAGAGTGGCATCCTGCTCCTCTGCTTGTGCGACGTGAGCCTGCACACCGTGGCGTGGAGGATGGCAACAGTCCTTGGCCAGTGGCCAGTCCTGCCATAGTTGTTGCAGGTGTCATCCTAGGTCGTCTTGCACTCGCCGACGGTGCCACCATTAGTGCCGACCTAGCCTAGGGTCCCTTCTCCTCCTTGCCACCGCGTGGACACCGGCGATGCTCCTTAGAGCTGGACGAACTAGAGCCTTCCTCCTTCTTATCGAAGGCGCGCCACTGCTTCATCGTGTACCGCGCGCTCCTCCATGAGGTCGGTGTTGCCGTTGTGCGCTATCTGCTCCATCAAATTGGTAAGACGAAGGGCAAAGTCCTTGACTTGCTCACCAGGCTGAAAGGCGAGGCCTTCCCACTCCCCTGGAGGCGCTGCAATGTCGCTCGGCGCACACGATCTCCGCCGATGCGTGCCGCGGTGATCGATTCCCATGCCACCTTTACCGTAGCCTTGTTAGCGAGGGAGGCGCCGAGCTTGGTGTGGACGGCGGCGCACAACACATCTAGTGCCCGGCGATCGTCGTCGTAGTCGACGCCGCTAACGTGAACCACCCCCCACAGCCGCCGGGCCTGTAGCTTGACCTTCATTAGCAGGCTCCACTCGTGGTAGTTTGACTTGGTGAGCATCGGCCATGGCGTTCCCGCTCCGGAGTCATGGTAGTCTGTCTGCAGCACGGGGGAGCCGCTCCACCGACCACGACACCGCTCTGGTGACGGCGACTGGCGGTGGCGCCCGACCGGGCTACGCGATCCTCCAGCTGTTTCCGGCTCCCGCTCCATCTCGGTGCGCAGTGCTACGGCCGCGGCTACCCGCGGCCTGATCCACAACCGCCGCCTGCCTAGCCATCTCGGCCGCCGGCGCAGCCGCTGCCTCTGCGGCCGCAAGGCGCATTGCTCGATCGACGGCTCTGGCACCCGTGGCGGTGCACGCTCTCGCGACCTAGCTGGCGGTGGACATGGCGCTCGCTCACTTAAGAACCCTCTCGTCTCTGATACCAGATTGTTGGCCCGATTGGATCTCAGATTCAGATCTGGAACTACCAGAGGATGGCTTGACCCTTGGCCTCTTGGATTGAATGGAAATGCAATGGCTTATTTTTACAATGACACTCCTTTGCCCTTTATAGGCGAAGGGGACTCTCACTTGATACAACATATTCTAACCACTAAAGTGGATGTTGAACATATTCCTAACACTAGGCTTGAAAGCCAAAAAAAATAAAAAGTGTAGGAAAAGTAAGATACAAGTGCTTTAGCACTAGGTTTATCTATCACACTCAATTTGAAAACAATCAGTTGGATCTTTTTTGATCCTATTATTTTTCAAGCTGATTCAATTACATTATTTGGAAGACCACACACAGAAAGGTTGTACGTCATATTAACGCAAAAAAACAGAAGGGAAAACAAAAAGATCAAGTGCGTTGCATATCAACGTACTGATACAATAATAGATACTATCTCATTATCTTTTGATCTTCAACATTCAGTGGAGTTCGATCTGAAAACAAAACACATATATATATATATATATATATATATATATATATATATATTAGTGGAGCTAATTTATGTGGCTCATGCCATAGTTGTTCAAAAATTGCATACACGTGTCAGCCAAGTTCTGGTGCATCAACATGTAACCGAAACTTTTGCACAGTACAAGCGTGGTCGCCATTGGCACTAGGAGGTGGAATCATTCTCTGAGATTGACGCCTTTCAATCATCCGCTAGCTAGAAAGCACGCCGACTATATAGTGAGCAGAGCACAAAAGGCCCACCTCCGACGGTTAGCAGCATCCCACAAAATCACTGGGAAAAAACAAAAACGAATAAAAAAACTAATAAGTGACGCACATGCTTAATGCTAAAATTAATTAAAGCAAGCTTAAAGGGATGATCTAATGTGTGAGATGGGCGATCAGTATGTCATGTCAGCTAGCTAAAGCCTGCATGTAAGGCACACTTCATAGGAGAGCGAAACCTGGCAATTGGTTGCCAATTTGGACGGCCCGCAGAGTTTGGTTGCTATGATTGAGAGGCAGTGATCTCTAAGCTGGCCTGGCGCGTACATTAGCACTTTTCTTGGCAAGTGTGTTTGCATCCAATCAGTTAACTCTTGTACTGTAGCAGTTTGTGGACAATGCACTTTTGACCATGCATGATTTGCCACTTATTTCTTGACAAGAACTTGCATTGCCACCGTAGCATACAGTTTTTGCCCTATTCTCTAATCAGAATATTTCTTATCAATAGCAACAGTTAACTAAATTTGGTGATCCACAAGGCATGAAAACGGTACGGAAATATCCCATACCGAACCGTATCGTTTTCTACATTTAATCCGATCGAATTCATATTTTCGGACAATTTCGAATTCGGTTCGAAATTCGGAATATCAAATTCGAAATCGGAACGAAAACAATATTGACATTTTTATGACCGTTTTCTACTTTTAATTCGGAATATCCTGAATTCGAAATTTGGTTTCGAAATTCGGTTTAAACCAAATTTGGCCCACTATAAGTCCGGACTTAGAAAATTTGTATCTTTTTCATACGATCTTGGATGAATATAATTTTATATGAAAATTGTAGCTCTCGACGAGATCTATAACTTTCTAGTTTTTTATTTTTTTATTTGAGGTCTTTAAGATGTTAAAAAAATTAAACAAAGTTTCAACAGTATATTAATCACGTACAAGCGTTTGTTGCCTTAGAAAAATCATATCTTTCTTACATGGTGTTGAATGGAGATAATTTTTAAGAAAGTTGTTGAACTTGTTAATTATTATTCACTTGTTAATTGTTATGCACTTGGTCCTACGGGTCAATATTCTGTATTGATTTTCCGTATACCGACCGTGTTCGACATAATTATACTCGAATTAGTTTGTTTTCGAAATTCTCGATATTCCGTAAGTTCGTGTTCGTTTTCGTGTCCGGCTTTATCGTTTTCGTTTTCGTTTTCGTTTTTAAATGTAGAAGTAGAAAATGGTTGAAAGGTTTTTGACCGTTTCCGATAGTTTTCATCCTCATCCATTATTAACTGGTAAAATATTACATCTGATATATGGAAATAATGTTTTTATGCAATAAATGATGCCTTGTTTAATTAACCCACTTTCTCGGCTATGTATCTGCATAATACGCTAGGGGTAGGACATCATTATTGGTGTTGAACAGGATGATCATGTCATAGTCGACATCTAAAACATCTAATACCTCGCAAAAACAAAAAATTGAACATCTCGTAATATGCTATGAGTGTTATTATATATATCATAATTTATCTTGTGTCGTCATGCATATATGAATTTAGTAGACTTCCCTAGCAAAATGAAGGAAAGACATGCATGGCTATCCCTACAAAGAAAGAAAAACATTTTTAACCGAAAGTCATCAACAAAATAAAAAGAGAAAAATATTTTCAACCAAAGATTTTTTAATCTCTGTAAACCATAGCATGAGGGTCACAATATAGCAAGGGTATAGGCCACCTTAAACCTACAGTTTTTTTGTCATATATAATGTACTGGCTTATTATACTATTGAAGAAAAAAACAATTAATTTACAGAATACCACCTCTACATATGTGTGCACGTGGGTGACAACTTGGGGTTGAGCCCATAGGGGTTGAATTTGCGTGCGTATGCTCATAGGGGTGTGTGTGCTGTGAGCGTTTGTGTTGTACTATGTAATTTGCAAAAAAAAAAAAAAATCTTGGGGTTGAGCCCATATATGGAAACTGACACACCAATTGGTATATAGGAGTATAATTTTTCCACTTCTTTTGCTTTGCCATATTTTGAGAAATATGACATTTCCTGGCGATGCCATTCACGCATTGCAATTGAACATACAGCATGCATAAACGATCTACATTCATTCATCGTACGCTACAAAAGAAATATATCTACAACGGGAAGAGTTACGACTATGAAAGTGTTTTTCGTAATGGATCCACAATGACAACATTGTGCTGTCTACCTATATAAGTACTGTTCGCTGATTTGTTGTGAGAGAAAAACACTGTTCGTTCGCTGAAATAGTACGGTTCATAAGACAAGCGAACATGGCCTATATTCATGATCACGAAGTATTTAACAAACCAGTATGGAAAAATGCGATGTTTATTATTGGCGTCTTGGGAGCCAATGTTGTTAAGCTCGGCATAAAACGTCACCATGTTGTTAGCGCCAGCTCATAAACCCTATCATCACGCGCCATAAATCTGAACACGACCAAGCCAAGTACTTACAATCCAAGCACGCAACAAAGACGTAATTTAAGAAGGTGAGCAAGCTGATGCAAGTTCAAATAAGTAACATGCTAAAATCTAGTTAAATTAGGGAAAGTTTCTTGGCACCACTTACAAATTTTCAACGCTGCAGCAATCCAATCAGGTAGTCAAGTGGTTACTGCACAGTCATTGTCATAGAAATGGTGAATATTTGCCAACCACATCAATGTCAAACCCATTACATCAATGTCCAATCAGGTACTCAAAGGATTGCATACATATATATTTATTTATTCATCTCGTAGTAAGGTCCATACAAATCAAGTACTAGCAACAGAGGAAATGATTAACTCGATCTCCTATATAAGTAAGTATACATCATATACACGTGTAGAGCTAGCTAGCAAGCTAGTAATAGCTCGCATGTCATTTAATTTATGTATATATGGTTGAGGGCGAGCTAATTAACCGTGGTGGCCGATGCCGGGGCTCGGAACCGATCCCTCCACGACCTGGATGATCCGCCTACGATTAGCGGTGGCGATCTCGGCCTCAGGAGTAGTTGACGAAGCCATGAACACTCGTAGCATATCTTGGGAGATCGACGATGAAGAAGCACCAGTGCTAGCACTGCTGTCCTCGGCATACACATGTAGATGATCACTTGACATCATCCTAGCGTGCACGAGTGACGACTGTGCTGATGCCAACAGAAGCAAGTATAGGATCACAACAATGGCAGCGTGTGAGGTAGTAGCCATGGGTGAAGTGATTAATATTTAGGCTATATTGGCAGTGGCTACAAGGGAGCGTGTTTGGCTGTTTGTGAGAGATGAGAGATTATATATGAGCTGGTGAAGGAACTGTGATCTGATGCAATGAGAATGTGAGCAGCGGAGCCATCATGTATTTAAAGGTGAGGACGGAAGGGCCGGCGGTGGCCAGCAAGTGTGTCGTTGCGTGGCGGTGAGAAGCTTTGTGGCTTGGTCAAAATTTGTGTACACATCACCGTTACATACATTCACCCTATAAAGTTGTCCTACCAAAGATTTTTGTGAGAGTGTTGCTGGCTCGAGCTACCACGAAACGCCGCGTGGAAGCTTCATGCGCCCTAGCACTAGTAGAGAACAGACCTTTGATCAAAGGGCCAACCAGGCTCTAGTCCCGGGAAATATTGCGCCCGGGAGTAAATTTTGACCTTTAGTCCCGGTTGGTGGCTCCAATCGGGACTAAAGGTCCCTGCCCAACGGCTCCTGCGCCATGCCGTTGTGGCAGGGGACCTTTAGTTCCGGTTGGAGCCACCAACTGGGACTAAAGGTCGACCTTTACTCCCGGTTGGTGGCTCCAACCGGGAGTAAAGCTCTTGTCCCGGCTAGTGGCGTGGCCCGGGACTGGAAAGTGACCTTTAGTCCTAGTTGGATCCACCAACCGGGACTAAAGGTCCCCCTATAAATCCTGCTGGCCGTCTTCTTTCTCCCCGAGCCCGCCCGAGAGCTTCAGTTCAAATTTAAGCAGTGTTCTTGCTCTTTCTCCATCCATTCTTTGATTCCTCCGTCGATTTCTTCGATTCCTCCGTCGATTCTTCGGTTCTAAAGTTTACTAACTTCAAACTCTCATGTTTCACCATTGTCTTATCTCATTTTGTTCACTATATATATCTGGTTCTTTATTATGGTTTTTTTCATTTGTAAGCAATTTGAGCTCAAAATCACTTCAAGCTTGCATATTTACATGAAGGAAGGTTAAAGTAGCTATTAAAAATTAGTATTCACCATTCATTTATAGCATGCATAGCACACTTCATTGTTTAGAGATATAGAGAATTTTAGAGTTTTTTTAATTTTATTTGTTTATAAAATGAGAAATTTATAGTGTATTAAAAATGAGTATAGAGAGTAGATGGCAACTGCTTCCGGGTCCTCGGCCTCTCATGGGTTTCCAAAGCGACTTAGGCCGGGCCTCCCACTCATTGCATGCGGCAAGTGTTGTGATGAGACGAAGATTGTGATGGAGTACCGAGTGAAGAAGGAGGGTCCCAACAAGGGTCGCATTTTCTACAAGTGTCCGGATCGCAATGTGAGTTATTTTATCGTATTTAATGACTATGGTTAGTTTATACCTATTTTCATGATGGTTGTGATTAAAGTTCTAATTTTCTGTTTTAATTTCAGTGGGATAGCACTGGATGTTCAGGCTTCTACTGGGAGGAAGAGTATGTTGAACTCGTGCAAAAATATCTTGCACAACAGGCAGATATGGCGGCTAATGAGGCAGTGATCCAGCCGAAGAAGCCCAAAGATGTTGAACAAACGGGGGATCTGTCTGTTTTAGTTGGGATTGGTCGGGAAATCCTTGTGCTGTTGAAGTGCATTTTAGCTTTAGTGTTTTTAGTGGTAGTTGGGATTGTCTACATTGTAGCGAGGCTTTCTTAAATTTATAGTTTTTGTGGTGGTACGCATGTTGTATAATTAACTAATTATGTTCTAGGTTTTAATACGGTATTTACGTCATGTAATGCAGATGAGTCGGCATTGGATGTACAATGCTGATCGTCGCTCCCAAGAGTTCATGGACGGCGTGCATTCTTTGTTACGTGCGGCCGAGGCAAACAAACGTGATGGTTTCATGTGCTGCCCATGTGCTGTATGTAAGAATACGATGGAATATGCTAACTCAAAGACTCTTCATTCACACTTGTTCAAGTCGGGTTTCATACCAAACTATATTTGTTGGACGAAGCACGGAGAAACCGGAGTTGTAATGGAAGAAGGTGAAGAAGAACAATGGGGCGATGATGACATTTTTGCTGAATATGGCGCCTTCAATGATACTGCAATGGGGGAAGCTGAAGAAGAGGTGGAGGCAAAGGAGAAGCCCGCTGAAGAAGAGGTGGGGGCAGAGGAGAAGCCCGCTGAAGAAGAGGTAGGGGCAGAGGAGGAGCCCGCTGACGATCTTGGTCAGGCCATTCGTGATGCACAAAGAGAATGCGAAAGTGAAAAGGAGAAGATCAAGTTCGACCGCATGCTAGAGGATCACAAGAAATTGCTATACCCAACTTGTGATGCGGGGCAGAAAAAGTTAGGTACCACATTGGAATTGCTGCAATGGAAGGCAAAGAATGGTGTATCTGACAAGGGATTTGCGGAGTTACTAAAAATCCAAAAGAAGATGCTTCCGAAAGATAACGAATTGCCCAGCACTACGTACGAAGCAAAACAGGTAGTCTGCCCTTTAGGATTAGAAATCCAGAAGATACATGCATGTCCGAATGACTACATCCTCTACCGTGGCACGGAGTATGAGAAGTTGGATGCATGCCCTATATGTCACGCGTCGCGGTATAAGATCAGGCGAGATGACCCTGGTGATGTTGAGGGCGAACGTCCCAAGAAGAAAATCCCTGCCAAGGTTATATGGTATGCTCCTATAATACAACGCTTGAAACGTCTTTTTAGAAACAGAGACCATGCAAAGTTGTTGCGATGGCACAAAGAAGACCGTAAGGTAGACAATATGTTGAGACACCCTGTTGATGGGTCCCAGTGGAGAGCAATCGATAGAGAATTCCCTGAGTTTGCAAGTGACGCAAGAAACTTAAGGTTTGCTTTAAGTACGGATGGTATGAATCCTTTCGGGGAGCAGAGCAGTAGTCACAGCACTTGGCCTGTTACTCTATGTATCTACAACCTTTCTCCCTAGTTATGCATGAAGCGTAAGTTTATTATGATGCCGGTGCTCATCCAAGGCCCAAAGCAACCTGGCAACGACATCGATGTGTACCTGAGGCCACTAGTTGAAGAACTTCTACTTTTGTGGAACAAGCCGGGTGTACGTGTGTGGGATGAGCACAAGCAGGAGCACTTTGACCTGCGAGCATTGTTGTTCGTAACAATCAATGATTGGCTAGCTCTAAGTAATCTTTCAGGACAATCAAACAAGGGATATAATGCATGCACGCACTGTCTCGGTGACATGAAAGGTATATTCTTGAAAAAGTGTCGCAAGGTCGTGTACCTTGGGCATCGATGATTTCTTCCTGCAAATCACCCCGTAAGAAAGAAAGGCAAGCATTTTAAAGGTAAGGGAGACCACCAGACCAAGCCTCACAATCGAACTGGTGAGGACGTCCTCGATATGGTCAATGATGTGAAAATAATATTTGGAAAGGGACCTGGCAGCCAACCTGTTTCGAAGGACGCCAACGGTCACATGCCCATGTGGAAGAAGAAGTCCATATTTTGGGAGCTACCCTATTGGCAAGTCTTAGAGGTCCACAGCGCGATCGACGTGATGCACCTGACGAAGAATCTTTGTGTGAACCTGCTAGGCTTCATGGTCGTGTATGGGAAGCCTAAGGACACAATTGAAGCACGACAGGATCTGCGATGTTTGAAAGAATGAGACAACCTACATCCAGAGAAGACAGATGATGGACGCCAGTACTTAAGTCCTGCCAGCTACACTCTTAGCAAAGAAGAGAAGAACAGCTTGTTTGAATGCCTAGATAGCATTAAGGTACCGTCTGGATTCTCCTCGAATATAAAGGGTATAATAAATGTGCCAGAGAAGAAATTTGGACACTTAAAGTTCCATGACTGCCACGTGCTCATGACTCAATTGCTTCCAGTTGCATTAAGAAGAATTCTACCGCCAAATGTACGTCTAGCCACCGTGAAGCTATGTGCATTCCTCAATGCAATTTCTCAGAAGGCAATCGATCCAACGGATCTAGCGAAACTATAGAATGATGTGGTTCAATGTCTTGTCAGCTTTGAGTTGGTGTTCCCTCCTTCCTTCTTTGATATCATGACACACCTCCTAGTTCATCTGGTCAAGGAGATTACTATTCTCGGTCCTGTGTTCCTACACAACATGTTCCCCTTTGAGAGGTTTATGGGAATCCTGAAGAAATATGTTCACAACCGTGCTCGCCCAGAAGAAAGCATCGCCAAGGGCTACGGAACAGAGGAGGTCATTGAGTTCTGTGTTGACTTCATTCCCGATATTAACCCGATTGGTGTTCCTGAATCGCGACACGAGGGGAGACTAAGTGGAAAGGGGACACTAGGGAAGAAAACATATATTGGTAAGGGTGATGATTATTTCAATAAAGCACACTACACAGTTCTACAGAACTCCTCCTTGGTAGATCAGTATATCGAGACACACAAGAACCTCCTCCGATCTGAGTTCTCAGGGAAGTCTGAAGCATGGATTACGTGTCAGCACATGGAAACTTTCAGCGACTGGTTGCAAAAAGAATGTCAGGGTGATGAGAGTATTGATGAGGAGCTGTATTTGTTGGCTAGGCAGCCATCGTGGCATGTCCTCACATACAAAGGGTACGAGATAAATGGGAATATATTTTACATAGTAGCACAAGATAAAAGGAGCACCTACCAGAACAGTGGTGTCCGCATAGATGCCACCGACCCTAGTGGGAACAAGCAAACATACTATGGCCGCATAGAGGAGATATGGGAACTAGACTATGCATCTCATTTTAAGGTACCTTTGTTCAAGTGCTAGTGGGTAAAGATGACTGGAGGCGGCGTAGCAGTCGACAACCAGTATGGAATGACAACAGTGGACCTCAACACTATTGGGTACAAAGGCAAACTGTTTGTCCTTGCGAAGGATGTGACTCAGGTGTTCTATGTCAAGGACATGTCTACAAAACCAAAGAGAGGGAAAAACGACAACCACCCAATCTATGATGAGCCAAAGCGCCACATAGTTCTTTCAGGAAAAAGAAACATCGTCGGAATTGAAGACAAGTCAGACATGTTAGAAGATTATGAAAAGGATGACCGAATTTCACCCTTCACAGTGAACAAAGACCCTAGCATCCAGCTAAACGATGAGGACACTCCATGGTTACGGCGCGATCATAACCAAGGGACATACGTCAAGAAGAAGTTCACTACTGTGCCTGCTTGATATATATATTGATGTTCAATAGTGTGTATTAGAGATATTATGTAATAATTGTGAATTTATGTTTGATGTTGAATTATGTCACGTTGAAATGATGTAAAAACAAATTTATGTTTGATGTTGGGATTATGTCACGTTGAAATGATGTGAAAATAAATTTATGTTTGATGGTGGGATTATGTCACGTTCAAATGATGTGAAAACAAATTTCCAGTCGAAACACAAGAGTTTTTCTAAATTTAATTAAACACTATATTTTTGCATTATCGAAATAGTAATTTAAACACTATATTGTGTTTTAAAACTTGTTAAAAAAAATTAAAACTTTAGGTCACATAATTTTTCTGTGTGCAATAAAGCAAAATAGAATCTGTATTTTTTAAAAATATTTTTATGTCTTTTATTTAATTTTCTGTGCAATTAACTATCCTTTTATCATTTGTGTAAAAAGAAATATATTAAAATCCTAATGAATTGACGGGCAGCGAAACTGTAGTTTGGTTGCCCGCCAAAAACCTTTAGTCCCGGGCGGCACCACCAGCCAGGACTAAAGGTTACCTTTAGTCCCGGGTGCCACCACTAGTCGGGACTAAAGGTGCGATATTTAGTCACGTTAACAGGGCCCGGGACTAAAGGGCCTTTAGTCCTGGCTGGTGGTGGCGCCCGGGACTAAAGGTCCTCTCCCTTATATAGCCTCTGCGCCCGCCCCGACCCCTCTTCTTCCTCCTCCCCACTGCTGAGCCAAGCCCTAACAGACCCGCCGCCGCTCGTCCGATCCGCCGCCGACGCCACACCTCACGAGCGCCCGCACGCACACCGGTGCCCCACCGCCCCGACGTCGCACGCCCCGACTAAGCGTGCTCACCGGCGCGCCGCCCCCCGACCACCCCGGCCCAGCGCCTCGACGGCCCGGCGCCTCGACGGCCCACCGCCCCGACGCTCGGCCCCAACGCCACACTACGGCCCGGCCCGACGCCACGCCGCCCTTGATGCCACGCCACGCCCCTGACGCCGCCCCTGATGCCCGACGCCACGCCGCCCCTGACGCCATGCCGCCCCTGGCGCCCGAACGCCACGCCGCCACTGACGCCGCACGCGCGGCCCTGACGACTCCACCCCGGCCTGGCCGGCCATGACTCTCGCGCCGCCACTGACGCCACCCGGCCTAGCCATCGACACCGCCCTCGTCATCACCGCCTCGGACGCCCATCACCGCCGACCCCTACGTACGTCGATCATCACCGCCGACCCCTACGTACGTCGATATGTGTTTGTATGTGATATATGCAGAGGAACGCCTCGTTGTGTTGTATGCGGAGCAACGCCGTCATTGTGTTGTATGCGGAGCAACGCCGCTTCGTTGTGTTGTATGCGGAGCAACGCCGCCTCATTGTGTTGTATGTGGAGCAACGTCGCCTCGTTGTGTTGTATGCGGAGCAACGTCGCCCCGTTGTTGTATATGCGGAGCAACGCCGCCCCGTTGTTGTATACCCTAGCGAGAACGACGATTCGCCCTGGCAAGAATGACGACGTTCTCACCAGGGCGAATTCGTCGTTTATATGACTTGTTTACATATATGACTTGTTTATATATATGACTTGTTTATATGACTTGTTTACATATATGACTTGTTGACATATATGATTATTTACATATATGAATTGTTTATATATATGACTTGTTTATATGACTTGTTTATATATGTGACTTAGATTTATTTTGTATATGACTTATTGTACATATATGACTTGCTTACATATATGAATTGTTTATATATATGACTTGTTTATATGACTTGTTTATATATGTGACTTAGATTTATTTTGTTTATGACTTATTGTACATATATGACTTGTTTACATATATGACTTGTTTATATATATGTGACTTAGATAAATTTGTATATGACTTATTGTATATATATGACTTGTTTATATATGTGACTTAAATTTTGTTAGATATGGCTGCCCCGGGAGACAACATGGAGGAAGAAATGATGAATATTATTGCCAATGCTGGTGAGCAGGATGTTGATGACGGAAGTCAATACCTAGCTCTTGAAAATGAGCAAGAAAATGTTTTGCAAGAAAATACGGGCGAGGTATATATACTAAATATATATTATATATTATATGTGAATATTGTATATATTTCTATGTACAAAAGATATTTATTTATTATTTTTTTATATGTAGCCCTCTAGATCGGCGACCACAACGGCGAAGAGCAAAAAAGTTCGAGGACCGAAGAAACCACTGGAGGGCCAGTACATAATATCGGAATTCAACATCGAGACAGGCGAACCACTTGGTCCACATAAAAGGAAATTCGTGGAACACTGTGGGTACCTTGTAAGGGACAGAATTCCGATCAGTATCCATGAATGGAAGAAAAAGATCAACGAGCCTGATGTTAGTTTTGTCTCTGATGTTGACAAGAATTTGCTCTGGAATGATATCCTTGCCCATTTCACGTTGCAAGTGGATGATTATGATGATATCAACGATGATGAATTGAAGGAGCTAGTTCGATCGTGGGCTATGAAGAAGATGGCCATACAATTCCAGACTTGGAAGAAACACCTATACAACACATACATCAAGAAGAACGAAACACCGAATTTCAATACTGCTACGAGCCCGATCTCGAAACAGAGGCCCTATTGGAATGATTTCGTAGAGTACAAGACATCAGCAGAGGGTGAGGCACGGGTGAGAAGGAACCAAGAGAATGCCTGAAAAAAGGTATACCACCATGACATGGGATCAGGTGGCTACGATACTGCCATTTCGAAGTGGCAAAAAATGGAAGCAGACATTATTGCCAAGGGGATCGAACCAGAATCAGCCAAGTGGCCCCCACGCTCGAAGAATTGGTTTGTCGGTCATGGGGGAAGACTCGACCCACATACCGGTCTGGCAGTGTATGGGCAAAAACTCGAAATAGCAGCACGCCAATGGGCTTTTGCTATAGAAGCTAAAGAGATTGGTGTGTTCAAGCCCAATAGAGAGAAGGATGAGCTGACGTATGCCATCGGGACTGCTGAACACACTGGCCGAACCAGAGGCTTAGGACGCAACACTCCATGGGTTCATTGCTTCCCTAATGATAGGGAAACCTACCGAAGCCGCCAGAGAAGCAATGAGGAGCAAGCAGCGCGGGTGACAATGTTGGAGGAAATGGTGCTTGAAGCAAAGGAGCGAGAAAAAGCAATGGAAGCAAGAATGCAGGAAGAAATCAGAAAGCAAGTGTAGATAGCAATGAGTGCCCAGAGGCAGGCATCAGAGCTAGGAATGAATGTTAATATTAGCCCCCCTAGTCAGTTGAAAAGCAGTTGTGCTTCCACTGAGCTGCCAAAGCAAGATGACGCAGCGCTGCGCTTCCCCGTGGATGATGTCACTACTCCAATGACATCAATTGAGCTACATGTTCCAAGGGGGAATGACACAATCAAGGTCGATGTCGGTGTTTTTACTCCTCTAGACCCTACCAAGACACCAAGAATCCATGGGGCACCAATACAACCTGGATATGCTAGGGTCGCAGTGGATAAAGTGAGCAAAGGTTATGAGGATCTAGCTCTTGACATTCCTGGAGGTGATGGAGAGAAGACTCTAGGAGAAGCAGAGAAGGCATATATACTATGGCGCAAGCGCTACATCATTATCCCTGGGGCGTCTGCTCCATCGCCAGCAGACATTAGGTGCGGACAAAAGTTAACAAAACAATTTTTTGATAATTTTCTATGGGCATGACTAATAATAAGCATTTACTTATATCTCATTATTTTTTGGACTCATAAAGCAGGGCCTCCGCCAACCAAAGTCCAGTTGTCGCTTCTCCCGACCATCATAGTGCTAAGGGCAATGATGACGCCTTCGAAGGCACTGCTGCATCCCCACCATCTCCAACTCCTCCGCCGCCTCCAAGGAAGTCCACAACTCCTCCACCGAGGTCTCCAATGCCTCCGCCGCCTCCAAAGTCTACACTGCCTCCAAGGCGGCCTCCAACGCCTCCCCCGCCTCCAAGGAAGCCAGCCCCTAAGAGGTCCGCCCCGCAAACGAAGCCGTTGCCCTGCCCGCCGGCAAAGAAGCAAAAAGCAAATACTTATCCAGTTATTCCCCAAAAACTATCTTATGAGAAAAGTGAACAGAAATTAAAGGATGCAGTACAAAAAGAAGTGACAGATTTCTTTGAAGGTGCAAAACAGGCACGACGAGTGAGGGAGAACCTGGAGCCATCATACTTCTTCCTACCTCTAGATCAGCTAAGAAAGAAGTTGGAACAAAAAAACGGGATTCTCTTAAGAGCGCCGCGAAACAACCGATATCGGACTATGACCGCTCTCTCACCAAGTCATATGAGGCGGCGCAAAAAAGAAGAGAGTAGGGAAAGGTGTTGCACAACTCGGACAACAATCGCAACAATCAATCCCCCCCCCTTGTCGTTCCTAACGAATATGGTTCAAACTTAAACTTAATGGAGGAGGTAGGCGGCTATGAGTCATTTCTTCGGTTTTATGAGGACACTAGTTTGAACCGTGTCGAAGTGCTCGCTGAAGGACCATCTGCTCCGGAAGTGGATCCTTACAAGAAATTTGTACCAGGCTAGAGTCTATACAACCCAGAGAAATTAGGTGAACTGGGTACGCAAATGTACCTGCTAAACGGGTGGTACATGTCGACGTCTGATGCGGGACAAATCTTTCTGTCAGAATTAGAAACCACCATTACTTCCGTGGCAATGACATTATCTATGTCGAGCTTCTAGAATTACACCAACTATGCCACCTGGACTCTCTCGACAAAAGTCTCATTAGCTGCTATTGTTTGTAAGTGTGATTATTTTCTACTATATTCACAATTTCTTTATTATATATTCACAATATATATATTCACAATTTTCATGTATGCAGATATGAGATGACAGAACTTAGAAAGAGAAAGGATAATGACGTTGGGTTCGTTGACCCGTATGTCGTATACGAACACCCTAACCCCCCGAAGGATTATAAGCCTCAACCTGAGAGAAATCTCATGAATTTCTTAGTGAACCAACGTGACAAGAAGGAGATACTCTTCCCCTACAACTTCAAGTGAGTGTTATTATAAGTAATTAATGTCCATCATATATATGGGACATCAATATTTCCTTACTAGCTAGTTACCTCTCTCTCTCTCTCTCACACACACACACACACACACACACATATATATATATATATATATGTATATATGTTTATGCAGCAATCACTGGATATTGATGGTCATCGATATGGCCAATAGTAGATTCAAAATCTTAGACTCGTTGAGAAAACCGCAAACGGAGTATCAAGACATGATAGATATTATACAAGGGTAATTAATTTAGTTTCTCTATAACAACATATATATAATGGCGCCGATCTCTCAACAATTATTAAAGGTTAAATTATTTTTTTATTTTATTGGGAGCAGGGTTTGGAAAAGGTTCATTGAGGAACAAAAAATGAAACATTGCAAAGCGCCACTGAGTGTAATCGCACACAAAGTAAGTACTATAACTACACATTCATATTCAATTAACACCATATGATGATTTCAATTCACCCTAATTGATTTTTTTGTCGTAAAAGTGGGTTCTAAGGCAGGAGCAGGGTAACAACTACTACGGATACTATGTTTGCGAGTTCATCATGGTGTACTCAAAGAGAACTCATGAAGAGCAACTCAAAGTACGTATATAAATACTTTTTCCTTTATATTATTTCGATCGTATATTTACAATTTCTTTATTGCTCTCATTTGTATAAGTAATTACATGAGCAATACACATACATATATATATATTAATACTTTTTCCTTTAACTTTTATTGAAGACTGAATGGTTGAGGGAAAGAGTCATACGACTTGACCAACTTAAAGCAATTCGAGAGACTATAGCAGGATTTCTAAATGACCAGGTCATCAACCCCAACGACGAGTTCTACAATGACGCGAACGAAACGTGGATGCCAAATCTGGAGGAGTGAATTGCTAAGGACATAAATAATTTATATATCAAACCTTTGTAATATATATATATATGCACATATTATATGTACATAAAATAACGTGTGTATATATATGATCATCATATATATATGCATGTACGCGTATATTCGTTTGTTATTTATGTACAAAGTTCCAACGAAAACTTACGCGTGCGAAGTACACATATATATTACTATTAGCAGCGTATTCGAAAATGTATTTTAATATCAAAACTAATCATTAAATGAAAAAAGAAACCAAAAATAGAAACCAGAAAAAGGAAAAAAAGAGGGACATTTAGTCCCGGTTGGTAACACCAACCGGGACTCAATGTCCTGCCCCGTGGCGGTCCCTGGCCAGGCCTGGAGGCCCCCTTTACTCCCGGTTGGTGTTTCCAACCGGGACTAAAGGGCCTTTAGTCCCGGGCGTCAAGCCGGGATTAAAGGAGGATACCTTTAGTCCCAGATTGGTGCTCCCGGTTGGGAAACCGGGACTAAAGGGGTTTCCCAACCAGGAGCAAAAAGCCTTGCTGCACCAGTGTAGCAACTCTCAGCCAATGCCGCGTGTGCATATATATTTTATGCAACCGTGCTTCCTCTACTTTTTGGGGGCATATTCATATTTAGCAAACGTGTTGTGGAACAATAACTGAGGCTACACAAAAAAGATAATAAATAGTATTTGCGCTACAAATAGCAAATAGAATAGAAATATGACTACTACACAAATAATCTTTAGGGTGCCTACATTTTTTACACACAATTGACATAAGAAACCATTCCTATAAATATCCAAGTGAAAGCTCTAGTTTGATTTTGGTAATTGAGTGATAGCTAGTGGACTAATGCATCCACTTCTCTACATACCGTGGTCAATAAAAGAAAAAACTTATTTTCGCCATCGGGCTTCCACTCATCCTTCTCATCCATCCATCATCATCATCATCTCTTCAACATCACCATGTTGAGCACTTCTATCTTATGGTCATCACCATCTCCACCATGCTTCATGCATTGTAGACCTTAGTTTAAACATTTCCATGGCTGTATTTAGGATAGATAGTCGTACTATAAAAAGAGGAATTCTTTGGCTAATATGGTTGTCTAAGTGCCACTAGGTCAAGTCTAACAATGCACATGAGTTAGGTCAAGTGGTGTGGTGAGGAAGCAAGTGCAAACCGTTACAAAACATTCTAAAAATGCTAACTCAATGCTAAAGGTGTATGGGAATCTATTTGAAGTTAGCGCATTTCAAAAAGGTTTGAGAGAGGCGCTTTTGTAGAGTATTTTTATACTCACCGGAACTCTCCGGTGGGGGTCATCCGAGAGTAAAGGTACCCTGACCGGGTGGAAGCCCTAATTTGGTTTTGGTAATTAGGTAACACTAGTGGACATCCACAAAATGGGGTTGAGCAAGGTGGCTACCATGGTGAAGATGGTGATGGCTACAAGTTGGAGATGCCAACCTTGGAGATGATGGAGAAGACGGATTGGAGAGCAAGCCCAAAGGCAAAGGTATATCAACAAGGTTTTGTTTTTGCTAGCCAAGGTGCAATAGACTGCACAATCAATTTTAAGATAGATAGTCATACTATTAAGTGGGGGATCTATAAAGCAATTATAGTTATTATCTAGTGCCACTAGGTTTGAACTAACTTTGCATATGCAATAGACCTAGTGACAAGGTGAGGAAGTAAGTGAAAATGCTTTGAAAATGCTAACTCATATGCTTAAGGTGTTGGTGTTCATGTGGAACACATTTGGAGTTAGCACATTTGAAAGGGCGTTGAGAGAGGAGCTGTTTGATGGGTTTTTAACCCCACCGGATTTCTCCGATGCTTGGGTCCCTAGGATCACCAAAGAAATTAATGGCTCTGTACTCAACCCCGAGCCAACCGTCTGCTCTGACTGGGTCACTGGATTTATCTGCTCCAAAGTGGGACACGTGGAGGCATCTGGGAGAACGCGAAAAATTCAAAGGAGCCAGCTCATTCTCTATTGGCATGTGCCTTGGAGAATCTGAATTTTATGTGGCACCCAAAACCTTAGAACTATATCCAAAGTTCCCATACCCACCAGATTTCACCGGTAGTCTCTCTAGGGGTCATCGGAGAAAGCGATCGATGTTTGTCCCTTTGTGAATTAATTCCCCAAGAGCAGCAGGTAGACATCAGATTTCTCCTGTGGTTACAGAGAGAGGGCACCAGAGCTTATAGGTTTCCGATGGCTGTTTTGACCCTTTGACTCCAACCATTGGACATCAAAACCTTTTCCTGGTGGTGGCTCTTCGGTGGACACCTATAACGCCTAGTTTTTTATGGGGGCTATAAATAGAAGGGATGTTCATACATTTGGGCTCTCTTTGCCATTTCTACTAAAATATACACCCTCTTAGAGCTCAAGAACACACTCCACTCACTTGCATGACTTGAGATTGATCTAGATTGAGATTGGAGTGAAATCTAGTGTGTTTGCTTAGTGAGTTTGCATCTAGTGGCACTAGTTGTTCATTTTTGCTGTAGATTTCTTGTTTGTCTTGGTGGTTGCCACCACCAAGATGGCTTGGAGTAGCAAGAGGTTGTTGAGCACTTCTTGGTGATTGTGCTAGGGCTTTAATGATTGTGATTGTGGGGGTTTTGTGCTCACACCATGGGAGATCACAAAGAGCAACTCTAGTGAAATCAAGAGTCTAGTCGAGTGCCTTGTTGATTTGTTGTTTCATATATGAGCACCCATGTTGAGGGTCATGCTTGAGGGCTTGCTTTGCTTGTGGAGGATTGAGATCCCAATAAATTTGGCCCAAAATTCTATTACTACTTTTCAAGAAACTGAACCTCGACTAGAAACTCTTGTCTCACTTGCCCGGCCGGTTCGCCCACAACTCCTTGCATTTCTTCAAAAAATAATCTTGTGCTTGAGGAGTTGTTCAGAGACCTCTTGTAGTTGGCTAACAGCTACTAGTAGTAGTTGCTTTATTGGATAGGTAATACCCGCTAATGTTTTTAATAAGGGAAAAGTAGTTTGTGTGCTCTAGTTAATTAATCACTCCTTGGTATGCTAAATCATTCCTTGGGAGGCTTTCTTTAAAGCGCACTGGAGTATTTATAGTGTTTTGAACATTTTAAATGTATTATCGTAATTTGCCTAATTTATAGCTATGTTTGCCAAACTTTTTATTTGGATTTTATATCCTTCAACATGAAATTATTTTACCGTACTACCTAGATCTCTAATCCCGGAAGTTCCGATGGTCACTGGAGGGCTCATGCTTGAGGGCTTGCTTTGCTTGTGGAGGATTGAGAATCCAAGTACTCGCCTCAATGGGGATGCAGTTTGCCGGCAAGTAATTGAACCTCGACTAGAAAATTTTGTGTCACTTGCCCCATTGGTTTGCCCTCTACTACCTTGCATTTTTACTTGTATCCATCTTGTGCTTGTGTAGTTGTTCAGTACCTCTTGTAGTTGGCTAGAGTAGTTTTAGTAGTTACTTTACTTGTTTAACTTGGCTAATGTTTTAGTTTGCCTCGAGTAGTTTGTGTGCTCTAGTAGTAGTTGTAATCCTTGCTACTAGAATTGTTTGGGAGGCTTGCTTTAGGGCTTGTTTAAGGCTAGGCTTGTAGTTGAATATTCCTTGAAGATATCAATCAAGCCAAATCAATTGTGCATGATGTGCTTTCAACAGGGACAACATCCAACCAAGTTTCCTAGATCCTTCAAGACCCAAGAACTACAATGTGATAGTCACTGCTTGGTGGGTTTTTTGAAATAGCAAAATGAAGATATTATTATGATGAGAACCAAAGTAAGGCTAGTTGCACAAGGTTACACTCAAGGTGAGGGCTTGGATTTTGGTGAAACATTTGCACTAGTGGCTCGACTTGAGGCTATAAGGATATATTGCTTGCATATGCTTGCTCTCACAACATAAAGTTTTATCAAATGGATGTGAAGAACTCATTCTTAAAGGGAAGATCAATGAGTTAGTGTTTGTGGAACAACCACCCAAATTTGATGATGTCAAAAGACCCAACCATGTGTACAAGCTTAGCAAAGCTCTCTATGGATTGAATCAAGAACCTAGATCATGGTATGAGAGGTTGAGGGACTCCCTACTCTCAAAGGGTTTCAAAATGGAAAAGGTTGACACAGCTCTCTTCACTAAGAGGATTGGAAATGATTTGTTTGTGTGCCAAATCTATGTGGATGGCATAACCTTTGGATCAACAAATCAATAATTTTGTGAAGAGTTTAGAGAAATGATGGAAAGTGAGTTTGAGATGTCTATGATTAGAGAACTTAGTTTCTTCCTTGGCCTACAAATATAGCAATTAAGAGATGGTATATTTTTTAGCCAAGCAAATTATTTGAAGGATATACTAAAGAAGTTTGGAATTGAGGACGCTAAACCTGTTAGAACACCCATTTCCACTAATGGCCACTTTGATTTGGATGAAGGTGGCAACCTAATAGATCAAAGCAATATAGGTCAATGATTGGAACTTTACTCTATTTGATCGCATCATGATCGGATATCATGTTTAGTGTTTGTATGTGTGCAAGATTTCTAGTATCACCAAGAGAATGCCACTTGACCATCGTTAAAAGGATATTGAGATATTTGAAGTCCATCCCTAATGTTGATCTTTGTTATCCTAAGGGTGCTCAATTCAGGTTGGTTGGATATTCAGATTATGCGAGGTGCAAGGCTTATAGGAAGAACACCTCTAGCACTTGCTAGGGAGGTCACTAGCATCTTGGTCCTTTAAGAAACAGAACTCAGTTGCCTCAACTAGGGATGGAATGGGGGAATTCTCAATATCAAGATGACTCCCCATCCCTATGCACATGGGGGAGATTCTCCCCATCTAGCTACAGCCTTCAGGCTAGAACTTCCCCCATCCACGCTCCCACACGTGGGTATCCCCATCCCCTCTTCAACAACATTGAGTAGAGATGATGAACTCAAGGTAGGAGGACTAGGGAATAAGGGATTGATTGGTTCGAACCTAATTTCTCCAATTACTCAACCGCAACAACTCCTCCTTCTTTGAGCTAGTGGTGGAGGTGACCTCCTCTTTCTCATCCATGGCAATTGAATTGTCCTCTCCCGGGTGTTGCTAGTGGCGGCAGCGACGGCGGTTCACGCTCCTCCCTAAGGCACCACCAAAGACGGATCCATCCTCTTCTTCCTTGCATGACACATATGGACTCACCATCTTCTTTTCTAGACATGGTGGTGATTGGTTTGTTACCTTCCTCTTCGTTACTACTCGATCAGGAAAGTAGCAATCTAGGGTGGACGAGTGGTATTGGGTCATTGGTCGTTTAGGGATCACGGGCAGCGCTAGGCATATATTTGGGCTGGTGGGTTGTACTATACCAAGAGTTAATGGACTGTAATGAGGATGCGGGGAACAAGGATGGGGTGGGGGAGGCAAAGAACCATCCTTGCTCCGACCAGACCTAGGGATGAAATTTCCCCATATTTCGTTTCCCATGGAGACAAAACTCTTTCAATCCCCGTCCACTAATAGGGGAGTTCCCCATGGGGAATCTAGGATTGAGTCCCCGTTGCCATCGCTATCTTTGACCATAGATTGATCACCCTTGTTCTCCTTCTTATCTAATATGCTTTTGTCCTAAGCACACTTGACTTCTATGCTTCTATTCATTTATTGTGTGGCAAAGAGAATCTATAGGGGTGAATACATTTGAGTTATAATTTGTATTTTTTGAATTAAGGAGCCGAACATAATATTGTATATTTGTGTTTAGGAGTTGCTTGCATATGCTGTCTGGTGGCGCTTGATGGTGTCCGCAGCTGCCACCATGGAATGGAGCAGCACGGCCCACATATAGCGGGTGGCATCATCGACGAGCAGTAGGAAGTAGCTCTGAGCTCCAGGAGTGGCCGGTGACACTAGACCGCAGAGGTCGCCGTGCACCAGCTCGAGCTGCTCGGTGGCACAGTAGGAGGCTTGATGAGGGAACGGTTGTCGCTTCAGCTTGTTCACCACATAGCTATCATACAGCTGCTTGACGTGGTCGACGTAGGGTGTGCCGCAGACCATCTCCTTGTCGAGTAGCTTTAGGGCTTCGAAGTGAAGGTGCTCGAAGAGCTCATGCCAGCGTCACGCCTCATCATCCTGGTGCGTGGCAAGGCAGAGGGGTGCATCACTTGTACATGGAGCACATAAAGGCGGTTGCTTCCCCGGTCCACCTTGGTGAGAAGACGGTGACCTCTATCCCAGATGCGCATCACGCCATCCTCAATCTCCACCCGTGAGCCGTTCTCGTCCAGTTGCCCGACGCTGATGATAGAGTTCTTCAAGGCCAGGATGTAGTGCACCTCGGTGAGAAGACGATGGTCCCCTGTCTTGGCCTTGAAGATGAACAAGCCAATGCCCTTGATCTCGACGGCAGTGGCGTCACCGAACTTGATGGAGCCCTTCACGCTGGAGTCCAGGTCGAAGAAGAACTCACGTCGACCCATCATGTGGTGCGTCGCACCGGTGTCGAGGTACCAGCCGTCGATCTTATCATAGGTGACAGCTTTGTGAGGAAGGTGTGGGCGCACGGTTCATCGAGGTGGAGCTCGGCGGAGCCAACAAACCCAAAAAGGGGAAAGCTTGGGCCTTTCACCCCTCCCTTATGTCTTGCTGCTGCTCGACACATCCGTGCGCCAGGAATAGGGTGGCGTCCTGCTTCTCTACTTGGGCGACGTGAGCCTACTATGGCAGAACCGCCTAATCTAATGCCTCCCAGGAGCGCTCGTCTTCCATTAGACCCTAAGCACCAAGGGAGGACACCAAATCACTCGGTTCCGTCGAGCACACCCTAGGGAGAACCAAAAAATCCACATTTTTCCATCAGGATCACAAATGAGAGAATAAAGCTTACATTATTCTTAACCATTTCTTACATCACTTTTAATACAACATTAGAGTATAATATTTATTATTATAACAGCGGAATATAATCATATTATTAGGGTTATAAATAATTTAATTGAACAGTGGAATATAAACATGTGATCAGAATTACAGCGGAAATGAATATCTAATCATGACATGATGAAGTATTGATATATAAACTACGACAACAGATTATGAAACTTTCATTTATAAAAGCATTTGGTGAGAGTTATAAATAACAACCACGATTGCAGCGTAAAGAAATCCTTGCTGATCCCACCAGGAGGTATCCACACACAAGGGTCAGCTCTAGCATCTACCTGTCACATACAATAGGGGAATAAAACCCTGAGTACTCAATTGTACTCAGCAAGACTTACCCGATAGGAGGAAAGAAAAGACTCCAAGGATATGCAAGGCTATCTGGCTTGTGGGTTTATTACATTTGCAGGAAGCATTACTAAGCGTGCGTCCTTATATTCGATTTTTATTAATAGCCGCATTGGTTCATTAACTAACCATTCTATGTAAGCACCTGTGCTACTTTCAAGCAGGTGGTAAGCAATAAAATTTCCTTTTTCCATCTTCCATCTTTCATCTTCAGTTCTTACTACGGTGCTAGGTACGAAACAAGCCGTACCGGATTGCCCAGCGATTCGTGAATCAATGCCCCCAGCTGGGTACCTCGAAAACACACGCCCCGCTTGTACCCAAGGCACAAGCAGGACCAACCCATCACCCTCCTGTCCTAGGGTCTTAGGTCTCCATCCAAACTAGGACTCCAAGCCCCCGCCCTTAGGTCCCGGACTCAGTGCGGTGCAAGGACCTCCTCCACAAAAAAAACCCCTGGCAGTTGGTCTAGAAAAGAGCCAGAACCCATGACAAGAGAGCAACAAGTCTTCCAAGCACCCATACCCAAGTATGTGCTCGGGATAATAAGTCTGTGACTTGCCTCGATGGCTTATGCAACGACCGGTCTTTAACCAACATAGACAGGGAAAGCGGTGTAACCAAGCCATGTCCCGCGTCCACAGCGAAACAACCTCTTACACCCACCAATACCCAAACCGTATTCCTGCCCGATCACCATTTTTCCTTTCCACCAGTTATATTTTCCAAGTGATAATAATACAGTAATATATTTCCTATCTCTCGCGAGTGACAACCATCACTCGACTTCTACCAGAGTCCTGTAGCATAGGAATCTACACGATCCTGTCATACTAGTAAGACTCATAGGATATATATATATATATATATATATGCAAGTGTGTTTCATTCAACTCCCTAAAACTTAATGCACAAATATAATTTAAACTGCAGAAAAGTAGAGGTTATACACCGGGGCTTGCCTAGGTAAAATATAACCAAAAGTTAGTATTTGCATCTCCAGATCATCCACATCATCTAAATAGAAAGCCTATCGCATCATCTCCTAGAGAGAATACCATCACACCATCTGTAGATTCCCACTCATCCTTCACATGATCCGTTGATCCATCATCGTACCTATATGATATGCAATGCGATGCAATGCAAAGACGTAATTAATCATCTACAATCGTGACTCGTAAAATACGATTTACGCCTCTCAAGTTAACGGGCTAGTTCTAACGACGACCGTACTTAGGCTACATATACACGTTGTCGGATAAGGCGTTATTTCCCAACAACCATTTTAGTTATATAAACCAAGGTTGTTTTTTATTCTATTCTATCAATTTAATCTTTATTCGCAATAGGACATCATTATCTATTTAGCAAACTAATTATTCTAGAGCTACAAAAATTACATAGAGTACCTAATATTGCTAGGAGCCTACTGTAAAAATTTCAGATCCAATACTACTACCAATTTATCACAACAATTCCTACAAGTTTATATTTTTATAATATTAAGTACCTTAAATTAATTATATAGCTTCCAAGAATATTATAAAACTATGTGAACAAAATATACTAACAGGTAGATCGTTATTTTAGAAGACTAACAAAATTAGTTTCATCATTTTTGAAGAACTACACAATTTTATATTGATTTTACAAGTTTAACTAGAAACCTATATTAGAAAAATATTTAAATAACGGAAAGGGCCGGAGTTAACCCTGTCGGCCCAGCAGTCCAACACTGACGCACGGCCCAGCACGTGCGGCACCGGACCGGCCCAAACGACACGCAGCCGACGGCCCAGACCGTGGCCCAATGGCGCGGCGGGCGTTGGCCAGCCAGTTGGCCCACGCGCGGCGGCAGGCCAACCCAGGCGGGCGGTGGCGCGGCACATTTGCATAGCGGCCCCTATACTTTCTTTAAATCAAACGACAATACAACACCTATTGTTCATGTGAGTCACGCTTAATATGTTGAGAACCCTGAATAAAACTTCTACTTCGATTTCTCACCTCGGCTCCTCCGACAAAACAGAGCACCGATAGGGGAGGACATCTGTCGCCCAAGGAAGTGGCTCGCCGGCGATGGGGCTGTCACGAGGCGGTGCGCGGGAGCAACCGTGACTCTGGCCGCACCCGAGGACGGCAACAACATGACCGTGTGGGTCTGGTGAAACACCCGCCACGCGCGCACACGAACAGCCGCGAGGCGATGGTGGCGGCTGTCTCGTTGGCGACAGGCAGCAGGCGGTGGCACAGTGGCTGGCGAGGATAAACCCATAGGCACCGGGTAGACGCAGCGCACCCCCAGCTAGACCCCGCACGTGCCGGGGCAGGGCGCAGCAGGCCGGCCGCAGGCACAGCACAGCGATGGCCCGAGCAGGGGCCGCGCGGCTCCCGCTGATGCGGATACGGCGAGGATGGGGACGCGGCACGGGGCTTGGGAGGGGCAACGCCAAGGCGATGGTCCAGCGCGGCCGTGGGGCCCGCGCGTGCTCGCTTGCACAAGCCACGGATGAGCCACAGTGGTGCACCGCGACTGCTGCGGGCGCGAGAAGGGAAGCGACAGGGGCGCCAGCGGGCGGGGTGCGTCGAGGAATAGCAGGTCCGCGCGGGGTCAGAGCATGCGTGCGCCCGCAAGGGAGAAAGGGAAGAGACGTCGGGCGGGCTGCGGTGCACTACGGACTCGGGCGCGCTCGCGAGAGGGGAAAACCGGTGACGGGTGGCCCGGTGAACAGCCAGAAGGGGAGAGCAGAGCGATGGTGCGGCGCGCAACTGCGGTCAGCGGGCGAGAGCAGGGAGGTGGTGTGCCGAACTCGGCCGGAATAGATGGCCGGCCATGGCAGGGCGTGAATGAACCGGCTATCGAAGCACGACTGCGAGGACTTGCGCGCGCTCGCGGTGCGCCCTGACAGTGGGCGTGGCCACCATGGGGGAAGGGGAAGGCAGTGCGGCGGGCATGGCAGAAAAGCAGCACGACGCGCGAGAGGAAGGCGAGGAGCCATGCACGGGCTTGGGCGCGCCCGCTCGTGTGGTGCTGGGTAGCGGTGTCGACGGTTGCTAAGGCCCGGGAGAGACAGTGGAGAGGAGAAAAGAAGGGGGCACGGGGAGTAGGCCAAGGCGATTGGGACACTGTCAAATCGGGTGCTTGGCTCAGCAGAGAGGCAGTCCAGACAAGCAAGGACAGACTGAGACAAGCCGCAGCAGGCAGAGACAAGCTGAGCCAGGCAAGGCAAGCAAGGTCAGAGAGCAGAGAGCACGACAAGGGCATTGATGGTGCTGCAGTGCGATGCAACGAGTTGAACGGCAGCGGCATGCCAGCATGCGCTCAGGGAAATGAGAGGACGCGATGTGGGCAGGGCAGAATCATGTGCACCAATTTCAGACGCCCAGCGCAGTGGACCAGTTCAGATGCGATTGGATGGGAGGCTTTGCAATGCAGAGAAATGCAGAGCCACGACGATAACGAGACGGTGAATAATTGCCATGCAACGAGTACGCTGTACGCCAAGAAAAATAAACGAAGCTATTGTGCTCTCTCTCTCTCTCTGATCAGTTCATGCTTATCAAAATAAACCCGTGAGTGTGT
The DNA here is from genome assembly GCA_904845875.1 of Miscanthus lutarioriparius. Lineage (NCBI taxonomy): Eukaryota > Viridiplantae > Streptophyta > Magnoliopsida > Poales > Poaceae > Miscanthus > Miscanthus lutarioriparius. The sequence goes on from CAJGYO010000016.1 coordinate 54,161,178, forward strand.
ATATATATATATATCGTTCTATTTATTAATGGATTTTATTTTATTTATACAAGTTGCTTTTCATGCTGGATCTAACAGAACAATCCGTTCTCTAGAATCGTCGTTCGACATTCCTAAATATATTTACGCACTGAGTAACTCAACTTGGGTGTTTATTTGAGTCCACAAAACTGAGTCACACAGGATTCACTTATCGCATCAAGTATGTTTTAAATCAAGAATCCAAGAAACTCATTTCGAAAATTTTACTTAGGCCTAAATCGTGGTGCTAAGCAAGCTCGTAACACCAGAGGTGTTACACCTGCACATCATGGTGTGGAGGAAGGCGGCAGTCCTTGGCTAGTCGCCAGTCCTGCCACAGTTGTTGTAGGTGTCATCCTTGGTTGTCTTGCGCTCATCGGCGGCGCCACCATCAGCGCCGACCTGGCCCACGGTCCCTTCTCCTCCTTCTTCTTGCCGCCTCATGGACGCCGTCGACGCACCTTGGAGCCAGACAAACTAGAGCCTTCCTCCTTCTTCTTGTCGAAGGCACGCCACTGCTTCATCGTGTATAGTAGCTTGCCTCCGGCGAGGTCCTGCTCGGAGTTTGGCGCCTACTCACGGTCTTGCACCGCCTTAAGCCTCCCGGTGACGTCCTCGATAGTGAGCTGCTCAAAGTCAAGGAGCGTCTTGATCGAATTGACGATCTGTGCGTACCTCTTTGGCATGCAGCAAAGGAATTTCTCCACCGTGCGGTCCTCCAGGAGGTCGGTGTTGCCTTTTCGCGCTATCTTCTCCATCAGATTGGTAAGACGAAGGGCAAAGTCCTCGACTTGCTCACCAGGCTGAAAGGCAAGGCCTTCCCACTCCCCTGGAGGCGCTGCAACGTCGCCCGGCGCACACGATCGCCGCCGATGCGTGCCGTGGAGATCGATTCCCATGCCAGCGTTACCGTAGCCTTGTTAGCGAGGGAGGTGCCGAGCTCGGTGGGGACGGCGGCGCACAACGCCTCCAGTGCCTAGCTATCATCGTCGTAGTCGACGCCGCTGACGTGAACCGTCTCCCACAGCCGCCGGGCCTGCAGCTTGACCTTCATCAGCAGGCTCCATTCGTGGTAGTTCGACTTGGTGAGCATCGGCCACGGCATTCCCGCTCCGGAGTCACGGTAGACCATCTGCAGCACCGGGGAGCGGCTGCGCTGACCACGACGCCGCTCTAGTGACGACGACGCCCGACTGGGCTACGCGATCCTCCAACTGGTTCTAGCTCCCGCTTCATCTCGGTGCGCAGTGCTGCGGCCACGGCTACCATGACCTGGGCCACAACTGCCACCTTCCTAGCCGTCTCGACCGCCGCCGCAGCCGCAGCCTCTGCGGTAGCAAGGACCGTCGCGCGATCGTCGGCTCTGGCACCCGCGGCGACGCCGCTCTCGCGACCTGGCTGGCGGTGGACATGGCGCTCGCTCACTTAAGATCCCTCTCGGCTCTGATACCAGATTGTTGGCCCGATTGGATCTCAGATTCAGATCTAGAACTACCAGAGAGCATCTTGACCTTTGCCCTCTTGGATTGAATGGAAATGCAATGGCTTGTTTTTATAATGACAGTCCCTTGCCCGTTATAGGCAAAGGGGACTCCCACTTGCTATAACATATTCTAACCACTAAAGTAGATGCAGAGCATATTCCTAACACTAGGCTTGGAAGCCAAGAAAAATAAAAAGTGTAGAAAAAGTATGATACAAATACTTTAGCACTAGGCTTATCTATCACAAACTCAATTGGAAAACAATCAGTTGGATCTTTTCTGATCCTATTATTTTTCAAGCTGATTCAATTACATTATTTGGAAGACCAGACACCGAAAGGTTGTACGTCATATTAACACAAAAAAAATAGAAGGGAAAACAAAAAGATCAAGTGCGTTGCATATCAACGTACTGATACAATAATAGATACTATCTCATTACCTTTTGATCTTCAACATTCAGTGGAGTTCGATCTGAAAACAAAACATATATATATATATATATATATATATATATATATATATATATATATATACACACACGGTAAGACTATTCTACAGCTGTCACAGAATAACTTATTCTATAGCCATCTTGTTTTACTATAATGTTTGTACCAATTTACGATAATGACAATATACATCTATGATACATGGGTTATTATAATTCAAGATGATATTTACCATAAAGTTATAGTAAAATCACTTATGAGAGAGTTGCTATAATCTCGTAAATTAGTATAGTAATTATCGTAACTCAAAATGGCCACAGAATAACTTATTCTGCGGCGAACTACAGAACAGCACTTGTATATATATATATATATATATATATATATATATATATATATATATATATATATATATATTAGTGGAGCTAATTTATGTGGCTCATGCCATAGTTGCTCAAAAATTGCATACACGTGTCAGCCAAGTTCTGGTGCATCAACATGTAGCCGAAACTTTTGTACAGTACAAGCGTGGTCGCCATTGGCACTAGGAATGGAATCATTCTCTGAGATTGACGCCTTTCAATCATCCGCTAGCTAGAAAGCACGCCGACTATATAGTGAGCACATCACAAAAGGCCCACCTCCGACGGTTAGCAGCATCCCACAAAATCACTGGGTAAAAAACAAAAACGAATAAAAAAACTAATAAGTGACGCACATGCTTAATGCTAAAATTAGTTAAAGCAAGCTTAAAGAGATGATCTAATGTGTGAAATGGGCGATCAGTATGTCATGTCGGCTAGCTAAAGCCTGGATGTAAGGCACACTTCATAGGAGAGCGAAACCTGGCAATTGGTTGCCAATTTGGACGGCCTGCAGAGTTTGGTTCCTATGATTGAGAGGCCGTGATCTCTAAGCTGGCCTGGCGCGTACGTTGGCACTTTTCTTGGCAAGTGTGTTTGCATCCAATCAGTTAACTCTTGTACTGTAGCAGTTTGTGGACAATGCACTTTTGGCCATGCATAATTTGCCACTTATTTCTGGACAAGCACTTGCATTGCCACCGTAGCATACAGTTTTTGCCCTATTCTCTAATCAGAATATTTCTTATCAATAGCAATAGTTAACTAAATTTGGTGATCCACAAGGCATGAAAACGGTACGGAAATATCCCATACCGAACCGTATCGTTTTCTACATTTAATCCGATCGAATTCATATTTTCGGACAATTTCGAATTCGGTTCGAAATTCGGAACATCAAATTCAAAATCGGAACGAAAACGGTATTGACATTTTTCCGACCGTTTTCTACTTTTCTACTTTTAATTCGGAATATCCTGAATTCGAAATTTGGTTTCGAAATTCGGTTTAAACCAAATTTGGTCCACTATAAGTCCAGACTTAGAAAAAATTGTATCTTTTTCATACGATCTTGGATGAAGATAATTTTATATGAAAATTGAGCTCTCGACGAGATCTATAACTTTCTAGTTTTTAGTTTTTTCATTTGGGGTCTTTAAGATGTTAAAAAAATTAAACAAAGTTTCAGCGGTATATTAATCGCGTACAAGCGCTTGTTGATAGGGTTAGAACCTAGGTTGCAAGATTCTTTCGCGGTAGAGATAGCAACATATTAGCAAAACCGTAGTTGCATATTAGAGCCCTCTTTAAGTTGCCTAATTCACCCCCCTCTTAGGCATCACGGTCCCTTACAAGTGGTATTAGAGCCGGTTAGCTCAATTTAGACCTTTGACTTCACCGCCATTGAGCCGACGCTATTTATAGTGGTTGGGATGGTACTTCTAGGTCTCTGCACTTTAATCACACTAACTTCCTCTACTATAAAGCTAGAATGACTTGTCACCTTAAGGCGGTAGATTTGGGTGTTTGGAGAGTCACTCATGACGGGATGAAACCCATTAAGAATCCTAATAAACCTATAAAGAGTGAAGAAAAAGAAATTTATTTCAATACTAGAGCTAAAAAATGGTTGTTTGAATCTTTTAGCATGGATGTGTTTAACCAAGTGTTCACTTTAAATACGGCACATGAAATTTGATTAAAATTACACGAGCTCTATGACGGCACAAGTAATGTCCGTGAGCAAAAACATTGCCTTGCTCAATAAAGTTATGATTCTTTTGAAATGAATGATGATTAGCTTGTTCGTGATATGTATTTATGTTTGAATCCAATTATCAATGAGCTCAATTCTATAGGATTAACAAAGCTATGTGATGCGGACATCATGAGGAATATCATCTCCATGCTACCACAAAAGAAATATGCAATCATCATCACCATCCTTCACAATATGAAGGACTTGAGCACCATGACCCTAGCCATAGTCATTGACAAGATAGTGGCATTTGAGATGCCACGTCAGATAGGTCACGAAGAAGCCTCTTCATCAAGCAAAGACAAAACTCTCGCTTGTAGTGAGGACAAGAAGATGAAGGGCAAGCAAGTTGAGACAATGTGGGGGTATGACCCCCGGTACCCGCAATGCTCCACATGGGCCGAGCCACTAGCGGAGGCCCAGCCCACAAGACTATGCACAGGTCGCGCCACCGGTCGAGGCCTAGCTCGCAAGATAACGTACTTCACAAGGCAACGTAAAGATTATCGGTGATCGACAAAATCTGCTCAGATATAATAGATATTATATGATCTATAACTTCTTATCTTGTAAACTGATCAGAATGGATATAACCGATCTGCAACCCTACCCCCCAAGCTATATAAGGCGGGTATGGACCCCCCCTATTTTAATCGAATCATACGCAATACAATCCACGAAGACACAAGACGTAGGGTATTACGTCAAGCCGATAGCCCGAACCTATCTAATCGTTGTCTCTTGCGTTATGTGTCACCATCAGGTTTCCTCATGCGTACCTCCACCGATTCATCTACTACCATGGGCATACCCCTCGGTAGACTGCCGACCAGATTTCATCCACAGTGGCGTGCCAGGTAGGGGGTGTGCATGCTAAATCCATGGCGAACCATATGGTCACTTTCCCAAGCTCCATGGACCCCCTCGAGCCAGGCTAGATCTTCATGGTTGGATCCATGACCTGGGTCATCGGCCCCAACGGCAATGGAGAGATCATGGAGCTGGTGCAGAACCGCCCTGCGCCGATCACGCTAACACCAGCAATGACATCTCCTTTCCTGGTGCTACGTTGCTGGATCAAGAGATCCATCTGCATTGATGATCTAATCGCATCCATCGATCGGGTCACAGATCGCCTGATAGAATGCCAGCTCCTCATGGATTCGGTCCTAGATCTATCTAGAGTGAGCGGTGAATTTCCTGCTCTCCGAGATCACCAAGCCACAGTGACCGAGTGACCTACTCGACCACACCATGTAAGGCGGATAGATTCCAATCTTGTGATCACGGCTACTCCTAAAGGGCACACGGTGCGGCGCCGACCACTACCCACCACCGGCCTTCGCTTCAATGACTATGAAGCCCCGATGGAGACCCCACTGAGGCCCTACCCTTTGGGCTAGAGGGTGCAGGATCTGCATATCAGAACGCCATCCACCACCTCTTCGCCGACCATGTCGAACACAATCACATAATCGACCTTTACATGATTGACCCAACTGACCTCGGTTAGCCCATGCCCGTGGTCAACATGGTGGCTATTCATCAGCTCTCGGATGATTCCCCTCTTTCGACTGAATCTGTTCATCACTTCTTGGACAATAGCCCCGATGATTCTTTCGAGGGCTCGACCAGGACCCTCTCGAGCTGCCCTACTTTCCCTCCGTGGTTCGGGGGCATGATTTTCCACGTCAGCCATGATAGTGTTACCAAGGAGGGTGAAACTGCTAAAGTGCGCGATGCTAGTCTAGCGAAGAACGCCGATCACTAATGTCGTTGAGATGTAGAAGCGGCCCCTGAGGCCGGCGAAGATGGTCGTGGCCTATCCCGCCATCAACGCAATCTAGAAGAGGCATTTGACATGGTTGGTGACCAGCCAGTCTATTAGACTCCAAGCGCCAATCTCGATGTCGCTTTCAACAAGCTCGACAAACTCCCTCACACTCTAGAGGTCGAGAAGGTCCATGCACACATCATAGCTACACAAGTCCAGGTCAATGAGTTTCAAAATGACGCACCATCTTACTCCACCATGTCAACTCATAGCCACCGCTCCCGCCGTGATGGAGGAGGCCAACATCATGGCACCGATGGCCCCCGATCTCTGGCGGGAGGCCCCTACCTCTATAGAGGTTCTAGGGGTAATTATGAATCCTATTCATGCCAAGACGCCCGCCCACCACATCCCCAGGGAGGTCAGGGCAGCAACCGCAACCAGGAGGTCAATCAACCCACCCCTCGCGACCTTCGCAATCACCTTAATGCCTGTGCGGATGCCCGTGGCTGCTTCGAAAATAGCAGGTCCACACACTATGAAGCAAAGATAGAGCGCCGCTAGAGATTCGATGCTGAACATGAAGGATTTGCTGCTCGCCAAGCACCACTTCTCGCCGGCGCATCAGGACTTCGCCCCTTTATAGAGAGGCTCTGAGCCATCCGGTGGTCGGTGGGCTTCAAGGTCATTGGTGTCAATACCTATGACGGACAGGCCAACCCCGCTCAGTGGCTAACTCTATAAGAGATCATCGTAAAAGCTACGGGCTAAGATGAGGATGTCATGGCAAACTACCTTCCTATCATGCATAACCAGTTTGAAAATAATTAGCTCCTTTGCTTGCATGAGAACTCCATCCGATCTTGGGATGACCTCAAGAAAGTCTTCACCAACAACTACATGGCTACATGCGAGCAGCTTGACACCTAGTATGACATGGAAAAGCTTCATCAGTCTCTAGGGAATCTTTGCGTGACTTCATCAGGTGCTTCTCGGAGACTAGAAACTTCATCCCCAACATCACCGACGCCGAGGCCATCGCCGCCTTCACCAAAGGGATTTGACATGAGTAGCTTCACGGCAAGCTATACCGCAAGAGGCCTACCACCATCGGCGAGCTGATACAAATGACGAATGGATACACCGACGCCAAACAAGCGGAATGGGCTGCCAGCTCCGCTCATCACGAAGATAGACGCTATGACGATCACGATTGCCACCATGATGGTCATAACCATTGTGATGACCGTGATCACCGTCACGATGACCATGACCCTTGGTGCGATGATCGTCTAGAGAGCTCGACAAGCAGATAAAGCCACCATTGCCGACCTGATACCTCCATCAACACCGTCGACACCCGTGTTAAGCGCACCTACGACACGGATTTTGGCAAAATACTGGATGGCCCATGCCCTATCCACAAGGATGCCAAGCACACCATGCGGGTGTGCAAGGGCTGAAGATTGTGCTTAGGGGAGAACCATGAAAGAAGTAGCGGTGCAACGACGATGAGACCGAGGATGGTCAAGGTGGAGAGCGAGGCAAGAACAAGGGCCCTACATATCAGGATCCCACCAAGACTGTTGCTACAATTTTTGGTGGGAGGGCTGTCTCCGAAGACAAGCGAGAGTAGAAGCTTGTAGCCTGACACGTCATGTCGGTTGCTACACATGACGGCCCCATCTCTGATCTAAAGTATCTTGACTGGTCAGAGCACCCGATCACCTTCTCCAGGGTCAATCAGTGGTCGGACATCCTGTACCTAGGATGTTTCCCACTCGTCCTGGATCCCATAATCAAGGATGTGCGCTTCCAAAAGGTCCTCATCGATGGAGGGAGCGCCCTCAACATTGTTTTCGCTGGATCTCTGGAGGAGCTAGGCCTTAAGAAGAAAGATCTCACCCCATGGACTCTCCATTCTAGGGAATCGTTCCTAGGAAGGTCTCCCTCCCCTTGGGACAGATTGTACTGCTGGTCCTGTTTGGCATTGCAAAGCACTTCCGTGTCGACTACGTCAACTTCCTCATCGCTGACTTTAACACGGCGTACCATCCCATCCTTGGCCGACCAGCTCTTGCTAAGTTCGTGGTCGTGCCACACTATACATACCTAGTGCTGAAGATGTCGATAGAGCAGGGGTCCTCTACCTGCGTGCCAACCTCGATGTTGCCTACAACTACTAGAAGGAAAGCTTCACGCTCACCGAAGCAATTGACATCTCCATCCGTATGTAGGACTGCATCGTGACTTCACAGGTGATCCCTCCGGAGGACCTAGAGATCCCTACCATGCAGGCCGCCTGAGGTTCAACCAAGTCCAGGCAATTCAAAGAAGTGGTCCTCATCCTCGGCGACCAGTCCAAGACTACTCGGATCAGGGCCGACCTCGATCCTAAATAGGAAGACACGCTCGTTAGCTTCCTACAGGAGCATGTCGACATGTTCGCATGGAAACCTGCAGACATGCCCGGCGTGCCAAGAGAGTTGATCGAGCACTCCTTAAATGTCTCGACGACCGCCAAGCCCATCAAGGAGAAGCTTCGACAATTCATGCTAGACAAAAAGGAGGCTATTAGGGTAGAGATAACCCGGCTCTTACCGCCGGTTTCATAAAAGAGGTGTACCATCCGGATTGGCTTGCCAACCCGGTTCTTGTAAGAAAAAAGAATAAAGAATGGAGAATGTGCATTGGTTACACCGATCTCAACAAACACTGCCCTAAAGACCCCTTCGTCTTACCTTGCATCGACGAGGTCGTAGATTCTATAGCTGGTTGTGAGCTCCTGTGCTAACTAGATTGCTACTCTGGATATCACCAGATCACGCTAAAGGAAGAAGACCAGATCAAGACGTCATTCATCACGCCCTTCGGTGCCTACTGCTACATGACCATGTCCTTCGGTCTCAAAAACGCGGGCGTGACTTATCAAAGAGCCATCTAGCGCTGTCTCAAGGACCAAATCGGGAAGAATGTCGAGGCCTACGTCGATGATGTGTTAGTTAAGTCCAGGACTACCAACACTCATCATCGACCTCATCGAAGTTTTTAAATCATTGAACCTGTACCGATGGAAGCTAAATCCCACCAAGTGTATTTTTGGTGTTCCATCCGGTATACTGCTAGGCAACATCATCGGTCACCGCGGCATCAAAGCCAACCCAGAGGAGATAGTGGCGGTGACCAACATGAAGCCACCAACCTGCGTCAAAGACGTCTAGAAGTTAACAGGGTGCATGGCGGCTTTAAGTCATTTCATATCCTGCCTGGGCGAAAAGGGACTTCCCTTCTTCAAGCTACTTAAATCTTGAGAAATTTGTCTGGTCAGAGGATGCTGACAACGCATTCGCTAGCTCAAGCAGTTCCTCACAACACCACTAATCATGACCGCCCCCAAAAGGATGAGACCCTGCTAATCTACATCATAGAAACCAAATGGGTAGTCATCACCGCCATCGTTGTTGAGTGAGAAGAGGATGGCCACGCATACAAAGTCTAGCGCCCAGTTTACTTCATTAGCGAGGTCTTAAACAAGTCTAAGACTCGCTACCCGCAAGTCCAGAAGCTACTGTACACCATCCTTATCACATCCCAGAAGCTCCGCCACTACTTCGATGCCTACCACATAGCGGTAGTCATGGAGTACCTGCTCGACGACATTCTCTGCAACAAGGAAGCCAGCAGCCACATCATCAAATGGGCGGTCGAGCTAGGCACCTATACCATTGATTTTAGGCCCCGCCACACGATCAAATCGCAAGCACTCGCCGATTTCATCGCCGAGTGGATAGATGTGACGACTCTTGTCCTGGTCAACCACCCCGAGCACTGGACCATGTACTTCGATGGGTCTCTCAACCTCGATGATGCTAGGGTTGACATATATTTCATCTTGCCATTAGGGGATAAGCTTCGCTATGTCCTCCGCCTACACTTCCCAGCATCCAACAATACAGTTGAATACGAAGCATCACTTCATGGTCTTTGTATAGCTATCGAGCTCGGCGTCAAATGCCTCTAGGTGTATGGCAACTCTGCACTCATGATCAATCAGCTCAACAAAGATTGGAATTCCACCAACAAGAAGATGGACGCTTACTGTGCCGCGATAAGAAAGTTAGAAGACAAGTTCTATGACATCGAATACCACCACGTGGTCCAGGACAATAATCAAGCAGCTGATGAGCTATCAAAGATAGGATCAACCTAGGCTGACATTCCAGCTGGGGTGTTCATCCAGGACCTTGTGGCTCCTTCCTTCAAGCAGGAACAAGAAGCCGTTGAAGAAAAATCACATGCCGAGCAGATAGTCATAGCAGTCCTTGCTCCTAGCAATGATTGGAGACAACCTTTCATCAGGTATCTAACCACTACAGACATCCTAGCTAACAACATAGAGAGAGAATGCCTTACTCGCCGCAGTAAGCACTACGTCCTCATTGATGGGAGGTTGTATCACAAAAACGCCAAAGGCGAGCTACTATAGAAATGTGTCTCTATGAAAGAAGGCAAGAAGATACTCAAGGAGATCCACATAGGCACCTATGATAACCATGCCGCCTCTAGAACACTGGTCGAAAAGGCTTTTTGAGCTGGTTTCTATTAGCCCTCAGCCACAGCTGATGTTGAAGCACTCGTTCACCGATGTGAGAACTATTAGTTTTTCGCCAAGCAAATCCACATCCCAGCTTAGGTCTTGCAAACGATCCCTGCATCATGGCCTTTTGCATGCTGGGGACTGGATATGATTGATTCAAGCCTACACCAGGAGGTTTCTGCTGGGTCTATGTCTGCAGTGACAAATTCTCCAAGTGGATCGAATACAAACACCTATTCAAAGCTACAGCGAAGAAAGCAGCCGAGCTGCTCGATGACATAATCCACTGGTTTGGCCTGTCGAACAGCATCATAACTGACCTTGGGTCCACGTCCACCGGTAGTAATTTTTGGTATTTCTGTGACAAAAGATGCATCTCAGTCAAGTATGTCTCCATCGCACACCCAAGGGCCAACGGCCAAGTCGAGCGCGCCAATGGCATGATCCTGGATGCATTGAAGAAATGACTCTACAAGAAGGAACAGAAGCATCTAGGAAAATGGCTCAAGGAACTACCAACCGTGGTCTTAGGACTAAGGACCTAGCCCAGTCATAACACCGGCATCTCCCCGTACTTTATGGTTTTCGGCTTTGAGGCCGTACTACCTGCCGACGTCGCCTTCCGAGCTCCCAGGGTGGAGAACTACAATGAGGAGAACTCTGACCAGGCTCAGCTCATTGAACTAGACAACCTAGAAGAGGAATGTCTGGTCACCTGTGCTCAGACAGCAAAATACCTTGATAGCCTATGCAGATACTACAATCGAAAGTCAATGACCGATTCTTCATGGTTGGAGATTTAGTACTCCACAGGAAACAGAAGACAGATGGGATGCACAAGCTCTCCTCACCTTGGGAAGGCCCCTTCATCGTCAAGGCAGCACCCGACCAGGTTCCTACAGACTGTGCGATATGGATGAAAGAGAAGTCCCAAACGCTTGGCACATCGACCTGCTTAGACGTTTCTACCCCTGAAGCGTTCATTTCAAATATATGTACCTTTCATATTTAAGTATTCAATAAAGTTTTTTACACTGATGTTTCTCCATATTGTCTTCTCCACACTTTTCCCCTAAGCAATTTTGATTCTGCGTACAATATCTCAAAGACGATAGGCCAACTATGTCTAATACCTAATCAAACACGTTGACGCTCGGACGCCTCTAGAAATGACCCTGTCTCTGACTTCTCCTTGCACCTGCATGAGCATCTGCCCTCTGCATCATGGGTGGTTGGCAGTGGTTCCTTCATGATGCCCTATTCTTCCCACACGCACATGGCCCTAGCGCCTTGCATTATGGTTAATAGGCTAGCTAGGGTTGGGGACTCAGCTACACACCACTGCTCGGATGGTTTATATCAAATATAAACATAAACATACTATAGCTACAAGCATTCAGCAAAAATTGCCAAGTACCCAACATGAGTTTTTCCTAATCTATGGAGCACTGCTCTCCCCCACACCAAACAACTTGACATCTTCAACCAACCTCTTCGCTAGCTCCTCTGCCTCGTCTTCCAACCTGGCAATCTTCTCCACGTTCGTACCCTGCACGTATCCGGTCACCACCCATTGGAGATCCACCAAAGGGTATTGTGACCTCAGCTGCGTGAGCGCGTGGATGATGGATCCATGGGCCACGCTGTGTGCAAACTCCTTGAAGTCTCCCCACGTTGTCTGGCAATGATCCACGACCAATCGATGTGGCCCATCACCGGGCAGACGTCCCCCTTGGGTTGCTCTAGATCGATGTAGTCTAGCATGGGCTAGATCCCCACGATCATCATCTCCAGCTTATCATCTTGAGTCTTTACCTGCTTCATGAGCACTTGGAATTCCACTTGAGACTGATGTCGATACTCTACAAACGACACAGCTACATGTTAAACGCATGCCTAAGGTCTCTCAAGTTAAAACTGAATGAAAAAACACTCACGGCAAAGGTCCTCAATGGCCTTCTTAGCCCTCTCCTCTACTTTCTCCTTCACCTCCAGATGCTGGCTGACGACTTCCTGGGATAGGCTGAGCTCCATCTCCAATGCTACGCACAACGGACAGATGTGTCACAGCACTAAATAACAGCAAAGCAAAATTCCAAGCCAAACCTTTTTCCCGATCGGTGCTACAGCCAAGTTGCTCGGCCATCGACTGGCCCTCAAGCCTACATCTACTGGCGCTCCTTCTCCGATGCCTCAACATTCACCTCTAGGTCCTCCCTATGGTGGCGCTCTCAGAGCAGGCGCGCCTGGAGGTCATCCAATGACGGCTACAAGTTCTTGTTCTCATCTAGCACTGAGGCCATCTCCTCAAGCTACCACCGGTGCTGCTCATACACCTTCATCACATTCTATAGCAGGCAAACAGATTAGCTGACCCTTTCTTTCTAAAAAAATTCCCTCATGCTTAGTTCAATGAGCGCTAGCATCGAAGCTAGATCGGCCCTTAGCTTTTTTTGCCTCTGAGCTCGCTTCCCTCTCCTCCAGCATCTCAAACTCTTCACTGCATTGAATGACGGTGTGGAGGAGTTGGGGCAGCGGGGTGGGCTCCCACACTATCTCTTCGACCACAGTGGTGGTTGACGGCAAAGACGCCCTCCTTGACTGCCATCGTGCTCGGACAGGGCATTCAAGCACCGCCTCCGCTGATGACGCACCCACAAACAGCGCTTATTTGGCAGCTGCAGGTGGACCTTGCGCCACACTACTCGGCATGTCCCCTACAGGCTCCATAGTTGCTCCCGCAAGGCCGCTCGATGTTGCCACTGCATCCGGCATCCCCCCACACCAGGATCACCCTCGTCGTGCAACCCATCGCTAGGCGACGTCGGTCTAGCTGTCGAGGGCTCTCCCGTAGTATGGCCGGTTGGCTCGACAGCTGTTGATTGTTCCAAGGCAAGGGCAACTAGATCTGCTCTTGTCTACGATGGGTCAGCAGAGGGAGCCACTAGCTCCCCCGCATGCCTTTCATCCCTTGTAGCCAATGGCTATAGTTCCTTCGTTGACTCCGCACTTCAACAAGAAATAATAAGTTAAAGAAGCAAACTATCGTACCAAAGCAAAATAGCAAGTAAACAAGGTACTTACAACTGTGACTCCCATTGCACAGCTTAGAACTGGCACCCCCGCCTACTACCCATCAGCCCACCAATCGAACTGCAGGGGGTGTAACTATGATCTCAGGGGCTTTAGTGGGTGCCTAGGCTATTGAGGCTAGTGCCACATGAGTCGTCGCTGCTGACGACACCCGAACAATGCCAGGAGTCATGGCCATGGCTTGCCACGTCCGTCGCATCACATGGGTCTCCGCTCTGGCTAGCATGGCCAGTGTTGACGTCCTGATCCTCGGAGATGGTGGTGCTACCAACCCATCATCATCCAATGAGCTTGACACCACCATTCGCCATCTTTGGGGGTGAGCGAGAGCACCGATGTTCATTGGCTGCTCTTCTCGATGGGACGATCCCGCCGTCTTCCTTATCTTCGACGATGACTCCTCGCTAGCAGGCCCCTTCCTCCAAAGTTTTTCACGGACATCTTATGTCCGCTCACCTCCATCTTCGTCGTTGTTATCATTTGAGCTATCCCTACCAGCCCCCGAGCTGGCTCGATGCTGGGGACTGCTCGGCCGGGCATCAACACCCCTCGGCCAGTCCACCTATGGCACCGCTAAGAATTATGTTGCTCGATCCTACCCACGGATCTTCAAGACCACGAGTGAGTACATCGCAACAAAAAATGAATTAGGCCAAACTAATACAAAGACTGTTACCGCTGGTTGGAGGTTCCCAACACTGAAGGCCCTCTACTGGTCGTCAACCTTGCGGCGCCCCGTGAGGTTAAACAACACCCCAATCCACCACTTGACTTCCTCTCGGGCAATCGGCTTGGGCACCTCTCGGGTCCCATCAGTATCCCCCTAGAATTCATACGCAGGGTGTGCCCTCTCCTTGCTAGGCTGGCATCGCCGAAAAGTAAAGTTTGTCGCCACTATGACCCCATCTACTCTCCTTCGATCAATCAATGCTAGGAGCTCCCTCACCAGCTCCATTCCACTAGTACTAGGTCTCTCCGACCACCTGGCGTTGCTCACAGGAATCTGATCAATGTCGCACGCCACATAATGTCCCACCTATGGCATGTAGAACCATCGTTGTGCCCAATACTTCATGTTTGTGTTCAATGGGGTAGCGATGTACTGCCCAACCATCCCACCTACAGCTGCAAGTATGCGCTACCAACAACCCTAGATCCAAATCCCCATGAGATTTTGAACAAAAAAATTGGCGGAAGAGATCAAAATGTGGGAGAATGCCAAGATAGGCTTCGTAGAAATGGATGAAGACAGAAACATGAAGGATGGAGTTTGGGCCCAGATTGCAAAGACTAATGGCGTAATACTCAATCAATCCACAGAGGAATGGATGGATCAGAACGCAAATCCGCGATAGAAATAATCTTCAAACATGACCAATTCATCACCGCGGGGGGTAGGAAAGCTCTCACCGTGAGCAGGACGCCATCCCGCCGTCACCCTATCCAATAGCACACTGTCGACCACCAACTGGTTGAGCGTCGCCTCGTTGCTGACGAAACTCACCCATTCCTCGACACGATTGAGCTCGCATGATGCCTTGCTCGAGCTACTGCAGCTTCTCTTAGGTGCCATCTCGTAGATCTGAGGAATGGTGGGAGATTATGAGCTTGTGGTTGCTAAGATGGCAGAGCAGTTGCTGGGTGATGTGGTGCGGGCGCGAGAAAGAAGATGAAGAGGCGGGAGCAAGGTGAAGAATGTGCACCAGGCCTATGGCACTTTATAACGGTTTGTGGGGATATTAACCCCTATACCCTTATGGCTAAGCTTGGACCGGCCCAGATCGATGGGTTCGGTCCACCAAAAGACGACGTGCGGTCCGGTTAACCTGATCGGAGTCCTGCGCAAGGAGTTAAGGTGGATCTGGTGATCAATCAAGATCCTGGTCGGTTAGAATAGGAATCCTTATCCGGCCACATATGGCAATTGTAATTGGCTAGGATTAGTTTCCAGATCTGTAACCCTGCCCCCCGAACTATATAAGGCAGGCATGGGACCCCTCTAAAAAACATCTCTCATTGACATACATCAATACAAATCAGACGCAGGACGTAGGTATTATGCCTTCTTGGCGGCCGAACCTGGATAAAACCTTGTGTTTGTCTTGCGTCGCCGTCTTGTTTGTGGCTTGCGCATCTGTCTGCCGACAATCTACTACCTTGGGTATACCCCTAGGTAGACTGCCGACCATATTTCGTTGACAGTGGCACGCCAGGTAGGGGGTGTGCGTACTGCTTCCCAAGCAAACAAGACGGTCATCATCTCCGGCTCCATGGCTACGCCGAACGGCCTCATGTTCATCATTGGCCAGATCACCTGGACCACCGGCTCTGACGACTTCATGTAACACCCCGGGTGTTTTAAATACTAAAACTGTCATGTCATCATATGCATTGCAAAGCATTTGGTCATATTGCAAACTTTGATATGCATTCACTAAAACAAGTTTACATTCATGTATAAGTGTTGAATTGTAGTGTTTGAATCAAGTTTGAAATACCTGTATTAATTTGAAATTCCGAAAACCCTAATTTCAGTATTTAAATTCTACCCTGAAAACTCATTTAAAAATCTAAGCATATTTTGGGGTTGAGCTTAAAAGCAAAAGTGTAGATCTTGTCAAGTTGTACAAAGTTGGTTTTTGGAGTTTTCAAAGTTGTTTAGTAAAATTTGAAGTAATTTGAAAAGGCATAATTCTTTAAAAGTGTCCCCTTTTGAATTTAAATTTGAATTTCAAAATGTAAAATGAATTTGGATATGGTTTCAAAAGCAAAGTTGTAGAACTTTTGATTTTGAACAACTTTTGTTTTTGGAGATTTTTGAGTTGTTATGAAATTTTGAGAGTAATTTGTGAATTTTGGAGAATGGCAATTCTGTAATTTTGATGAGCAGTGTTCACCGCTCTTGCTACATTGCCGGCGTTTCTTTCTTCGGCGTTCCAGGCGCGGTCGTGGCCGTTTTTGGCGTCGTTATTTGGCAGTGAAGGCCACAGTAAGCAGCTTCCTTGAGTTTCTGGCCATCCTTTATAGCTCTGAGTCGTCGCCGTTCTTCATTTTCCGTTGCTCTGCTTTTCTTCCGTCACCTTGCTCATCTCCGGCGAGCCCGTGCGTGCGTCATTGTCGTGTTCGCCATCGCCGATAAGCTAGCTCCAGCTCCGCCTACTCCTTGCGCGTCTAGCTATCCCCTCAATTTAGTCTGATTTCACCGGGAGACGCCGCGCAACGTACTTTTTCTTCGCGGCCGGCAACAACTTCGGTGATCCCGTTTCACCGTGGTCAGGGCCCTCCGGTGAGCCGTTGCTTCTGATTAGCGTAGCTCGGCTTCGTCTCGATCTTTGTGATGCTTAATCCGTTGTTGCTTGCTCATTTTGATCACCACGATCGCCGGCACACCATCATCGACGATCCTTGCTCCGCCGCCGCTGTTCTTCTTTGTGTCGTCGACCCACGTCTACGCCGCTTCTCCTCCTTGCTCTCTGCTCCGTCGTGTTTGTGGTGAGCTGCTGGTGCTTCCTGTACCGTTTATTTGATCGTTGCCAGTCTCCTGCCGCCGGCGTAGCGCTGCCGTGCCACCGCGTCCGCCATGGTCGGTGTAGTGCTCGGTTCGGTCCGTAATTGGTCGCGTTAGTGCCATAGATCGATACGTTGTGACGTAGTGATCATGTTAGTACCCTTGCTGTCTCCTGTGATCTCACCGTCGGCGAGTTTGCGCGGTCGGCCACGTCGTTGTCGTCGTAGTCAAAGGACGGAGGTTAGGGATGACATGTGGGGTCGGGTTGTCGATGACTCAAATTTCAAATGGATTTTTTCTATTTTACGGAATGAATGAATAGTGTCTGTTTTTGTTATTTTTGTGTAGATTTATTTAGAGCTCCAAAATTATCAAAATTTTTGTGTGACTTCTCTATGATGTATATTATATAACAAAAATTTGAAATCTTGATTTTCAGTATTTTTGGGGTATGATAAAAATTGCTCAATTAATTAATAAATGACTTTCCATGATTTTTCTAGGCTTATTTATGTATCCAAAAATTATGAAAATTGTTTTGTCACTTAGTTATCATGTAATGAACATTTACAAAAATTTTGAGCTCAATTGGAATAAGTTGATTTATTTCATAATTTTTAATTAAATAATTAATTCATAAAAGCGAATAGTAACCTTTAATGATTTAGGTTTTGATTGAACTTTTGATTGAGTGATGTCCTTGGGTCATTAGTGGATAATGATCTTTGGCAATTGATGTAGGTATTACGAAATAGATTTAGTTAGTTTGACTTGTAAATCTGTCTGCTTGAAGGAAAGTTGTTTAATTTGTATCCATCATCGAGCATCATGTTTTGTATTCCGCATCATGTTAAACATGGCATTGTTACTACGTGTAGTGAACGAAGGTGAACCCGTGGTAGTTAATCAAGTAGTTGAGGAGGTTGAGCCATCTGTGGAGGTTGGTGTTGATATCTGTGGACCGACTCTCAAATCGGACTTTTCCACAACGAAGGCAAGCCCTTGGATGCATTTAAACCTACCTTGTGTTTTACAAATTGATTTTGCTTTTGCTTTCCAATATCTTGCATCAAGTGATTAGAAGTCAAGTGGAAACCTAATTGATGCATTACCAACCTTGTTTTCCTTATCTACCTTGTTAACCATTTTAATTCGTATATGGCTAGTTATGCTTAGTCATGCTTAGATAATAAAAGTCGGGTGATTACCTGTCACCTGTGAGTTTTATATGGAACTTTAGTTACTTATGTTATCATGAAATATGAGCATGTGAAGTAATAAATCTAGACCAAAGTGGACTTTCGGTGTGTGTGAGCCACAAGACATGGAGGTCTTGTGAGCGGGTTCTTTCCGCCTGCGTGTCGATTAAGGTCCGTACTGTTGTTGAACCGCTCGAGGTGAGACTTTGTAGTACTAACCGCATACTCCGGTAAGCCTTAACTTGGCTATTCTATTACGAGAATGGCTACTCGCGACCGGGAGTGGAGAGATGGCGGAATAGCGTGTACCCACGTGGCAATGGGCTGGAGTGTGGAGTCTTCAGATTCTCGGGTGGCGCGGACCCGTTCTTGTTTAGAGGATCCGAGGTAGGTTGATATATGTAGGTCGGGGACCTACATATGTCGTGGTGGTCTGGAATTCCCAATGGGTTTATAATCGGTTCAATCGTCGTTGCTCCTCGGTTATGGAGACTCACTTCTCTGCTCATCATCGTAGTATTAATAACTGGAACTTGAGTATGGTTTGAGAAAGTGTTGGATATGAAGTTTCATGATCTCAATACGGATCGTGTCGACTTTGTATATGATCTTATGAAGTTTTAAATGTTGAAATAAAGAATTTTGTTAAAAGAGCTTTTTCAAAAAAGAACTTTGATTATTGCTAAAGCCATACCTTGAATCCACGAGCTTTGCATTCCCGAGTTTCTCTGTTTCTATTTCGGTTAAGTCTTGTTGAGTACTTTTGTACTCGGGTTCGATTGACCCTTGTTGCGGTGAGGCTCATGAGCGATCTGTTTTGGATCGTCTTTGCATGACCGTTGTTCGATCTTGATGACGTTAAGTAGATGTGTGGCCCTTAAGCGTAAGCAGCTTTTTTGTGTGTTTTGTAATATATTATAATGCCACTCCACTACCTTGGTTTGTATTAATAATCGAACTTAGTTTGTAAGGTTTGAAATAAATGTTTTGTAAACTAAGTTATTGTAAGACTTCCATTGATTTACTCTCGGTGTAGATATTTGAATAAATGTTGTAATACTGCAATGACTCTGTAATGTGATCCTGCTCGGAAATCGTGGATGATTCGGGGTTCCTCGAGGACACCCGACAGTCTTCTTAGGTTATCGGTAACATATGCATAGATGTCAAAGGTCGTTGGACAGTGACAGGTGCATGTGGGCCCAATAATTTAGGAGGTTCTGCCACAGAATGGTATCAGAGCGATCGTTACAAGTCTTTGTTGTGTTGTTTTACAAAAACTTCAAAATGATTTGGGACAAATAAGTATAACTTGATAATTTGGTCCAAATTGCTTCTGACTTATCTTATTTCATTCTCACCCTTCCTGATTTGAGAAAAAGGCTTTGTGTGGTGGAGTAGTAATTCTATTATGCCCTATATAATAACAACTGTTGTTTGTGTGCTTTATAAGTTTGATGTTTTTGGTTCGTAAGAACGATTCATGCATCATGATTAATTCACTTGTTACTTCCTTCGTCTCTGAGCCTGGGTGAGTAGTGTGTATGGGTTGAGTTGTGTAGTCCATCCCAAGCGCTCTTGAGACTGTTGTCGATTGTTTTAATTGGATTAACCTGTTAAATGCAGTATGGCTCGTACCAAGAAGACGCCCCGTAAGTCCACCGGACCTAAAGGAGTTCCTCGCCATCAACTTGCCCCTAGGAATGACGGTGCTAGCAGTAGCAGATCTAGGTCTGATCCTCAGGCAGAGATACAGAGGATTTCTGCAGAGTTAGCCCAAGCTACTAGAGATAGGGCTATGGATGTCATCCAGGTGGGCAGATTACAGGAGCAGTTAAGACGTCTCACCACCGCTCACAGGAACTGCGAAAATCTGTTAATTCATATGGTGGATGGGAGAAATGAAGCTAGAGCTAGAACTCATGAGCTAGAATTTTATGTAGAGGATTTAGAGGAGCATAATACCACTCTACATGAGGAAGTTCATAGGCTAAGCAATCTCCTGAATCCTAATCATGAACCCCAAGCTGATGCAATGGACCCAGGTGTGATCCTTGCCGATGATTGTGAATCGGAAGAGGAAGAAGAAGAAGATCCGGAAGAATTAGTAATGATTGATGAAAGTGATAATGAGGGCGGTAATATTTCTGGAATGGATACCGAGCCCGAAGTTTGAAGTGATAAAGGAAAGAAGTAGAGTTGTGTAATAGTTAGTTCTAGTTTAAGTGAAGCAGTCTTGTTTAGATGCGGTTTGTGTTTAAATAAGAAACCAATGTAATGCGTTGTAGTAAGCTTTAGTTGCAATTCAATAAAGACTTGTGAATAAAGTTTGGTTTGTTATGAACAGATGCGTCGTACGCGAGGTTCGCAGATTCCGGGTACTTCACAAGATGAGGATGATATCCCCAATCCGCCACCAGTTCCAACCAATTTGGCTGATGCTATAGCTGCACTTGTCAATGTGACAGTTGAAAATTCTCGTTTGCTTCATGAGATGGCTCAAAGTAACCAGAATCAGATGTATGGACACCGTGGACGTAATCATAATAGGCATGAGGCTACATATGTGGACTTTACAGATACAAAACCCCCAGTGTTCACCAAGGCCGATGACCCACTGGAGGCTGATGACTGGCTTAGGACCATGGAGCAGAAATTTGATCTTATTCCATGCACAGAGGTTCAGAAACCGGTGTTTGCCGCCCAACAACTTAGGGGAGCAGCAGGTGCTTGGTATGCAAATCTTATGGCCATGCAGCCCATAGGTATTCCATTAACTTGGATGGAGTTTCGTACTGCTTTTAGAGCTCATTATATCCCTGAGGGAGTGATGGCTATGAAACTGGATGAATTCCTTGCTTTGAAGCAAGGGGATCAGACGATTATGCAGTATGTGGGAAGATTCAATCACCTGTCACAATATGCACCTGAACATGTCAACACTGATGCTAAAAAGAAGAAATGGTTCATGAGAGGTCTGAATACTAAATTGCAGACAATGATGACAACTTGTACCAATATTACTTATCATGAGGCAGTGAATATTGCAATTGCTTCAGAGGAAAAGTATCGACAACATAAGGAGATTAAAAAGAAAAAGAATGTGCCGTCTGGACCTTTTGGAGGAAATCAAAAGAGGCAGAGGGTGATCTATCATCCAGTCAACCATTATCGTCCTCCATATCGTCCACCGCAGTTTCAATCTAGGCAACAATCAAATGTTCGTCCTGCTACAACTTATCAGAATTCACCTCAAAATACTTCTGGTGTTAATACTCCAACATCACAAGGTCACAGGTATCCCTGTTTCAACTATGGTAAGCCTGGTCATTTCTCAAGGGAATGCCCGTATCCCAAACAGTACAATCCCAATTTCCAGAAGAACCCTGCCAATCAACAACAGGGTCAGTCGCAGAACAAGAACAACAATCAGAGTGCTCAGAAGGGTAATGGTGAAAAGAAGACTGGGCGAGTGTTCTACATTCAAGCCGGAGAGATTCCAGAGGGAGAGCCAGTAATGATGGGTACGTTTCCTGTCGCTGATCACCCTGCAGTTATACTATTTGATTCTGGCGCATCACATTCATTCATCAATAGAACATTTGTCGTGAAGTATGAAATTCCAATTGGGGCAACAAAGGAAAATTTCTTTATACAGTCGCCCGGGGGACGTCTGTGTACTAAGGAGATGGTATACCAGGTACCCGTAAACCTGGGTGGGCATATTTTTCCCACTACCATGATTATCCTAAAGGACCAGGATATAGATGTAATTTTGGGAATGAATTGGATGTATCAGCATAAGGCTGTTATAAATGCTTTGAATAGAACTATAAGGGTAAGTTTGCCAGATAGTAATTCTCAACTTCTTATCCAATTTCCAAGCTTAAGAAGATCAATGGGCAAAATTTGTGCAACTGCGGTCAAAGAGATTAGAGATATCCCGGTAGTATGTGAATTTCCAGATGTGTTTCCTGAAGATTTACCTGGTCTACCACCTGATAGAGATGTCCAGTTTAACATAGAGTTAAAACCCGGAACAGCTCCGATTTCTCGGAGAGCTTATAGGATGCCACCTAAGGAGTTAGCCGAGTTGAAGACTCAGTTGCAAGAACTGATTGATAAGGGGTTTATCCAACCTAGTTCATCGCCTTGGGGATGTCCAGCAATATTTGTGAAGAAGAAAGATGAGACCTTAAGGTTATGTGTTGACTATCGTCCGTTGAATGAAGTGACCATCAAGAATAAGTATCCATTACCTCGGATAGATTTACTTTTTGATCAACTGGCCGGAGCCAAAGTTTTCTCCAAGATAGATTTGAGGTCAGGATATCACCAAATCAAGATAAAGCCTGAAGATATTCCCAAAACGGCATTTACCACAAGATATGGATTATATGAATATTTGGTCATGTCTTTTGGTTTGACCAATGCTCCAGCTCATTTCATGTATTTGATGAATTCAGTATTCATGCCTGAGCTAGACAAATTTGTAGTGGTATTTATTGATGATATTTTAGTATACTCCAAGAACAAGAGTGAACATGCGGAACATCTCAGAATTGTTCTGAACCGCTTGAGAGAACATAAGCTTTATGCCAAGTTTAGCAAGTGTGAGTTTTGGCTTAAGGAAGTACAGTTTCTTGGTCATATTTTGTCAGCTGAAGGAGTTGCAGTTGACCCAAGCAAAGTTAAGGATGTGCTTGATTGGAAACCGCCAACTACAGTTCATGAGGTTCGGAGTTTTCTGGGATTGGCGGGGTATTACCGTCGGTTTATCCCAGATTTCTCTAGGGTGTCAAAGTCCATCACTGAGTTGTTGAAGAACCAAGTCAAGTTTGTATGGTCATCGGATTGTGAAGAGGCTTTCTAGAATTTGAAAAGATTGTTGACCACTGCACCAGTATTAGCCCAACCTGATATCGAAAAGACATTTGATGTTTATTGTGATGCTTCAGGAGTTGGTATTGGATGTGTATTGATGCAAGAAGGCCGAGTCATTGCCTATGCGTCCAGGCAACTTAAGCAACATGAAGAACACTATCCGACTCATGATTTGGAGTTAGCAGCTGTGGTACATGCTCTGAAGATTTGGCGGCATTACCTGCTTGGTAATACATGTCATATTTACACAGACCATAAGAGCTTAAAATATATCTTCACTCAGTCAGAATTGAACATGCGACAAAGAAGATGGTTAGAACTGATTAAGGATTATGACTTGGAAGTGCATTATCATCCTGGAAAAGCAAATGTGGTTGCAGATGCTTTAAGTCGCAAAAGTTATTGCAATTGTCTGGCAGTAAGAACAATGGGTTTGACTTTATGTCAAGAAATGGAGAAGTTGAATGTAGATGTAATTCAACAGGGCAATTTGATCAACATTATTGTTGAAGCCACTATTCGTGATCAGATTATTGCTGCTCAGAAAGAAAACAAGGGTATAGCCCATATCAAGGATAGAGTCAGAAATGGAAAAGTGGAATGCTTCAGCATAGATGATGAAGATGTGTTATGGTTCAAGAATCGTCTAGTAGTACCAAAAGTTCCTGAGTTGAGACAGTCAATTCTTGAAGAAGCACATGCTACTAGGTTATCTATCCATCCGGGAAGCAACAAGATGTACCATGACTTAAAACAAAGATTTTGGTGGACCAAAATGAAGATAGAAATTGCAAGATATATAGCAAAGTGTGATACTTGTCAGAAAGTGAAAGCTATACATTTGAGGCCTGCTGGAGAATTACAACCATTACCGGTTCCAGTTTGGAAGTGGGAGGATATAAGTATGGACTTTATTGTTGGTCTACCCAAGACAGCAAAGGGATTTGACTCAATATGGGTTATTGTAGATCGACTAACCAAGTCAGCACATTTTCTTCCGGTCCGGAATACATATTCTACTGTCCAATATGCCAGGATATATTTAGCAAGAATTATGAGCCTACATGGAGTACCAAAGACCATAGTGTCAGATAGGGGTACACAGTTTGTCTCTAGCTTTTGGAAACAATTGCATTCTTCGTTGGGAACCAAGCTTCTGTTTAGTACAGCCTATCATCCACAGACTGATGGACAGACTGAAAGAGTCAATCAAGTACTTGAAGATATGTTAAGGTGTTGTGTCCTTAACTATTCCAAGAAGTGGGATGAGTGTTTGCCTTTGGCTGAGTTTTCATACAATAATAGTTATCAAGAAAGCATTAAAATGGCTCCATTTGAAGCACTATATGGTCGTAGATGTAGAACATCGTTGAGTTGGTCTGAGCCCGGAGAAAGAAGATTCTTTGGAGTTGACCTGGTAAAAGAAACAGAAGACAAGGTTAGACAGATACAAGGTAATTTGAAGATAGCTCAGTCCAGACAAAAGAGTTATGCAGATAAACGGCGTAGACCATTGATGTTTAACAAAGGAGATTTTGTATATCTAAAAGTATCACCAATGAAGGGGGTTAACCGTTTTGGTGTTAAAGGCAAATTGGCACCTCGATATATTGGACCATTTCAAATCTTAGAGAGGTATGGAAAGGTAGCATATCGCTTGAAATTACCAGAACATCTATCAGCAGTGCATGATGTATTCCATGTTTCTCAATTAAAGAAGTGTCTCCAAGTGCCTGAGCAGAATGTTGAAGTTGAAGGGGTGGAACTCGAACCGGATCTAACCTATTCAGAATATCCTATCAGAGTGTTGGAACAGAAAGATCGTGTTACTCGAAGGAGAACAATAAAGTTCTACAAGATACAATGGAATCAACATTCAGAAGAAGAAGCTACATGGGAATCTGAAGATTACTTGTTAGAAAAGTTTCCAGAGTTTCTTGCATCGATTTAGTATGATGGTAGTTTACTATGAGATTGTGAATCATGATTGTAAAGGGACCTCAGTTGTTTTATGAAGAAGTTTTGGATATTTTTGGGTTGACACATTTCCTTTTCCATTACTTAACCTATGGCTTTGAATCTCGGGACGAGATTTCTTTTAGGGGGAAGGATTGTAACACCCCGGGTGTTTTAAATACTAAAACTGTCATGTCATCATATGCATTGCAAAGCATTTGGTCATATTGCAAACTTTGATATGCATTCACTAAAACAAGTTTACATTCATGTATAAGTGTTGAATTGTAGTGTTTGAATCAAGTTTGAAATACCTGTATTGATTTGAAATTCCGAAAACCCTAATTTCAGTATTTAAATTCTACCCTGAAAACTCATTTAAAAATCTAAGCATATTTTGGGGTTGAGCTTAAAAGCAAAAGTGTAGATCTTGTCAAGTTGTACAAAGTTGGTTTTTGGAGTTTTCAAAGTTGTTTAGTAAAATTTGAAGTAATTTGAAAAGGCATAATTCTTTAAAAGTGTCCCCTTTTGAATTTAAATTTGAATTTCAAAATGTAGAATGAATTTGGATATGGTTTCAAAAGCAAAGTTGTAGAACTTTTGATTTTGAACAACTTTTGTTTTTGGAGATTTTTGAGTTGTTATGAAAATTTGAGAGTAATTTGTGAATTTTGGAGAATGGCAATTCTGTAATTTTGATGAGCAAAGGTTCACCGCTCTTGCTACATTGCTTGCGGCGTTTCTTTCTTGACGTTCCAGCGCTTGTCGTGGCCGTTTTGGCGTCATACGGCGCTGATGAAGGCCACACAACAGAGCTTCCTTGAGAGTTTCTGGCCATCCTTTATAGCTCTCGGAGTCGTCGCCGTTCTTCATTTTCCGTTGCTCTGTTTTCTTCCGTCACCTTGCTCATCTCCGTGAGCCCGTGCCGTCATTGTCGTGCTTCGCCATCGCTGATAAGCTAGCTCCAGCTCCGCCTACTCCTTGCGCGTCTAGCTATCCCCTCAATTTAGTCTGATTTCACCGGGAGCCCCCGAGCAACGTACTTTTTCTTCGCGGCCGGCGCAACATCTTCGGTGATCCCGTTTCACCGTGGTCGGGCCCTCCGGTGAGCCGTTGCTTCGATTAGCGTAGCTCCGGCTTCGTCTCGATGCTGTGATGCTTAATCCGTTGTTGCTTGCTCATTTTGATCACCACGATCGCGGCACACCATCATCGACGATCCTTGCTCCGCTTGCCGTTCTTTGTGTCGTCGACGACCCGTCTGGCCGCTTCTCCGACCTTGCTCTCTGCTCCGTCGTGTTTGTGGTGAGTCTGCTGGTGCTTCTGTACCGCTTATTTGATCGTTGCCAGTCTCCTGCCGCCGGCGTAGCGCTGCCGTGCCACCGCGTCCGCCATGGTCGGTGTAGTGCTCGGTTCGGTCCGTAATTGGTCGCGTTAGTGCCATAGATCGATACGTTGTGACGTAGTGATCATGTTAGTACCCTTGCTGTCTCCTGTGATCTCACCGTCGGCGAGTTTGCGCCGGTCAGCGCCGTCGTTGTCGTAGTCAAAGGACGGAGGTTAGGGATGACATGTGGGGTCGGGTTGTCGATGACTCAAATAGTTCAAATGGATTTTTCTATTTTCTGGAATGAATGAATAGTGTCTGTTTTTGTTATTTTTGTGTAGATTTATTTAGAGCTCCAAAAATTATGAAAATTTTTGTGTGACTTCTCTATGATGTATATTATATAACAAAAATTTGAAATCTTGATTTTCAGTATTTTTGGGGTATGATAAAAATTGCTCAATTAATTAATAAATGACTTTCCATGATTTTTCTAGGCTTATTTATGTATCCAAAAATTATGAAAATTGTTTTGTCACTTAGTTATCATGTAATGAACATTTACAAAAATTTTGAGCTCAATTGGAATAAGTTGATTTATTTCATAATTTTTAATTAAATAATTAATTCATAAAAGCGAATAGTAACCTTTAATGATTTAGGTTTTGATTGAACTTTTGATTGAGTGATGTCCTTGGGTCATTAGTGGATAATGATCTTTGGCAATTGATGTAGGTATTACGAAATAGATTTAGTTAGTTTGACTTGTAACTGTACCGCGAAGGAAAGTTGTTTAATTTTGTATCCATCATCGAGCATCATGTTTTGTATTCCGCATCATGTTAAACATGGCATTGTTACTACGTGTAGTGAACGAAGGTGAACCCGTGGTAGTTAATCAAGTAGTTGAGGAGGTTGAGCCATCTGTGGAGGTTGGTGTTGATATCTGTGGACCGACTCCTGAATCGGACTTTTCCGTCAACGAAGGCAAGCCCCGGATGCATTTAAACCTACCTTGTGTTTTACAAATTGATTTCGCTTTTGCTTTCCAATACTGCATCAAGTGATTAGAAGTCAAGTGGAAACCTAATTGATGCATTACCAACCTTGTTTTCCTTATCTACCTTGTTAACCATTTTAATTCGTATATGGCTAGTTATGCTTAGTCATGCTTAGATAATAAAAGTCGGGTGATTACCTGTCACCTGTGAGTTTTATATGGAACTTTGGTTACTTATGTTATCATGAAATATGAGCATGTGAAGTAATAAATCTAGACCAGGCGGACTCGGTGTGTGTGAGCCACAAGACATGGAGGTCTTGTGAGCGGGTTCTTTCCGCCCGTGTCGATTAAGGTCCGTACTGTTGTTGAACCGCTCGAGGTGAGACTTTGTAGTACTAACCGCATACTCCGGTAAGCCTTAACTTGGCTATTCTATTACGAGAATGGCTACTCGCGCCGGGAGTGGAGAGATGGCGAAATAGCGTGTACCCACGTGGCAATGGGCTGGAGTGTGAGTATCTTGTATTCTCGGGTGGCGCGGACCCGTTCTTGTTTAGAGGATCCGAGGGTAGGTTGATATATGTAGGTCGGGGACCTACATATGTCGTGGTGGTCTGGAATTCCCAATTTGGGTTTATAATCGGTTCAATCGTCGTTGCTCCTCGGTTATGGAGACTCACTTCTCTTTCATCATCGTAGTATTAATAACTGGAACTTGAGTATGGTTTGAGAAAGTGTTGGATATGAAGTTTCATGATCTCAATACGGATCGTGTCAGCTTTGTATATGATCTTATGAAGTTTTAAATGTTGAAATAAAGAATTTTGTTAAAAGAGCTTTTTCGCAAAAGAACTTTGATTATTGCTAAAGCCATACCTTGAATCCCTGAGCCTGCATTCCTGAGTTTCTCTGTTTCTATTTCGGTTAAGTCTTGTTGAGTACTTTTGTACTCAGGGTTCGTTGACCCTTGTTGCAGGTGAGGCTCATGAGCAGATCTGTTTTGGATCGTGCTGCATGACTGTTGTTCAGTGCGATGACGTTAAGTAGATGTGTGGCCCTTGGGCAGGGCAGCTTTATTTGTGTGTTTTGTAATATATTATAATGCCACTCCACTACCTTGGTTTGTATTAATAATCGAACTTAGTTTGTAAGGTTTGAAATAAATGTTTTGTAAACTAAGTTATTGTAAGACTTCCGCTGATTTACTCTGGTGTAGATATTTGAATAAATGTTGTAATACTGCAATGACTCTGTAATGTGATCCTGCTCGGAAATCGTGGATGATTCGGGGTTCCTCGAGGACACCCGACAGTCTTCTTAGGTTATCGGTAACATATGCATAGATGTCAAAGGTCGTTGGACAGTGACAGGTGCATGTGGGCCCAATAATTTAGGAGGTTCTGCCACACTTCATCACCATGACCCCGGAGGAGGCATGGATTCAGTCTGCGTCGACCACTGCTTCACCTACATCGGCTACGGCTTCGACCACGGTACATACGGCTCCGACCACGGTGGATACAGCTCCAACAACGGTGGACACGGCTCCGACCACGGTGGATGCGGCTCCGACCACGGTGGACACGGCTCCGACCACGATAGATCTGGCTCCGACCATGGTACATCTAGCTCCGACCATGCCTGCATCACCTGCAGCCACGCCGACAACTCGTCATCCGCTTCTCCGCTACAAAGGGAGGCAGATCGACAACACCGACCTGCTCAACTCCATCGATCGGGTCGGCACCAAGCTCGCTGAAACCCTGGCTCTGGTAAGTATGATTCAAAGTCAGCCTAATGAGCAGGTAACCACTCCCCACAATAGATCTACCCGACCAGCTCAGACCAGTCATCATGCACAACTTGGTACAGATCTCGTGGTCACATCTACTCCTCAAGGGCGCTCTGCTCGTCGCCGGCCAGCCTTCGCAATGGGTCTCCGGCTCTCCGAGTACGAAGCCTCTATGAAAAACTACCAGGTCCAGCCCTACGGCCTGCAAAATGTTGCCTCCAGCTACGCCTATGACCTGCAACGCTGCTTGGATCTGTATCTTATGCACCGACCTCAGCCGAAGCCGCGTGACTTCGTCAACATGATCTAGATTGAAGATTATCAAGAAGGATCCGTTCACACAGTCTAAGAGGGCGACCCCAGCTCCTCGTTTGGCACCGCATCTGATGCATCCATCCACACCGAGCTTCAGCATCACGAAGATGAAGGCGTCAAGTATGATCTGGATATCCCAGACCACGCCCCGGGGTTCTCACAATTCCTGTCTTTCCCGCCAAGACGAGGGGATCTGATCCATGTTGTCAGCAACGACGAACCTCCAGCAGTTGGTGAAACAGAACAAGAAAGGACTGCACGCGAAGCACGCAATATTGACCGGTTTAATCGCCGACAAATCGAAGCCGAAGCAGACCAGGAGGCACGACGCATAAGGGTCCAGCCATGTGACCTCAATGATGCTTTCGACAGGGTGGGGGACAAGCAGGTCTTTAGAACTCCAAGTGCCAATGTAGCCGTCGCCATGGCAACAATGCAACGGCTACCCAACACCCTGGAAACCCAAGCAGTTCGCGATGAAATACAAGCTTATCTGACGGCTGCTATGGCCTAGACCGCGGAGATTGTAAACCAAGCTCGGGCTCCATCCGTCTCGGTCGAGTCAAGCCACAGCCGCCAGCACCCAAGTCGCTCATAGCCACCCAACCAACGTGGCTTGCACAACAACGACCCATCAGACAACCGTCAAGAAGGAAACGGTGGCCATGTTGGTGGCCAGGATGACAACCGCCGCCGGGACAACCGCGACAATCGCCGCGATAACCGTGGTCGCAGGGCTAATCCAGATGGCGATCGAGATCGCCGTGATGGGAATAACGATCTCCGCCATTACCTCGGAGGATGCGATCTGCGCGCTCGCATCAACCAGAGAGCCGACGATCGAGCGTCCCACGAAAGTTATCACTGTATGGAATATGACACTGCCCACGGCCCACCGGGTTTGAAGCAGTTTACTCCACACCTTCGCCAAGTCATATGGCCCAAGAATTTCAAGCTCGAGAAGCTTCAGAAGTACGACGGCAAGGAAAACCCCGAATTATGGGTTATGCTTTACGAGACTATGTGCAGATCAGCCATGGCGGACGAGCACGTCATGTCTAACTATTTCCTAGTCGTTGTTGGCCATGCGGGTCACCAATGGCTGGTCAGCTTGCCGGTGAACTATTTCGACTCTTGGCAGGAGCTCAAGCAAGCCTTCATCGACAACTTCATTGCTACTTGTGAACATCTAGGCAACAAATACGATCTGCAACGTATTCGAGATCGAAAAGATGAGCCGTTGCGCCAGTACGTCCGGCGTTTCTTGGAGATGCGCATCAAGGTCCCATCAATATCCGACAACGAGGCAATCGAGGCTTTCGTCACTGGCCTCCGCTTCCACGATGCCCTAAGGGACAAGCTCCTCCACAAAAGACTTGATTCGGTCACAGCGCTCCTGGCCACCGCTAAGAAATACGCGGACACCGATGACGCTAAAAAGATAATTATTGAAGAAGCAGCAAGGGTTCTGCGCTCCGACCACCCCCCACACCACGACGACTACCACGGCAACCGTGGTTGGAACGACAATTTTGACCGCCGCAACCAGCGCAACGACTCCCGCGACCACCGTGACCAACGTAATCAGCGGCGTAACCGCCGTGACGATTACAGGAGCAAGCGTGCTCGGGAAGACGACAGCGAGGTCAACACCGTTAAAAAGGGTGGCGGACGTCGTAACTATGAAGACGACTACGCCAAGGCATTGAAGGGGCCCTGCCAGCTCCATCCTAAGTCGAACCATACCATGGAGAATTGCCGCGTCCTCAAGTCTATCTACACGCGTCAACAAGCTCCGGATACGTCCGACAAGCCCAACGACGCAGGGGAACAGCGCAACGAGGATAACGACGACGACGATGCAGACCCCCGTCACAAGTACATCAAGCCAACCGATCGCGTGCACACCATCATCGGAGGCAAAGTGTCCATCGAGACCAAACGAGAACGCAAGCTGCTCGCCCGCGCTTGCTTAAACGTGGCCAACACCGACAATCTCCTCACCGATCCGCGGCTCCCTCTGTGGTCTCACCGCGAAATCTCCTTCAGCAGAAAGGACCAATGGGCCATAATACCTGAGCCAGGGCGTTTTCCCCTGGTCCTCGATCCTTGTATCAACAAAGTTTAGTTCGACAGAGTACTGATCGACGGCGGTAGCTCCATTGATATACTGTTCAAGAACAGTCTACCCGCCCTGAAGATAGCTTAGGCGGACCTCAAACCATACGAAGCACAGTTCTGGGGTGTTCTCCCCGGACAGAGCTCTACACCTCTCGGGCAGATCATGCTACCAGTGCAGTTTGGGACCCCAGATCACTTTCGCACCGACTACGTCAACTTCGTGGTCGCCGACTTCGACGGCACCTACCATGCTATTCTTGGTCGACCGTCGCTCACCAAGTTCATGGCCATACCTCATTACAGGTATCTGGTGCTCAAGATGCCTACCGAGAAAGGAGTTCTAACCCTCCGAGGCAACGTGTATGCAGCTTATACCTGCGAAGATGACAGTTTCAAAATAGCAGAGGCTCACGACCTCTCTATTCGCATGGCCGAGACCGTGCTCAACGCCAAGAATACCTCGATCGACCACCAGGAGATCCCGGAGCTCGAGGCTCCATGCAAGAACATCAAGTCCAAGGAGCACAAGGTGATCCAGCTGGTCGACGGTGATCCCAGCAAGACGGCCCTTATCGGGGCCAACCTGGATCCCAAATAGGAAGACGCGCTCGTCAGGTTCTTGAGGAGCAACGTGGATGTATTCGCATGGAAACCTGCTGACATGCCCGGTGTACCTCAGAACTTGATGGAGCACTCCTTGAATGTCAATGGCAAGGCCAAACCTACCAAGCAGAAGCTACGATGGTTCGCTCGCGACAAAAAGGAGGTGATTAGGGTAGAAGTTACACGGCTTCTAGCAGCCGGATTTATCAAAGAAGTGTATCATCCGGAGTGGTTAGCCAACCCGGTTCTTGTACGCAAAAAGAATAATGAATGGAGAATGTGCGTTGATTACACTGATCTCAACAAACACTGCCCTAAAGACCCCTTCGGCTTGCCTCGCATAGACGAGGTCATAGATTCCACCGCCAGTTGTGAGCTTCTTTCTTTTCTCGATTGCTACTCTGGTTATCACCAGATCGCTCTCAAAAAGGATGACCAGATCAAGACATCTTTTATCACGCCCTTCGGCGCCTACTGCTACACGACCATGTCGTTTGGGCTCAAGAACGCCGGGGCTACCTACCAACGCGCTATACAAGCTTGCCTCAAAGACGAGATAAAAGATGACCTCGTCGAGGCTTACGTTGATGATATAGTTGTCAAAACCAAGGAAGCTCATACCCTTGTTGACAATCTGGGACGCACTTTTGCAGCCCTTAACACATTCTAGTGGAAATTAAACCCAAAGAAGTGCATCTTTGGTGTTCCTTCTGGCATACTCCTCGGCAACGTCATTAGTCGCGACGGCATACGCCCTAACCCAGAAAAAGTCAAAGCTATTTTGGACATGAAGCCGCCCAAAAAGGTGAAGGATGTTCAGAAGCTTACCGAATGTATGGCTGCTCTCAGCCGTTTCATATCAAGATTAGGCGAAAAAGGATTACCGTTCTTTAAACTACTCAAAGCGTCCGAAAAGTTTGAGTGGTCGGAGGAAGCAGACGTTGCCTTCACATAGCTGAAACAATACCTTACGTCATCTCCGGTACTCACTGCTCCAAGAGAAGACGAAACACTCCTGCTATACATTGCGGCTACTAATCGAGTGGTCTCCATGACCATGGTGGTCGAGCGAGATGAGCCCGGCCACGTCTACAAGGTACAGCGGCCAATCTATTTCATTAGTGAGGTACTCAACGAGTCCAAGACCAGGTACCCATAGATTCAGAAGTTGATCTATGCCATACTGATAACATCTCGAAAGTTGAAACACTACTTCGATGGATATCATGTGGTGGTCGTGACTGAGTACCCTCTGTGAGACATCATTAACAACAGGGATGCGAACGGGCGCATCATCAAATGGGCAATGGAGCTTTGCCCCTTTTCCTTGGAATTTGCAAGCCGCACTACAATCAAGTCTCAGGCACTTGTCGATTTCATCGTCGAGTGGACAGACTTAAGCACGCCTGCCTCTCCCGGATCTGATGAATATTGGATGATGTACTTCGACGGCTCTCTCAACATTGACGGTGCGGGAGCAGGAGTCCTTTTTATATCACCATCCAAGGAGCAGCTCCGGTACGTCCTTAGGATTTGTTTCCCAGCATCTAATAATGCCGCCGAGTACGAAGCATGCCTACATGGTTTGCGCATTGCGGTTGAGCTTGGCGTTAAATGTCTCTACGTCTATGGAGACTCTGCTCTGGTCATCAACCAACTCAACAAGGACTGGGACACAACCAGCGAAAAGATGGAAGCATACTGCAATTTGATTAGAAAGCTGGAAGGCAGGTTCTATGGCATCGAGTACATACATGTGGTCCAGGACAAGAATCAAGCAGCGGATGCACTGTCAAAGTTAGGATCATCCCGAGCAAAAATCCCACATGGCATATTCGTCCAAGACCTGCTCACGTCGTCCATCGAAGAGAAAGGTTCCACGGTAGACAAGCCTCTAGACCAGCAATTGGTGGCTACGGTTCCGGCGTCAAGCACCGCCGAGCCCCCTCCGACCACTCATGAGCCTGACTGGAGAATACCTTTCATCAAGTACCTAACAGATGGCAGCGGTTACACTGATCGGACAGAGAACAAGCGTCTGATGCGCCGCAGTAAGCAGTATCTGCTCGTTGATGGCAACCTATGGCGCAAGAACATAAAAGAGGAAATCTTGATGAAATGCATAACCCAGGAGGATGGCGAACGTCTCCTAGACAAAATCCATTCTGGCTCCTGCGGCAATCACGCGGCCTCAAGAACGCTGATCGGCAAGGCTTTCCGAGCAGGGTTCTATTGGCCGTCAGTAGTATCCGACGCAGAAAGGCTAGTCCGCCACTGTGAGGGTTGTCAGTTCTTCGCCAAGAGAATCCACGTACCAGCACATGAGATCCAGACAATACTAGCCTCCTGGCCCTTCGCATGCTGGGGACTGGATATGATCGAGCCCTTCAAACCGGCTCTAGGGAAATTTACATGCGTCTTCGTGCTGATCGACAAATTTTCTAAGTGGATAGAATACATGCCTTTGGTACAGGCATCCTCAGAAAAGGCTGTCACGTTCCTCGACCAGGTCATCCACCGTTTCGGCATACCGAACAGCATCATAACCGATCTAGGTACTCAGTTCACCAGGAACGCTTTTTGGGACTTCTGCGATGAAAGGAGCATAGTAGTAAAATACGTCTCGGTGGCGCACCCTAGAGCTAATGGATAGGTCGAGCGGGCAAATGGCATGATCTTGGACGCATTGAAGAAGAGGGTGTATAGAGAAAATGACAAGGCTCCCGGAAGATGGCTCAAAGAGTTACCAGCCGTGGTCTGGGGACTCAGAACTCAGCCTAGCTATAACACCGGCGTCTCGCCATACTTTATGGTTTACGGCACTGAGGCGGTCCTCCCTGCAGATATAGCTTTCAGATCAGCACGGGTAGAGAACTTCGACGAAGGCAAGGCCAATGAAGTACGGGAGCTAGAAGTGAATAGCGCAGAAGAGAAGCGGCTCGATTCTTGTGTACGTACGAACAAATACCTTGCTGTTTTGCGTAGGTACTACAACAAGAACGTTAAAGAGCGGTTTTTTGTGGTCGGAGACCTGGTCCTGAAGTGGAAGACGAACTAGGCTGGTGTCCATAAACTCGCAACCCCATGGGAGGGGCCCTTCATGATCAAGGAGGTCACACGACCAACGTCTTACAGGTTAGCTCACCTGGACGGTACGGACGTACCAAACTCGTGGCACATCGACAAGCTTAGACGTTTCTATGCTTAACTACTGAGATATGTACCCCCTTTTGTATTTTCGATTTACTTCAATAAAGCTATTATTATTTCTCCGACCACTCTAATGTGTCACTTCGACTTATATGGTTATTCTAACTTAGCCAGTAAAAGCCGACCACCACTCCTTCTACGGTTTTCGGAGCAGGACCTGTGTCCGGTTCCTCCCAACACGTGCATGGGATCCGCTCTCTACGTTGTGGGTGATCGGTAGGTCCCCCTTGGTTTGACTTGTCCGCGTCTACGTGTGCACAGGTCAAGCACCTCACACTCCGACCACATGGCAAACTAGGGCCGCACAAACTTTTCAGGATGATTTGTCGGGTAAAATGGTACAACTAAACAGAACGTTATTATGTTCTCACTTAGTTCCACCAACATAAGTTTCAAGCTTAAAAATGCTTTATACAAAGCAACCAAGCTTATAATGATATACAGTTACGTTATTACAAGCTTGCCTGAAGAGGCCCAAGTTTACAATAACACAACTATGTCCTCCTTCTACAGCTCTAAGCCTATTACATTGGCTGGTCGGGGTACGCGGCACCTACTGCTCGTTGCTTCCAATATTCTACTCGAGTCTCGAGGACTCTTGTGCTAGCCGAGCTAAAGGGGATGGCCCCACCGATATCTGGCTGGTCGAGACCGCAGGCTTCGTCGGTTGGCTAGTAACGGATGGCCTTTCCAGCTGACTTGTCGATGGCATACCTTGTACAGGTGCTGTCCCACCTCCACACAGATTAATGTCGCCAATTATCTTTGACGATAGATCCAGCTGGGCCACCCGAAGCTCCTCCGCCTTGTCTGGGTCTACTTCCTTCGGGTATCTAGCCTCTAGGCGCTTGAGATCGATCAGAGGGTAGTGGGCACGCACCATGCTTAGCACATGGGCGCCCGTATACTCACCTGCCTCCTTAATGAACTCCTGGAACCATCCCCATGCTTGTCTGCATCTCTCGACCAGTCCGAGCTGGGGGTCCTTGGCTCTTCCTCTGTGAGCGTCGGGTCGACAAGGTCGAGGATGGGCAAAATGCCAGTTGCCACTTCCTGGAATCGGTTCTTCCATGTGTCCCGATCCTCGGTGGCCTCGAGGCATTGTGCTTTCCAGCTGTCACGCTCTTTCATCACAGCTTCTAGATGCCTCTTGGCATTGGCTTTTAAAACTGCACACCGTACAAGACATCAAATTTAAAGGCACGATAAGTCAAGGCGGGCAACAGAATGAGAACGGTGGCCTGGAATACTTACTCTTCAGTTCTTCCTTGATTTTGGTGGTGTGGTCCTGGAGTTGAGACTGGCTGCGCGCCAGTTTCTCATTGTCCTCCTTCAGGTGACCACAATCTGCGGTCACGCGGCTATTCTCCTCTCGGAGGCGGGTCACCTCAGCTTCTAAGCCTGCATTACAGCTGTCATTACCAACAATACAACAACACGTGTCATACACTTGATGTGACAAAATGACAACTTACTTGTTTTTTGATGCTCTTTGTCATTGAGCTGGCCAACCAGTTTCTGGTTCTGTGTTTCTTGCTCTGTTCTCTCCTGGTCGGCGGCTTCAAGTTGGCGGCGCAAGCGTTCCACCTCGGCCGCCAGTTCTCTGTTGCTCGCCGTGATCCCCTCAATCTGGTCGAAGCACTTCTTTCGGTACTTCGCGGTCTTCATCAAGTCCTGCATATAAGCAAGCTAAGTCAGGCAGTTTGACTACATTACAGGGTCAAGTGGTCAAGCTAAACATACCTGGACTTCTGTCACCAAACGCTTTGCCGCTCGTTCAACTTTTTGGGTCTCTTTGATCTCGGGGATTTCTTCGTACATAACCCACTCGTCGTTCCGCCTGTGCGATACATATACATGTTGTCGTTTGTCTTTGGGACGGCCTAGGATCTCTTCGACTTCGTCCTCTTTGGCCTCTTGTTCAGGGGGCGGCGCTGGGCCGGAGATGGTGGTCTCCGTGACCACTATGGCTTTCCCACGAGCCGTAGCATCGACAAGCGTATTCTGTGCCAACTTCGGTTGCTGCTCCTCGGCTCGGTCTGGTTCCCTTGGCGCCAAGGTATCTGCCTCAGCAGAGCTAGTGCTCGGAGCATTTGTACTTTGCTTGGCTGTCTTCTCGACCAGCTGCTCGGGGACTAACGTTGGGCTGCTCGTGTGCTGCGGTTCCTGCGGAATTTCTTCTATAGGTGGCTTCGTAGTTAGCTGCCGAGCAGTTCTTTCCGCCAGTACTGGCGAAGCCGTGCCACAACCGGCTATATGGTCGGGATTTTCGGTGGACGCCGACCTAATATACCAGAGAAAGTTCAGAAAACAATAGTATTCAATACAAATTATAATATTATATCAAGGTTACAGATACTTCAAGCTTGGAAGCTCGGAATAACGTAGTGAAGGAGCGTCTCTTTGACCGCGCCTGCTCCACGTGCTGGGAAGGTTCCACCGGGTCTTTTTCCACCACCGGTACTAGCGTTGGGGTTTGGTGCTTGATACTTCCCCCGCTTGTTTTCTGTGTTGCAGTGGTCGGTGGTGCGATCACTACTGGCACAGAGGAGCTACCCTGCTCTGTTGACCCCATTTGTCTTCTCCTCTTTCGAGGGATGAGTCGGAAGATGTCCGCATCCTCTGTTTCATCGTCTGAAAGGGGGAAGATGGCCTGGCGACGTTTGTTGGCTTCTGGCCGCTTGCTAGTAGCCTTGGCTGTTACATCCTCCCCAACTCCGAGTACCGCCCAGTCGACGCCTTCGGTACTGGCACTGGTCTGGGTGGTTGAGCCGGCAATTTGCGGCCAATCCACGCCAGGGGGCGGAGACACGAATACTGCTGCTCGGTCATGACCATTACTCTGGGAAACATAAAGGAGACAATAGTCAAAGTTTTTGTTGCAACATAAATCTCTGAGCACAAGGAGGCGCTCATTTACCTTTGGGGAGGTCGGGCCACTTGAAGGCGTGCTCGATGTCGTTTAACTCGACATAATTGGGGGTCGGCTAGATTGAATAGCTCCCCAATTACGGCTTTGATTTCTACCTTGTCGAGCGCCTCTTTTACGGTCCTTGTCGGATCTGCGCTACCACAGTACTCGAAGCCGGATGTACCCTCTTTTAGCGGTCTTGGATCCTTGGTGATGAAGTTCCCGACCACGCTTGGACCATCCAGCTTTCCCCACGGGATCAACTCGAGCGATTCTCAGAATCTGTTCCAAGTGCTCGGGCTTCTCCGACCAAATTGTTCTTCTTCTCCGAAATCAACCCCACGTCACACAGAGTGATCGTGTTCGGCTCTTCGTGGATGTAGAACCATTTCTTGTACCATTCGTCCGGTTGAGGTGTTCCATGGGCGGTGCAGTCTTTGGGCCTTCATACCGGCCACATGAGTTGAGGTATACGCCTCAAGCTATCTTCGTGCCTCCGCTCCCTTTCTTCCGTGAGATGTAATGAGATGGCGAAAGAGGTCAAAATGGGGCTAGAAGCCACCATAAGCTTCATAAAAGATGGATGAAGGTGGAGACAAGAAGAATCAAGTTGGGATGCAGATTGCAAATCCCAATCTCGTAATATAAGCAGAGCCCCTGAAGGAAAGGGTGCACTGGAACCCCAAAACCCCGCTTGAAGAAATCCTCGAAAACCACAATCTCACCTGGTTGTGGATCGAGGAAGCTTTCTCCCTCCGGCGCATGCCATCCCGCGAGTGCCTTGTTGTGGAGTACTCCCATGGCGACGAGGTCTTCGATGGTCTACTCATTGCTCCTTGACTTCCACCACTCCTTCGCCATGACTCCGCCTTTCTTCTGGGCGTTTCTCTTCGCCATTGATCTGCCCTTGTTAAGAGGGTGGATGCGGTGGAGGAGGGATTGGTGGTGATTTTTGTAGGAGTAGGGTTTGGCGAGAGGAAGAAGAAGGTTGCGGCGGTGAATGACAATGGGGATCGGTAAAAAGTAACTTACCTGCTGTATATTATAAATAACCAAGGGCTCCGTCGTTTACCCGCTTGAGAGATTCTTAGGGGCGTGCGCCTGCTGCGCCGTGACGGTTGTTTTCACAACCTCGAGATCTATGCCAGCAAACGCGCCCCTTCGTTTCTAGTGTACGCGCCTCTTCATTGATAATGTGAGAGGGCCCACACTGGCGCACCTCCATACAGGCACCAAGCGACTGTTTGTCAGAAAGAGTAAGAAGGCAGAGTGATATGTTATATATGTCTGTTTTTTTTACCAGACGTGGCAGATTGGACTTGACAGAGTAAGGAGATAAATAAATACACCAAATAATAATACAATCGGCGTTCTTTTCTTTTGGCTGCATATCTTGAGCTCAATGATGGACCGCACCACCGCTGCGTGCTTGGGACCGCCTTTACCATCGCCATGCTCGGGGGATCGCCCGCACCATCGCTGCAGTGCTCGGGGCTGCCTGCACCAACTGCCGTGCTCGGGCACCGCTCAGGCCACTATCATGCTTGGGGACTGCTCTAGCTACTGATGTGCTCGGGGACTGTCCCGACCACTGCTCGGAGATCGTTCTTCTCGGCTACATGTGATTTGTACTCACATACAGTTGAGAGACGTTTATTTAGACCTTGCTACAAGGCTCATACCTCGCCTTCCAGCAAGCTCGGGGACTACATCGGTACGATGCACCTTCCGGTGCATCTCGTATCGCCTGTACGACGATTGGATTCTCAACTTAACTGGGAATTCTTTTTTAAACCCTGGCACCACGTGCCTACGTCACCTACTACCAGGCTCGGGGACTAAGTGGGCACACTTCACCTTGCGGTGAATGTGTTTGTTTTTCGACCCCTACGCCTCTGATGATCAAGGACGCTACGTTTCAAGACGCACTTACATTTCTTTTCAGAAATACAAGTGGGCACACTTCACCGGACGAAAATCTTTTTCTTTTTTCTTAAGAGCACCATATATTCTTCAGACAACCAACTTCTCCGGTGACAATGGTGGTCAGAGACGTCAAGGGCTCAAGCCTTACTTGTCGGAGAAGGTTAAAATGGCGTGTCGCATCATAATACATGGTGCTCGGGGACTAGCTGTGGGGGTATTAACCCCTATACCCTTATGGCTAAGCTTGGGCCAGCCCGGATCGATGGGTTCGGTCCACCAAAAGACGACGTGCGGTCCGGTTAACCTGATCGGAGTCCCGCGCAAGGAGTTAAGGCGGATCTGGCGATCAATCAAGATCCTGGTCTGTTAGAATAGGAATCCTTATCCGGCCACATATGGCAATTGTAATTGGCTAGGATTAGTTTCCAGATCTGTAACCCTGCCCCCCGAACTATAAAAGGCGGGCAGGGGACCCCTCTAAAAAACATCTCTCATTGACATACAGCAATACAAATCATACGCAGGATGTAGGTATTACGCCTTCTTGGCGGCCGAACCTTGATAAAACCTTGTGTTTGTCTTGCGTCGCCGTCTTGTTTGTGGCTTG
Source organism: Miscanthus lutarioriparius (assembly GCA_904845875.1). NCBI lineage: Eukaryota > Viridiplantae > Streptophyta > Magnoliopsida > Poales > Poaceae > Miscanthus > Miscanthus lutarioriparius. The sequence goes on from CAJGYO010000016.1 coordinate 54,202,079, forward strand.
CGCATCTGTCTGCCGACAATCTACTACCTTGGGTATACCCCTAGGTAGACTGCCGACCATATTTCGTCGACACAGTTCGACCCCTGACCCTTTGCCTTCAAGGGATTTTGGGAAACCACACCTGACCCGCTGCATTACCTCCCAAAACTTCTGCACGCTGATGGGCCACCAAATGTGCAATGTGGGCCATGGGGTTAAATCGCGTGGAATGCGGAACGATGAAACGAATCTACAGACTCAGCGCTAGGTCAACGGAATTCGTTATGCATCTACGCCTAGATATTTTTCTTTGACCCTGCTACAAGATTTCTTCATCATCTTCCAGTAGGCTCAAGGACTAATTGTGTACACTTCACCTTGTAGTGAATGTACGGGTTGCTTGATTGCTCGATCTTTCGACAATGATGGGGACTACATATTTTTCTTTGACCCTGCTACAAGATTCCTTCATCATCTTCCAGCAGGCTCGGGGACTACATTGTGTACAATGCACCATGCGGCGCATGTACTTTTTCTTCTTCATGGTTTGTCGACTCTGTCAAATCTCTGCCTATGCTCTACCATGATGACCACGTCGTCAGGACCATCGCAATTGGCACTTAAGTGTGTGCATTTCATCGACCAAGACTTCAAAAAATTTTACTTGAGCTCCTTACATCCTTATGGCAAACCACGACTTCGAATGAGTCTGAGCTTGACACCCAGTTAAACTGGTCAGACGCCTATCTCAGCAGCTCAGACACCCGCTTTGATAGCTTGGACGCTCATTCAAACTGCTCAGACGCTTGCTTCAACAGCTCGGCCACTATTTAAACTGGTCGAAAGACTGATCTTGATTAGTTGCTGCAAGTTGGACAGCTCGGATGGACGCAAGATGGTGTTGCTCAGCGGATACAAGGCGCTCAAGGACTAGTTGTGGGGGTATGACCCCCGGTAGCCGCAAAGCTCCACATGGGCCGAGCCGCTAGGAGAGGCCCAACCCACAAGACTTTGCACGGGTCACACCACCGGTCGAGGCCCAGCTCTCAAGACAACGCCACACAAAGTATGCCACAGGACGATGTACTTGACAAGGCAATGTAAAGATTATCGGTGATCAACAAAATCTGCTCGAATATGATAGATATTATATGATCTGTAACTTCTTATCTTGTAAACAGATCAGAATGGAAATAACCGATCTATAACCCTACCCCCTAAGCTATATAAGGCGGGTATGGACCCCCTTGTTTTAATCGAATCGTACGCAATACAATCCACGAAGACACAGGACATAGGGTATTATGTCAAGCCGATAGCCCGAACCTGTCTAATCGTTGTCTCTTGCGTTCTGTGTCACCATCCGGTTTCCTCACACGTACCTGCATCGATTTATCTACTACCATGGGCATACCCTCGGTAGACTGCCGACTAGATTTCATTGACAGACAAGCACAAGCTCAAGCTCCTCAAGTGAAGTAGAAGAAGAAGATGAGGATGATGATGATGAAGAATCAAATGATGATGATCAATCTTCCTCCTCCACCTTTGACCTTGATGAAGAATCAATCAAACTTATCAACAATGTGGAGAAGATGATTCAAAGGCTCAATGTCAAGGGTGTGCCCATCTAAATTCAAGATTTCATTTTCACCAATCAAAGAAATGAGCAAAGGAAGAAAAAATGCTAAGGATGTGGCGAGTTGGGGCACTTTGTGGAAGTTTGTCCAAACAAGCCCACACCCAAGACAAAGAAGAAGGCATGCAAGGACAAAGCCCTCACATCAATAAGGTCATGGGATGATTCTTCAAGTGAAGAAGAAGACCATCACAAGAGGTGAGGGTACAAGCACTCATCGTCAAACACTTGAAGAGTGTGCCTTATGGCATGAGGTAACAAAAAGTCTATCCCTAGTGATAGTGACAATAATAGTGATAGTGATGATGAGCTACCTTCTTATGAGCAGCTTGTGCAAGAAAATCTTAAATATGCTCAAAGTTGCACTAGTCAACAAAAGAAGCTAAAAATGTTGCAAGAAAAGTTAGATAGTTCACAAGAAGCATATAAAACCTTGCTTGAACAATATGAGACATTTGCTAATCTCAATATTGAACTATCTACTAAAATTGAGCAACTTGAGGCTAGTGTAACAACAAATGCATGCACAATCAATGATGAGCAACTTCTAAAGAAAAATAAAAAATTAAAAGAAAAGTTAGCTTGCTCACAAGATGCCTATAAAAGTTTGCTTGCTAAAATGGAAATCGTGTGCAAGCATTGTGATGAGCTAACTAATAAAGTTGCTAATCTTGAAGCCATCGGTACTACCCCCACGGAGGCACCTAAAAAGAAAAGTTCAATCTTTGATATGCCTAAAAAGGATTCCTCTACTTCTTGCAATGATTTATGTTTAGACTCACCCTTGTGCAACCAAGTTTGTGTTGAGAAAGTTGTGGTAGATACATGCACACAAGAGGTCGCAATGGAGAATGAGCAACTCAAGCAAGAAGTGACTCGCCTTACCAAGGACTTGACTCAAGTAAAAGGCAAAATGGAGTAAGCCCAACTTCATCAAGATAACACCGTCAAGGAAGTGAAGAAGCTTGATGAAGGACAAACCATGGTTTGCTATGTGTGCCACATGGAAGGCCACAAGTCCTATGAGTGCAAGTTGAAGAATGGGGGAGGAGCTAAGAAGAAAGAGAAAAACAAAATGGAAACAAGCAAGCTCTCCAACACCTACACCGACAAGGTGGACAAAAAGGCCTCCACACCTTATCTCTTGAAGAAGAAAAATGACAGGGTGGTGGCCATCAAGGTGAACAAGCAAGCCAATAATGGGTCCAAACGCATTTGGGTGCCAAAGGAGATCATTTCTAACATGAAGAGCACCAAGAAGGTTTGGATCTCGAAGGGAAAGTGAGAAGTCCAATAGACTATGGGGAATTTGGAGACTTGGCATAGTTTTGGTGTATTTCATGGGGTGCATCATGATGGTCAAGGTAATTGCCAAGTGGGTTAGTGAATACTATGGACCCAAATTTCCCTCCCCGTGTTAGGTAACTAGATTTAATTTCTTGTAATCTCAATTAGCATCTAGCTCCTTCTCATGCCTAGGTTTGCATTTGCATGTTTAATCTCTTGTCATGCATACACTAGGTAAATCATATGGTAGGCTTGCTCGGTATCACTCTTACCCTTGGAGCAAACCTACATGGTTTAAATTGCTTAGGAGCACGACACATAGCTTGTTTTACAATTGTTTATCTAATATGTGCCAAAGTCCAAATTGTAGATAATTTCCCCCGATTATCACTTTTGAAAATGATTCTCACATTCATGCGATATCATATTTCAAGTGGTATCTTTGATTCTAAAATCAATGTGCATGTCTCCTACAAGCATTACATGCTTATATGCACAAATTTAGGGGGAGGTTTCTCTACAAGTTGGATGCTTTGAGACTAACACTATTTCAAGCTTATCATATGTGTAGTAGTCTCATTGAAAGAAAAATGGAGTCCCCGGAGTTAAGCATTATGCTTCAAAAATCCACCACTTATTGCAAGTGGTGACAGTCAAATTAATTTCTACATATGGTATTTCTAAACCAATATCATCATGTTGATTTCAATTTGGTATTTATATGCTTTCTCCATGCATTATATAGATTAAACTCCCTCGAGCAATAATTTACCAATTATGCATATGCTTTGCCTTCCACCATATGTATGCATATTTTTAGAGGGAGCTTAGTCTATGTAATGTGAGAGTCAAGTTTTGTGATCTATTCCACTCCATATTCAAAGGATCATAAAATTTGACCCTCCCTTGTGCTACTAATGTCTTTCTTTTCGGTGTTTGATTCCAAAGGGAGAGAATTTATAGGACCAAAAGCAAGCCTGATCATAATAATTTACAAGCGGTAATGGTCCGAGAAAGGGAGGATAGTGGACTATGGAGTTAGGGGGAGGCTTAAATCCATAATGCCACATGGGGATATTTGCAAGGGCAAGATAAGTTTTCAAAGATGTTTACATGTGGTATCTTTTAGCATCATATAACATTGCCCTTTGCATTGCATCCTAGCAAGTAGTTAGATTTTAAATTCCAAAATTTTTATTATTTACTTGCTTTGGTCATGTAGTCACCAATCACCAAAAAGGAGAGATTGTAAGGAAAATAGACCCTAGGCCCATTTACCTTGGATTTTGGTGTTTGATGACCAACACAATCAAATTGGACTAATGAATTTGCAAATTATTGTTTTGTAGTTCAATAGTGTGCAAGACGTGACTTGGACGAAGGCGACATAATGATCCGACGATCAACACCATAAGCAAGACCCTAGAAGCACAAGAGAAGACCCAAGATATCAAGCAAAGTCTAAGCACGAAGATGGGAACCAAGCCAGACGCAAGGATCGCGAAGAAACAAATGAAGAAGGGGCTCGGCAGAGACGACCGGACGCTGCCACGAAGGCATCGGACGCGTCTGATCATTGCCCGTGGAACCGCAGTGACCGACGCCATGACCGGACGCTGAGCAAAGCAGTGACCAGACACACAGGTGGCATTGTTCATCGTCACGACAACGTTCTCAGCGTGATCGGACGTGATGGTAGGATGACCGGACGCACCAAGAAGTAGCGTCTGATCATGTCCAAAAAGGTTCTAGAGCGGCACCAGAGCGACCCGGCCGTGTCCGATTGAGTGAGACCAGACTTGGCCCAGAGTCCGATCAACGCGCGCGCTCCAACGGTCGGGAGGACCGGACGCATCCGATCAAGGCGTGACCCGCGTTCGGTCGCTAGCTAAAAGCTGGGTGTTTGCCCCCCAACGGCTAGTTTCGACTTGTAGCTTATAAATAGACCTCCCAACCTGCCATTTGAGGAGTGGTGAGCTGAGAAAACATACCAAGGGTGTTGATACACCATTTTAGTGATCTCTACTTGCATAGTGCTTAGTGATTCATTAGATGATTAGCGTAGGTGCTTTGCGAAGTGCTTAGCTTGATTAGACCACCGCTTATGTGCTTGGTCTAGGTTTAGGCCTAGTGTTTAGTGAGGTTTGCACACCTCTTATCATTCGGTGCTTACGCGCACCATTGTTGTACATTGGAGGGGCTTGTAGTCTTGCGAGATCACACCAACCGTGTTTGTGGTGTGGCCGCCACCATGTACCGAAGGGAACAAGGCCTGCCACCGTGTACCGAAGGGAACAAGGCCCGCGGCGGAGCGGTCCGGGAGAGGCTTACTAGAAGGCACACCGAAGACCCACTTGCGCGTGGGGAAGGGCCAGGGCTATCCACGGAGTTACCCAACCGGGAGCTTGGCCCTTGCGAGGAGCTCGAACGAGGACTAGGGGGGAAGCTTGAGCGCTTTTCGATATCTCGGTAAAAATACCGAAGTCGTCAATAGGAGTTTGCATCTCTACCTCATATTTACCTTTCGCATTTACATTGTTACCTAGGTTGTGTGCTTTACTTTTCTAGTTTAGTTGATAGGCTAGTTAATAGGGTTGGAACCTAGGTTGCAAGACTCTTTTGCAGTAGAGATAGCAACAAATTAGTAAAACCGTAGTTGCACGTTTAGATAGATTACTTTCTTGCATATGTTTTGCTAGGGTGAAATTAGAGGTCATAATTTAGAGTAGATTTTTAAGTTGCCTAATTCACCCTCCCTTAGACGTCACAGTCCCTTACACATAGTATTATCACTATGCGGCATCTTTTCATTATAAGTCAAATGGAAAATTAAGAAACCCCTTATGATTTATACCAGAAACAAGTGATCTTAAAATTTTACAACAAAGACTTTCATTAGTATAGAAACAATTTTTGTTGACGCAAGTGATTTTTTCCCCATAGGCGGCTCATAAAGAACAGATGCGTATAGAAATAGAACTGTGGACCCATATCTATGAATCCCCAGTGGAGAAACATCTCTACTAGCGGTTTTCTTAACGTTATCGCCAGTACAAATCCTTTTTACACTGGCGGTAGGCTTCAGACAACCGCCAGTGTAAATCCAATTTATGAATTTGAGAAAATGATTTACACTAGCGGTTTATAAATCCGGAAAAATGATTTATGAATTTTGGAAAAATATTTATGAATTATAGATAGGCATATACTGATGATATACATGGGAATTCTTGCTTTTGATATATGCATATATAATTCCCGCAATAATATGGCTAGGTCCTAGGTACACCAAGCTTTATTTTCTATCTATATAATATGTGTATATCTAGACATTTGCTTGCGCAGATTATTGTAACATTTGCTGATGGCCTACGCCTGGGCTCGGCACCGACCAGTCGGCTTGCGTCGTCCCCCAACGCTTTGTCAACCGCGATCTCATTCTTGCTGGCACTGGCAGGCGATGCGGGTGGCATCGGCGGTGCCGTATCTCTTGTCAATTCTTGGGAAGCGCTCGGTAAGCTCTCCTTGACGACGTACGCTTGATCTGCTCGTGCATGCTGCTGGTCACTTGGCGCCATCCTAGCTTGTAGCATGGACGACGATCCTGTCAACAAGAGAAGCGCGAACACAGTTTTGTGTGAGGAAGCCATGAGAACTAAGGGCGCGTTTAGATCCAAATTTTTTTGGGTTTTGGCTACTGTAGCACTTTCGTTTTAATTTGTCAATTAGTGTCTAATTATGGACTAATTATGTTCGAAAGTTTCGTCTCACGATTTCTCGGCGAACTGTGCAATTAGTTTTTTTTTCGTCTACATTTAGTACTCCATGCATGTGCCGCAAGATTCGATGTGACGGGTATTGCGCAAAAAAATTTGGATTCTAAACGGGGCCTAACTCTGAAAGAGAGCCTTGGTAAGCTAGCTATCTATCGACACATCAGAGACTAGCTAGCTAGTTATACTTCTGTTGGTGCTAGTAGTTGTAAGAGACGAATGTGTTTGTGTTTTGCAATGAGAATGTGAGCAGCTTGGCCATGTATTTATAGCTAGGCGAGGAGGGGAGGAGAAGAATGTGTTTGTGTTTTGCAATGAGAATGTGAGCAGCTTGGCCATGTATTTATAGCTAGGCGAGGAGGGGAGGAGAAGCAGAAGCAGGATATGCGGCCAGCAAGCGCGTGCAATCTCTGTGTGTGCGCCAGCTGCACGGGAGTGAACTTTTGTGACCTGGTCAAATATGTGAGGCACATCACCATCACATTTTCCGTAAGTTTCAAAACTCATAATTAAAAGTGCTAGCTGCTGTCCATGTAATAATAATAGTGCTGATGACGTGATGCACTGTCGGGGTTTCATGTTCTTCCTCAATCCATGCATCTGTTCGATCTGGTTCAAAGAACTTGCATGATTCAATAAGAGAGGGAGGGGAGATGTTGAATTGGTACGCTCATGAGATTGCCACACACTAGTAGAGAACAGACCTTTGATCCAAGGGCTAAACCAGGCTCTAGTCCGGGAAATATTGCGCCCAGGACTAGAGAGACCTTTAGTCCCGGTTGGTGGCTCCAACCGGGACTAAAGGTCCCTGCCCAACGGCTCCTGCGCCAGGCCGTTGTGGCAGGGGACCTTTAGTCCCGGTTGGAGCCACCAACCGGGACTAAAGATCGACCTTTATTCCCAGTTGGTGCCTCCAACCGAGAGTAAAGCTCTTGTCCCGGCTAGTGGCGTGGCCCGGGACCAGAAAGTGATCTTTAGTCCCGGTTGGATCCACCAACTGGTACTAAAGGTCCCCCTATAAATCCTGCTGGCAGTCTTCTTCCTCCCCGAGCCCGTCCGAGAGCTTCAGTTCAAATTTAAGCAGTGTTCTTGCTCTTTCTCCATCCATTCTTCGATTCCTCCGTCGATTTCTTCGATTCCTCCGTCGATTCTTCGGTTCTAAAGGTTACCAACTTCATGCTCTCATGTTTCACCATTGTCTTATCTTATTTTGTTCACTATATATATATGGTTTTTATTGTGGTTTTTTCATTTGTAAGCAATTTGAGCTCAAAATTATTTCAAGCTTGCATATTTACATGAAGGAAGGTTAAAGTAGCTATTAAAAACTAGTATTCACCGTTCATTTGTAGCATGCATAGCACACTTCATTGTTTAGAGATATAGAGAATTTTACAGTTTTTTTAATTTTATTTGTTTATAAAATGAGAAATTTATAGTGTATTAAAAATGAGTATAGAGAGTAGATGGCAACTGCTTCCGGGTCCTCGGCTTCTCATGGGTTTCCAAAGCGACTTAGGCCAGGCCTCCCACTCATTGCATGCGGCAAGTGTTGTGATGAGACGAAGATTGTGATGGAGTACCGAGTGAAGAAGGAGGGTCCCAACAAGGATCGCATTTTCTACAAGTGTTCAGATCACAATGTGAGTTATTTTATCGTATTTAATGACTATGGTTAGTTTATACCTATTTTCATGATGGTTGTGATTAAAGTTCTAATTTTCTGTTTTAATTTCAGTGGGATGGCACTGGATGTTCAGGCTTCTACTAGGAGGAAGAGTATGTTGAACTCGTGCAAAAATATCTTGCACAACAGGCAGATATGGCGGCTAATGAGGCAGTGATCCAGCCGAAGAAGCCCAAAGATGTTGAACAAACGGGGGATCTGTCTGTTTTAGTTGGGATTGGTCGCGAAATCATTGTGCTGCTGAAGTGCATTTTAGCTTTAGTGTTTTTAGTGGTAGTTGGGATTGTCTACATTGTAGCGAGGCTTTCTGAAATTTATAGCTTTTGTGGTGGTATGCATGTTGTATAACTAACTAATTATGTTCTAGGTTTTAATACGGTATTTATGTCATGTAATACAGATGAGTCGGCATTGGATGTACAATGCTGATCGTCGCTCCCAAGAGTTCATGGACGGCGTGCATTCTTTGTTAACGAATATAGTTTAAACTTAAACTTAGTGGAGGAGGTAGGCGGCTATGAGTCGTTTCTTCGATTTTATGAGGACACTGGTTTGAACCTTGTCGAAGTGCTCGCTGAAGGACCATCTGCTCCGGAAGTGGATCCTTACAAGAAATTTGTACCAGGCCAGAGTCTATACAACCTAGAGAAATTAGGTGAACTGGGTACGCAAATGTACCTGCTAAACGGATGGTACATATCGGCGTCTGATGCGGGACAAATCTATCTTTCTGTCAGAATTAGAAACCACCATTACTTCCGTGGCAATGACATTATCTATGTCGAGCTTCCAGAATTACACCAACTATGTCACCTAGACTCTCTCGACAAAAGTCTCATTAGCTGCTATTGTCTGTAAGTGTGATTATTTTCTACTATATTCACAATTTCTTTATTATATATTCACAATTTTCATGTATGCAGATATGAGATAACAGAACTTAGAAAGAGAAAGGATAATGATGTTGGGTTCGTTGATCCGTATGTCGTATACAAACACCCTAACCCCCCGAAGGATTATAAGCCTCAACCTGAGAGAAATCTCATGAATTTCTTAGTGAACCAATGCGACAAGAAGGAGATACTTTTCCCCTACAACTTCAAGTGAGTGTTATTATAAATGTCGATCATATATATGGGACATCAATATTTCCTTACTAGCTAGTTACCTCTCTCTCTCTCTCTCACACACACACACACACACACACACACACATATATATATATATATATATATATATATATATATATATATATATATATATATATATATATATATATATATATATATATATGTTTATGTTTATGTAGCAATCACTGGATATTGATGGTCATCGATATGGCCAATAGTAAATTGAAAATCTTAGACTCGTTGAGAAAACCGCAAACGGAGTATCAAGACATGATATATATTATACAAGGGTAATTAATTTAGTTTCTCTATAACAACATATATATATAATGGCGCCGATCTCTCAACAATTATTAAAGGTTAAATTATTTTTTATTTTATTGGGAGCAGGATTTGAAAAAGGTTTATTGAGGAAAAAAATGAAACATTGCAAAGCGCCGCTGGGTGTAATCGCACACAAAGTAAGTACTATAACTACACATTTATATTCAATTAACACCATATGATGATTTCAATTCACCCTAATTTATTTTTTTGTCGTAAAAGTGGGTTCTAAGGCAGGAGCAGGGTAACAACTACTGCGGATACTATGTTTGTGAGTTCATCATGGCATACTCAAAGAGAACTCCTGAAGAGCAACTCAAAGTACGTATATAAATATTTTTTCCTTTATATTATTTCGATCGTATATTTACAATTTCTTTATTGCTCTTATTTGTATAAATAATTACATGAGCAATACACATACATATATATATATATATATATTAATACTTTTTCCTTTAACTTTTATTGAAGACTGAATGGTTGAGAAAAAGAGCCATACGACTTGACCAACTTAAAGCAATTCGAGAGACTATAGCAGGATTTCTAAATGACCAGGTCATCAATCCCAACGACGAGTTCTACAATGACCCGAACGAAATGTGGATGCCTGGAGGAGTGAATTGCTAAGGACATAAACAATTTATATATCAAACCTTTGTAATATATATATATATATATATGTATGCACATATTATTTGTACATAAAATAACGTGTGTATGTATATGATCATCATATATATATGCATGTACGCGTATATTCGTTTGTTATTTATGTACAAAGTTCGAACGAAAACTTACGCGTGCGAAGTACACATATATATTACTATTAGCAGTGTATTCGAAAATGTATTTTAATATCAAAACTAATCATTAAATAAAAAAAGAAACCAAAAATAGAAACCAAAAAAAGAAAAAAAAAAGAGGGACATTTAGTCCCGGTTAGTAACATCAACCGGGACTAAAGGTCCTGCCCCGTGACGGTTCCTGACCAGGCTTGGAGGGTCCAACCGGGATTAAAGGTCGGACGTCGAGTCGGGACTAAAGGATGGTACCTTTAGTCCTGAATTGGTGCTCCCGGTTGAGAAACCGAGACTAAAGGAGTTTCTCAACCGGGAGAAAAAAAAAAAAAAAACCTTGCTGCACCAGTGACATGGACACATGACCGATCGTGAGCAAAAGCGTGTAACTCGTTGTCCTCCTCTCGCACTGTGGGCTACCTAGCTTCTGCGTTTTTGGGCACACTGCACATGCGTAGGACCCCCTCAGCACGATGCCACGATTCCTGGCCGCTCCGATGCATGATACTATGTGTGAACCAGTTGCGTGTTTCTTTCTTTTATTATGAGACCACGTTTTGAACAACATGCATCTCCGCAGTCATTATATATATTAATCTTCACACACTACGTTAAATATCATTTTTAGGGACGGCTACAGTGCATTTGTAGGGGTGGTTCGGCCAGCCGCCCCTACACAAGGGTCTCTATAAATCATGCATTTGTAGGGGCGGTTCCCGGACCGCCCCTACAAATCGATTTGTAAGAACGGTTGGTACTGTAGCCGTCTCTACAAATCGATTTGTAGGGACAGTTGGTACTGTAGCCGCCCCTACAAATCGATTTATAGGGGTGGTCTGGGAACACCAGCCGCCCCTACAAATCGATTTGTAGGGGCGGCTACAGTACCAACCGCTCATACATATCATTTTTCCACCAAAAAAAATTTAAATTTACAATTCAAATTGGACCAGAACATATATTTTTCAATTAGCATTAAAGATAAACAAGATCACTAAATTCGTATGGTAATATTTTAGAGCAAATCAATTGAGACCTATGGACTACAGGAAGTAGTAAAAGATTCACTGTACAGTTATGTAGAAGTTTACATGAGCTCTCTAGTCAGATGCGATATTATGCATCAAAATAACAGCATATGGCCAGGTAATCAAGGTCCTATTCTCTTGAGAACTAGCACGCATTTCCAACATATGGGTTTTTCAAGAGAACTATAAACTCAAGATACAAATCAGGAAGGAACTGATCTTATCCAAACTATAAACATGGCATAGTTTCAGTCTTGCAAGTCATATTACCTGCATAAATATTGATACTGTGAGGAGTGGCTTGTCTCCCACCTTTAGACGTCTAGCCTGCAAAAGGAAAAAACCAACTCAATAAGCAAAGCAAAGACAGGAAGAGAAGAGAATTTGATCGGCCGGAGCAATGCAAACAAAGGTAGGTTCTTATCTTACTGGAAGAGAAGAGAATTTGATGCCCAGAAATCGGCCGCCGGCCGGAGCAATGCAAACAAAGCTAGTGGCTAGTGCCTAGCATTTATCGTGAAGAAGTCGGTGCTGCGCATGGCCCAGAAGAAGATGACGATCATGACGGCGAGGTAGGTGCCGTAGAAGACGCCCGTGACGAAGATCTCGTTCAGCTTGCAGCTGTCTGGATGCGGAGACGGCCTCACCCTGTCCTTGGAGATGGTCATGATCGTGCCTGCATTTTTTCATCAAAAGCAAGCAACAAGTGCCATGCTTCAGCTTACCAATGGAGTGTTTAAATGGTTCCGAGTCTGTCAGAGTTTTTCAAACCCACCGTCGTTGAGGATGGCAATGACCAGGATCATGAACGGCAAGAAATCAAACTTCTAGATCAGCGCGATCAGCATGAACCCGAGCTGCATATATATTCCCATCACCAGAGCTTGTGGTTTTCATGGACAAACCCAACAGGGGAGCAAAGTCCATATAAAAAATGGTTGACAAAGTGAACTTACCACAACACGGATTGTTATCGACACTGCGTAAATCTGACAAAAGAAGAAAGTTTCAGTCCAAAAAAAACTGCTGAACTACTGCTGTTGGTTGTCAGATCAGATGGATGTGGCACGTGCTTATGGTATAGTTCTTCATCCTCTGGAAAATGGAACGGCTGGTGAGCACGGCACTAATGATGACGCTGAGCAATATGTAGAAACAATCATATTCCAAGGAAACAAGAAATTTCCATCTAGTAAGTTTAACTACTTAACTAATAATAATTATTAAATTAAAAGCATATTCTAACCGTTAGATTGACTTTAAAAGAGATGATACTATACTGCAAATTTGGGTTCAACATGCAAAAATCAACATCATAAGAGACAGACATTCTAAAGAATAATATTTGCATTTACCTTTGCACTTAATTCAACAAAAGGATTGACTCTTCTAATGTAGGACACTAAATGGATTTATGCCCCTTCTAGAATTGAAAGGAACACAGTGTCCACTCCTAAATACGAAAAGAAAATGCATCTTATACACTATTACCACCATCCTTTGGTGAAAGGCTTTCCTGGAAGAAAGTTGAAGATGAGTTGTAAGGAACATATCTCTCATCTTTTCGCTGGACAATGGATGTTGATGCTCGCTGGTAGAGATCACCCCACCGCTTGCAGCCGCAGCTCCACCCGGAATGTGGCTCCGCCCGCCTTAGCTTTGCCCGGCATCTGGCAAAGGAGGAGGTGCTGAGGACAATGATTATCCATTCCGAACAGTTGGAATGAAACACAGACTGCATAGGAATGATCTTGTTCAATTTATAAAGCCCAAGGGCATACCACTGATCTTTGATTGATGAAGCCCGGCACAAACAAACAGACGACTATTCCTATAAAGAAATACATGTAAACAAAAGGCTAGTTTACTTTTGCAGCCAAAATAGCAGTAGCCGGCCGCAAGAAGCTGCATTTTCTTAGGCAATTTAAGTGTCATTTATTAGGCAATAATGTCTTCTTAAAGCAAGTATAGCGTCTGTGTCATTTGCAACCCACAGCCCCCCAGATGACTCATCGATCAAGTATTGTATAACTAAATTCGCAAGTAAAGTCATCCATCAATCAGAAAAGAATGTGCAGATCCATACATAGGGTCGATGCATAGGGCCTCTAACTAATAACTAGTACTATATCATTACTGCTTATGCTAGTGATGTACAGAGCCTAAAGAGATAAACTAGCAGCTGCACTTTTCACCTGAGAATTCAAGCCACGCAATTTAATACCTTGCTGTTGCTACACTTGTCGCTGAACAGCTGCTAGCTACTGTTGTCGTCCACAATAGAAAAAGCCAGGCTTGAGCTGTTGCTGCTGAAAAAGACAGTAGGGAAACCCATCAAAAAAGAACATAGTGTTGCTGAAACTACAAAGTTGCACTAAAATGCCTTTACTGTCGAACTCCATGCTTCCCGGGATCTAGCATGTTGCAGAGTTCCGTGAAGACAGCCTACAACAATAACAACAGAGATCTATTAACGCAATCAACGGGATGAACAGATTAACCCCAAATTACACAGAAATCCAAGCTCTTGACGGATTGGGCGCGGATTGCGCAGATGAGGCGACGAACCAGTACGCCCCTTACCTGCTGCATGATGCGGCGCTTGTTGGTGCCTGCGGCAAGCGCCTCGAGGTTGACGATGCGCTTGATGTTGGCCTGCATGTCGTGGACCATCTTGAACTGGACATCGGCCTGTAGGAGCGCGCGCGAGATCTCGTTGAGGCAGTCGTTGAGCACCTTCTCATCGATCACCGTGGCGTTGCTCATCTGCGCCAGGGAGCGGGAGATGCTCCTGCCCAGCTGCGCGAGCACCATCTTACCGGGGCCGAGGTGCTTCCCTTCCGCTTTCCCTGCCGGTGGTGGTGGCTTCCGCGAGTAGGGAAAGAGAGGATTAGGGTTCCGATGGGGAGGCGCCTGAGTTGCGTCGCGTGAGAAGGGGATGGGGAGGAGGAGATACCGGATCTACCGGGTATGGTTCAAGCAATCGATGATTTACCTCAGAGCAGCAGTAGATCTACGTGGGGCGACAAGACCTGGGCGGTGGGCGGTGACCGACGCACGGAGAGCGCAGCTCGGCTCAGATCCAGGACCCTCCCATCTCTTCCCCGCTCCCGCCCTCGCTCTCTCTCCGCCGGCGGAAGAGTTGACCTCGCTCGGCTGCTGTGGAAGCGGAGGTGGGGAGGAAGCGGTCCACAGCGAGGACGGGAGGAGGCGGGTCAGGGAGGAGGCTAGCGACTTGGGCAAAGAGGGGAGGAGTCGAGTAAGGAAATGGTGCAATGGGGAGAGGAGGAGGTGGAGAAAGGTGGACGCAGCCGCCGCGTCCGCTCGCGCCAGGCGTCGCCGCTGCCCTGTCCGCGTCGAGGGAGAGAGGGAGCGAAGAGGAGAGAGACTGAGAGAGAGAGAGAGAGAGGAGGGTGAGAGAATTTTCTGGCCGATATATATACATCGGATATTTGTAGGGGCGGTTGGTGATTTAGCCGCCCCTATAAATAGAACCGCCGGGCGCGGCTGGTGAGTGAGCCGCCCTACAAATCAGACCCATTTGTAGGGGCGGCTCGTATCACCAGCCGCCCCTACTGTTTTATTTATAGGGGCGGCTGATGTCTGGGCTCCCGAGCACGCCACTGTAGGCGCGGCTCTATCACCAGCCGCCCCTACAAAAAATTCATCCTGTTGCTAAAAATCGTTTTTTACGTAGTGACAAGTCGTTAAAATGATCGTGCAACAAGGTGTACATATGTTCCATTGCAAAATATAGATATATTTGACAGTACTACTACAGTACCATCAGTATCAACGAAAACAAATTAAAATCATCAAAAACATTTTTAGTACATAACACCAAGCACTAGACTAAAGGAGCGGGGCTTTGCCATCCTAGGTAATAATGAGAAACTCTTCCATGGCGCTATTTCTCCTTTCATGCTTCTTCAATCTTTGTGGCCTCCCTCTGGGCCTCTTCTGAATGGCTCGACCTCGCTCTTTAGAGACCTCACCAATTGGCGTGCAACCTCTCCTTCCACCCACTTCGGGTCGAGCTTCTTCTTGCCTCAGAGCGGATTTCGGGTTAAACAGTTGATCTTCATAAGGGATCCCAAGAGTCACCCTGCTAATGGTTTGGGCTAGAATGGGTTAAACAATTTGGGTTGTATGTCAATTGGCTCTGGGCTGCAGACAATGGTTTTCACTTGCGTTGTGGGCTGGATTGGCTTGGGGTTAAGGAGGTGGTGGATTTAGCAGGTTTAGTTGGAGTTATGATTTTTCAGGTTCCAGATACATTCCCAACCCATGGGTGCTAATGGGTTCAGGTGAATGGTTTGCATCGCAGCCGATGGGTTGAAACCAAAGGGATCGACAAGCAGGGCGCAAGGGATTGACAAGCAGCAGCAGGGCGGCACTAGTGACGATGAGGTGCAGCACGGCGAGGCGGTGGCCCTGCAGCCCGGCGATTAGGCGCAGCACCTGCCTCAGCCACTGCCGGGACAGCACCTTCAGGTTGGCATGGCTCTCTGCCATGGTCAGTTGGTTACCTCGATGTCCGCCACGTTCGATGGCCTCGATCTCAAAGCAGCAGCAGCAGCGGCGGCAGCGGCATCATCGCTGTCGTCCGCGTCGTCAGCACTATTCCTCTTCCCATCGCGGTGATCTTGTGTCTCGTTGAGTCCTTTGTAGTCCATCTCTCGTCTATAGGTCAAGTAGGACCCGCTTACTACGGAATAGCATACTTTCTTTGTGCTTTTTCTTAGTAATGTCCCTAGTTGAACACTAGAAAACATAGCTTGCCCAAGTTAGAGAAAGAGAACCTTTGTAATCCTCTCTACACTGCTGTTTATCCTTAACCTTGTTGCTACCCCTGATTAAGTTAGATTTAGTTAATCTCATACACGTTTCCTTGGGTTCGATATTCTGTAATACTTTCGGTGAAGTGCTACATCGGTTTCCATGCGTTTGCGGATTAATCTGTGTGCGTCTAAAATATACCAACAACTTTTTTTCCTAGGTTTTATGCTTACCTTTCTAGTTTACCTTGCTAAGATACTTAATAGGATTGGAACCTGTATTGCGTAACTCTTTTGCAGTAGAGATAGCAAAACTATAGTGCACATTTAGATGGATATTTTACATATGTTTGATAAGTTAAAATTAGAGGTTGTGTTTTTTGAGAAAGTCTAGTTCACCCCTCCCATCTTAGGCTTCACGATCGCTTCAAAGACAAATATTCTCCCTATCCATTGGACAAATATGTACAAATTGACTCGGAAGTGTAAATGTTAATTATTGTAACAGTCATTGCAATTGCCAAATGCCTCAGTTAAATTTAATAAACACAAAGATGGAGAAGTTGTTACTGTAATCGTCAATGCATCAGCCACAAGCCAAAGACGAGAGATAATGATCACCATGTTGTCACGAGGAATGGAATAATTCTGACAGATGACGCCTTTCAATCATCCGCTAGAAAGCACGCCGACTATATAGTGCGCAGAGCACAAAAGACCCACCTCCGACGGTTAGCAGCATCCCACAAAATCAGTTAGAGAAGAAATCAGTAGTTTCTATAACACAGGATACTACAAAAAAAATACTGTTTTTCAACACATGGTTTCTATGAGTAATAATTATTTTTTCTTTCTCTCTCTCAACTCTATCTTCTTTCTCCAATGGGAGTGCGACACGAGCTCCCTAGAAACTGGTAGTTTCTCCCCAATAGCGATTTCATGGTTTCTTGGTGCATTGGGTCAAGGGTAGACCTGATTTCTTCATAAGGAAACCATTTCTATGATTTTTGTTCTTTTTCTTCATTAATTACGTTGCCATATCAGCGTTTTGCCTACGTGGCAAGTCATTTAATGATGATAGAAACCATCATCAATACACCATTGGAACTGTCCTTAAAAAATAAAAAGGAATAAAACCAAGTGATGCTGTACGCATGCTTAATGCTAAAATTAGTTAAAGGGATGATCTAATGAGAAATGGGCGATCAATATGTGATGTCGGCTAGCTAAACCCTGGATGTAAGGCACTTCATAGGACACCGAAACCTGGCAATTGGTTGCCAATTTGGACGGCCCGAGTTTGGTTGCTATGATTGACAGATAGTGATTTCTCAGGGGCCTGCTGGTGCGTTGGCAAGTGTCTGCCCCGAATCAGTTAACTCTTGTACCAATTAGTGGACCATGCATGCACTTTTGACCATGCATAATTTGCCACTTATTTCTGAACAAGAACTTGCATTATTGGCACACCAAAGCATACAATATTTGTTTTATTCTCTAATCAGAATTTTTGTCTTATTCTCTTAAATTTGTTAACTGGTAAAATAATCCATCAAATATAAGGAAATAATGTTTTTATGCAATAAATGATGCCTTGTTTAACAAATTTTCTTAGCTATATGTATCTGCATAATATGCCACGACGAAATTATTGGTGTTGAACATGTCATACCTCACCGAAAAAAGAACATCTCGTATGCTATGAGTGTTATCATACATCATATTTATCAACTCGCATATTGGTTCTTCATGCATATATGAATTTAGTAGACTGCCCAAACAAAATGTCAAAACAAAGCCATGGTTATCTCTACAAAGGAAGAAAAACATTTTCTTTTCTTTTCTTTTTTGCGAGTAGAAGAAAAACATTTTCAACCTAGAAAGTCAAAACAGAAACATTTTCAACCTAGAAAGTCAAAACAAAAATTGAAGGGTGAAAATATTTTCAATCATAGATTTTTGAGTAAAAGGCACCATAGGTCCATTAACTTTTAGAGATGTGTCATATAGGTCCATCAACTCTCAAAGTGTATTTCTGGGTCCATAAACTTTTAATGTTGTGTACCGCAGGTCCAAACTCGTTTGGCACCTTGATATTTTTCCATTAAGCCCCCTTTCCTCAATATCTCTCTTAAAAAAAGACCCACCATAGGGCGCGCGTCCGGCGGGCGCAAGGGTGGCTGCGCCGCCAGGCACGTCGTCACTGGGCGTGCGGGCCAGCCACGCCGCCGCCGCGACAGGCTAGCCACGCTGTCGCCGAGCGAGCAAGAATGCGGGCAGGTGGCCGCGCCAGGCAGCCACGGCGTCGCCGGGCGAGTGGGCGGGCAGCCGCGTGGGGCCAGCGCCACGTCGCCGTCGCGCGAGCGGGCAGGCGCGGTCGCACGGCGAAGGCACGCCGATGCCGGGCGACTAGGTGAGCAGCCGCGCGGGACCAGCACCACGTCACCGTCGTGCGAGGGGGCGGCCAGCGCTTCTTGTCTCGTCGTGTCTCATCCTCTGCGTGTCGGACTCGACTACACCATTGACACTTCTGCCTGCCAATCTGTCTGCCGCGCTTGGGAGTTGGGATTACAGCAAGCCCGTCTACGTAGCGGCGCCGGCGTCGCGCAATGACAGAGCCATAGGAGATCTACAGGACCCTGATGCCCTACTTCGCTCTACAACATCTTTAGTTGTCAAGCTCTTCTTCAGTTCTTTTTCGCTTTCTGTATGAAGTGTGTTACTTAGATGTGTAACTTGCTTGATCCACAAAGCTTGCCGTATAAATGATCAAAAATAGATTACGTCATCTAAGATGAACAAACACTATTAGGCATTAGCTTCTTTCAGAGAGTTAACGGAATACCATTCAAAACTGGGATGTCACCATTCAACTACTGATCTTTTTCACTGAACCTTAGCACAAGCAGTTCCTACATAGTACTGATCTTTTTCTGCAGATGTCTGACTGACAGGATTTTTGAAGGTTCTATCAACCTTGCAATGACTGAGTTCACTCGTTATTGCATTTGCCGCAAGAGCTCAGTGCTTGCTCCATGTCCACTGATGACGCGAACCCACCAATGACATTGGGCACCGCACAACCATCATCGCATCTTCTTCGCCCCAGCATCCTAGAAAACTTCTCGGCCTCCTCCATCTCTCCAAGCTTGCCGTATATGCACACCAATGAGTTGCTGACAAACAGGTAGCCACGGACGAGCCCTTCAAAAAGGCATAGGCATGCAGCGTGGTCCACGTCACAGCGTCCGGGAGTGCCCAGCCGCCCAGGCCGCCACCATGCGCGCGAACGCGGCCGAAGCTGCGTCGGGGTCAGTGGGTCACACTCACACCCTCCTCACCGGCACTGCGTCGAACACGTGGCGAGCCTTGCCCGCGCCAACGAGCTCTGGCATACAACAAGGACCTAGCTGGCGCCTGGCGACGTCCAGCTGTCCAGGTGGGCGTGTACGTACGGCGGAGGCGAAGCGCGAGGAACACGCAGCCCTGAGGGCGAGCGGCAGCGTGTAGGAGTTGAGCAGCAGCGGTATGGCCGGCCCTGCGTGACCGCCCGCCCGCTTGCGCAGCGGCGGACATGGTTGGTCCCCCGCGGCTGCCCACCCACTTGTCTAGGCGACGGCGTGGCTGCCCGGCGCGGCCACCTGCCCGCATTCTTGCACACCCGGCTCAGGCTGGCCGGCAGCTCACGCGCTGCGGCGGCATGGCTGGCCTGCACGCCCGGCGACGGGGAGCCTGGCGGCGCAGCCACCCTCGCGCCAGCTCGCCCGGACGATGGCGTGCCTACGGTCTCGGTGAGGGCTCTTTTGAGAGAGAGAGAGATTGATTTGAGAGAGAGAGATTGAGGAAAAGGGGCTTAATGAAAAAATGTCAAGCTCCCGTACAGGTTTGGACCTGCGGTGCACAGCATTAAAAGTTTATGGACCAAAAAATATACTTTGACAGTTGATGGACCTATATGACACCTCCCTAAGAGTTAATGAATATATGGTGCATTTTACTCTAGATTTTTTAATCTTGGCAAACCCTACAGAAACTGCAACAATAGCATGGGTGGTTCACTAATAGCAAGAGTATAGGCCACCTTTAACGTTTTGCATTTTTTTTGTTATAATTAACTGTCTTATTATACTACTGAAGAAAAAACAATTAATTTACATAATATCACTCTACATATTTTTTTTGTTGATGAAGGATGATTTTAATGAATTTTCAAGCACATTACATTGAGTTTATACAAAGCCCTCTCTGGCCTCATATATGTTAGTGACAAGTTAGGGTTGAGCCCATGTGCAAAGTGTACACACCAATTGGTATATATAATTTTTCCACGTCCTTTGCTGCACCATATTCTGGGAAATATGGCATTACCTGGTGATGCCAAGGATGCATTACAATTGAACATCCAGCATGCATAAACGATCTACGTTCATTCATCATACAATGGGAAGAGTCACATAACACTATGAAGGTCTTTTTCATAATGGATTGTGAATGAAAGAATTGTGTTGTCTACTTATATAAATTATCGATATTGGCGGTCAATGTTTTTTAAAAAAAATGAGAGTTAGGAAAAGCGTGTCATTATGTTCATGATCACGAAGTATTTATTACAAACTGGTACGGAATAATGTGCGGTTTATTGTTGGTGTCTTCAAAAGTATATGCAGCCAAAGAAGTTTGCCTCCACCCCACAACCCACCCAACCCAAGCCTGTCATTTAGTCAACCTCGGCATAAACGTCACCATGTTGTTACCGCCAGCTCATGAACTCTATATCAAGCGCTATCGATCTGAACACGACCAAGCTAAGTATATATTTACAGTCCAAGCACGCAACAAGACGTAATTCAAGAAGAAGAGCAAGCTGATGCAAGTTCAAATAAGTAACCTGCTATAATCTAGTTAAAATAGGGAATGTTTCTTGGCACCACTTGGAATTTTCAACAACGCAGCAGCAATCCTATCAGGTAGTCAGGTGGTTTCTGGCTTACTGCA
Source organism: Miscanthus lutarioriparius (assembly GCA_904845875.1). Taxonomy (NCBI): domain Eukaryota; kingdom Viridiplantae; phylum Streptophyta; class Magnoliopsida; order Poales; family Poaceae; genus Miscanthus; species Miscanthus lutarioriparius. The sequence goes on from CAJGYO010000016.1 coordinate 54,223,499, forward strand.
CACTCATTGTCACAGGCGACCCACGTGGAAATAGAAATCGTGAATATTCCAACCACATCAATATCATCAAACCCATTAGAACTCAAAGGATTGCATATATTCATTCATTTATTCATCTCTTAGTAAGATCGATTACAAATCAAGTATGTATACATCATATACATGTGTAGAACAAGCTGCTAGCTCACATGTCATTTTAGTTTATGCGCATATATGAGAGTATGAGACAGTGTATGTAGAGAATATATATATATATATATATATATATATATATATATATATATATATATATATACTGTGTGTATATATAGGTATAGAAGGCGAGCTAATTGTGGTGGCCGATGCCGGGGCTCGGAACCGATCCCTCGACGACCTGGATGATCCGCCTGCGGTTAGCGGTGGCGATCTCAGCCTTGTTCTTGGCCAGTTCAAGAGTCGTTGACGCAGCCGCGAACACTCGTACCATATCTTGGGAGATCGACGATAAAGAAGAACCGGTGCTTGCACTGCTCTCCTCGGCATACACACGTGGATGATCACTTGGCATCATCCTTGCGTGCACGAGAGACTGTGCTGATGCCAACAGGAGTAAGGATAGGATCACAATGGCAGCGTGTGAGGTAGCCATATGGTTTAGGTCACAAGTTAACGTGATTAATGGCGAAGGCTACAAGAGAGCGTGTTGGCTGCTTGTGAGAGACTATGAGCGGCTAAATGAACTGCTACGAGCTTGGATGCAATGAGAATGTGAGCAACGGAGCCATGTATTTATTGGTGAGAACGAGGGGGCCGGTGGCCAGCAAGTGTGTGTGTTGCGTGGCGGTGACACGTACGTTTTCCATTGTGGCTTTCAAAAGTGTACTATTTTGAACACTAGCTACTGTTACTTATTATTTGTCTCTTTAATTTTCGGCCAAAATTTTTTGTGAGTGTTGCTGGCTCGGGTTACCACAAGACGCCGCGTGGAAACTTCGTGCACCATAGCAAACGCTCAGCCAATGCCGCGTGTGCATACATACGCAACTCGTGCTTCCTCTACTTTTTTCTGGGCATATTAATATTCAACAAGCGTGTTGCGGAACAATAACTGAGGCTACAAAAAGAAAAGGATAATAAATACACTACAAGAATTGTGGTTATACATGACGGATTACTTGTGGTCGTCGTGGATTAGTTGTCTGTCTTCTATAACCAGCCCATATCTAAGTCCAAATCCAAAGCATAGTGACGAAATGAAACATCACAAATTAGTACCAAATCATCACTGCATTAACATGCATCACAGCTCATAAGATACATCAATCATAAAAACAAACATTGATTCATTCATGTACTAGCATGTCCACAGCAGTCACATTGAACATCAAACTACGAATTGGCCTAGCTCACAACCATTTAGTTTGACTATGACAACAACTAAGTTTGAACTTAAAGATTTGATCTCTAGGAAGTCTAAAATAACTAAACTTTAGTATCCACGAGCACTTCAATTGGCTTGCTGTCCATAAGATGTGCTACCTGAAAATCAAATGAATGGCCCCGTTCGCGTACCCTTAAACCCAGCTTGATCCGCTTCTTTTTTCATCCGAAACAGTGTTTTTCTCTCACAAATTCCTCCAGCATTCCTCCAAACCATCCAAATTCCTCCGAGCGAACAGGCCCAATATAGATAAGTCAGTTTTGCTAGCAAAGATCCTAAAAAGAAATGTCATCTATTTATTACGAAGCTTTGAAACTAGTTAACTAGTTCAATGCATATATTCTTGAGAGGCCAACAAGTAGAGCATGGGAATCTAAATATAATAGAAACAGCTTGTAGATTAAATTTGAGAGCCAACAAGTAGAGGTACAATATGTCCAATCCACACATCTAGCCCTCGTAAATTCAGCTTGTAGATTAAATTTGATATATACACTTATACAGCAATGGACTGAGGTGTTGGCTGACTTGCATATATGTTTGTTGGTGGCTACGGCATCATCCCTTGTTAGATTGGAAAGCTAATGTATAAACACAGAGAAAATGATTTGACTGTACAGTACCAACTTATACATACACTTGAAAATTTTTTATTCTATATATTTAGAATACTGAGATAGAGCTGAAGGGTAAATGACTGAATTTTCTATACCTTCAGACAAGATAGACTCAGCGTGGCAATGGCAATCAATCTTCATATTTGCATTAATCTTCGGAAACATGTTAATCAACCTTACTCCTATTGGCTGCACAAGGAAAATCCTAGACTAAGAGTCAAATAAGCACATGCAGAGTCTTTTGGTGTCTGTTTTGCTGTGGATAAGCGTGATTAATTCTGACATGTAGGTCTACCTTGACGGTTTTCTGGATAAACCCTGTAGAAAATACAGATTCACCAAAACTCGTGGAATTTGTTAGTTTAAATTCCTAGACCTACATTGGTGATTATATTTATGCCCTTATACATGTTATATTGACGATTTATAATGGTTGTTAACTACCGTCAACAAGCATTCAGAAGCTTAGCTCAAAATTTCACCTGTCAGTGCAAAGGGAGAAAAATACTTTGAACACATCTTGATATAGAGCATAGTTATGGAAAATTGTAAGGTTGACTAATTGTATGTGACCTAAAGTACCACAGCTCACGGAGGATGGATCTAACGCTGGTGGAGATGATTCATCGCATCGCTTCCCGCTCGCCACTGCCACAGTGCCACCATCATGCCGCTCCCACTCGCTGGGGCCACCCACGAGTGCCGCTCCAATGCTCCCTGTCTGCGCCTCCGCCCCGCGCGTCGCTCCCTCCTCACTGCCACGTGCGCCGCTCGCTCCTCGCTGCCTCCTCCTCGCAGGTGCACGCTGCCGCCCGTAGCCCCTGCTCACGCGGTCGTGGATGCGCCGCGCCACACAGCTTCCTCCTCGCTAGTGTGTGCTACCGCCCATAGCCCCTGCTCGCGTAGTCACGGATGCACAGCGTCGCCTACTCACACCGTCGCTGGGTGAGGAAGGAAAGGTTAAGGTTTGGAATTTGCGATGGAGAATAGAATGGCAAGTACGTATGGGTTATGGGTTGGTGGGGGAACTGGAGAGAGGAACCAGGGAGGAATCAACTGGCGTTGCAAGTCATTTCTTTTGGGCCTCGTCGCTACTGGGCCGATCTCTAGAAGGGAGAGGGAAGAAAAAATGTTCGTGACGTCCAACCATGACGACAGCCAAACTAGTCGTCCTAGATAAATCACCTGCGGAATAAACCGTCATAGACAATAGAATTCTATGATGTTTTCTTAGAAGGGCACCAGTGAACCATCATGTATAAACCTATTTCTTGTAGTGATAGCATTTGCACTACAAATTGCGGATAGAATAGGGCACCTACATTTTTTACACACAATTGCATACATAAGAAACCATTACTATAAATATCTAAGTGAACTAAAGCTCTAGTTTGATTTTGGTAATTGAGTGACTAGTGGACTAATACTTTTATAGAGAAGTTTAAACTATGGTCTGCAAGGCATGAAGTATGGTGGAGATGGTTATGACCATAAGATACAAGTGCTCAACAAGGTAATGTTGAAGAGATGAAGATGGTGGATGGATGAGAAGGATGAGCGGAAGCCGAGAGGCAAAGGTACAACCAAGTAAGGTTTTGCTTTTATCGACCGTAGTGTGTATAGAAGTGAATGGTCATGTTTAGGATATGTGGCAGAACTGCCCGAAATAACACGCTTTCGGAGGCGCTCGTCTTCCACTAGACACTAAGCACCTCGAAAGTGAGCTACATCGGACCGTTCCATCGAGCACACCCCAAAGGAAGAACTCGAAACAATCCACGTTTTACATCCAGAATCCAATAATGAGTACGAGTTTACAATACTTAGTCCATTTCATACAACAAGAGTTCTTGGAAATTATTTATTATAATACCAGAGTTCAGAGTGCGATAATTAAACAGTGGAATGAAAATAAATATTTAGCGGAAACGATACAAGGGTCCATCTATGCCCACCATAAGAATCCTCCACATAAGAGCTACTCCTCAAGTTGCACCTGCAATAGGGATAAAATAAACCCTTAGTACACAATGTACTCGCAAGACTTACCCGACTAGTGGGAACAGTTTCCCGACACTCAAGGATATGATAGGCAATATGAGTTTGTTATTTTCTTTTTGTTTGTGGAAAGCATTACTAATAGTTCGTCCTTACAGTCAAGTTTTATTAGCCATCATAATTACTTCATTAGCTAACCATTCTAGGTAAGCACTGTTCTACTTTCAAGCAAGGGTTGAGCAATCAGAACCATTTCACCATCTTTCATCTTCTAGTTCTTACTACGGTGCTAGACCATAGCCAAGTCGTACCGTCTCACGGAAATGGTGATTCGCGAACCAATGTATCCCAGCTGGGTGCCCCAAAACACATGCCCCCATTTGTACCCCAGGCACAAATAAGACCAACCCATTCCACTCCTGTCACGAGGTCCAGGTCCCCGTCCAAACTTGGATTCCAAGCCCCCACACTTGATACCCAGTCTCAACATGGTGCTGAGACCTCCACCTTTCCCTACCTCCAATCAGTCGGTCCGGAAAGAGCCAGAACCCACGACAAGAGCGTAACGAGTCTTCTCGCTCCCATAAGCAAGTATGTGCTCAGGATAATAAGTCTGTGACCTGACTACCATCCACAGCAATGGATGGTCCTTAATCGACACGAACAAGAAAAATAGTGTAACTAAGCTAAGCCCCATTGGCCGTGAGACACAACATGTTACACCCACCAATACCCATACCATATCCCTGCCCTGTCTCCATTTTTCCTTTCATCATTTTATTATAAGAGTAATAATAATCCCCTATTGTGAGCAACGACAAGTTACTCACACTACCGATGACCTAAGCATAGCATCTACTCTAACATGCACTAGTAAGACTCTTAGGGCAGGTATATCTATGCATGTGATTTCCATAAAATTCCTATAACATAAATGCACAACATATATATACGGTGAATTATAAAATAGAGGTTATGCACCAGGGCTTGCCTTGGGCAGGCGCGGTGTCAGCTGAGTCAGTCAGTGGTGGCTCCGGGACCTCCTCCTATACGAGAATCTCCTCCTCATACTCAACGATCTCCTCGAACTCATGATTGTCGGCGGTCACGATCTCCGCCAACTCATTCTCTACATGCATGCGATGATGATGCAACACTTACCATTTAGGCAACATCAACTCTTAAAATAAGAATATGCATACTAAGCTACTAAGATAGCTCTAATGACTAAGATACTAAGCTAACTATCATTTTCATCAAGCAAAGTGTTGGGTTCAACTAACAAACCCTTAGCTTGGCAATTTAAGGATATATCTTTATTTCTACTAGTGATCTAATGTATATTAAAACAAAGAGCATTTAACTACCCTAATGCTTAGTCTATTCTAAAGCTACAAAAATTACAATGAGCACATAACAATACAATGGAACTTTTGTAAAAATTTCAGGATCAAAACTATCATCAATTCACCACAAAAATTCCTACAATAATTAACTTAATATTATGAAGCACTTTTAAATGAGTTAATAGCTCCTAGTGTTAACACATATAAACATGAACTAAATACACCAACAGATAGATCACAATTTTAGGAACCTAACAAAATTTGTTTCACAATTTTTGGACACCTACACGAATTTATATTAATTACCAAAGATCAGTTCAGAATTAAATTATAAAACCATTCACAAATTCCTAAAAAAGAAAAACCAATCTCCCACGTGGCCCACACGCGCGGCCCACGTGACACGGCGCGCGCAGCGGCCCGCTTCCGCGGCCCATGTGAGGCTGGCCCATGGCGGGGAAGCCTGTGCGCTGGCATTTTTGCAAAAGAGTCCCTGATTTTCTTTTGAATCACACCTAAGCCCCAATACTATTTCTCCCTCTCTCAAATCTTTTCACTTAACCCCCTGACTTTCCTGGAATTCCCCACGCGCACCCTCGATGACTCAGCGCACGGCGGCGCGGCGGTGGTGATACAGCGCGGCCACGACGGCCACCTGGGACCTGCACCGACCCACCTAACGGGCCAGTCACCATCTCCGACCCGAGTGGCTACGCTAAGCGTTGATGCGGGTGACATGACTTGCCGGGGAAGGCTGCAGTGGCGCGTGGTCATCCACGATGGCGGTGCCACTATTCTGGTGAGCTGGGATAGCTACAGACCTAATTGGTTAGCGCGCAAGCATTAGGAGCTACCATGGACTAGGACAAAGCAACAGTTGGAGTGGAGGACGACGACTGATGGCTGGCCACGTGTGGCCGAGCCATGCGGCGGCGCACCATGGCGGCACGGTGACGTCAGCGATGATGGTGAGGCAATAGAGGTTCGGCTAAGGCGCGCAGGGTGAATAGGGGTTCGAGGTAAGTCTAGTGGTGTAACCAATTTGGCTCGAGGTGGTCAGATGGGAGCTGCCCTCGGTGATGGGTGGACTCGGCCTTATCTACATAGTGGCGGGGAAAAGCTCCAAAATTGAAGCTTGGCCGGGCACAATTCAAGGCAGGGTGGGAACGGTCGGCTAGGCGGCTTGACGGTAGAGCCAGAGACGCGACGAATCGGGCGATGGTGACTTCGCCCTGCTTGTTTTAATGGCGTGGCTCAGTCCACCATGGTAGTAGAGAAGAGAGAGGGGAGAGGGTAGGTTAGAGCTCAGCTCGTCCTCGCCTTGGCGGGGCACGACTGGCCACTAGCGAGTCGGCACACGTGCAAGCATTATGGGCCATCGCGGCCAGAGGGAACATGCACGCGCCCACGATCGGGCATGACATGTGCGGCCGCAGTGCCATAAATGGTGAGGCAACGACGCTGGTAGCAGGGACAAGGCCACGTGCGCGATGAGGCGAGCAGTAGCGGCAGTGGCTGTGCCACAGCACGAGGCAGGGAGGGTAGCAGTGCGGCAGCGTGTGGAGTAGTAGATCGGCAGAGTGGCAGTAGCAGCCGTCAGGGCGCAGTGGCCTACAGCTGGCTGGGTAGGCGGCCAGCGGTAGGCGTGGTGGCTAGTCGCAGCCAGACTGTAGCCAAGCCATGACCGAGCCAAGTCGACCTCAGCTGGCTAGCACGAGCGAGCACAGTATGACGACGTAGAGCGGCCACGCGTGGTGACCGCGCGCATAGGCCAGGCAGCCCGAGACTATGTTCGTGCACAGATTTTAAAGCGTCTCTCAACACTAATCCAACTCGGTTGCGGCTAAACCACCTAGACCATTCTGAAGGAGGTACATTAGGCTACCGTAAGTAGCAAAAACATAGCACTGACCTTAAACTAAATTTTTCAGAATTAATTCACCAACATAGCATTGCCATATTGTTATTGGACTTAAGAATTTTTCTAGGTCCTGAGCCGAATTTGATTTCAAGTTCCATTTTTAGGCTATTAGAAATGTTAGCTAGCAATGTTATTTTTCCACAACAAGTATTTCATTGTCATCTACAAAGTTTGTACTTTAAACTTTATTTAAGCATCACACACATGTTCTATAGTATCTTGTTCCATAAAAATTGGTTTAAAACCCTACTTGATAATTGCCGGAGTTATGGAATAGCTTCTCGTTTAGCATTTTATTGATCATTTTAGGTTGCAATACTTCATCTATTCATTCCATCACATGCATTATCACGTAAACAATGATGCTTATGACATGGTTTAGTAATTTATTTAGGGTGTAACACCAAGGGTGTTACAATAGCCATACTATAAAGAGAGAAATTCTTTTGTTAATATGGTTGTCTAAGTGCCACTAGGTGGTGGGCAACAATGCATATGTGTTAGGTCAAGTGGCGTGGTGAGGAAGCAACTGCAAACCTTTGAAAATGCTAACTTGATGCTAAAGATATTGGTATTCCTGTGGGAATCCATTTGAATTTAGTGCATTTGAAAAAGGTTTGAAAGGGGCACTCAATGGATATACTCACTGGAACTCTCCAGTGGAGATTACTGGAGAGTAAAGGTGCCCTGACCGGATTCGTCCGACGATTGCAACTAGATTTCTAGTGTTCACTGCAAGGCTTATCACCGAAGCTTAGATGTTGTTGCTAGACTATGTGTTTTTGGGTGAAGAGCACCTATTCTTTTGGTGCTCATTGGAGTTGGTTCATCGGAGAATAGCTTGACACATGACAAGATTCTGTGCTCATGGGAGATTTTTAAAGGGGGCATCGAAAGCCTGCAATGGGTGTCACCGAAGCTATCCATTGGTAGAAAGTTGCATCTCTATACTCTGTGGAATGCAACAGATCTCTCCAATGGATACAATAGAGACTACACTGGAGTGTCACTCTAGATGGTGTTTTGAACACACGGTTTTGGTCTAAGAGGCCACTGGATCTCTTTAGTGACAACAGAAGAGCTCAATCCAAGCCCTCACTACAATGCATCATGGTGAGCTCAATAGTTTCACCTACAACCAAGTTTTGGAATTTGTTAAAAGACCCAAGAACTACAATGTGATAATCACTAAGTGGGTTTTCCGAAATAAGCAAAATGAAGATAGTATTGTGGTGAGAATGCACAAGGTTACACTAAAATTGAGGGGTTCGACTTTGGTGAAATATTTGCACTAGCAGCTCAACTTGAGGCCATAAGGATATTGCTTGCATATGATTCCTCTCACAACATAAAGTTTTGTCAAATGGATGTGAAGAACACATTCTTGAATGGGAAGATCAATGACTTAGTTTTTATGGAACAAACGTCATGATTTGAAGATGACAAAAGACCCAACCATGTGTACAAGCTTAGCAAGGCTCCTTGTGAATTGAAGCAAACACCTAGAGCATGGTATGAGAGGTTGAGGGACTTCCTAGTCTCAAAGGCTTTCAAGATGGGAAAGGTGGCTAACACAACTCTCTTCACTAAGAGGATTGAAAATGATTCATTTGTGTGCCAAATCTACGTGGATGACATAACCATTGGATCAATAAAATCAAATTTTGTGAAGATTTTGGAGAAATGATGGAAAGTGAGTTTGATATGTCTATGATTGGAGAACTTAAGTTTCTTCCTTCAGCTACAAATCAAGCAATTAAGAGATGGTACATTTGTTAGCCGAGCAAAGTATTTGAAGGATATACTCAACAAGTTTGGGATCGAGCATGCTAAACCTATTAGAACACTAATGGACACTTGGATTTGGATGATGGTGGTAATATGGTAGATCAAAAGCAATATAGGTCAATGATTGGAAGTCTACTCTATTGACCACATCAAGACTAGATACCATGTTTAGTGTTTTAATGTGTTCAAGATTTCAAGCATCACCGAGTGCCACTTCACCACCATCAAAAGGATATTGATATATTTGAAGTTCACCCCCATTGTTGGTATTCAGTATCCTAAGGGTACTCAATTTGTGTTGGTTGAATCTTCAGTTTTGGATTATACGAGGTACAAGGTTGATAAGAAGAGCACCTCTAGCAGTTTTCAATTGCTAGTGAGGTCACTAGTATCTTCGTCCTTTAGTAAGAAACAAAACTCTGTTGCCTCAACTAGGGATGAGAATTCTCCATTCCATCCCTAGTTGAGGCAACGGAGTTTTGTTTGGGAGATATTCTCCCCAACCCCATCCTAGCTACAACCATCGTTGTGGAACTTTCCCCCATCCCAGCCCCTACGCGGGGATCTCCATCCCCGCTTCAACAACATAGAGTAGAGATGATGAATTCAAGGTGTAGGAGGACTAGGGAAGAAGGGATTGATGGGTTCAAACTTGATTTCTCCAATTCCTTAGGTCCTCCTTTGATCCAGTGGTGGAGACAGCCTCCTCTTTCTTATTCACTACAACTAAATCGTCCTCTCCCAACATGGTGGAGGGGTGGAGGCAGAGCTGCCCTCCCTTTTATGGTTTTCCTAATGGCGGCGATGGCAGTTCACCCTCCTCCTTATGGTGCCATTAGGGAAGGATCCATCCTCTTCTTCCTTGCACAACATGGATGGGCTCCCCCTCTTCTTTTCTATCCATGGCGGTGATGGATTTGTCGCCTTCCTCCCGGTTGGTGGCAGCGGCAATGACTTTGTTGCTACTCAATTAGGAAAGTAGAGACATGGGGTGGACGGGTGGTATTGGGTAAATGGTCATTTAGGAATTAGGGCCAGCGCTAGGCGTATTTGTGCTGGTGGGTTGTACGGGACCAAGAGTTGATGGACTGTAAATAGGGATGCAAGGAAACAAGGACGGGGGATGGAGAATCATCCCTACCTCCACTAGATCCGATAGGGATGGAATCTCTCTCATTTCCTTCCCCGTGGAGACAAAACTCTTCCCATCCCCATTTCATAATAGGGGAGTTCCCCATGGGGAATCAGAGATTGGGTCCCTGTTGCCATCTCTAGCCTCGACTATAGATTCATCACCCCTATTCTCCTTCTTGTCCGATCTGCTTTTGTTCTAACCACACTTCACTTCTATTCATCTATTGTGTGGCAATGAGATTGAGTCTATATCGGTGAATACATTTGAGTTATAATTTGTCCTTTTCTTTAATTAAGGAGTCAAACATACTATTGTAAATTTATATCCAGGAGTTGGTTTAACCATACTATTCGAATTTACTTCATTTTTCCATTAAATAGCTTATAGTTAGTGTGTTGGCTGCAAATAAAGATCCGTATTATTATTATTATTATTATTATTATTGTTGTTGTTGTTGTTGTTGTTGTTGTTGTTGTTGTTGTTGTTGTTGTTGTTGTTGTTGTTGTTGTTGTTGTTGTTGTTGTTGTTGTTGTTGTTGTTGTTGTTGTTGTTGTTGTTGTTGTTGTTGTTGTTATTATTGTTGTTGTTGTTGTTGTTGTTGTTGTTGTTGTTGTTATTATTATTATTACTATTACTACTACTACTAGTACTACTACTACTATTACTATTACTACTATTACTATTATTATTACTATTACTATTATTATTAGTATTATTATTATTATTATTATTATTATTATTATTATTATTATGCGACATCTTTTCATTACTAAGTCAAACGGAAAATTATGATACCAGAAACAAGTGATCCTAAAATTTTACAAGGACTATCACTAGTACGGAAATGGTGTTTGTGATAGTCCTTTCTTCAAGTGATCCTAATTGATACCAGAAACAAGTGATCCTAAAATTATGATACCAAAAACAAGTGATCCTAAAGAACAGACGTTAGTAGTAATAGAATTGTGGCCCAGGGCTATGAATCGTTAGTGGAAATACATCTCTACTGGCGCTTTGTTTAAGGTTATCACTAGTACAAATTCTCTTCACACTGGCAGTAGGCTTGAGACAACCGTTGATGTAAATCCAATTTATGATTTAAACTGGTGTTTATGAATCCTGGAAAATTATTTATGAATTCTAGAAAACAATTTACACTAGCGGTTTGTGTAAGCATACCACCAGCAACCTTAAAGCCAACTAGTAGTGTAAACATTTACATAGGCGATTTTGAAGTGATGCTAGTAAAATTTTAACTGGAGCCTATAAAAATGTTCCCTATACTATTATATGGAACTAATCTATTTTAGTGCTGGCAAAAGTTAGTCCTAGCAAAATATCATGCTATGTTCTATATGTTGCTCTAAGGGCTACTACTATATTAACATCTGATTCTTCCCTCTATGGTTACACGTAATATCTTCTAACTTCCTTAAATTCATGTGACAACGTGCAGAGTATTCACCTAGTGTAACTAGATGGCACCTCCAGTTACGTTTTAGTAAAGTACATACTCTACTGTTCATTCTTCAAGTCATTTCTTTTACACAAAAAAAATCTTCAAATCATTTCTAGTTGATAACAATTTTTCACAAAAAATACCCAATTTTCTTTTCCACCATATATTATTAAACAATTGCATGGATCATATTGCGATTTTCTTTATCGTCTACGGTTACAAAAAGGCTCATGAGACCTAGTTGCACAATTTGCGCTAGGGGAGCATGTAGAGCCAGCCAAGGGAACGAGCGTGACATCATGGGTTTATGCCTACCCATGCATGGTGATAGTTTCACCATGTGAAAAAGAAAAAGACCAAATTCAATAATGTTCTTAAAAGAAAAGGGTGGAAAAAACTTAGTGTTGACAACTAAGCCCCTATGGTGGTGACTTTATTAATCTCAGGATCTTTCGCTCATTTTTTGGAAGGTGGTCATAAGGCTAGAGTTTGCATGCTTTATTTTTTTGATCAGGTATAACTTGGACGCACACAACCCACACACTCCACACTCCACACTCACACCACACGCACACACACATGCGCGTCCGTACACATGTAAAGAAGAGATTGGCAGTCTAGCCTCCCGTGCGAAGAGATTGGAAGGCTCTCTATAGACTCACCGAACGCGCTTGTCAGGATCAATGCCCTCCTAAGTGAGTACCCAATATGGTAGTCCACCAAGGACTATTAGACTGGATACGCCCCTTAGTAGGTCATCCTGGTACACCTCCCATAAGATGTACATAGCAACAAGCCGTCATCTAGGATCATCCCAAGAGAGAGAGAGAGTACATCACAACAAAGATTAGGTTACATCACCGGTTCAAAGGTACTTAAGTTTACAAGCCTTAGTTCACAAACTTAGTTCATCACACATGGTCACGCATCACATGTCTACATCGAAGTCTAGCGGAAGTCTTTTAACATAACATAGTTTATTGATAACTGATGCATGGGTGTGCCACATCCACACATCTACGAAACATGAACTCCTTCACCACTCCTGATCCGGCTGGGACTTAGGAGCATAGAAGAAACCATGTAGGGGAGCTACATCACCTGCAAAACTTAAAATCATATAGGGTGAGTACTCAATTGTACTCTGCAGGACTTACTCAATATATTAAATAAGGATCATGCATTTAGGTAGTAGCAAGGAATGCTTGGTTTTGCATAAAAGCATTTGAATCATAAATAACAAGTGAATCTTGAGACTTAGCATTGCAAGCATAGCACGCATAGGTAAATAAATTAAGCAATTAGCAAGTTGGAACTCGATCTCCCACGAGTCCTGAATTCCAAAACCAACACTAGTCTGCATATAGAAGTTAGAACTTATTGCCTTCAAATAAATAATCTGCAGAGGGGTACAAGTTAACCCACTCAAAACAAGGGATATCGCCCATAAGACCCATCGGTACAAAAGGGATACCTCGATGTTTCAACCTTCCTCTAACCCGGCCAGAATATCACATGAAAGGTTCGATTGGTTCCTGATTAATGCTAATACCATCTATCGGTGATGCCTTCTTGCCAGTTCCATGGATAGTCTGGTCGCGATCAGTTACTTGGCTTTCCACTCTCATAACGGCAAGTGGTCTATACAATTTTATGTTCTTACCCACTATCACGGATACACGGTCCTTAATCGGTTAGCGAGCTATGTCATTCAAGAAATCACCACCTTCTTGACATGATCCAACCCCACACCGACCATTCATCAACACAAGTTCATCATTTGTCAAGTTTTAGGTCATTATCCATTAATGTTGCTTAGTGGACAATCATACTAAGCATGAATTAATAAAGAAATTCAAGCAATGGTTGAGTGTTGTGGCATCAACAAGGTATGATAGCTCAAGTAGGTAACTCTTGGTTGATCTAGTCATATAGTAACATATTGATGCAATAGATAACCATAGTTCATTATGCATTTAGCAAAGCATAGGGATGCATAGGGGCCTGCCTTGGACGTCATCACTTGGTTCGTCGGTTTCCACCGCTTGAGGTTCATCCTCAACCACGGCCTCCATGAGAATCTCATCACCTATACATGCATGATGCTTGATGAGTGCAAATGCATAAGGTGCATGCTATGGGATGTCATGCAATGATATTACTTAATTAAAGTTTGATTATGCATGCGTAAGTGTTCAAGTATACATCATTGGACTGTCGGCATGAATCGTCGGATAGTGCGGTATAACTGTCGGACCATCCGATGGTTCAGGGACTTAGTGAAAATAGAACACTAGGTTCTTCGGACTCTCCGTGACTGAGCAGGGACTCTTCGGTACTAGGTCTGTGTCTTTGGGAATTCTCTCTGGGTTTGGCTATAATTCAACAGAATGTTTCGTCAGGTTGACGGACCATCCATAAGGTTTGGTCTGTAAGGTACTGATGTTGCTAAGTGTTTAGGTTCATCGGAATGTTCAACCAGAGGTGACGGATCGTCCGGTAGGAACAAGTCACACTCGGGTTTCTTACTGACTCTGGCTAATAATTCAGTAGACACTCTGGTGAAATCGACGGACACTCCGTTGTACCAAGTCTATAGCCTAGGATCTCTGTCTCTAAATCATAATGCAATGGAAACTCCAATAAATACGTCGGACACTCCAGAGAATTATAATGTGTTCGGTTTAAGTGCATACTGACAGACATTCAGTGTTGACGGACACTCTGGCGAATGCGTCGGACTCTCCGTCAGATCAATGGCAGTGAACATTTCTACCAACGAGAAATCTAAATCTTCACCTATGGTACTTGCATATGTAAACCATCACTAGGTATGTTTCTAGTGTTCTATGGAGCATATATAGCTAGGTGAATCTATCTACTTTGGGTGCAAACTAGAGTTAGGTCACAAATTGACATTTCCTAGGTTTTGGCTCATGAAAGTGAAATCTAGGTTTTGCTTGGTTTGATTCATACCAAGGGCTGCAAAAGGAAGAAGAGATGTTGTCCAAGATGTTGGAGAAGCTGGATCTCCCCCTTGGCTGAAGGGACCGTGACGCCTAAGAGGGGGTGAATTAGGCGACTTAAAAATCTAACTCTAAACTATGGCCTCTTTTTCTACCCTTTGCAAAACCTATGCAAAGATAAACTATCTAAATGTGCAACTACGGTTTTGCTAATGTGTTGCTATCTCTACCGCAAAGGAGTAATGTAATCAAAGTAAATGCGGAAGCTAAAGAGCAAGGTAGAGATATGCAAACTCCCGTCGACGACTTTGGTATTTTTACCAAGGTATCGAGAAGCGCGCAAGCTTCCCCCTAGTCCTCGTTGGAGCCCCTCGCAAGGAATCCCTCGCAAGGGCCAAGCGCCCGGTTGGGTAACTCCGTGGATAGCCTCGGGCCTTCCCCACGCGCAAGTGGGTCTCCGACGTGCCTTCCGGCAAGCCTCTCCCGGATGCTCCCCGCCGTCTTCACTATCAAGCTTCTGGCCAAAACGCCGTGGGTCTTGTTCCCTCCGGTACACGGTGGCGGCCACACCACAAACACGGTTGGTGTGATCTTGCAAGACTACAAGCCCCTCTGATGTACAACAATGGTGCGCGCAAGCACCGAGTGGTAAGAGGTATGCAAACCTCACTAAACACTAGGCCTAAACCTAGAGCAAGCGCATAAGCGGTGGTCTAATCAACCTAAGCACTTTGCAAAGCACCTACGCTAATCACCTAATGAATCACTAAGCACTATGCAAGTGGAGATCACTAAAATGGTGTATCAACACCCTTGGTATGTTTTCTCAGCTCCACACACTCAAATGGCCGGTTGGGGGTTGTATTTATAAGCCCCACTGAGAAAGTAGCCGTTGGGGTCGAATTCCCGTGAAACTACTGCTGATCGGACGCTGAATCGTCCTGACCGGACGTGTCCGGTCGTCCCGACCGTTGAGGCGGCAATATACTGATCGAACGTTGGCCAGCGTCCGGTCACCTGCCACCGGACGCGTCCGGTCATAGATTTGCCGCTCTGGAACCTTACTGTACTCGATCGGACGCTGCTGTCCTACGTCCGGTCTGTTGCCGCCAACGTCCGGTCTAGTGTTCGGTTGCCTGTCTGCTGAGTCCTCTGCCCAGCGTCCGGTCGCTTGTCCAGCGTCCAGTCCAGCGCCCAGTCACCTCAGTGAGCTCGTTTCTTCGTGATCTTGCGTACGGCTTGGTTCCAATCTTCATACTTGGACTTTGCTTGATATCTTGGGTCTTCTCTTATGCTTCTAAGGTCTTTCTTAAGGTGTTGATCATCGGATCACTAGGTCGCCTTCGTTCAAGTCACGTCTTGCACCTTATTGAACTACAAAATAAACACTTGCAAATTCATTAGTCCAATTTGGTTGTGTTGGTCATCAAACACCAAAATCCAAAGTAAATGGGCCAAGGGTCTATTTTCCTTATAATCTCCCCCTTTTTGGTGATTGATGACAACACGACCAAAGCAAGCAAATGATAAGAATTTGGAGATTAAAAACTACCTACTTGCTAGGATGCAATGCAAAGGGCAAGGTTATATGATACTAATTTACAGATACCAATTAAAACTTTACTTGGGCCAAGGGTCCATTTTCCTTATAATCTCCCCGTTTTGGTGATTGATGACAACACGACCAAAGCAAGCAAATGATAAGAATTTGGAGATTAAAAACTACCTACTTGCTGGGATGCAATACAAAGGGCAAGGTTATATGATACTAATTTACAGATACCAATTAAAACTTTACTTAAAAGCTTGTCTTGCCCTTGCAAATGTCCCCATGTGATATTATGGATTAAAGCCTAGCTTTCTAAAAAATTCTCCCATTACTTAGACTAATCCATAATTCACTTTCCTCCCTTTCTCGGACTATTACTACTTGTAACTAAATGCTTGTCTTTGGTCCTTCAAATTCTCCTCCTTTGGCATCAAACACCCAAAAAAGAATACATTAGTAGCACAAGGGAGGGTCAAACTTTGTGAACCAAATGAAGAATTTGATTAGCATGGAATAGGTCACAAAACTTGACTATCACATTATATAGACTAAGCTCCCCCTAAATTTATGCATACATATGATAAAAAAACAAAGCATATGCATAATTAGCAATTTATTGCACAAGAGAGGTTAATCTATATAATGCATGGAGAAAGCAAATAAATATCAAAGTGAGATCAACATGGTGATATCGGTTTAGAAATACCACATGTGAAAATCAATTTGATTTCTACCAATTGAAGTATAATGCTTTCCTCCAGGGACTCCATTTTCCTTGCAATGAGACTACTACACACAAGATAAGCTTGAAAAGGTGTTAGTCTCAAAGCATCCAACTTGTAGATTAAGCTCCCCCTAAATTTGTGCACACAAGTGTTGAATACTTGTAAAATTTGTGCACATTGATTTAAGTATCAAAATACAACTTGAAAGATGATATTTGGGAGAGATTATCTACAATTTGGACTTTGGCACATATTAGATAAATAATTGTAAAACAAGCTATGTGCCGTGCTCCTAAACAATTTTAAACCATGTAGGTTTGCTCCAAGGGTTGATAATGAAACCGAGCAAGCCTACCATATGATATACCTATTGAATGCATGACAAAAGATTTAAGCATGTAAATGCAAACATAGGCATGAAAGATAACTAGATGCTAAAAGATATCAATTATAGGGAAATTTAAATCTAATACTGATTGAAGTAAATTGAATCTAGTTACCTAACATGGGAAGGGGAATTTGGGTCCATAGTATTCACTAACCCACTTGGCAATGATTTTGTCCATCATGATGCACCCCAAGAAATGCACCCATACTTTGCCAAGTCTCCAAATTCCCCGTAGTCCATTGGACTTCTTACTTCCCTTTCGGGATCCAAACCTTCATGGTCCTCTTCATGTTGGAAATGATCTCCTTTGGCACCCAAAAGCATTTGACCCCATTGTTGGGTTGCTTGTTCACCTTGATGGCCACCACCTTGTTATTTTTCTTTTTCTTCAAGAGATAAGGTGTGGAGGCCTTCTTGTCCACCTTGTTGGTGTAGGTGTTGGAGAGCTTGCTTGTTTGCTTTTTCTCTTTCTTCTTTGCTTCTCCCCCATTCTTCACCTTGCACTCATAGGATTTGTGACATTCCTTGTGGCACACGTAACAAACCACGGTTTGTCCTTCATCAAGCTTCTTCACTCCCTTGACGGTGTTATCTTGATGAAGTTGGGTTCGCTTCGCCTTGCCTTTCACTTGAGTCAAGTCCTTGGTGAGGCGAGCTACTTCTTGCTTGAGTTGCTCATTCTCCTTTGCAACCTCTTGTGTGCATGTATCTACAACAACTTTCTCAATACAAACTTAGTTGCACAAAGGTGAGTCTAGACATAGATCATTGCAAGAAGTAGAGGCATCCTTTTTAGACATGTTAAAGATAGAACTTTTCTTTTTAGATGCCTTGGTGGAGGTAGGACTAACGGCTTCAAGATTAACAACTTTATTAGTTAGTTCATCACAATGTTTGCACATGGTTTCCATTTTTGCAAGCAAACTTTTATAAGCATCTTGTGAGCTAGCTAACTTTTCTTTTAATTTTTCATTTTTCTTTACAAGTTGCTCATCATTTATTGTACATTCATTTGTTGTTGCACTAGCCTTTAGTTGCTCAATTTTAGTAGATAGTTCAACATTGAGATTAGCAAAGTTCTCATATTGTTCAAGCAAAGTTTTGTATGCTTCTTGTGAACTATCTAGCTTTTTTTAAAATTTTTGAGCTTCTTTTGTTGACTAGTGCAAACTTTAGCATATTTAAGATTTTGTTGCACAATTTCATCATAAGAAGGCATATCATCATCACTATCACTCTCACTAGAGGATGAGCTTTCGTTATCTCGTGCCATAAGGCACACACGAGAAGAGCTTGATGATGAGTGCTTGCGGCCTCGCCTCTTGTGATGGTGTTCTTCTTCACTTGAAGAATCATCCCATGATCTTATTGAGGTGAGGGCTTGGTTCTTGCATGCCTTCTTCTTTGTATTGGGTGTGGGCTTGTTTGGACAAACTTCCACAAAGTGTCCCAACTCGCCGTATCCATAGCATCCTCTCTTTCTTTGCTCATTTCTTTGATTTGTGAAAATGAGATCTTGAATTTGGATGGGCACACCCTTGACATTGAGTCTTTGGATCATCTTCTCCACCTTATTGATTAATTTGATTGATTCTTCATTAAGGTCGGAGGTGGAGGAGGAAGATTGATCATCACTTGAATCTTCATCATCACCATCACCGTCCTCATCTTCTTCTTCATCTTCACTTGAGGAGCTTGAGCTTGAGCTTGTCTCAACATGCTTGCCCTTTATCTTCTTTTTCTCGCTACATGCGAGAGCTTTGCCTTTGCTTGATAAAGAAGCTTCTTCTTGACCCATCTTACGTGACATTTCAAATACCACTAACTTGCCGATGACTATGCCCGAGGTCATGGTGCTCAAGTTCTCCATGTTGTGAAGGATGGTGATGATGCTTGCATATTTCTTTTGTGGTAGAACGAAGATGATCTTCCTCACGATGTCCACATCATCTAGCTTTAATAATCCTGTTGAATGGAGCTCATTGATAATTAGATTCAATCGAGAATATATATCACGAACAAGCTCATCATCATTCATAGCAAAGGAATCATAATTTTGCTTAGGTAGACAATGTTTTTGCTCACGGACATTACTTGTGCCATCATGGAGCTCTTGGACTTTTAACCAAATTTCATGTGCCGTATTTAAGGTGAACACTTGGTTAAACACATCCATGCTAAATGATTCAAATAAGCAATTCTTAGCTCTAGCATTAAAATGCATTTCTTTTTCGTCACCCTTTGTGGGCTTTTCGGGATTCTTAATGGGTTTCATCCCGTCACGAGTGACTCTCCATACACCTAAATCAACCGCCTCAAGGTGGCAAGCCATTATAGCCTTATAATAAGGGAAGTTAGTGCCGTCAAAGTGCGAAGGCCTAGAGGTATCCATCCCAACCACTCTAAATGGCGTCGGCTCAACGGCGGTTAAGCCAAAGGTTCAAATTGAGCCAACCGGCTCTGATACCAATTGAAGGGACCGTGACGCCTATGAGGGGGGGGTGAATTAGGCGACTTAAAAATCTAACTCTAAACTATGGCCTCTTTTTCTACCCTTTGCAAAACCTATGCAAAAGATAAACTATCTAAATGTGCAACTACGGTTTTGCTAATGTGTTGCTATCTCTACCGCAAAGGAGTAATATAATCAAAGTAAATGCGGAAGCTAAAGAGCAAGGTAGAGATATGCAAACTCCCGTCGACGACTCCGGTATTTTTACCGAGGTATCGAGAAGCGCGCAAGCTTCCCCCTAGTCCTCGTTGGAGCCCCTCGCAAGGAATCCCTCGCAAGGGCCAAGCGCCCGGTTGGGTAACTCCGTGGATAGCCTCGGGCCTTCCCCACGCGCAAGTGGGTCTCCGACGTGCCTTCCGGCAAGCCTCTCCCGGATGCTCCCCGCCGTCTTCACTATCAAGCTTCCCTACCGAAACGTCGTGGGTCTTGTTTCCTCCGGTACACGGTGGCGGCCACACCACAAACACGGTTGGTGTGATCTCGCAAGACTATAAGCCCCTCCGATGTACAACAATGGTGCGCGCAAGCACCAAGTGGTAAGAGGTATGCAAACATCACTAAACACTAGGCCTAAACCTAGAGCAAGCGTATAAGCGGTGGTCTAATCAACCTAAGCACTTCGCAAAGCACCTACGCTAATCACCTAATGAATCACTAAGCACTATGCAAGTGGAGATCACTAAAATGGTGTATCAATACCCTTGGTATGTTTTCTCAGCTCCACACACTCAAATGGCCGGTTGGGGGTTGTATTTATAAGCCCCACTGAGAAAGTAGTCGTTGGGGTCGAATTCCCGCGAAACTGCTACTGACCGGACGCTGAATCGTCCCGACCGGACGCGTCCGGTCGTCCCGACCGTTGAGCCGGCAATATACTGATCGGACGTTGGCTAGCGTCCGGTCGCAGATTTGCCGCTCATGAACCTTACTGTACTCGATCGGACACTGCTGTCCTGCGTCCGGTCGGTTGCCGCCAACGTCCGGTCTAGTGTCCGGTTGCCTGTCTGCCGAGTCCTCTGCCCAGCGTCCGATCGCTTGTCCAGCGTCCGGTCTAGCGTCCGGTCACCTCAGTGAGCTCGTTTCTTCGCGATCTTGCGTACGGCTTGGTTCCAATCTTCATGCTTGGACTTTGCTTGATATCTTCGGTCTTCTCTTGTGCTTCTAAGGTCTTTCTTAAGGTGTTGATCATCGGATCACTATGTCGCCTTCGTCCAAGTCACGTCTTGCGCCTTATTGAACTACAAAATAAACACTTGCAAATTCATTAGTCCAATTTGGTTGTGTTGGTCATCAAACACCAAAATCCAAAGTAAATGGGCTAAGGGTCCATTTTACTTACAATCTCCCCCTTTTTGGTGATTGATGACAACACGACCAAATCAAGCAAATGATAAGAATTTGGAGATTAAAAACTACCTACTTGCTAGGATGCAATGCAAAGGGCAAGGTTATATGATACTAATTTATAGATACCAATTAAAACTTTACTTGGGCCAAGGGTCCATTTTCCTTACATTGGCGACTCGAAATCTTCTTGTTCTTGGCCCCTTCTCCTCCAGCTCCTTGTGGTGAGGGTGAGAGGGCTCCTCCCTCTTTCAACCCCAACCTCTTGTGGATGAGAGCTTCTAGGTGATCTCCATGGCCCTCTCTTGCTGCTGCAACTTCAATCCTCCCCTCCTTTCCTTCTCCTTCCCTTCCTTCTCCTTGCTTGAGTCTGTGAGAGAGTGTAGAGAGAGAGGGATGAACTAGAGAGAGAGTGAGAGTGTGAGAGTAAATGGGTGAGCTAGTAAGGCTTTTGGTTTGGGTGCTCTACGAGCTGGACATGTGTTATGACAAGTGGGGCCAAGTGAGATCCTAAAGTGACACCTCACATCTACTGCATGGGTTGGTATACTGGATAGTCCGCGGTTCTGTCGACCCATCCGATGGTGTCGAAGTTTAACTAACAGTGCAGATGATGTGGCGGATAGTTCGGTAGTGCTGGTGGACTGTCCGTCAAATCAATAGTGAGCAGACTGAATGCAAATTTCAGTGCAGTCTAGTTTCTAAAATTTGGATTTCAATTGCAATGATGCTCATGATGCTGATGATTTTAGGTGTGTCAAGACCGAGTCGTGACGGCACATCCGTGCGTGTACCCTAAATTTTCTAGAAAAATCCAGAAAAAGGTGCGACAACCGATTTGAACCCTGATGGGTAGTGTCCCACTGGACAGACCTACCACTGGACCATATGCCCATTCGCTACTTCATTTAGGTAGTACTACAAACATCTGTCTAAGGTGGGGCTAGAGTTTGCATGTATCATGTATATATGTTTCATGAAAATGAAAAGGGCAAAAGAAGCTTTGAGATGTTGACTCAATATGGTAGAAGAAGAGAGTCTTTGTTTTTACAAGAAACACACATAATTCCATCGGTACTACTACAAACATCTGTCTAAGGAATTCAAATGCAACACCCTAGAACTGAGGTAAGGATCTCTAGGCATCCTAACGACATTATATATTGGCACTCATCATCACTTCACCATTCTTGTGAGTTGTTGTCCACTTGTACTATCTATGCCATGAGAATCTATGTTAGGAAATGCTAATATATAGTCCATTTCATATATGACTCAAATTACCTTACATGCATATACAGATATAAATATATAGAGACACATTCTTGCTTTCGGTATGCATACATATATAATTCCAGCAATATATAGTAGCCAGCTAGGTCGCTATTCCTAGCTTTATTTTGTTTGTATAAGCATATATAGACATTTGCTTGGGCAGACGATTATTGTAGCTTTTGCTGATGGCCTACGCCTGGGCTCGGCACCGACCCGCCGGCCATATCTCTTGTCAATTCTTGGGAAGGGCTCGGTAAGCTCTCCTTGACGTGCGCTTGATCTGCTCGTGCCGCATGCTTGTTACTTGGCGCCATCCTAGCTTGTAGCACGGACGACGATGCTGTCAACAAGAGAAGCACGAACACAATTTTGTGTGAGGAAGCCATGAGAACTCTGAAAGATCGAGAGCCTTTGGTAAGCTAGCTATATCCAGAGACCAGCTAGCTACTCGCCTACTCCTGTTATTGGTGCTAGTTGTGAGAGACGAATGTGTTTGTGTGTTTTGCAATGAGAATGTGAGCGGCTTGGCCATGTATTTATAGGCCAGCAAGCGCGTGCAATCTCTGTGTGCATGTTGTAACACGGCCTCGGCGGGTGGCGAAGGCCTCTGACGGCGAGGTGTCACCAAGGCGTCTTCGACCGTCTTAGGGCGGAGATCTGGCGCTGACTAAAGGAACTTTCCTGGCTATGCTCGTAGGGCGCTGCACGAGGCTCAGCGAGCCTGTCGCGGATTCCGCCCGGGCCAGGCACAGACATCTCCGGCCGCTCAGGCGGACGCCGCCCCGCTTCGTCTGACGGGCGTCTCTGGCGCTGAGGGCGGAGGCCACCCCGCTTCGGCTGACGGGCGTCTCCGGCGCTGAGGGCGGAGGCCGCCCTACCCCCGAACTAATCAAACAAACAATCTTGCCTAAGTGTGTGCAGGTACCTAAGCGCAGGCGCCTATGGTCCGCGCGAGCGCGAGCATGGCCCCCGCGCGGCCGGGCGGAGACCTACGGATGATGTCTCCGACCGGACCAGCGGAGAGCCGCATAGGCAACGGCGCCCCCCTGAAGACGGAGGCCAACGTCGGGAACCCAGGCCTCTGGGCCGAAGACCGAGGCACGGTGGGCCGATCGCTTATGGAGGCCCATTGCTTGAAGACGGTGTGGCAGGATTGCCTCGCAAACAAGAGACTAGTGGCAGAATATTCCAGGAATGTACTGTAGCAGTTGAGGGGCATTGTAATAAATTCTGTCAAGAAGTAGTTGAGCCCTATAAATAGGGAACACTTGTAACGGTGCAGGGTGGTGGTGGATGAATTAATGAAACCTTAGCTTTTCGTGCCAGTTTCTTACACGCCCACCTGTCGTGCCTATCCCGAGCCTCTGCCCGAGGGCGACGCTCGGCGAGCGGAGGCCTCTGTCTCCACGCTGTCTGAGACCACTAGTCTCAACATTGGCGCCCACCGTGGTTTGGCCAAGGCAAACCAACGATGGCAGGGAAAAGAAAAACCACCACCAGAGCAGCAGCGACCACGGGTCAGCGAGGAAGGCCTAGGCGCAACACTCGTAGCACCTACGCAACCTCGCCAGTGGAGGATGACACCAGAGCAGATGCCCAGGGTCAACCACCGGAACCCCAAGATCCAGAGATTCAAGATCCGGAGGCCCAACCAAACTCAGCCACAACACCCGAGCAAGAACTGCAACAGCTGCAAGCACAATTGTAAAGAGCGCAACAAGAGAGGGACAGAATGGCAGCAGCATTCGCAGCTAATCTGCAAGCTATTCAAGCATCAGCACAAGCAGCAGAAATAAGGCAGCAGTTGGCAGTCCTACATGCTGAGATGCTAAGTATGCAGCATGCAGTACCAGCGTTAACCTCTGCAATCCCAGCCTCCGCAGCAACACCAACTGCAACCATGCTACAAGGCCCTCCGCCAGTGATCAGCCAACCCACGATGCCATCTCAGGTGATGCGGAGGCCTATCGATCCCAAGTCCCCACTCTCTGAAGGCATACAATAGTCGCCATGGCCAACAACGTACAAGCCAATCACACTACCAAAGTTCAACGGAAAGACAGACCCACATTAGTTCATTATGAGTTACGAGGCAGCAGTAGCCTCCACCGGCGGAGACGACGCCGTCTTGGCAAAGTCATTTGTCATTGCAGCCGAAGGCGACGCACTGGCTTGGTATTCTATGCTCAAACCAAGCACAGTCTATTCTTGGGAGAACCTCTGGGACAAGATATTGGCAAACTTCAAGGGGCTAACAGCACAGTCGCTGACTTCCACAGATCTGTTCCAGTGCAAGCAAATGCAAGGAGAGACACTATACGACTACTTCCGGAAATTCGTGCAACTAAAGGCGAAGGCACCAGACGTCCTAGACGAGATCGCCATTGAAGCAGCGATCAAAGGCATCCGAATTAGGCCGTTCGCAGCACACCTAGCAAGAAAGAAACCAACTTCCATACAGCAATTGTATGACGAATTCGAGACATACTGCAGATGAGACAATGACCTCCGTAAAAGGCTGGAGGAGCAAGGTCAAAACAGACAACAAAACAGCAGCCAAAATTCCTAGAAAACCTATACGAACCAGAATGCATCAAATCAGAAACCAGGCCAGGGGCAAGTGCTCAGCATCGAGGGTCAACCTCACCCCGAGCAAGGGCAACAGGCAGCACCAACACGGCCAGAGACACAGACAAGGAACCAAGGTTGGCAAGGTTATCAAGGCAAAAACTGGAACAAAAACCAAAGCCAGAAACAACACAGGCCATATTACGTTTTTCACGGTGAAAATGCAGGGCACAACACCAAAGATTGTCCGAAGACAAAAGAAACACAGAAAAGGATGAAGAACAAGCAGACTGCCCAACCTCCGACACAGCAGAGCGCAAGAGAGGTCAACACCACCTACACAACTGGCCACCAGCAGTACTGCCCAATGTACCTAGCGCTAAACGCAACCCAAATACATCCCTCCACACTGGCCTCTGCATATTACCCAAACTTCCTACCAGCATGGCGGTCATCGCCTTCGCAGCAGCCTCCGGCGGGCAACTACAGGTCGGAGGCAAGCCTGACCTACATAAACCCAAAATCTCCCCATATAACCTACCTCGAAACAAACCCACTAGAACAAAACCAAATAAGGTTCGAGCCTCCGCCGCAACAGCACCACATGCAGCAACTGCCTCCACCGCCACCTCACAACCAACCACCAGCACCAAAAAAATGAGCCAAACCAAGAAAACCAAGTCAACCCCCATGGACCGCTACCAACAATAGGCAAGATACTACCAATCGCCGAAGGATCATCAATGGAGTTTCAAACAAAAAAATAGAAAAAGGATCACCTCTGCCTGGTAAACAATGTAGCAGTCCAAGGCCCAACAAAACACACAGATTGGTCCAGAGTCCCAATCACCTTCACAGAAGAAGATCTCTAGATAGGGAGCTACCCTCACGCAGACGCAATGGTGATCAAGACCAACATAGCAGCATGGGAGATAAGCAGAGTACTGATCGACACTGGCAGTTGAGCAGATATCATCTTCGCAAATACCTTCGACCAAATGAAGCTCAGCAGAAATCAACTACAGCCCTCCGAATCCCCTTTAATAGGATTCGGAGGCAAGCAGATACAAGCATTAGGAAAAATCTCACACCCAGTGTCGTTTGGAACCCAAGCAAATGCTAGAACCGAGTACATAACCTTCGACGTCGTCGATCTGTATTACCCATACAATGCCATCTTGGGCAGAGGATTCACAACCAAATTCAACGCAGCCCTGCATATGGCCTACCTGTGCATGAAAATACCAGCACTCCATGGTATTATCACAGTCCGAAGCAGCCAGAAAGAAGCAAAAAACATAGAAAAAGCTATCTACAGAGCCCAAAGAAACATCAATGCAGTCGAGTCGGCAGACAAAGAACTAGAGCCTCCGGATATGCCCAGAGGAAAAACAGATATGGCATGTCAAGAAGAGACAAAGCTGATCCCTCTAGAAAAGGAGTTACCAGACAGAAAAGTAACAATCAACTCATAATTGAGCAAGGCAGAGGAGGAAGAGCTCATGGAAACTCTAGTAAAAAACAAGGACATCTTCGCCTGGTTAGCCTCCGACCTCTAGGGAGTCAGCAGGGACATCATACAGCACGAACTGGATATCAATGAAAACATGAGACCAAGAAAGCAGAAATAGAGAAAAATGTCGAAGGACAGAATCCTAGCAGCAAAGGCGGACGTGCAAAGATTGCTAGATGCAAAAGTGATCAGGGAAGTAAAGTATTCAGAATGGCTTGCAAACGTAGTACTAGTACCAAAGAAGAATGGCAAAATGAGAATGTGCATAGATTTCACAGATCTGAATAAATCTTGCAAAAAAGACCCTTTCCCATTGCCAAGAATAGTTGCCTCCATCGACAAGGCAGCCAGATGCCAGAGGTTCTCTCTCCTCGATTGTTTCTCTGGGTATCACCAAATCTGGATGAAAAAAGAAGACGAAGACAAGACAAGTTTCACCACTCCATTCGGGACATATTGCTACACCAGAATGCCAGAGGGCCTCAAAAATGCCGGAGCAACCTTTGCCAGAATGATAAAGGAAGTTTTGGGCTCACAACTAGATAGAAACATCATAGCCTACGTCGACAACATAGTGGTCATGAGCAAGAACAAGAATGATCATGTCTCCGACTTACAGGAGACCTTCGCCAACCTCAGGACAGCTAGCCACCGCCTCAACCCAGAAAAATGTATATTTGGAGTCACAAAAGGGAAGATGCTCGGTTATATCATAAGCAGCGAAGGCATCAAAGCGAACCCGGACAAAACCAGAGCAATAATGACAATGGCAGAGCCCAAAAACAAGAAAGAAGTGCAAAAGCTGACGGGAAGAATAGCAGCGCTCAACAGATTCATCTCAAAATCAGCAGAACGTAGCCTACCCTTCTTCCAAGCCATGAGGGGTGGAGGCAACTTCGAATGGGGGTCCAAGCAGTCGGAGGCATTTCATAACTTGAAAGAGTATCTGGCAAACTCACTGATGGTCTCCGTCCCCGAGAATCGAGATGACCACCTATTGTTTGTATGTGGCGGCCTCAAACCATGCAATCGGTAGCAGATTTAATTCACGAGCTAGAAAAAGAATCAGGCAAAACTCAAAAACCAGTTTATTTTATCTCAGAAGCACTGTCCGGAGCCAAGCTAAACTACACAGAGGTAGAGAAAGTTGCCTACGCAGTACTGATGGCATCAAGAAAACTAAAGCATTATTTCCAAACCCATGAAATCTCAATTCCAACATCGCTGCCATTGTAAGACTTGCTCAGAAACAAAGAAGCCTCCGGTAGAATAGGCAAATGGGCTACAAAGCTATCACAGTTTGGTATCTCGTATGTCCCCAAAACAGCAATCAAATCACAAGCATTAGCCGATTTTGTAGCAGATTGGACACCTCCGACAGAGCCCAAGGTACAACCAACCACTCAAGGCTGGATAACATTCACGGATGGAGCCTAGGGCCAAGCCAGAGCAGGAGCCTCCGCCGTCCTAACGGCACCCTCTGGCGTCAGACTGAAATACGCAGCAAGGCTAGAGTTCAAATCAACAAACAACATAGCAGAATATGAAGGCCTGATCTTAGCACTGAGCAAAGCAAAGGCCCTAGGGGCAAAAACATTGACAGTCAAAATAGATTCTCAAGTGGTCACCGGCCAAGTAGAGAAAGAATACACAGCAAGAGAGCCAAAACTCATCAAATATCTATTCGTTGTCAGAAATTTAGAGCGGAGATTCGAGGGCTTCACCCTAAAGCACATCCCAAGATCAGAAAATGCAGAGGCAGATGAATTGGCAAAGGTCATGGCGGACAACAACGCCACGCCACCAAACACTTTTTTTTTACAGAGATCTTGAAGTCTCCGCAAATCATGGAGACATCTAAGGTGCTAAAGCCCATACTACACCTGCAAAATGAAGATTGGAGAAAGGCAATAACAAAATTCCTAGAAGGCAAAGCCACCGAAGAAGATGAAGCAAAAGCAGCAAGAATATAGGCCAGGGCAAGAAATTACACAATCATAGATGGTGTACTATACAAGAAAGGAGTAGTCCAGCCTCTCCTCAAATGCATATCGCAGAGCGAAGGCATAGAGTTGCTTCAAGAAATACACTCAGGAATTTGCAGGTCGCACATTGGCTCTAGAGCTTTATCAGCAAAGGCAATAAGGCAAGGCTTTTATTGGCCAACACACATACAAGACGCAGAGCAGACAATCAGAACATGCAAAGCATGCCAAACATTCTCTCCAGGGCAGTCAAAACCATCGTCGAAGACCCAGCTTATACCTCCGACATGGCCGCTACAAAGATGGGGTATGGACCTGGTCGGCCCATTACCACCATCCCAAGGAGGAAACAGATTCACAGTAGTGGCAGTAGAATATTTTACAAGATGGAAAGAGGCAAAGCCGCTAGCTAAGATAACCTCAAAAATTGTCAGAAAATTCTTCTGGCAAAACATCATTTGCAGATTCGGTGTACCGAGGATTTTAACAGTAGACAATGGAAAACAATTCGATTCAGAGAACTTCAAAGAATTCTGCAAAAGCATTGGGACAAAACTAGTCTTCGCCTCAGTATACCACCCAGAGTCCAATGGTGCTGTGGAAAGAGCAAACAAAATAGTGTTTTCAGTAATATCAAAAACATTGCTGGCCCTACGCAAAGGAAAATGGGTAGATGAATTACCCAGAGTGATTTGGTCACACAATACATCTATCTCAAGAACATTAGGATTCACACCATTCAAACTGCTTTATGGAGAAGAGGCCATGATGCTGGAAGAAATCAAGCACGAAAGCCTCCGCACAACGAGACAGCTAATGTTGCAAGATGAAGAATATGCAAAAGAAACAATAGAAGCCATAAGACTGGAAGCAGTCGAAAGCGTTGCAAAATATCAGTCCCAAACCAAGAAGTGGAGAGACTCTCAGGTGGTAAGGAAAGACATAAAACACGGAGACCTCATGCTCAGAAGAAAACCCAACACACAACTTGTTGGTAAACTGCAACCGAAATGGGAAGACCCATACACAGCAACGGCAGCAGGCCGCCCTGGCTCTTTCTACTTGACCGACAACGAAGGTGTCACGACAACCCACACCTGGAATATTGACAGCCTCCGCAGATATTACATCTAGGCAGTGTACCAAAGGGCAACCTCCGCAAATAATAAGCGGAGGCCCCTCCGTTCATTTACCTTTCAGTTTTTTTCTCTTCAACCCAAAAAATGTAAAAGAGCATGTACTCTTTTCCTCACAGGGGAACTCCAAGCGGAGATGAGATTTTTAACGAGGCAGGCTCAATGTAAAAATCCTCTACAAGTATAAAGAGGTAATCCCCCAAAAGAACGCTTGAAAAGTCCGAAACCGAAAGCGGCCAGCTCTGGCGCCGCAATATTCGGTGAACAATAATAAGCAAAGGTCCTTTCAAAGCGCCGGCCATAGGCATTGGCAATTTGAAACGACCTCTATGGCCAAACAGGCCTCCGACCCTTGACAAAGACCTATCCAAATTCAGGCATCAAAGCAGAAATCAACTTGGCCAAACAGGCCTCCGACCCTTGACGAAGACCTGACCAAATTCAAGCATCAAGGCAAAAACAACCTTGGCCAAATAGGCCTCCGACCCTTGACAAAGACCTGTCCAAATTTAGGCATCAAGGCAGAAATCAACTTGGCCAAACAGGCCTCCGACCCTTGACGAAGACCTGACCAAATTTAGGCATCAAGGCAAAAACAACCTTGGCCAAACAGGCCTCCGA
Organism: Miscanthus lutarioriparius; assembly: GCA_904845875.1. Lineage (NCBI taxonomy): Eukaryota > Viridiplantae > Streptophyta > Magnoliopsida > Poales > Poaceae > Miscanthus > Miscanthus lutarioriparius. The sequence goes on from CAJGYO010000016.1 coordinate 54,253,765, forward strand.
CCTTGACGAAGACCTGAACAAATTCAGGCAGTAAGGCAAAATCAACCTCGGCCAAAACAGGCCACTGAAATTAACAAAAAACCAACCCAAGCATCAGGGGCAACACCATTATGGCGCTAGAACCAGGAAGAAGGTCTCCGCCATCGAAAACATCAAAACGAGGACAAGGTCTGACAAAACCCTGTCACTTAGGCACTAGGCCTATTTACTTCAAAAGATCTCAAAAGACACGAATAATACAACCAAGATATAGACCATTAAAGCCAAGATACGTTCCAACAAACAACGTACCAAAAATTTAACAACCAAAAGCCGCCACCCCACTATAAAACGGGTTCCCCCAACGCCCTTAAAACTTCAGTCAGCATAAGGCGCAAGGGGGGAAGAAGGCAGAGCACAAACACAAGCCACAGCAACAGCCATGGAGGCAGGGGTCTCCTTAGATATCTAAATCGGCCATAGATATTGTACGAAAACTTGTAAAGTCGGAGGCACCAGTAGACGGTCGGAGGCAGTGGGAAAAGAGACAGGAACTACGGCACGGTGATGAACAGCGCAGGCTTATGGAAGAAGGGGGATATCGCACGAAATCTCGTAACATCCCCCTGACGCCGGAGACCTAACCTGCCATCTCCACAAATGAAACATGCCCCACGGGTGTGCAGTGTCGGAGGCCCATACCACCAGACAGCTAAAACACCCAGCTAAAGAAATACCAAAAGTCTCCACAGTCTGCACAAGCTGCGCCAAACCTCCTATCAGATCAAACACCGATTCAGCAAGCCCCGCCAGGCGGACTTCAAGTACGCCTCTGCCGGTCAAAAAACTACCAACACTTCTACCCCCACCATCAAGCAAGCACAGAGAAGGAAAGAACATGGGGCGGAGGTCCTGGCCACCACCTCTGTATCGCGCACGTTCGCCCAAGCAAAGGCCCACGGTGTGCAAGCTCGGGACTAGACGAGATATGTAAACTAGCACAACAGACCTAAGCCCCCGCACAAACAATTGAGAAAGTGAGCCTATTTTGTATTCCATATAACATCAAGTAGCATTCTTACAGGACGCAAAGTTACAATAAAATCCTAACTATTGCGGCGGAGGTCCGCGCCAAGCAAGCGCGCGAGTAAACCCAGCACGCTCGTCGTCTATGTCAAACCCAACTGACTCAAACATGTCGCGCGCAACGCTGCGAGAAAAGGCCAAATGCCAATACTCCCAAAGCTCTCCGCTCACATAAATACCGTCGTCGTAGAGAGTCAAAGGCGCAACATCTTGCGTAGGCTCTCAATTCGGAACCTGCGCAACGTTAAAATTTCCCACAAAACCATTCAGAACAAAAGAAACTTTATTTACAAGAGTCCAATTGGACTACAATATACAAGTCAAAACAACTAAGTGCTACAAAGAGCCTAGACCTCCGGCGCATCGGCCACAGTGGAAGTCCCTAGAACAGAGCCCTCATCAACTGTGGGTGGGGACGGCGCCTGCGGCCTCCGACCATCACCACCACCGATAGCAGCGCCCACCGGAGAGCCAGCGGTGGCGGAGGCGCTGCCCGTGGTCGCCGAGCGCGGAACTGACGGAGGCCTGCCCGCAAGACTCTTCTGCGCATCCTGTAGCAAAGGCTAAAATATCAGGGGCACAGGCAACGAAAGCCTTCGCAGCTTCGCAAAAAGCAAGAAAAAAAACAGCAGCTATAAAGACTAGAAATATCTTCGCCCTCTTTTCCTCCGCCAGTTTCCGAGCGGCAGCTCTCCCAAACGGAGCCCAAAAGTACCCAATGAAATTTCTCAAGGCTTTTCGCAAACCAAGAGAAGTCTCACCAAGCTCCTCCGGACCCGGAAGCGCTCCCTCCGGAATACTTTCGGTATGCGTACACCCACCGCGCACCAAAAGCTTGGTGTAATTCGATACTCCCGCCGGTGCCCCATAGTCCGTGCAGCCATTGATCAGACTGGGGAGCTTCACAAGGTGACGCTTCAGCCAGGAGGCGAGGGCGTAGACGTTGTCTTCCTCTGGAGGAGCAGAGGTTTCACCTCCGAACTCAGCGACGATGGCCCAGTAATGGCCAACGGTTGAAGCAAGGACCCCCTTGACCGAGTCCAGACGCCTCGTCATCAAAGACAGCTGCTCCCCCACCGAAGCTGCGGATTCCTTCTCAGAGGCCAGCTCTCACCGGAGACCCTCGGCCAACTCGTTCGCCCTAGCTTCCATATCCTGGGCCTTGGCGAGATCGGCCCTCAAAGCCTCCGTTTCTTGTTCCTTCTCCGCTAGAGAAAGGTGGAGAGCTGCAAGGGAGTTGGACAAACCCCCTTTTTCATGTTCCAGGCGCTCGTTCTCCGCCTTGAGCGCTTCAATCACAGTATCTCGGTCGGAGACCTCACGAGTGCAGCGCTCTTCATAACAACAGCCGTGTGATACCCCTGCATCTAGAAAGAAGAAGACCAAGGCGATCAGCAATAGAAACAAAAACAAGTCTAAAGGTGAACATACACCAAAAAGAGGCAAACCACTGAAGACACACCAAGCTCTGGTGTTCTAGATGAACACGGAGAAGTTGGAAGAAATCCATGTCCCTTAGACGTTGTTTGAAGCGATCTATTCAAAGAACAAATAAACACAAAACAATAAGGTGAGAAAAGCAAATCTCACAATAAATACAACAACTGCCAGAGACCACCTCCGACGTCTCCAAGAACCCTAAGATAGCACTCTTCCCAACCTAAGATAGAAGTGTCGGAGGAGCCTGCGTAAAAAAACAACAACAACAACTCAGGTCAGAGGGCCGATCAGAAATAGGCAATAACAACAGGCCAGAAGATAAGAAAGATAAAAACACTCTACACTCACTCGGACCCGGCGCCATCAGCCCCGGTTGCCCCGGACCAAACATGACGTTGGCAACGGCCGCTCGCTCCTTCGGGGTGAGGAGTCTAGCCATGACATCACCTACAAAGCAACAAGTACACGGTATTACCACTTGGTGCAATACATAAACAAATAAACCGGGCGAAGACAGTAAACACAAAAATTTGTGCCAAACAAACTTACTCATAAAAAGCCTAGGCTGGGCCGCCTACCAAGCCCCCTGGGCAGATGTCTCCGCCATATCATGCGGCGAAGGCCCAAAGGGCCGGCTCTCCTCAGCCAGCGGTCTGGCGGGCGGAGGGCTCAAAGAAGACTGAGCCGCCGGCGCCTGCTCAGCGAGCACGGCCTCCAGCTACCCGACATCTGCCGCTGGCGCGAAGGAAGGCACAACAACGGCGGGAATCGAAGGAGCATGCCACAAGGCGTCCTTCGCACCATCTTCAGAACTTGAATACAGCCCACCAAAAATGTCAGGCATAGGATCGGCGGCGCTAGCCTCCGGCTACTCGGCGACACTCGCAGCACCATGCAAGGAGCACGCTAGAGCAGCGCTGGCCTCCGGACGCCTAGCACCGCTCACAGGACGCACCGGAGCTCCAGGAGAGCCGCGATCCTCGCCGCTCGTGACTCGCACGTCCACTGATGGGACGGAGGAGCTCTGAACGTCTTCACTGCCGGTAGAGGCAACGCCAGCACTACCGGCTGAAGACGCGGCCGGCGCGATCACCAGAGCACCGCTCTTCTTCTTCTTTTTCGCAGGCGCCCGAGCAACAACGGCGCCCTTCCTCTTCTTGGATTCGGACTCCGCCGTAACATTCTTCGCGAAGGCCTTCTTCTTCTTCTCAATCGAAGCCAGGACCTCAGCGGGGACCTCGCGCTCTCGGTAGACGATCCCAACCACCTCAAAAACTCAATTGAGCCGCGGCATGGTGCCTGTCACGGCTCTCCAAGACATGTATTCATGCTCATAAATCTTGCCAACCAGCCCGATGGCGGCTTCCTCAACCTCAGAGACGAAACTGTCCTCCGTCACCCCCTCCCCCAAAGACTGCCCGAAGCGGGGGAACGGAATCCCGGCCTCCGGCCCAAAAATGGGAACCTTCACCTGTTCCAGCCGAAAGGTTGGGTTGTCTTTGCCCAGGGGCCAGTAGTTGGAGGCCATAATCTCCTCCACCAGGTCGGGCCCCCCGGAGTAGCGGCACGCTGCCGCAAAAGCCTGGTCGCAAGCCACCCTCGCCGGAGACATCTCTTCCGGTGGTTCCATGCGCGTGTACGGCGCCATCTCCTCCATTCTTGAAGTCAATGGATACTCCGAAACCTCTGCACCATCCTCGGTAGTGTCGCGGACCCCGTAGGTCTTCACATAGAACCACTGCTCAAGCCAGCCACGGTCCCACTTGCCCTTCTGGCAAAAAGAAATCTCCAGGCGGTCTATGCCTTGGTTCCTCTTCGACATAAAGGTGCAATTACCATACTAGTAGGTCACCTCCACCTCCTCCCGCACCTCCTTCTTCTTCGGCTGCTTCTGCAGCTCGTAGTACGCGCAGAAGGTGTCCACATCTAGCTCGGCACCATAAGAAACACACGCCCAGCAGAATTTGCTAAGCGTGAGGAAGGCAGTAGGAGTCAGATGATGGAGCTGGACATTGAAGGTCTCCAACACCCGGCGGAGGAAGGGGATATAAGGAAGGTGGAGGCCGCAGGTGAAGAAGTCCCGAAAGACCACCGCATATCCCTCCTCTGGTTCCAGAATAGTCTGGCCAGGCGAAGGGATTTTTACCCTCGAAGAAGGAAAACACGATTCCTTCAACATCTCCGTGATTGCCTCTTCAGTAATGGAGGAGGGGCTGAAATCCCATGACTTTATCGCCATGTCTCTAGAATTCGCAGCGATCAGGTCTCCGACGGACGCAGAGACACTCCCCAAATCCCCCTCCACTAGCTTTTCAAACTCCAATGCGGAGGCAGAGGCAAGCATGCACTCCTCAAAACGCTCTCCCCAGCCAGCGGCCCTAACACCGAGAAGGTGGCAATAGGGTCTAAAGAAGGCGGGCCGGCGAGTATGGCTGGAGGTGGAAAAGAAAGCCACCGCGATAGTAGCCTAAGCGCAAGACGAGGGCAGCAAAAGGCGAAAGCGAAGAAGCCAGAGACCGATTTCTTAGAGGCAAGGAAAGTGAATGAACAATGCGGGGGGGACCCCGCCACCAACCACACCCTTATATAGGCCGTAGGCAGGCGGTCCGGCTCCCGCCATACAACGGTCATCTCCGGAGAACTCGCCTGCCGCTCAATGGTCATCTCCGAAAAAGTCGCAAGGTATACAAAGGAAACTGATAAGGCATAAACGGTCACACCGTAGGACAACGACTAGATTTGCTGCCCAACGGCTACTCTCAACGAGACCAACAGCCACGCCAGAGCAGGCCAGGGGGGAACTAGCGGGGCCTCGCTCAGAGATGCCAATGCGTGCGGCCTCCGCCCCCACAGACGCCTTTGGTCAAGGTGTTTTGAGCTCACGGCACGCTCAGGCGAACCATGGTCTCAAAAGGGGGGAACTGTTGTAACACGGCCTCGGCAGGTGGCGAAGGCCTCCGACGGCGAGGTGTCACCAAGGCGTCTTCGACCGTCTTAGGGCAGAGATCTGGCGCTGACTAAAGGAACTTTCCTGGCTATGCTCGTAGGGTGCTGCACGAGGCTCGGTGAGCCTGTCGCGGATTCCGCTCGGGCCAGGCATAGACATCTCTGGCCGCTCAGGTGGACGCCGCCCCGCTTCGTCTGACGGGCGTCTCCGGCGCTGAGGGCGGAGGCTGCCCTACCCCCAAACTAATCAAGCAAACAATCTTGCCTAAGTGTGTGCAGGTACCTAAGCGCAGGCGCCCGTGGTCCGCGCAAGCGCGCCAGCATGGCCCCCTCGCGGCCGGGCGGAGACCTACAGATGATGTCTCCGACCAGACTGACGGAGACCCACGTAGGCAGCGGCGCGCCCCTGAAGACGGAGGCCAGCGTCGGGAACCCAGGCCTCTGGGCCGAAGACCGAGGCACGGTGGGCCGGTCGCTTATGGAGGCCCATTGCTTGAAGACGGTGTGGTAGGATTGCCCCGCAAACAAGAGACTAGTGGCAGAATATTCTAGGAATGTACTGTAGCAGTTGAGGGGCATTGTAATAAATTATGTCAAGAAGTAGTTGAGCCCTATAAATAGGGAACACTTGTAACGGTGCAGGGGGGTGGTGGATGAATTAGGCCCTGTTTGGTTGAGCTGTGGCTGTGGGAAAAAGCTGCTGTGGGCTGTGAGCTGTGGAAAAGCTACTGTGGGCTGTGAGCTGTAGAAAAGCTGAAAGCTATTTGGTTAAACAAGTATAAAATATACCTTTTATCTTTATCTCTCTTGAAACAACTATGGAAGAGCTTTTTATTCCACCAATTTCGAAAAGCAGAAAGCCAAAAGCCAAAAGCAGGGTCAACCCAGCTTTCAAAAATGAACTACGGAAAAGCAGCTGCTTCTGAAAAAGCACCCTCCAAAAGTAGCCCCTTTGGTTGGGCTTTTGGCTTTTGGGGACAAAAGCCAAAGCCAAAAGCCCAACCAAACAGGGCCTTAATGAAACCTTAGCTTTCCGTGCCAATTTCTTACACGCCCACCTGTCGTGCCTATCCCGAGCCTTCACCCGAGGGCGATGCTCGGCAGGCGGAGGCCTCTGTCTCCACGCTATCTGAGACCGCTAGTCTCAACAGTGTGCCAGCTGCACGGGAGTGAACTTTTTTGTAACCTGGTCAAATATGTGAGGCACACATTACCATCATATTTTCCCTAAGTTTCAAAACTCATCATAATTAAAAGTGCTTGCTGATGATGTGGTGCACTGTCGGTTCCTGTTCTTCCTCAATCCATGCACCCGTTCGATCTGGTTCAAAGAACTTCATGATTCGATATAAGAGAGCAAGGGGAGATGTTGAGTTGGTAACTTCATGAAATTGCCACGTGGAAACATGACCTATTGTGGTAGAGGCGTGCAACTCGTTGTCCTCTCGCAGCACTGGGCTACCATCTGTGCACTTTTGGGTATGCACTGCACACGCATACGTAGGACCCCTCAGCATGATGCCGCGATCCTGGCCGCTCCATGCATAATACTATATATCGCCGTAGCTAACGCCCGGACGTCCGAACGAACGTGAGCATCACAACATCTATGCAGGCTGTCTCCATCCACCTCGCTCCGACTCACACATGCACCCCGCCCTCGACACAACGCCCGCCACTCCTCGTGTCCGGATGGATGGCCACGCAGCCTGCCCTCGCTTCGCACGCGCACCTTGTCCCCTGCTTGCCACGCTCCTTTCCCTTGACCCCCTTCTTTCTCTCCACATGGGTGGGACCCAGGAGTCGGCCCGCAGCTCATTGCGCCCCCGTCCGCAGGTCCACAGCTCTGTCGTGCCCCATTCCCTAGCGCTCGGGCCGTGTGCCTATCACTCACCATGCCAACATAAAATACTTGTAACATGAAACACTAGGATCCTACATACATCGGACACAGATGAAACATTTGAAACCTATTGTTGCAACATATATGTGAAACATATGGAACATCAAGATAAAACACTTGCAACATGTGTGCGAAACATATGCAACATCCAGACAAAACACTTGCAACATGTGTGTGAAACTAATACAATATCCAGATAAAACACTTGCTCCAACAAACGTCTGAAACAGATGAACATTTTTTCAAAACGCTTATAGCATACCACTGAAAACACTTGTAAAAATATGCAACACGTGCAACATCCCAATCTACTTTAACAACGGCATTCATATGTAACAATTGCAACATACCTCTGAAACATCTTAAACACATAAACATATATTTGCAACATAGGGGAAAGACAGGGGCTGATCGATTCCGGTCGTCGGGGTGAGATCCGAAGGCGCGTGAGCACTCGTTGGTGCCCTTGACTTCCCGGGCGCCATGACACATGCACTCTATCGGGCATGGTGGGGTCAGTTGTGCGTCTAACGGCGATGGGCGATGTACGGACGATGAGGGAGTGAGCAGTGCAAGTGACTAGGATGTAGGTGAGCAGTGCATGGAACGAGGGAAACATAAATTTTACCTGATGTCAGTGAGAAAAGTTGTGAAGAAATCCTAATAAGTGGAAGCTTCACAGCAACACACTGTTGGAAACGATCTAGCAGAATAGGGCATACGTCGACGCGACTCCTCCCGCCCCTAGCCCACACCCCCTCCCCGCCGGCACTAGCGCCGGCTGCCTCCTCGGCGTCAGTGCCCGCACCTCCCTCCCCTTCACGAGCTACTTCCTCCACTCCCCTTTCTCCTTCCACCCCCGCGAGCACCTCCCCAGCATCCATGTCCACCGGATTTGCAGCCGCCGCCAGGCCCTAGCCCTAGCCCTAAGGGGTCACCCGTGGCTGCCGCCTCCCTCACCCTGCTGCGGGCGCCGGTAGCCGCCCCGCTACCGGCGAGCACATTTCCCTCCCATTCCCCGCCTTCCTCCACCCCGCCCGTTCATCCCCTGCCTCACATCATCGCTAGAGAAGCCAACTCTACCGATGGAGTCACTAGAGATGGAAGCTACGCTTGAGAGGACGCCGGAGGCAACAAGCCCGCTGCACAGCCACCACACCCACTGCAAGCGACGGAGGGAGATGGATCCTATGTGGGTGGATTCATCCTCACCGGTGTTGGGGCTTCCGCGCCGTCGAGGTCCAAGACCGATCCTTTTGGGTCTGTGGGCTCTCAGTAGGCTGCCGCAACATCTTTAGCCAACCCCTCCCTCTCGCTGGCCACGTCGCCATTCTACCCAAGCGGCTCACTGAGAGGACGCTCTAAGTGCCGTCATTGGGCGGACGATGCCAACGACGAGGATTCTGATGACGACCAGCATGCAGCGACCTACTTGGATGTTGTTCGGCGTTCGACAAAACCCCTGCCTCGCCCAGCCAAGGGTACGGGCTGCTCTAGAGCGATCGAAGGTTGACACAGCCATAAGCGAAAGCAAGCTAGAGCGAGCACTGGCCATTAGCAAAGACAGAGGAAGCGCAACCAGTCGTGAAAATAGCTGGTGTACGACCTGCCTCGTCGGCCAGTGGAAGGCCGTGTCCCTGCTCGCCAACGCCTCGGCCGTCGTGGACGGGTCTCCGCCCCCAACACCAATGGGTGGCGTGAGATCCTCCCCTGACAAGAGACAGGACCTACGGCCGCATCGGTTTAGCCTCGCTGTGACCTAGGTCTGCGTGTATAGGCTCAGAAGATCCCTGCACAGCTCCGTGATAGATGTTTTAACTGTCTCTTCTACTCGCACCGAGTAGCGACTTGCCGGTTGCCACGGCGTTGTCTGCGCTGTCGCGGCTTTGGACAGCTCACCAAGGACTACAGGCAGCCTATGCATGCTTCGACCTCGGCAGCAAAGGGTGCCAACCTGCCATGGCACTCTGCTCGAGACGACCCTAGCCTCTCAGCACGCGCCGCACGACGGCGCAGAGGGTGCCGCACCGAGGGCTGTGGGGGGCGCTAGTGAGAGACGCCGACGTCGACGCCAACAACGCTGGACTAAGACAAAGGACGTCAGTACGGGTGCGCCTACCGACCACGTCGACAGCGTAGCTACTTCTGCTGCCGCACTCTACTTTCCTAAGGTAGATCAGCTGGCATTGGCTTTGTGCGCGAGCGTGGGGCCTCCCACATGGGTCATCTCAGTCGACCTAATGCTAGAGGAGCTCGTCGCCTCGCTCGTCGTGAACCGACCAACGAGTGACCCAGTGCCCGGGTGCCAACCTACTCTAGAGGCTACCTCTCTAGGGATTGAGGAATCGTTGATGGATACTTGTTCTCTGTCAACGGCTACTCACTCGCCTCAGTTGTCGTTGGTGCAGGAGCTGCCATAGCTCATGTTGCCTCAGGTGGGACAACTCGATGTCGACGCCACATGAGGCTGCTCGACGCCCACGCCACGTGAGGCTGCTCGGCGTCTCGCAAGGTTCACCGAGGAGGTGCAGTGTAAGAGAAAGTCGCCATTGATCGCCAGTCCTCCAAAGCAGAAGATGGTAACAAAGCGCCTCCTGCCAATCAGGAGCAGGCGGATTGCTGCTCAGCCATTGTCGCACATACCGACCTTCAAGCGGGGTGAGGGACTTCTCATGAAGAGGATGGACATCGCACCACCGGCGGCACTGGTTTCTTCCACGTCCAAGGGAGCATACGACGCTATTTTCGTAGGGAACTTGACGTCGAGCCAAGTTGAAGCTCTGGACGAGTTATTTCCCGCGACCAACACCAGGGCTGGTAGAAAGCTCTTCTCGGACGCAGGTGTAGGATCACGCAGCCGGCAGCGGAGACGCCCAGCTTCATAGATTGCTGCGCTGCTCTTAGCTCGGTTGTAGACCTTTTATGTTATCAAAGCTGGGAGTTGTTTGCTAGACGGCTGTAAGACCTCCGAGGGCGCTCGTCAAAAGCGCGTCGTTTGTATGATTAAACTCTTCTTCTTAATTACAATGATACACAAATCTTTTGTGTATTTGAGAAAAAAAAGAAAAAAGTTGTGAAATTTCGATGGCAGTGAAGGAAGAGTTAAAATATCTGATGGCATTAACGGAATTTGGTCTTGTTTTTCCTGGCGTCGCGCCTTTTTTTTTTTTTTTTTTTTACGATTCGGCGTTGTCCGGGTAAACTTGACGAACGTGAACTTGACGACTAATGTGGGCCTATAGTGGCCGCGCGGGCGGCTCGGCCCATAACGAAGCCGTTAGGGTTTCCCCTCGTAGTTGCCGTGCTTCATATACACAGTCTCTCACGCTCCTGCCGCCGTCGCTTCCATTTCCACCCGCTCGCGCCGCCGCCGCAGGAGCATCTCAACTCCGCCTCGAGCCCTCCAGCTCGCCGGTTGCAGCCATGGTGAGATCTCCCTCGTCCTTACTCTCGCGCTTGTCGCATCTTCGCTGCGCTGCAGCCATGCATTTGGCCTCGCCCTTACCAACTCCTGACGTGCGACGGCTCTTGTTTGTGGTTCCAGGTGAAGTACTCGAGGGAGCCGACCAACCCCACCAAGTGTAAGCTTCTTTACCGAGGATTTCCATGTCCATTTGTGCATCTGCGGGTTTTCTGATTCGCGTGTGGTTCTCTTTTATTCGTTGCAGCCACCAAGGCCATGGGCCGTGACCTCCGTGTTCACTTCAAGGTGAGAGATCCCCCTACCTGCCTCCCGACCGAGATCCTGTTTCAAGAGATCTCATGATTTGTTTGTTTTATTTTTGTGCTGCGTTCGGTTATAGCCTAGGTATAGTAGAAAGTTTCCCTTTACTGTTCAAGTAGTGTATGCCGTTCAACTCACCGGTATCACCGATCATATCCCACCTTTTTTTATTGTTATTGTTCCTTTCCGTAATGCTGTTTGCAGTTGTCTTCTTTGTCTTAGTATGATATGTAAATGCTTTTGGAAGCACGGTGCTGTGAATTCACCTGACTAATGCTGTATTTCCAAAGCCCTCGTAGAATTTCCATCTAGTTAAATTTCTTCTTTTAGTGATCTCTGTAATTGCGGCAGCTTATTTGGTTAAGGCACCAGGCGCCAAAAGAATGTGCTTACATATCCCGGTAAACCTTTAGAATGCCAGCTTCTTTGTTATTGGGTGGACCAGGTTTCACAACTTGATTCCAATTAGATTAGTAACTGATGTATACTTGAGTTTCTTATTTTAGTGAATCTCTGTAAGTGGCAGCTTAAGGCACCAGGCGCCAAAAGAATGTGCTTACATACACTGGTAAACCTTTAGAATGCCAGCTTTGTTGTTATTGGGTGGACCAGGCGTCGTAACTTGGTTCCAATTAGATTAGTAAATGATGCCATTTTGTCCTGTTGCTGCCGTGCAAGCTGCTCTGTGGTTGAATGGCATGCATTTTACCGCTTTTGTGGTATATATGCTTCCAAATGAACTGTCTGATGTTGAAGTAAATGGTTATGTTTGTGTGCTAAAGAAAAATTAGACTTTCTTTATTGAAATTTTCTTATTGATAACTCCATTAAGTGCAGTTGCACAGTGCTCTACTGTTTGTGGGTGGCATTCCTGTTTGTAATGTTGGTCTCTGTAGTTGAATACCCTAAAGAAAAAAGCAGGATGCTGTGCTATATACTGGCAGTATCCCCGGAAACTTTAGGAACACCATGATCATCGTTATTGGGTGAACCACTGGTCATGTCCATGTGTTGGACAACTCCATGTCAATTGGTTCAGTAAATGATGGCACATTTGTTTTTTTTCACATATTTCTTAGCTATGGTGTGATTATGGTTGTGATAATTTCTGTGTCTATGATGGCACACAATATGGCACAGTGCTCTACTGTTTGTGGGTGACATTCTTGTTTGTAATGTTGGTCTCTGTAGTTGAATACCCTAAAGATAAAAGCAGGATGCTGTGCTATATACTAGTAGTATCCCCGTAAACTTTAGGAACACCATGATCATCGTTATTGGGTGAACCGTTGGTCATGTCCATGTGTTGGACATCTCCGTGTCAATTGGTTCAGTAAATGATGGCACATTTGTTTATTCACATATTTCTTAGCTAGGGTGTGATACTTTGATCAGCAGCTTATTTGATTAAGGCACCAGGTGGCAAAAGAATGTGCATACATATCCTGGTAAGAATGCCAGCTTCATTGTTATTAGGTGGACCAGGTTTCACAACTTGATTCCAATTAGATTAGTAAGTGATGTCTACTTGTGTTTCTTCTTTTAGTGAATCTCTGTGATTGCGGCAGCTTAAGGCATCAGGTGCCAAAAGAATGTGCTTACATATACTGGTAAACCTTTAGAATGCCAGCTTTGTTGTTATTAGGTGGACCAGGTGTTGCAACTTGGCTCCAATTAGATTAGTAAATGATGCCATTTTGTCCTGTTTGTTTATTTGGTGAATTCTTTGTTGCTGCCGTGCAAGCTGCTCTGGTTGAATGGCATGCATTTTCCCACTTCTGTGGGATATATGCTGCCAAATGAACTGTCAGATGTTGAAGTAAATGGTTGTGTTTGTGTGCTAAAAGAAAATTAGACTTCCTTTGTTGAAATTTTCTCGTTGATAATATCATTAAGCGCAGCTGCACAGTGCTCTACGTTTTGCAGGTGACATTCCTGGTTGTAGTATTTGTCTCTGTAGTTGAATACCCTAAAGAAAAAAGCAGGATGCTGTGCTATATACTAGCAGTATCCCCGTAAACTTTAGGAACACCATGATCATTGTTATTGGGTGAACTGCTGGTCCTGTCCATGTGTTGGACAACTCCATGTCAATTGGTTCAGTAAATGATGGCACATTTGTTTTTTCACATATTTCTTAGCTAGGGTGTGATAATGGTTGTGATAATTTATGTTTTCATCCATAATGATGTCTCCCAATATTGTTCACTTGCTGACGTTATTGGTTCTTGGATACGATGTGGGCATATTTTGGTGTTTGTTAATGCTCCTGTCATACTTGCAGAACACCCGTGAAACAGCTTTTGCCCTCAGGAAGTTGTCACTCACCAAGGCCAAGAGGTACCTTGAGGATGTGATTGCCCACAAGCAGGCCATCCCGTTCCGCAGGTATTGTGGTGGTGTTGGGCGTACTGCTCAGGCTAAGTCTCGCCACTCAAATGGGCAGGGACGCTGGCCTGTCAAGTCTGCTAGATTCATTCTAGACCTTCTCAAGAATGCAGAGAGCAATGCTGAGGTCTACAATTCTACTGTGCTCTGTCAGACCTATCTTTGCTTTCATAGTATTATGCTAATTATGTGAATTTCTGCGCTGCAGGTAAAAGGTCTTGATGTGGATACCCTCTATGTGTCGCACATTCAAGTGAACCAGGCTCAGAAGCAGCGGCGCAGGACCTACCGCGCTCATGGACGCATCAACCGTAAGTCTATCTGATGTTTAAGTTTGCTATATGCTATGAACGGTTCTTTATTTGCTGTGTAACATCCTGTTTACCTACCTGGTGCAGCTTACATGTCCTCCCCGTGCCACATCGAGCTCATCTTGTCGGAGAAGGAAGAGCCCGTGAAGAAAGAGGTATGTGGTTGTATACTCTGTGCCTGATTTTATTCGATTCCAAGCAAGGGATTAATGTTGTTGTGCTATTTTGGTCAATGGTTTCTTCTTCAGGCTGAGTCCCAGATCGCAACCAGGAAGGCTTAGAGAAGGGTGTCATCTTCTGTGATTGGCTGAGTGAAAATTTTGGCTGTCTCATATTGTACCTGAGTATTGTTTGCAAGTGCTTTGTCACTTTGATCACTGCCTGAACTGCACATACAATTCACCAGTCTTGAGAATTGTCTATGGGTTGTTTTCATATTTGTGCTGATGGTGATGTCAATGGCCGTGTTAATTTGCAATTTTACTGGTAGATGACCTTTGAACTAGAATGGTATGTGCGATCTGCAGCGGGCGCCTGGTCATCTTTTTCATGTAATATATTCGAAGCCATATGTATCCTCGTGTATCGCATGCCTATTTTAGCCTTTTCTATTAACAGTGGTTTCTATTTCCAGTGGCATCATATGGTTTTTTCATACCACTTGCCATGCCTTGGTTCTCATCAGAGAGAATTAGCAGGCACATGTATCGTATGGTGGTAATAGTAACAATCATTCTAACGGGAAACATAGATATTGAAACATCCTCAATTTTTCTTCAAGGGAAAATTCACAGAATGAATTTTAATATGATAAAACTAAGAACTGATTATATCATATTATTATATTTCAGTCGATGTTACAGTCATACATCGTAAGATTACAAGAATACAAGATATTACATCACTGAGGAACACACCTAGTACAAGTACAGAGTTAATCTAGCGGAAGACTATCGAGTGAAGGCTTCTTCACGGACCTCATCAGAGTTAGCGTAGTGTAGTGTAGATTTCATCTCCGAACCAAACTTGAGCGTAGGCACGAGACCTTCCAATCCTTCTAAAGTCAGCATCTCTGAGAAGCAGGAAATCTGCGCACCGTCAGATGTGTGCAGGTCATGCTTAGCACCGATGAGCTTTAGTGGAAAAGATAAGCAAGGGATCTGGCGATCCTAATATTTAGCTGTGGTTTGCATCCTTAACGCACGAGAAGTAAATAACATTAGTAATATAGTAATAATATTCAATTTTTAACACATTCACCACCACGCCATCCATATCCATCCACCAACCATCCATCCCAAACTATCTCCACACCACCACACCTTATCTCATCTCACACACTCAGGTCGACAGGCCGACTCCCTCTCGGCCTTGTCTCAACGGCCCGCAGCCCCCAAGGCTCACGACTGGAAAATACCCCAACCCTGGAGGGAGAAAAGAAGGACTCATCTCCTATCTAGTTTAAGCGAAACCCAGAAAAGGTCCATAGCCGACAAGTCGGCATATGTATCGATCGATCAACCATACACTCTGCAGAGGTTTCACATACCCACAGGATAGCCATCCTCGATGGTGCCCCGTCTAAGTAGATTCCGGTCGCTTGCTAGCCTAGAACGATGCCACCCTACCTCTCAGCCCTGGAACATCCCAAGTCTAGTCTGGGATGGCTGATACTGTGAGTCGTAGACAGAGCCGGGGCCCTCCGGATGTCAAGAGCCGGGTCCACAAGGCCTTCTGAAGTCTCGGAAGGGTGTGGGGGAAAACCGCGCGCCCCGTACCTCCTTGCACACGTTCGCCTAGCAGTAGTGGCATCGCTCTACCAAGTAGTCCGACTGTCTCGCACCATATAGGGCGAGTGGGATGTAAATGATTCCTGGTGAATCTGAGTACTAGTAAGTCCTTAGGGATTGACCAAGCCAGAATATCTTCATCAGGGTTTCCATTTTACGTGCCACCACAGCACCTCCACCCTGGGCTCCTCCCATCATAGGTTCACACCCAAGGCCATCTCCAATTACCATTTACCCGCCACAGGTATTCCATATCCAAGTGCCCAGGTAGCACCACATGGCAAGACTCGCCCCAGGCTCATCGTTATTCCTGCTCGATCGACACAACCCTCACTCTCCACGCACCCAAGACACACGCAGCACGCTCACACACCACCAAGTCCGGCACCCATAGCCAAACCATTCCCAAGGGGTTCACCACCAGCATCACATCCCCGACATAATGCAAAGTGGAG
Organism: Miscanthus lutarioriparius; assembly: GCA_904845875.1. Classification (NCBI taxonomy): domain Eukaryota; kingdom Viridiplantae; phylum Streptophyta; class Magnoliopsida; order Poales; family Poaceae; genus Miscanthus; species Miscanthus lutarioriparius. The sequence continues at coordinate 54,269,787 of CAJGYO010000016.1, forward strand.
TTAATAATAAGTATAGTGGTGTAATATGCAAGCAAGCAGGCAAGTAAGCATATATAAGCGAGCGAATGCGCAAGGCAGGGTGACGTGGAAGAGTGGGTTGCATTAGGGTAATAATGGCTCAGGTAGTAGCATGCATCAAAGTACTAGCAAAGGAATAATTTATAAAGCGCTAGCAGTTCTAGATATTATGCAATGTTTAATAGGATTCTCTAAAAGAGGGTGCTGCCATGACACCTGCGATGTAGAGGTAGTAGTGGTACAATTCTCCATTCATTGGCGTTCCATTAGCGGGGTCTCCTCCTCCTGTGTTGACTCCATTCCGCAGTCCTTGTCGTCGTCCACGTTCTCTTGGTCCGATCATCAGCTACTCCATGAAGCGACACACAAGGCAAGAGAGTACTCAACACTCGAAAAGACGACGAGACACAGGAAATCCAATAACGCCATCGAGACAATAAGAGATACACGGCTTAGCCCTCTCGGCGGTTGTCCGATTTCCTCGGGCCAAAGAATCACAATTGGTGGTTTGCTAAGCACAAGCTTAAGTCATGGCCAAGCCAGTATGGCTTTAGGATAGATAGTTTAAGCCAAAGCTTGTCCATAGCAACACCACGACTCACGTCCTTCGATCCGAGCGTCATGGAAAGGACGGAAATCGAGGGACGGGCCCAATGAAGGAAGAACGACTGGGTTCGGCTCTTATAGCCTTATCCCGCAAGTCACAATTGGACACGAGTAGCATACAAGAACGATTAACACTATTGTGACTTGGCTCCAACGTACTTCGGCTCGCCCGCTATGGTAGAATGCAGTAGTGCAAGAGATTGGACATCAATGGTTCCCCTTGATCCACATGACACAATAACGTCAGGAGCCGTGAAGAGGGTCGCTCAACACGGCAAAAGATGCGGGGATTAGCTAGGCACATCCATGTCATGTTCTCAGACACATCTTCGGGAAAGATGGTTTTAGACGGTCGATCGGGTCGACACGCACGGGTCCGAGGTACGACATAGACCATAGCTTCGCTATCCCAAAGGGGATAGTCCGGTCTTTGAATCATCATGGGCAAGACAGAATCAAACAGAGCGGGCTAACGGTGCAACCAGAGCAAGAACAACAAGGGACAAGGTCTACTTCTTCCAACACTCGCGCCACGATGAAAGACGGGGCTTTGGAAGGAAGCGACAAACACCAAGTGCGCAAACCACTCGTAGGGTTCCTGACTTAGGTGCACTGGCACTAAGACCTCTCTAATTCATAGCGGTGCGGTTGTCACCGCGGGAATCAAAGAAATGCGATGGTCATACAAGGTACAAGCATACGGGGGTTTGAGCACGAAGAGGCAAGTACAAGCAAAAGAGTGGCGTAGCTCCATGGTCATGGCGAGGTGAACTCGCGGCCATAAGCTACACCAATGAGTTGGCATCTATCGTTCCATGATTGTTATCTCCCAGGTCATCTCCCACAGGACTTGGTCATGGAGGACTCAAAGCATGCGGGTGATATCCGCATCGATGTTAGTATCGACATCGAATCCATCACGACCATGTTCTAGGGCCAAAGACAGGAGCTAACACTCATGGTACTATGAAGTCAGCTAAAAAGCGAGGGGTCGAGTTACACTCGGCATCACGGTCATGGCGAGACGAATCCCATGATCGTAACGTCCGAATGAGGTACGATCCCTTAGCCGGCTCGAAGCTCGGCACACAGGCAACAACACAGCGATAAGACACGACCACACAACCCGACAAAAATGGTGGAGTAGCGCATTCCATAGCTGGGTGATGGATAGATCCTGTAAGACAGTCATGAGCAGATAGGTCGTAAGAATAGGACCCAACAAGGTAGATATGCGTATACGGAAAGATGCGAGATGGGGCTTTCCATGGTCTCGATAAGACATACAACTAGGGTTCATGGTCCAGAGGGTACGGCTCGTAGTAGACGGGGTCATGATATCTCCTCAACGGTACGCACTTACAAGGCAAGGTGACCGGGACGTCGGAAGACTCCACTTGTCATCGGTACGATGCTAGGGATCACACGGTTTCTCAACAGCTCGCCCTCGTTTAACGAGGCAGCCGGAATGTCGGGAATGGACTCAATACATCGACGGCACGGTGCCGACAGATATAAATAGTTCAAGATCACGTATTGTAAGTGTACGAACGAGTATAAGAATGAGTAGGAAGGGGCTTTCGTCGGTGTTGGGAATGGCATTCGACTAGGATTCGACTTTGTGACAAAGATGTGGAAGCCCAAGGGCCGCTGTAACTTGTCCCGGAGGGCTATGGCTGTCTCTGGCCAGCTGCGGCCAGCTACGGCCTACTGTGGCTAGCTGTGGCTTGCTACAGCTCGTTGTGGCTGGCTACAGCTAGCTGCAGCGTGCTATAGGTGGCCAAGGGCTAGCTGTTGCTGGCCGGACATGGCAGCAGGTGGCCAGAGGGTGGCTGCTGCTGTAGGACACGGCTAGGGTTGGCAACGAGGGTATTCGGCCAAGGCATCGGGGCCATTTGCAAGTCTAAAAGAGAGGCAGATCTCGGTCTCGAGTTTTGCGGCACGAACAGCAAGTGGGGACAAGTCCACCACGTAGAGCTTGATTTTATAAAAATGTGGGAACTGGTTTCACATTTTTCTGAGGTCGTATGAATTTTCTATGAATTTTCAAAGTTAAATCTATTTTCTGAAAAAGAAAAAGGAAGGGGTGAACTAGGGCTTGACACGTGGCAGCACAGGATTGGTCTAGCGGTAACAGTGGCTGACAGGTGGGCCCTCGACACTGGTCACTGACAGGTGGGCCCAGTCAACGGTCAACGTTGACCGGTCAACGGTCAACATGGACCGGGTCCGAACTGGGCCGGTTGGGCCGGGACCGGGCTGGATTTGGGCCGGGCTGGCCCGGACACGTGTCGTGCTGCGAATGATGCCACATGGCGCAGTTGGGCTCCCAGTGGGCCACTAACGGGCTTTGGTTCACAGGCACGGTCCACGGTGGACTTAGGAACGCTGGTCCATGGACCACGGGCAAGTCTACGGTGGACTGTGTCCATGCGAGCACAGGCTGTGCGGTGCATCGTGCACCCGGTGCACAGGGTGACGAGAAGCTCCGCCCCCCATTTCTCCACCGGTGTTCTGCCGGAGCATAGCTCTCGCCGGCAGTGAGGCCGTGTGTGGGGGCTCTCTGGTGGCTCGGCTGGGCTGATATAGGCCTCTACGGATCCGTGGGGGCACGGCGAGGGCATCCAGGGGCTCCAGGCGGGGCTTCGGGTCTCCATGTGGTCGGTAGGGGCACTACGGCGTCCGCGGCGGCTCGGTGACGACGGTGGGGCATGTCGGAGCGCTATGGGGCGCCGGCGGGGCGGTTTGGGCGTTCTACAGCTTCCCACGATCAAGGCGAGTCAATCCATCCTACCTCTACTGGCTCGCATCGGACAGAACAGCTCCGCCATGGTCGTGCTCCGGCCATGGCGAGCGTGCTCGGCGCGCGTACAGGGCTCCACTATGCCCGGTCCTTCAGGGCTTGGCGAGGTGGTAGGTGTGGTCGTGGATGTGTGCGTGAGTGTGCCGTGCTCTGAGGCGGCAATAGGTGTGGACGTTGGGCCTCCCAGATGGGGAAATCACGTCGGCGGCCATGGTGCACTCGGTGACGATGAGCAGAGGGCAGTGCGTGGGCTCACCTTCGGTGTCGATGGCAAAAGGATGGCGGTGCAGTGGTGGGTCATGGCCGTGTCGAGACGATGCCGCGCAGTGCTGAGCAACAGCGTCGACATAGTTGATCGGGGCGACGTCCTCCGCTGCGGCGACACCGGCGACGTCTGGTGGCTTCGGCGTTCCTTCTTCTTTCTCTATCCCCTCTCTCTCTTGGCTCGAGTGTGCAGGGGATGGCCACCAGGTGGCGGCGGGGCACAGGATTGCGCTAGGGCAACCGGGGCCGGGGCTTTTATAGCCGAAGCTCGGCCATGGTATGGAGCGTGCGGCTGGGGATGGCCAAGGGGCGCACGGAGGGCTGTGATCGCGTCGAGGCTAGGGCTACGGGGTCACGACGCGACCGTGGGTGCGTTGGCGAAATCAATTTCGCATTTTTTGGTCAACAAGGCGGGGGACAGGGAGGCGACAAGGTCACGGCTCGGCCATGGCCATGGCAGGCGCGCGTGGCAGCGGTCATGCACCGTGCGTGACCCTGTCGGGCAGCCGATGCCAGCGTGGCACCCATCCAACGAGGTCTTGCGGTCGGTTGTGAGGGCACGGACGGCGGATAGGGGCCGAGGCGGCATCGGATTCCCCCCCCCCACGGCACCGGTGCTCTGCTTTCTGAATGCAGAGGAGGGGACCAAGGAGGGGGATGACAAGGGTGTCCCACCCATCAGCCAGCGCGGGGAGGAGGTAATGACGTCGGGCTTACTGGGCCACGCGTGTGAGGCCACGAGCGCTAGCAGGCCAGCGAGGCCAGGAGGGCGAGCTGGGCCAGCAGTTGGAGCACGTGGGGTCTGGGGGTGAGCTAGGCCTACTCTGCTGATCGGCCCGACAAGGGAAGGAAGGCCTGTGCTGGCTAGGCCTGTGTGCTGTGTGCGCGGGCCAACGAAGCGGGGAGGGAGAGATGGGGTGGCTGGTGGTAGAAGGCAGGCTGGGCCGACTCGGTTGCTTGGGTTGGTTGAGCTTTTTCCTTTTTCTATTTCGTTTTCTATACTTCTACAAGCCATGGGTTCCTATATATTGGTATACATACATTGCCAACATGTACACCTCCTAGTGGGGTCCCTAGGGGTTCAGGGTTAAGTCCAAGGCAACAACAGTGTCGGGTTATGGTTGTTTAATGAGAAGAATTCGAGAGAGAGGTTCAAGGGAGCCCGACGGAAGAAATTCCGGAGGAGAAGACATCTCAATGATTGAGATGGAATCAGTGGGAATGAGAGAAAGTGCTACGGATCTGTGCACTCCGACACAAAACCCTTACTCGACCAAGAAATTTCCGGCAAGCTCCTACAAGCAATACTATATGTATGCAATAATTTATTTATAAATTGTTCTTTGTTTGACCTAGCATCTACATGCTTCACACATTGCAGGAAAAATTTCAAAAAGTTCGTATTTTTGGCTTCTCCAAAAACCCGGGTTGTTACAGATATATGATAAAAATTAGGTGTAGATATAGTATTGATTCACAATCAGATGAAGAGCAACGGATGACCTAGGCTGCTGACTGGTGTGCACCGCAGCACCATTGTGCACGAGGGGAGGCTGGGAGCCCTGATGCTAAAGAGACCCAGTCATAACATGGGGAGGTGCATCCATGAAGAACAATTCATCTAATGGCAAAAGGGAAGTTGCATCCACGAAGAACATAGATTGTTTTGCATGCCTAATTAAGTAATTTATGTTCAGAAGAAGCACTGTAAGGCTGGTCTTAGTAGATAGTTTTATGACGTTGTTTCCAAGATTGTCACGTCACGTAGAATGAAATGAAACTTGATGAAACACCCACTCCCAATGCTCTATAGTTTCATAGGCATTTAATTTCATGACTAATAGAGAGTTGCTAATTGTGTCATTTCTTCTCTTTTCTTAAATACACTGTCATGTCATCAAAAATACCTATGTGGCAACCTATTTAATGTAAATGAAACTCAAACGAAACTCCCACTAAGACTAGCCTAAATGAGCTGTTTCCTAGCTCAATATTTGTTCACTACAGGTACATTATTGTAGGCATAATCTTTGATCAATTAAATGCAATGATATATCTAGTGGAAGTGTAACCAATTTAGTCTGAGAGCAAGTACTGCTAATGTAAGGAGTCTCTAGGAAAGTTCAGGAAATGGACAGATCTGGTGCAAGAGTTCAGGAAATGGATAGGATGTGATGCAAGAATTTAGGAAATGACAGATGTGATACAAGAAGTGGTTAGTATAGAGCTCCATAACGCATAGCAGAAAAGTAAAAAAAGGGCATATTGAAAAGACGGTAAAGATATGGCAGTACCCAATCTTGAGGCGAGGTATACAACAACACTATATTTTTTGTTTCTAAAACTAAGTCATGCATATCAGGTGGTGAAAAATGGAGGGCAATCCTATTATGGTTCAGATAAGTGAGGTTCCTACATAAGAATTGCATAGATGCATTACCAGGTGTTGGTCAAGGTGTCATTAGTTTCTTTACTGCAGAACTCGCTTACTTGGCGTTTGTTACTTTTGTTCTCTGGATCACAAAAATCTAGAAGCAACCATGATAAATGGTAGGGCAAGGGTTCCACAAATTGTAATGATATTTTGAGTTGGTCTATGATGGCGTACTTATAATGCTGATGACATATTGATCCTTGTATCAATTACGACTAAAAATGAAAACTATCTCCATATCCTACAACAGAGAAGAAGGTAAATGAGGTCCAGAGATTTCAGTAGTGCCTTACTTTAATTATAACCATAGTATTTTGAAGTTTACAAAATAAACTCAGAACTGTTTCGCTTGTAGTATTAGAAAATGATCAATATTATATTATGCAAGACAAAGATAATACCTGAACAAGACTCCCTCCACCAAAAAATGCAAATATTACTTTTCAATTAAACATATAAAAAATACTAATGCTTATTGTTGGGGCACGCGAGGGTCTGCACAAACCTTCTTGTTGGATTCGAAGGTCCAGGAGCCCATCGGTCCAATGACGAGTGACATGACGATGTAGAGTCCGTATAGCAGAGCCTTGTACTCAGCAGAATTATTGGTTGCCTTAAAGTGTAGTTATATGTACTTGAAGTGTTATACTTTTTGTAAGAAGGGAAGAATGTCAACCCTCATGCCATTAAGCATCAGAGATCCATCAAAGTACATTAGCTAGCATTCAAGGTCGAGTGTAGCGGGTGGCGACCGGATTTCAGTCCACTCGGCCATGAAATTGGTTAGAATATGTGACTTGATGGCCATGCGGGGCACATAGGCAATAGTCTATGGCCTAAGTTCCATTTCCCTCTTGACGATTATCCTAGTAGCTTCATCGTTGTTGATAACCTTGGCGATTGAAAATGGCATCGCTACTGATATCAAATGACCTTTGAAATCATGGAGCAATCTGTACTTAGTGATAGCTGATGAGCATAGTGCAAAAGGAGCTTCTATACCTAGTGATACGAGTAACGGTGAACCTAGTAGTGAGGTGGCGGTGGGGGGCTTGAGCCCCCCCTAGTACCAGATTGGCAACGGCTAAAAAAATGGTAGACAACTCTTTTTATTGATGCTAGTTACTCCCAACTTGTGCAATCATGTGAGCCATCTTAATTATGGATATACTGCAACTTCTGAGGCTTGGTGATTGATTTTATTAGAAGAGTTGTGATGTATGTATCACTTATGTTTAACATTTGGAGATGTGTCAGGTTGCCAAATAAATCTGGTAGGAGAACAATATCACCACATCCTTGTCGAGGAAGGTATCTAAGATGAACAAGCTTCACTATATGATTCCATGATATCGTAGACTATATGTGTTTTATAAGTCTAGCACCTAAACACACGCATGTTCTCAGCAATAAAAGGTGAATTAAACCTCCAAAACACCGAGAACAATCGTAGTCGTAGAAGGTCAACAATGCTCTCAAACTCACTCTAATCGCCCTTTTTAGTTGCTGCAAGACGAGCTATAGCCTTCCTCCAGTTTGAAAACGATGTCTTCTTGCAATGACTTTGTGATGGTGATTTCACGTATGAGATTTTGGACTTTGGAGGAGTCCATTGATTTTGTACAGTCAACTAATGTCTGAAATGGTAAAATCATGCTCCTATTAATGAGTTCCATGAAGTAACTATTAGCCATTTCATTGTCTAATTTCCAAGGCTCTTAGTTGAGTAACCTCCTACTGCCCCTCCTACATAGTACATCAATGGAGGATATTTCTTGGGGGGGCTCTATGGGCTTAGTGGCACTAGGGGGCTCAAGCCCCCACTGCCACCACACCGCTAGATTTGCCCCTAGTTGTTGGAGCTCTAGCTTTTTTACGTGATGTGAGTCATTACTTCTGCTTTTGGTAGTATGAGATGAACATTATATTTGTACAGTACCCAGAGTTCCTGGGTTTAGCCATTGAGCCACACACCATCATGTGGACGAATCAGTTACATGAACGAAGGGCCCTAGCTCATTGTAGTACATTGCATGATGACTAGTACACAGCTACACGTGTGCATTGTATTATTATTGCGATGTTGCTGCCAAAGATTTGAACAAACACACTCAAGTCCAGATCGAAAATGTTCATGGGATTAGGGAAGGAGAAGGGTGACATGGGTCCACTTGTAATTGGGGTGGAGAGAGAGGGCGGCAGTACCCGAGCCATTTTGAGCCATAAAAAACTGTAGTGGTGTGCATGCGGTACGTACTGCATGTGGGCTCAAGGCCGCGACAGGCATAGGTAGTGGCATATCTCAAGTACATGGCGAATTGTAATGGCAGTGTCACTGTATGATGAATTGTAAATTTAGAAGTGTGACATTGATAATGCTATGATCTAATTAACCCTATGTATACTAATTTTGTTCTATAAAAATAATTTGTACCAGTGTGGCTAAACCTTCTCCATGCAATTTTTCGCATTCCTTGTGAGCCCACGGTCTCATCTATGAGCCCATGGACATGTTTGGTACAATTTAAGTTGATTATGATTAAAATAAGCTGAAACTAGCAACCAAACATTGCACTTTTCAACCACTTTAAAAATTGAAAGCTTAATCAGATATGATTTCCCCACCACTCTATCAAACAAGGTCTATGACTGTGGTGATGTCGACGTGCTGTCTTCATGTGCCATATATGGTTTAGTTATTTTTAGGCATTTTGTTGCATGATGGAACAATAGTAATGTAAGGAAAATGGACCCTTGGCCCATTTACTTTGGATTTTGGTGTTTGATGACCAACACAACCAAATTGGACTAATAAACTTGTAAGTGATTGTTTTGTAGTTCAATAGGATGCAAGACGTGACTTGGACGAAGGCGACGTGATGATCCGATGATCAACACCATAAGCAAGACCCTAGGAGCACAAGAGAAGACCCAAGATATCAAGCAAAGTCCAAGCATGAAGATAGGAACCAAGCCGTACGCAAGATCGCGAAGAAACGAGCTCACAGAACTGACCGGACGCTGGACCGGAAGCTGGAAGAAAGTGACCGGATGCTCCGATCAAGAGGCTCGGCAACAGGCACGATCGGACGCTGGACCGAACGCTGGCGGCAGATCGACCGGACGCAGGACAGCAGAGTCCGGTCAAGTACAGAGAGGTTCCAGAGCGGCGAAACTGCGATCGGACGCGCCCGGTGGCAGGTGACCGGACGCTGTGAAAGGTCCTAATATGGCTAGAGGGGGGTGAATAGCCTATTTAAAAATCTACAAATTAACTAGAGCAATTTGATTAGTATGACAAATAGCGAAATGCAAACTTGCTCTAGCTCTACAAGGATTGCAAGCCACCTATCCAACAATTCTAGTTACAATGATTCCTAGGCACACAACTTGCAATGTCACTACTCACTAAGAGCTCTCAAACTTGCTACTCTAAAGAGCTCCACTAGATGAACTTAAAATAACAAAGCAAGCTCTCAATTCTAATCATACTAAAGAGCTTGCCATAACTAGTTTGCAAGAATACAAATGAGTGAGTAGGGTGATTATACCGCCGTGTAGAGGAATGAACCAATCACAAGATGAAGATTAAGCCAATCACTAAGAGAATACAAATGACAAGAGACAACCGATTTTCTCCCGAAGTTCACGTGCTTGCCAACACGCTAGTCTCCGTTGTGTTGACCAACACTCTATGGTTCGGCAGCTAAGAGGTGTTTCACAAACCTCGTCCACATGATTGGACACCGCAAGAACCTACCCTCAAGTGAAGTAACTCAATAACACGAGCAATTTACTAGTTACCTTTCGGCACTCTACCGGGGAAGGTACAAATCCCCTCACAATCACCGGAGATGGCCACGAACAATCACCAACTCGTGCCAATCCTCCATCGCTGCACCAAGCCGTCTAGGTGGTGGCAACCACCAAGAGCAACAAGCGAAATCCACAGCAAAACACGAATACCAAGTGCCTCTAGATGCAATCACTCAAGCAATGCACTTGAATTCTCTCCCAATCTCACAAAGATGATGAATCAATGATGGAGATAAGTGGGAGAGCTTTGGCTAAGCTCACAAGGTTGCTAAGTCAATGCAAATGGCCAAGTGAGTGAGCTTGAACCCACCATAGGGCTTAAATAGAAGCCCCCATGAAATAGAGCCGTTGGGCTCCTCATTGCACTGAACACGGGCCGACTGGACGCTCCGGTCATATTGACCGGACGCTGGACCTCAGCGTCCGGTCGTGCGATGTGCGCCACGTGTCATCATCTTCAAACGTCGATCGCCTAATTTCAACGGTCAAGGGATGACCGGACGCGTTAGTTAGAAAGTGACCGGACGCTGGAGCTTAGCGTCCGGTCATTTCTAGTAAGGTTCCAAAAGCGAATTTTCACGACCGAACACGTCCGGTCATGCCCGACTGGACTCACCCAACGTCCGGTCACTCAACATCTCCTCTGTACGCCTCACGTCAGCGTATGTCAGCACTACCCAGACGCACCCTGCCAGCGTCCGGTCACAGAGCGACCCAGTGTCTGGTCGTTTGACCAACGCCAGCGTCTTCGTCGTTACACCTGACCGAACGCGCTAGTCCAACCGAGGCCAGCGTCCGGTCACATCCAGTGACCTCCGTCTTTTCTGTCTAGGGCGCCGGTGGCACCGTCAGACTGTCCGCACTCTACGGGCGGACACTCCACCGGTGGAGTTTCTTACCCTTGCACCCAAACTTCACCACCCTTGATCAAATGTGTCAACCACCAAGTGTATCACCTTGTGCACATGTGTTAGCATATTTTCACAAACATTTTCAAGGGTGTTAGCATTCCACTAGATCCTAAATGCATATGCAATGAGTTAGAGCATCTAATGGCACTTTGATAACCGCATTTCGATACGAGTTTCACCCCTCTTAATAGTACGGCTGTCGATCCTAAATGTGATCACACTCGCTAAGTGTCTTGATCACTAAAACAAAATGACTCCCACAATTTATACCTTTGCCTTGAGCCTTTTGTTTTTCTCTTTCTTCTTTTCCAAGTTCAAGCACTTGATCATCACCATGCCATCACCATTGTCATGATCTTCGTCATTGCTTCATCACTTGGAGTAGTGCTACCTATCTTAATCACCTTGATAAACTAGGTTAGCACTTAGGGTTTCATTAATTAACCAAAACCAAACTAGAGCTTTCACGCTGGCAGCGTCCGATCAGTTGATCGCGGCTCCAACGGTCGGGACGACCGGACATGTCTGGTCAGGACGATTTCAGCGTCCAGTCAGTAGCAAAAAAGCGGGATTTTGTCCCCAACGGCTACTTTCTCAGTGGGGCTTATAAATACAACCCCCAACCGGCCAAATGAGGGTGGTGGAGCTGAGGAAACATACCAAGAGTGTTGATACACCATTTTAGTGATCTCCACTTGTATAGTGCTTAGTGATTCATTAGGTGATTAGCGTAGGTGCTTTTGCGAAGTGCTTAGGTTGATTAGACCACCGCTTATGCGCTTGCTCTAGGTTTAGGCCTAGTGTTTAGTGAGGTTTGCATACCTCTTACCACTCGGTGCTTGCGAGCATCATTGTTGTACATCGGAGGGGCTTGTAGTCTTGTGAGATCACACCAACCACGTTTGTGGTGTGGCTACCACCGTGTACCGGAGGGAACAAGGCCCGCGGTGTTTTGGCCGGAAGCTTGATAGTGAAGACGGCGGGGAGCATTCGAGAGAGGCTTGCCAGAAGGCATGTCGGAGACCCACTTGCGCGTGGGGAAGGCCCGAGGCTATCCACGGAGTTACCGGACCGGGAGCATGGCCCTTGCGAGGGATTCCTTGCGAGGGGCTCCAACGAGGACTAGGGGGAAGCTTGCGCGCTTCTCGATACCTCGGTAAAAATACTGGAGTCATCGACGAGAGTTTGTATATCTCTACCTTGCTCTTTAGCTTCTGCATTTACATTGATTGTATTACTCCTTTTGCGGTAGAGATAGCAACACACTAGCAAAACCGTAGTTGCATGTTTAGATAGTTTATCTTTTGCATAGGTTTTGCTAGGGTTAGAAAAAGAGGCCATAGTTTAGAGTTAGATTTTTAAGTCGCCTAATTCACCCCCCCCCCCTCTTAGGCGTCACGGTCCCCTTCATTTGGTATCAGAGCCGTTTGGCTCAATTTGGACCTTTGGCTTAACCGCCGTTGAGCCGACGTTATTTAGAGAGGTTGGGATGGATACCTCTAGGCCTCCGCACTTTGATGGCCCTAACTTTCCTTATTATAAAGTTAGAATGGCTTGCTACCTTGAGGTGGTTGATTTGGGTGTTTGAAGAGTCACTCGTGATGGGATGAAAACCATTAAGAATCCCGATAAACCCACGAAGAGTGAAGAAAAGGAAATGCATTTCAATGCTAGAGCTAAGAATTGCTTGTTTGAATCATTTAGCATGGATGTGTTTAACCAAGTATTCACTTTAAATACGGCACATGAAATTTGGTTAAAACTCCAAGAGCTCCATGACGGCACAAGTAATGTCCGTGAGCAAAAACATTGTCTAGCTAAACAAAATTATGATTCCTTTACAATGAATGATGATGAGCTTGTTCGTGATATGTATTCTTGTTTGAATCTAATTATCAATGAGCTCCATTCAATAGGATTAATAAAGCTAGATGATGCGGACATCGTGAGGAAGATCATCTCCTTGCTACCACAAAAGAAATATGCAATCATCATCTCCATCCTTCACAACATGGAGGACTTGAGCACCATGACCCCGGGCATAGTTATTGGCAAGTTAGTGGCATTTGAAATGTCACGTAAGATGGGTCAAGAAGAAGCTTCTTCATCAAGCAAAGGCAAAGCTCTCGCATGTAGCGAGAAAAAGAAGATGAAGGGGAAGCAAGTTGAGACAAGCTCAAGCTCAAGCTCCTCAAGTGAAGATGAAGAAGAAGATGAGGACAATGATGATGATGATGATGATGAAGATTCAAGTAATGATAATCAATCTTCCTCCTCCACCTCCGACCTTGATGAAGAATCAATCAAATTAATCAACAAGGTGGAGAAGATGATCCAAAGGCTCAATGTCAAGGGTGTGCCCATCCAAATTCAAGATCTCATTTTCACCAATCAAAGAAATAAGCAAAGAAAGAGAGGATGCTATGGATGCGGCGAGTTGAGGCACTTTGTAGAAGTTTATCCAAACAAGCCCACACCCAAGACAAAGAAGAAGGCATGCAAGAACCAAGCCCTCACCTCAATAAGATCATGGGATGATTCTTCAAGTGAAAAAGAACACCATCACAAGAGGCGAGGCCACAAGCACTTATCATCAAGCTCTTCACGTGTGTGCCTTATGGCACGAGGTAACGAAAGCTCATCCTCTAGTGAGAGTGATAGTGATGATGACTTGCCTTCTTATGATAAAATTATGCAACAAAATCTTGAATATGCTAAAGTTTGCACTAGTCAATAAAAGAAGCCCAAAAGTTTAAAAGAAAAGCTAGATAGTTCACAAGAAGCATACAAAACCTTGCTTGAACAATATGAGAACTTTGCTAATCTCAATGTTGAACTATCTACTAAAACTGAGCAACTTAAGGCTAGTGCAACAACAAATGAATGCACAATCAATGATGAGCAACTTGTAAAGAAAAATGAAAAATTAAAAGAAAAGTTAGCTAGCTCACAAGATGCTTATAAAATTTTGCTTGCAAAAATGGAAACCATGTGCAAACATTGTGATGAGCTAACTAATAAAGTTGCTAATCTTGAAGCCACTAGTACAACCCCCACCAAGGCATCTAAAAAGAAAAGCTCTATCTTTAACATATCTAAAGAGGATGCCTCTACTTCTTGTAATGATTTATGTTTAAACTCACCTTTGTGCAACCAAGTTTGTGTTGAGAAAGTTGTTGTAGATACATGCACACAAGAGGTTGCAAAGGAGAATGAGCAACTCAAGCAAGAAGTAGCCCGCCTCACTAAGGACTTGACTCAAGTGAAAGGCAAGGCGAAGCAAGCCCAACTTCATCAAGATAACACCATCAAGGGAGTGAGGAAGCTTGATGAAGGACAAACCGTGGTTTGTTACGTGTGCCACAAGGAAGGTCACAAGTCCTATGAGTGCAAGGTAAAAAATGGGGGAGGAGCAAAGAAGAAAGAGAAGAAGCAAACAAGCAAGCTCTCCAACACCTACACCAACAAGGTGGACAAGAAGGCATCCACACCTTATCTCTTGAAGAAGAAAAAAATGACAAGGTGGTGGCCATCAAGGTGAACAAGTAAGCCAACAATGGGGTCAAACGCTTTTGGGTGCCAAAGAAAATTATTTCCAACATGAAGAGCACCAAGAAGGTTTGGATCCTGAAAGGGAAGTGAGAAGTCCGATGGACAACGGGGAATTTGGAGACTTGGCAAAGTATGGTTGCATTTCATGGGGTGCATCATTATGGGCAAAGTTATTACCAAGTGGGTTAGTGAATACTATGAACCCAAATTCCCCTTCCCATGTTAGGTAACTAGATTCAATTTACTTCAATTGGTATTAGATTTAAATTTTCCTACAATTGGTATCTTTTAGCATCTAGTTACCCTTCATGCCTAGGTTTGTATTTGTATGCTTATATCTTTTGTCATGCATACACTAGGTATATCTTATGGTAGTCTTGCTCGGTTTCATTCTTAACCCTTGGAGCAAACCTACATGGTTTAAAATTATTTATGAGTACGACACATAGCTTGTCTTACAATTGTTCATCTAATATGTGCCAAAGTCCAAATTATAGATAATTTCTCCCAAATATCGCCTTCAAAAATGATTCTCACATTCATGTTATGTATCATCTTTCATGTGGTATTTTTTATTCTAAAATCAATGTGCATGTTTCCTACAAGTATTCTATACTTGTGTGCACAAATTTAGGGGGAGGTTAATCTACAAGTTGGATGCTTTGTGACTAATACCCTTTTCAAGTTTATCATGTGTGTAGTAGTCTCATTGCAAGGAAAATAGAGTCCCCAGAGTTAAGCATCACACTTCAAATATTCACCACTCATTGCAAGTGGTAGAAATCAATTTGGTTTCCACATGTGTTATTTCAAAACCAACATCATCATGTTGATTTCATTTTGATATTTATATGCTTTCTCCATACATTATATAGATTAAATTCCCTTGAGCAACAACTTGCTAATTAGGCATATACTTTCCTTTCTATCATATGTATGCATATATTTAGGGGGAGCTTAATCTATATAATGTGAGAGTCAAATTTTGTGACCTATTCCACTCCACACAAAAAGGCTCACAAAGTTTGACCCTCCCTTGTGCTACTAATGTCTTTATTTTCGGTGTTTGATTCCAAAGGGGGAGAATTTAAAGGACCAAAAGCAAGCATTAATAATTTACAAGTAGTAATGGTCCGAGAAAGGGAGGATAGTGGATTATGGATTGCCAATGAAATAGGAAGAATTTGTAGGAAGCTAGGCGTAAATCCATAATGCCATATGGGGACATTTGCAAGGGCAAGATAAGTTTTTATGTAGTATCTTTTAGTTTTACAAGTAGTATCTTTTAGCATCGCATAATCTTGCCCCTTGCATTGCATCCTAGCAAGTAAGTAGTTTTCAAATTTCAAATTTTTTATTATTTGCTTGCATTGGTCGTGTTGTCATCAATCACCAAACAGGGGGAGATTGTAAAGAAAATGGACTCTTGGCCCATTTACTTTGGATTTTGGTGTTTGATGATCAACACAACCAAATTGGACTAATGAACTTGCAAGTGATTGTTTTGTAGTTCAATAGGATGCAAGATGTGACTTGGACGAAGGCGACGTGATGATCCGATGATGAACACCATAAGCAAGACCCTAGGAGCACAAGAGAAGACCCAAGATATCAAGCAAAGTCTAAGCATGAAGATAGGAACCAAGCCGTACGCAAGATCATGAAGAAACGAGCTCACAGAAGTGACCGGACGCTGGACAAATGAGGGTGGTGGAGCTGAGGAAACATACAAAGGGTGTTGATATACCATTTTAGTGATATCCACTTGCATAGTGCTTAGTGATTCATTAGGTGATTAGCGTAGGTGCTTTGCGAAGTGCTTAGATTGATTAGACCACCGCTTATGCGCTTGCTCTAGGTTTAGGCCTAGTGTTTAGTGAGGTTTGCATACCTCTTACCACTCGGTGCTTGCGAGCACCATTGTTGTACATCGGAGGGGCTTGTAGTCTTGCGAGATCACACCAACCGTGTTTGTGGTATGGCTGCCACCGTGTACCGGAGGGAATAAGGCCCGCGGCGTTTCGGCCGGAAGCTTGATAGTGAAGACGGCGGGGAGCATCCGGGAGAGGCTTGTCGGAAGGCACTTCGGAGACCCACTTACGTGTGGGGAAGGCCCGAGGCTATCCACGGAGTTATCCGACCGGGAGCTTAGCCCTTGCGAGGGATTCCTTGCGAGGGGCTCCAACGAGGACTAGGGAAAGCTTGCGCGCTTTTTGATACCTCGGTAAAAATACCGGAGTCGTCGACGGGAGTTTGCATCTCTACCTTGCTCTTTAGCTTCCACATTTACATTGATTGTATTACTCCTTTTGCGGTAGAGATAGCAACACACTAGCAAAACCGTAGTTGCACGTTTAGATAGTTTATCTTTTGCATAGGTTTTACTAGGGTTAGAAAAAAAGGCCATAGTTTAGAGTTAGATTTTTAAGTCGCCTAATTCACCACACCCTCCTCTTAGGCGTCACGGTCCCCTTCAAGTAATAAATAATAACGTGGTCCAGGTATATGTCTCAAGAAGACATGGCTTTGAATTTAGAAGCAACCAATATATTTATTTATGTTTAGAAAAGATTAGGGGACATTAAAACAATTATTACATTTTAAAAACTCTTAGTATTAGAACAAACATGGCTTTGAATATGGAAATAATTAATATATTTTATTTATATTGAAAACATTAGGGGATAATAAAAAGACTTGTTATATTTTTATATGCTCTACCCGCTAAACTACAGGCGTGCTTAGTGCAAATGGATAAATAAGTGTATGTTATTGAATGATGTGTGTGTCGCTGACGTGTATGGCATAATTGTAAATGCGGATTTTAATCATATCTGATAGTGGGATGTTGAGCTGGACAGCTTGCATATCGAGATAAAACCTCTAGTGGGACTTATGATTATAAGATACTAGAAGAACACCCCCCGCGTTGCTGCGGAACTACTAATTTGGAATGAAATTTAACTATTTATATAATTCTTAGGAAGAGATTAACTATTATAAACTAATGTTAGTGGATAGCGTGGTACGCTGATGTGGATAACTAAATATATGTTAGTGGATGATGTGTCTCGCTGACATGCATATCATAATTGCTTGTACTAGTGGACTTTAATTGCAAGTGATAGTCGACGGCTGAGGTGGACACCTTACATGTCAATAAAACATTCTAGTGGGATTTAGAATTATATGAGATATAAATATAAATATAGATATAGATTGGATTTTGGACTTGGCGAACATCTCAAAGGTGAAGTAGATTGGCCATTAGACCTTGTAAAAATAACCCAACTCTGAGCGCTCAACCACTTGGGCAGAGCTAACCACTTGAGTAGTCACTGAGACGTAGAGAAGAAGCGGTTCAAGCGACCGATGTGGTGCTTGCACAAGGTGCCATGACTAAAGGCCACGAGGCGGTCGGACTTGGAGAAATCAAGGAGTTTGTTGCGCTTTTTTAGAAACGCTAGATGTAATTCCTCAGGGACTCGCTGTCCTTTTGCCTATAGCTTTGATCTTTTGAAAATCCTAGACCTTGTTTAGTTCCACTAAATTCCTAATTTTGGCATTATGTAAAAAGAAGATTTCCCGTCACGTCAAACTTGCGGTACATGCATGGAGTACTAAATGTTGACGAAATAAAAAAGTAATTGCACAGTTTGGTTGTACTTTACGAGACGAACGTTTTGAGTCTAATTAGTCAACGATTGGACAATTATTACTAAATACAAACGAAATACTACAGTGCACTACAGTGTTATAGATTCCGGCTACGCCAAATCTGCCAGCGAACTAAACGGGGCCCTAGAAGTTGGCTAGCCTAGTGTAGGTCCCTGGAAGCTGTCGACGATGAGCCGCTTGAGGCCAGCCTAGTACTAGATGGAACCTATCGGGAGGTTTTAGAGTCAATTCTAAGTCATGTCAGGCATAGTGGTAGATACTGGATGGCCACAAATTTGTTGTCGTTCACTAATTTGGAGGGGAGTTGGTATGTAGTCCTCACGCCATGTGCTAGGGTTTAACTGCACATTGTACTTCTCTAGGCCCTGCACCCTGAAGCATTCAAGAAATACGACATAACAGATCCGAGAGTCGAATGCTCTTGGGCCGGTATGCTAGTTTGTCACCCACCATATTATCTAGTGGTTGTATGCTCTAGTTGTTGCCATCGTACTGAGTAGGCACATTATGAACTAGTGGTGCCTGTGTGGCCCATGGTGGATCATCTAGTGGGGCATATTTCAAAATATTCCTTTCTAATTGTTAGAGAACTTTCCAAGATAGGTTGACCAAACCATCAAGAAATGTTTCCATCTTCAGACTTTTACCCATGGCTGGCAACTCATTCCCACCCTTTATATAGATGTGTTCCCTCGCTCATTTGGAGCTCTCTTCGACTGCAGAACACACTACACATATATATGGACATTGGGAGAGATTTGAGGGCATTCAAGTCAAGACTACTTCGTGGAGAGTGTGCTTTCTGGTGGATACTTTGTGGGGAGGCTCCTAGAGGTGCACTCTGTTTGAAACCCACAGATTTGGCGTGGTGAATTTTTGGTAGCTCAAGGGAGCGTAACTGAATCTTGGTGAATTTTTGGTGCTCCAACATGGATTAGATGGTGGTGGCATTAACCTAGCACCTCAGGAAAAATCCGGTTATTTCTTGTTCTTGCTTCATTTCAATTTTTGTATTATCTTGTGATTTGCTCCTCTTTTAGGTGCAAGAATATTATGTGGCAAATATGACAGATTCTCCATGTTATTATGTGCTTAGTCATATACTAGCTTCAAACCTTATCTTGGAGTGATCTTTACTAAGGATCTTTGTGGCCCTAAGGACTTGATTTGGTGTGATCTTTTTAGTCCTAGGTCTTAACCATGCAGGGGTGAGTAGATTTGCATAGTCAAAAGTTGTTCCTTAAATTTTTGAAGCCGAAACCACACCCCACCCCCTCTTGTAACCCTGGGCAAAAATAACCGAGAACCAAACCGAAATAACCGGAACCGAAACCGAATTAACCGAAACCGAAAATTTCGGTTCCTAGTTCGGTTCTCAGTTCTCAGGAACCGAAATAATATCGGGTAATTCGGTTCCAGACCTCGGTTAACCGAACAAAACCGAAGAACCGAATCTGTACATATTGGCCCAATAGCAAAAGAACCGAACTGTATGGCTTGGTTTTCATTTTTCTCCTTTTCTTCCCTTCTGTTTCGCTGATGTAATATATGGCTCGGTTAGTTCGGTTCTAACTGAAACCGAACCGAACTAACCGAGACCGAATTTCCTCAGTTCCAAGTTTTTTAGCTAACCGATCGGTTCCAGTTTTATGCTAACCGAATTTTATAAAGAACCGAGGAACTGAACCGAACGGTTTCGGTTAACCGAATGCCCAGGGTGACCCTCTTGGACCATTCGGTCCTTTCACCACAGTGTTTGAAGTGGTTTCAGACCAGGATAGGAGAGAGAGAAGATGACATGGGGAAAGAGTGGAATTAGATAGTTGAGTAGATGACCCATACAAATATAGCTTTATTGGTTACTAGCTAGTCTTACTACAAGTCTACAACAACTAGCCAGCCTATCAGACCCATAATCTATGCATTGTGTGCTGCGGTTTCTATAAAGAGCTTTTTGCTGACGTGGTTATTATAGAAACTAACAAGTGGTTACATGGTTGTGGCCACCCTTATGGTAAAAGGTAGTAGTATGTCAAAATGTAACACTATTCATTTCAGATAACTCCAAAACGCTACTTATTTAATAGTGGTGCCAATGGGACATATGACTCCAATATAGCAACCAAATCCAGGGCAATCTGTTGATTTCACCATCACCTATAGTATAGCAAATATACACGGGCACTCTTTGGGCACCTAATAGAAAACTCAAGTATGCAGAATCATATACATTTACATCTTGTATTCACTTTATAACTTTTTTCTCACAATATATAGTACAAGAAAAAAAAACGTTTGATCGATCACACACACACACACACACACACACACACAGAGCTTTAGTTTAGGTATCGTATAAGCTAGATTCAGACTTGTATGTACCTTACACATACACATACACATACATGCATACGCGAAACGTCATTTATGGATGGTGGCCGATGCCGGGGCTCGGCACCGATCGCTCCGGTATAGAGCTGTTGCTCTCCGGATGGTCGACCTCGGTTCCTGGCGCCGCCGGCGGTGATGGCACTGCCACTTCTTGTACCAACTGCCGAGGTGAGGTGGTGCTAGTTATAGAACTGGCCGCAGGGCTAGTACAGGAAACAGTACTCTTGCTCTTCGGTTGTGCATGGTGATCACTTAGCATCATCCTATCTCGAGCTAGACAAGGTGAAAATGATGCTAGGAGGACAACGAAGAAGATCACCGTTGTCACTTGAGAAGCCATTGCAGAATGGTCAGTGGGAGCTAGAAAGAGAGGCAAATGTGGGCTTGAATGTATGCGTGTGTGGTTGATGGAGAATGCGAGCAACTTGGCCCTATTTATAGGAGTGAGTGGAGCTCTGCAACTAGCACACATATATATGTTACGACAAAATAGCAGTGAGCAAGTGGTTCCTTTTTAGGCTTTTAGAGAATAATGGGTTGACGTCAACATATAGCAGTGAGCAAGTAGTCAATATATAGAATTTGTCTGGGAGTACACTTTAAATTCAGTATTAAAAGTTTGATACAAGCTAGTTAGCAAAGACAAAGAAATAAGATTTATGGAATCCAAAATCTGAATATAGTTTTTGGTCAATGCTTAATTAGTTTGAAAGATTAACTTCACTAATTATAGTTTTGGTAAGTACTGTAAGAAACTAGTCATGAAAGAAATGAAATTAAATAACATATAGCTCCGATAAACCTTTTGCAATGCAAGGACTAACTTTTAACATAATGTCATATATAAATAACTGCAGAAATGAAGTTTTTTAATGCGTAACTAACTGAACCAGTGTTCACCCAAACAGCCGCTAAATGGTAAACGGTGGTGAGCTGTTTTGTTTACAAGGTAAATGGAAATTCAACATTGACAGTTTAAACGGTAAAAACATGGAGGAAAATGGTCTAAATGTCACAAATGGAACGGAGGTAAACGGTATGAAACAGGCTAAACGGTTGATTAGACGAACACCGGGTTAATTCAGTTGAGTTTTACCTACATAAATTTGTGTAATTAAGTTTAGGGCTTCTCCGGTGGCTTTCAGAAAGCGACTCACGCTCCTATGTGGAACTCGAATGAGTCAATTTCATCGCTGGAGAACGCCGACTCATTGAGGAGACAGAGAGGAGTTGATGAAAGGTCTTGCATCGGTTCATCCGAATAAAAAATGAATCGAGGACGCGCCATTGGGCCCTCCTTGGCCGCAGAGTTCACCATCTGTCACGCCGCGAGGGCCCTTGGTCTCGCCTGCCGCCGCCGCCCGCGCTGCTTGGGCCCCTCTGCCACCGGTGTTCGAGGACCATGGCGCAGCTCAGGAGAGCTCATTCGGGAACGACCCACGTCCCTGCTCGGGGAGCTCGTCCAGGCATGACCTGCGCCGCCGCTCGGGGGGAGCCCGTCCGGCTGCGACCTGCGCCGCTCGGGGGAGCTGGTCCGTCCGTGACCCACAGCGCCACTCGGGAGACCTCATCCGGGCGCGACCCGCGCCGCCGCTCGGGGGAGCCTGTCCGGCCCTCGCTGGCCGCGGCCATGGGGGAGGAGCGGGCAGGAGCATCGCTGCCCTGGGCGAGAAGCGGATAGAGGAAGGGGAAAGGTTACCGGCAGAGAAAAATGAGACATGAAGAGTCGAGTATGGGCCCACACCGCTGGAGAAGTTTGAGTCGACTGTTTAATGGTTCGGTTTTGGGCCTACGTGGCCCTCTCACCTGTCGAGAGTGGACCCACCACTGCGGGTGCCTTTATTATATTCATAAATATGTATATATTTGATTTGTTACATGCATAAATATATATCTTTGATTCTTCTTACTCCATGCATAAATATATATATATATATACATACTCCAATAATCGATTTTTACATGCATAAATATGTATAAATGCTATTATAATTGATTTTACATCAACAAATGAGATTTCTAATGGTGGCTTGTGTCATCAAGCTCTAGAAATCAATTTCTAGAACCAAGTCATCTTTGGAATTATTTCTAGAAGCGGTTTTGATAGAGTTGTCTATGCCAAAAAGAACACACCTTTGAAACCATTACTTTGGATATCGAGCACTCCTGAGGAAGGAGCTTGAGCTGATGAACAGCTTTGATACATGATGATGTAGTGTTGCCAGTGTATGCACAACTGACGAAAACAGAAAGGAGGAGCACTGATGGCCTGAAAGTTGTACAATTGTTGGTTGCATGTCTTTCATAATGATTTGATACTCTCGCACGCATGATTGCAAGAGATTTGATGTCACCAGCACTCATGAGTTAGGTCTCACAGATATCTAGTCAAGCAATTCGTTTTATGGAAAAAAAGATAATGCACGACCAGAATTGACTCTTGCTGCTCCTGAGGAAGGAGCTTGAGCTGATGAACAGCTTTGATACATGATGATGCAGTGTTGCCAGTGTATGCACAACTGACGAAAACAGAAAGGAGGAGCACTGATGGCCTGAAAGTTGTACAATTGTTGGCTGCATGTCTTTCATAATGATTTGATACTCTCGCACGCATGATTGCAAGAGATTTGATGTCACCAGCACTCATGAGTTAGGTCTCACAGATATCTAGTCAAGCAATTCGTTTTATGGAGAAAAAGATAATGCACGACCAGAATCCTGCAGATATGAAGTGCTTATTGTCATATACCACGTAACGGGGGAATGAGATTGACTGCAGAACATTCTATGATACTAGCAAGTGTCTTAAACTTTTAGCAATTCTGCACAAGTCACTACTGGAAACTCGAATTGCCATGTGGGTGATGAATTTTTCTATGCGTTTTTTTCGGTACGCATAGAAAAATTACGATTATTCTGTCGGTTTCAAAATATCCCGATAGAAAAATACGAAAACCCATAGAATAATTGTATGATTTTTCTGTGCGTGACAATACACACACGGAAAAATAAGCACTCACAGAAAAATACAATTTATTCTGTCGGTTCTTTAAAAACTCACAGAAAAAATATATGCACGCACAGAAAAAATAAATAAAAAAACAAAGAAAGTCCCGTCTTCCTCCGCACTTGTACCCCAGCGCCCCCTCCCCCTCCCTTCGTCTTACCCAGCGCCCCCTCCCTCTCCCTTCTTCTTCCTCCGCACCCGGACCCCAGTGCCCCCTCCTTTCTTCTTCCTCGGCACCCGGCCCCCAGCGCCCCTCCCCTCCCTGCCGCCGCCCCTCCCCTTCTTCCCTGGCGCTGCCCCTCCCCGCCCTTCTTCTTCCCTAGCGCCGGCCCTCTCTCTCCCGGATCCGGCCAGTGGCGGCCGGATCTAGGCTCTGGTGGTGGCGGGTGGCGTGCGGCGTGGCGGCGGGCTTCGTGGTGCTAGCGTGGTAGTGGTGGTCCCCGGCGCCACCCCTCCCTGGCCTTCTTCTCCGGCGCCGCCCCTCCCTCTCCTGGATCCGGCCCTCCCTCTCCCGGATCCGGCCGGTGGAGGCCGGTGGCGGCCGAATCTGGGCTCTGGTGGTGGCGGGCAGCGGGTGACGTGCAACGTGGCAGCGGGCTTCATGGTGCTGGCATGGTGGTGGTGGTCCCCGGCGCCGCCCCTCCCCGGCCTTCTTCTTCCCCGGCGCCGCCCCTCCCTCTCTCGGATCCGGAGCTGTTGGAGCTACTACCACCATGGGTATGTATTCACTACTGGAACTGCTTCCTCCACTGCTCCTGTTTTATTAACAATAAGATGACCTCTTGGTTGCATTGTTGGGTTGTTCCAGCTAGTTTATTAGTAGTAGCACCTCTTATTTGTTGTATGAAGAAACTACACTGCCATTTTGATTCATGAAAATCACAAGTAGAACTATACTAACATAATTCACGATTAGTAGTGCATCAAATATTTCTTGAACATATATGAGTAATGAGCTGTCAGTTTGATCCAAATGGGAGCTCTTCATTGTCTTTTATCAGTAACTTGACATCTTTGAAAATCACAAGTAGAACTATACTAACATAATTTACTATAATATAAGAAATATACATGGATGGACCACTCAACTAATGTCATTATATTTGAATTTGAGGGAGCAATGTAATAAAAAGATTTTACTGCAAAGTTAAAATACAATTTTAACTTGTTTGTTTTGTTACCCTGGTTGCTTTTCAGGTGAGATGCTATGAAAACAGTATCTTTATATCTTGCATATATCAACCTGATCAATCATTTTGATATGTGATATTTGCTGAGCTGAGATGATATGGAACCCCAGTCTCGTGCCGCGCTGCTCTCCCCTTCCCTAACCATGCCTTATGACTTTTTTTTTTGTTTTGTACTACTCTTGAGTGGCTGTGATGAATCAAGTTTCTATTAGAGAACTTCTGCACTTTAGCACCTTATGAGCTGGTACTTGGGATATTTTGTTCTGTTTGCTGCTTAACTAGGATGGCTTGTATCAGTACAAGCAATAAGTTCTGTGGCCAGTTCAATTCCCATTAGAGAGAGAATTAAATTAAGTTCCAGGTGAAATTAAGTTGCAGTTGTCATGCTGATAATGGGTAAATCTGAGCCATTTCTCGAGTTCTTTTGCTCTTGTTCTTTTGCTCCAGGTGAAATATATGTAGTTCTTGTGCTTTTGACATACTGCTCTCTAATGAATCTAGAATGACCAATAGTTTCTTTTCTATTAGCTCAGTTCAATAGAGCTCTATGATTTTTGCATTGCTATTTGTAAAAGAACATGACTTTTTTTTGCATGCAAATAATATATTTGTTGCCTTGAACTGTGAAACTTAGGTAATACTTTCAAATGTGAAATTTCTGGAGATGGTCATTGTCTTGTGGTATTTCTTCTGTGAAATTTTGGTAATTATATACTTTCAAATGTGAAATTTCTGGAGATGGTCACTGCCTATGTGGCATTTCTTCTATGAAATTTTGGTAATTATATACTTTTAAATGTGAAATTTCTGGAGATGGTCACTGCGTGCCTGTCATTTCTTTTGCACCTGTAGATTTGTAAGTTCTTCCGTTTGTAAGTGCTTAGCTGCTCCTCCCATTGGCAGTTACCATCTGCCTTCTTTTTGCCCCTGGTATTTTCCCACGTGTCCTGATCTACATTCAAACTCTGCCCATTCCAGTTGCTGGGATGCTCCCAATTGCCATGGCCATCGTCAGACTTTGCTTAACAGGTAGAGATGGAGTGGAAGGTGAAGCAGTTTCTTTCTCCTTCCCTGCTGCCTCCCCTGACCTTGAGAGCCTCACGTGAGGACGTGACCATGACGCCTCCTTCCACAAAATCGATCCCAGCGGCGGCGCCCCTCAGCCCCCGACACCACGATGCTCCTGCGTCTTGCGCCCTCACGCTGCCAACGCCGCCCAGTGCCTAGTCTGCCATGCTGTGGTGCCGCCACTAGTTGGAGGTGGTGGGAGCCCTTCTGCTTTGGTGTCTGGTTCCTCCTCTCCTCAGTCCTTTGTTGACGAGCACCAACGAGGTATTGTTTTCTAGTTTCTTTAGTTCTTTACTCTGATTTGTCAAACAGATGCATGTCAGTGCAGGTGAGCGCATACTATGATGACTGATACTGACCCAGTGTGGCTTGCAGCGTCGAATCAAACTCCATCTACATCGAAGGGTAAGCTTGATTTCTTTTTCCGTGTGCAGTGGTTAGTTGCTCACTTAAATAAATATACAATATACTGTGTTTCAATTTTAAGACGATGGATAATGATATGTATTGAATGGAATCTGGATTAACCAAATAGCCTTACTATTTCCATTGAATTTGTCACCATAATTTTATTTGACTGTTCTTACAGGTAGAGATGGAGTGCAAGGTGAAGCAGTTTACAATTGGTTGAACAAGAAAAAATAGTTTGGTTTCTTTTTCGATATCCATATTTGTGAATTCATTGTAGTATTCATGTTGAACATGTAGATAACTAGATATCATATCAGTATATATGATATATGTGCTGATAGATCAGACTGATTCCATTTTTGACATAAGTGTTAACTTCATTCACGATGAACTACTGGTTTGTGTATTATTTGAATGAAACCTTGTTGGTCATGCACATAAATTACTATATGGAAAATATATATTTTAATATGCTGTTGCTACTGTTTTAAAATAATTTTTTATGTGTTTAACTCTTTTTTCATATGAGGCTGGCTACACAGAAATATTATTTTTAATCTGAGCGAAATAAATTTTTCTGTGAGTTTACCTAGATCGACAGAAAAAAACATGTGTTTTTCTGTGCGTTTATTTCTTTTTTCTATGTGGATTAACACACAGAAAAATTAGTTTTAATCTGGGCGAACATAATTTTTCTGTGCATGTGAGACCCAAAAAAAATTGTTTCTGATGGTGGACCCACAGAAAAATTCGATTTTTCTGTCACTCTATTTCTGTGTGTTATTTTCTGATGGTACACCGTCAGAAAAATATTTTTCCGTGGGTATTCGAATTTTTTCATAGGTTTTTGCACACACAAAAATATTCGAGTTTCCAGTCATGAGTCAACTTATACATGCCACATCCTTTGTGAAATACTAGTATGATATTAAACACTTTTGATCAGAGACATAATGTGATAACATATACTACCCTCCGTTCCAAATAATGAGCTAGATACATAGTTTTACTCTGTATCTAGACAATATATATCTAGGTGCATAGAAAAAGTTATGAATATAGAAAAGCCAAAATATCTTATAATTTGAAAAAGAATGAGTAGTTCCCAACAAAAACAAAACAGATGGAAATCATTGGATTGTTTAACAAAACGTGCCACTTGCACAAGTCAAATCTGCTAAAGGAACTGTGTATTGGGCCTCTAAAGGGAACGATATATATATGTACTGGGGTTCTAACTTTTTGTAATACAATCATCCAATCTTCTCCTCCTTTTTGACTGGCCTAGTGTACTCTCCACTTGGCATTGGTTGTGCATTATGCATACTTAACTATTTTCTCTCCTTTATCAAATTGTCAATATTGATGTTCTTTGTAACGACATACATGCTTAAAATAAATGTGAGGAGATGAATTGCCAATATATGTGTTCAGACATGTACTGTACAAAAGAAGCATTAGGAGGAAACTAGTGTGCCATGAAAGTTGTTATTTGTCGGAGGCTATTGCTGTGTAGTTACCGCATCTGGGTGAAAACTTTGTAAATATACTTATGCAATATTTGAGGTTGTGAACTATGATTTAATCATATATTGTGATACACTATGTTATATGATTTGAGGTTGACTATGAGCCGTAATAATAAGAACTATGCTATATATGTTTACCGAAATAGCTAATTTATAGCATAATCTCTAGGGCCTCTTCTTACCCATCAAGCCTGTGGCTAGTCTGCGGTCTTTGTTCTCTCCTCGTGTTATTGAGATATGTGCTAACTAGCAAACATGCCCGCGCATTGCAATATGATGTACATCATGTTGTTGTGTGATCTCATAGAGCTAGCTATCTTATTGAATTTGGCTAACCTCATTTTAATTAAATCCTAAGGCCTATAATGAATGCTAGCTGCAGCAAAAGATTAATCCCATATGAGAATTTGACTAGAGGTTGGCACATCTTAATTAGGGGGTTATTGTCTACAGCTACTGTGAGATTAAAAAAAGGTGGAAGGCTAGCCACATGTTTGTGCATAGGCTCGGGTTCAGCCGGTTTGTAACTCTAAACTTAAGTGAGAGACGACGAACCAAGGGACTGAAGCACCCGTGAAGGTTTTGCAACTCCAAACCAAACGAGAGAATAACAATGGAGGAATGGTAGGAACGAGAGATAATGCATGTACTGAGGGGATGAAGGAAGAAAATTTTGTACTTTAATATAAAATCATAGATTATAGATAAAGTATGCTTACGAAAAAAAAAGCATAAAGTATGCTTACAAGTCCATGCCACGTATGGTCTCGAATGTGTTTGAATGAAACCAAGGGTGTGGGTGCAGTGAGGGGTGGGAGTTAGGGGTTAGAAAGTTGTTATGCACGATCGGTTCCAGTGGGACAACAGTGACGACCAACTTTACAAAACGTGGAAGGGCCATTGGTTCATTAGTATATGTATATTATAATAATAACCAGATTAGGACTATATAAACTAAGATGAAAGATGCCATTCTAATCAGGCATATGCATGCAGCGATGACAAAGCAAAGTGTCATACTTGAATCTTTTCGAGAAAAGGCTTTGCTTGTGGTTCCTTGCACTATAGTGTTATCCAAATGAATTGTTAATTATGCATTACCTACAATGCATGGCTTATTCTAACTAGCACTGTCTAAGTGTAGTTGTAAACCGGTAATGCAAAAACGGTTCCCCTGGTTTTGTTATCGACATGCAAGCTATCTGATCCTTACATTGGGCGGGGCAACGAGGTTTTCCTGACATTGATATCATTGTTCAAGGGTGATAATGTTATTTAACAGGATAATTTGAAAAATATTGGGGGTCTGTTTGGAACAAAGGAATGAAAAACATAGTAATAGGAAAACACGCAGGAAAGGAAGGTGTGAAAACATAGGAATAAGAAAATGCACAAGAAAGAAAGGTGAAACAAATAGGAGGAGATGTTTGGAACAATGGAATTTGTAACACAGGAATTCCAAAGAACATGACTGGTAAAAGGCGCTTATAACACATAATGACAAATCTTTGGAAAAGGGAGAGTGTTATTGATTTTGTTTATTCTTAACAGACACTAGTAGAGAATAGACTTTCGATTTTAGGCTTTAGTCCTGATCATTTTGGGGCTCGGGACTAAAGAAAGGATTAGTCCCAGTTGGAGCCATCAACCGAGACTAGAGTCACCTACCCAACGGCCAGAGACGCAGGCCAACAGCTAGAGCCGCAGGCTTTTACAGGAAGGGACTCTAACTGGGACTAGAGGTGCACCCTTTAGTCCTGATCAGGTCCACCAACTGGGACTAAAAGTCCCCACTATATATCCCAGCTGCTTCCTCGGTCCCAGCCACCAGCCCGAGGCAATCCAGTTCAAAATTTGCGTGTGTGTTCTTGCTTGGGGGAGCAAGAGCAGTTCTTGCCGGCCGCCGTCAAGCATCTTCTTCCAACCATTCTTCTAAAGGTTAGCATCTTCTTCCATCAATTCTTATTTTCTAAAGGTTAGCAACTTAATCTTCTAATCTTCTTCCAACCATTATTAAACACTTATAGTTTTCTAGATCTTTGTTAGCAACATTGGCCTTGTTCGCGTGCCCTTAAATCCGGTTTGATCCGCTTCTTTTTTCATCCGAAACAGTGTTTTCCTCTCATAGATTTCTTCAGATTCATTCAAATTCCTCCAGATTCCTTCAAATTTCTCCAAGCGAACGGGGCCATTAGTTCTTGATGAGAGTTAATAATCGTTAAAAAAATATGTCCCAACAAGAGTAGGGTGCAAAATGGTCGTAAAATGTTTAAGTTTATTTGGCATGCATGCATATATATATATATATATTGATGATTTATTTTTTATATGTTTCTCTAATATATATTGTTGTATGGTATATTTATAGGCAACATATCAGGTGCAAACCAACTAACTTGTGCAAACTTGAAAACTACCAATCAAGACCACTGGATGCTGATCCAATGAATAGGGTGAGAGGTGTGATTTTTTTACGCTTAAGCCCCCCACCCGCCGTCCTTTTTTATGCTTAAGCCCCATCACCCCATCTATTGGATCAGCATCTAGTGGTTCTGATTGGTAGTTTCTAAGTTTGCACAGGTTAGTTGGTTTGCACATGATACGTTCCATATTTATATGGGGGTTCTATATTTATTGGGATGTTTTTTTAGTTTTTTTAGTTATGATGAATGGTGGCGGACTCCCCCAGCCATAGGAACCAGGTTTCCACCCTGATGATCTTTCATTTGCGCCATCGCCAGATAGGACTGTTCCACGTCACCCAGACCCATCAATAGTATAGAATATTTTAAGTTTTGCGTGCTAATATAATTTTTGCATGTATACATTCATTCATAACATGATTGTTGCATATGTCACAGACTATAAAACCAGTCAAGTGGCTGGAAGCAGCACTATGGCTGCTCGGGGTGTGGGACATCTTTGAGATAACAAGTGAGGTCATGAATGAAGGAGGCGAGTTATGGACTAGCAGTCTCACCTTCAACATCCCCATTAGGTACAATAATGAGGTGCGCCAGGACATTGTGCAGACTGGACGACAGTCGTCGACCAAGATAGGCGCCTAGATCGATGCCGTGCTGCTTTCTTTGCAGGCAATTGAGCGAATTTGGCTACTGTATGCCTGATTTCTCGTCCTTCAAGATAGAAGCTTTACATCAGCATAGTCTGGATGTACTGCGAGTAAGCCAGAGGCATGCGACATTCAACCAAATAGATGTGGTACGTCGTGTATGATATGAGAGTAATGTTTATTTATTCTTATTATTATATGAGCGCTCTCTGATATTTTTTTTGTTTGTCCGCTTGCAGATTTTGCTCTATGATTTCACCTATGCTACATGTGGCTTGCAGCCCATTCTCACGCAAGCTATTAAGCGACTGGGATACGCTTAGGACTTTGTGAAAGCGATGGGCCAGAGGACGACAGCTGGCATCCAGTATTGCGTGAGATTTAGGTAGAACCAAGCCATCGATAGTCCATCAGTAGGCTACATCTATGGGATGCTATGTTCTCAACGTTGTGAGGCAATGGAGAGTGTTTTAGTGCGGGCCTTACATTACATAGACAATGATCGTGGTTACACAATCTGAGTCATACACTACTAGCAATGGAGACAGGCTAGGGTTGCAGCCGATTAGGATCCATGTGTTAGTTAGGTTTATTCATAGTGTTATGTTTAATTAGATTTATTCGAACGGTTATGTTTAATTTGATTTATTTGTATGGATATTTTAATTATATTTGTATGCAAGTTAATTATGTTCATTAGGTTTATTTATATGGATATTATAATTATGTTTGTATGGATTGAAATTTAACTCGTGTAGGATTAAAATGCACGTGCAAATAAAAAAATCAGAGAAATAAAAACAAGGCATTATGTAGGAATAATAAACAGAAACAAAAAAAGTCATTTTAGTCCCGGTTTGTACTACAAACCAGGATTAAAGTGTACCTTTAATCACGGTTTGTGTTACAAACCAGGACTAAAAGTCCCCCGCCTACCACCACTGCTCTCACCTACCACGCCGCATGATCACCACTCATCCCACCTACCACTCCGTTGCTCATGCTTATAAAACCGGCCACCGGGCGCCATTCATCTCCCAGGATGACATGCATGCAGTGTTCTATTGCGCCCAATTCCATCCCAATTCATCCATTGTTGTTCGCCTAATTTCCTATCCACATATATGGCCACTCTCTAGGAGAAAGCCCTCCACATACAAATTTTATTACACGTAGTCAGCAATGATGCACACAAGAGGTACTAGAAGAATGTTTTTGAAGATGGAGCAATGCCGAAGCCTGGAGAAGCTGGGTGTGACGTCCGTGCAACGTAAGTGTTGCATAGGCTGTCTACTACGTTGATGGATCCATCAAATGCGGTGTGCTCTGGACCGTCTGCGGATTGTCTATCCATACAAGGCATGAATGGGATGTCCACAGGTTGATGGATCCATCCAAGGTATGAATGTACTATCTTCTGAGAGGCATGGGTTCATCGAAGCTCACACAACCGCCCCCTTCTTCTCCAAATAGGTGTAGTTCGTCATCCACATCTGGCATCCTCTGGCACCTATTTGACCCTACTTTGGTGCTAGAAGAATGTTTTTGAGGTGGTTATTTTATAATGTGTTGGTACACTTTGATTGTAACATTGACCTATTTAGAGAAAGGTCTTTGTTATCGTATATGTAATTTCATTGTTAGGTCTTTGTTATTGTATATGTACCCCAAATATTTATTCTATGGTTCTTTAAGATCTTTATTATTGTTTTCGATGTCGCATGCGTCTCATAAACAACCTTGGATGTAGAAATGTCCAAAATAAAAGTTGTAGATCTCAAAAAGTTAAATAACTTTGTAGTTAACAACTTTTTTATTTGAAGTCATCTTGTCAAAGAAAACTATGTTTGAATTTCTTAAATTTGAAATTTGAATTTTTAAAATGACCTCAAATGCAGAAACAACCGATACGAAAGTTGTAGATCTCAAAAAGTTATGCAACTTTGTAGTTGACAACTTTTTCATTTGGAATCATCTACTATTTCAAAATTCTGTTTGAAATTAAATTTTTAAAGAAGTTTGATTTCTCTTTTTAATCTCTGGCTAAAACTTGTAACTGGTTTTTGTCTGTGATACTAACTTCAAATTTGATGATTTTTTTCCTAAAACTTGTAACAAGTCTATCAATTTATTGTGTTCTTACGACTTTCATTTTGTTCATCTTTTCATGTCAATTTGTTTTATCAATTCAAAATTTGATTTAAAAAAATGGCAACTTCAAACAGCATTTTGAAAAAGTACATGAATTCAGCTGTGAAATTCATAAACATAAAAGTTGTAGAACTGATCAAGATCTACAACTTTTATTTTTGTCATTTCTTCATCCGAGAAAGTGGTAGTGCACATTGTTCACAGATTTACATCTCTCATAGTGAGAGATGTAAATATATGAACATTATGTACTACCACTTTGCCAGATGAATAAATAACCAAAATAAAAGTTGTAGATCTCAAAAAGTTACACAACTTTGTAGTTGACAAATTTTTTATTTGAAATCATTTTTCAAGGAAAATTATGTTTAAATTTCTAAATTTTGAAATTTGAATTTTTAAAATGTCCTTAAATGGAGAAATGACCAAAATAAAAGTTGTAGATCTCGAAAAATTATGCAACTTTGTAGTTGACAACTTTTTTATTTGACATCATCTTGTCAAGTAAAACTATGTTTGAATTTCTCAGATTTGAAATTTGAATTTTAAAATGTAATTGTATTTTATACCATATGTTATTAATCATTTAAAGCATCAAACAAAAGCATTATAAATTATATATGAAAAAGCAATTTTGTATTGCAATTTTTTGAGCTATATTTCTTTTACTACACAATTTCCAATTTTCAACCTATTTATGTTAAAGAAAATGTTAAAAACTGTTGCATGGGCGGAAAACGAAACTGCCAGGTAGATAGCAGTTTCGGCGCGCACCAAAATTTGGCTTTAGTCCTAGGTTGTGCCACCAACTGGTACTAAAATACCTCTAGTCCCGGGTGGAACAACCTTTAGTCCCAGGTTGGGCCTCCAACCGGGAGTAGAGGCCTTTTAGTCCCAGTTGGTAGCCCAACCCAGGACTAAAAGGTCCAACACTGTATTCTCGTCGCTTCTCCTCTTCCTCCTTTCAATCACCGCCACCAGAGTGATCTCTCGCGCGTCTGGATCCGCCACCCCGCCGCTCACCCTTCCGACCTCGCCCTCGTCCTCGGCTCCGGCACGCGCGGCCTCGCCCCCTCCCTCATCTCGATCCCGTTGGCCTAGCCCTCATCCTCGTCTCCGGTGGCCGGCCTCGTCCTCGTTCTCTCTCTCCCCGGCGCGTGCGGCGGTGCCCTCGTCCTCGTCTCCGGCGCCGGCCAACCTCGCCCTCGTCCTCGGCTCCGCCGACGCGCTCATCCTCGTCTCCGGCGGCCGGCCTCGCCCTCATCCTTGGCTCCGGCGTGCGCAGCCTCGCCCTCGTCTCATCTCCGGCGGCGGCCAACCTCGCCCTCATCCTCGGCTCCTGCATGCACAGCCTCGCCCTTGCCCTGGTCTTGCTCCGACCGGCCTCGTCCTCGTCTCCACCAGCGCCTCCGGCCTCGACATCGTCTCCACCGGCGCCTTCATCTCCGGCCTCGACCCTCGATCATCTCCAGCCTCGCCCTCGCTTGCTGCTGCCATCAGGTTCGCCTCGCCTGATCCCTTCCTGTGTTGTATGAAACCGAGCACAACCCCAACTTGAGCTAATTTGCTTGGCTAGCTATTTGTATTCGATCTAATTTAACTTATAATTGTTTTAGTGATATATTTTGATCTAATTATATATATATATATATATATATATATATATATATATATATATATATATATATATATATATATATATATATATATATATATATTAGAAATACTCAGATGAAACGGAGATAACTGCCACCCTGGGGGCGGTAACTACCCGTCCACTAAAATGTTCAGACAGCTCTGGCTCCGGTCTTCCTTCCCAGCTTTTTTCTCACTAGGTCGGGAGGCGCGCTTCGCCGCGCCCGTAGGACTGCAGTTGTGATCACAATATATTTGGACTGAACTGAAAGTATTGAACTTAGGTCGGGCAGTATTGTGTATAGCAATTGATCATAGGAAAGAAAATACAGCGTGTGCTTTGTTAATAACAAATTGGATGCTTTAGTGTCATGTATGTATTTTTTTCAAAAACAAAGATGTCTGATAGATACATAAAAAAATAGAAACCATATTCTACTTCTACTTTACAGTATGCAACTATGCTTTGGAGTCCATGTGCATGCCGGCCACCTCCATGCACCCTGCAAACACCATAGGAGCAACGATTATTTTTTCCTACACAGATGAAAAGATGATTCCAGTATCCCTAAATTAGCAAGAGTAGTATGAATGAAAAATTCATATCACAAAAATTGTTTATCGCAAAGGATGAATGATTGCCGCCATGGTAACAAAACATTTTGTTCTGATCTGAAGCATGCACCACATGTAGACTTCAAACTTTAGGAAATGATATCAAACTACATTTGAGTATAAACAAAAGGAATTCATGAGACTAAGCAAGGACTCAGGTGGATCCCAGAGTTTTGAGATTATCTCATTGAAGGTCTTCGGCCATGGAAGGAAAAAATGTAATTCAGAACAGAAAAATGAGTCAACCAAGAGGAAAGCAAAAACAAACATGGCATCAACACAGGCCCACCAACAATTATCAAAGCAGTATAAGATCTATGAGAAAACCAATCAATAAAGGTACATACATAAAATAGGAACTACAAATATGCCAGTATGTACCATAGAAGGCAAAATGGTACCAATTAACATGACAAAGATATGAACACTATAATAAGAAAATAACAGCCAATAGATATTGGAATGGTTCCATTGCTCGATCTCAAAAAAAAAAAAAAACATACCTAACCATAGTTGATGAACCCATGTCCCTCGTGGTCCCAGCTGATAGGTATCAGGGAGTATCTGTGCAAAGGTATCTCTGAACTGGTGTTCTAGACTCCTAGTCACCAGAGTAGCTTTAGAGGCATCCGTAGTTTATCCCAAAGTATGACTCTAGCTTGCCGAATCGCTGAAAAAGAATGAACGATTTACTATCTCAAGACCAGATTGCAGCGCAAAGCTCATACTTTGTTATGTGAATCAATCATTAACACGTTTGTTTTTAACACCACACATTTCACTGCTGTCAAGGGATAGGGTGCTGGTGGGGAGTTCTTTGAGAAAATACGCGCTGCACAGCAGCTCAGTGAAGATGAGGATTGTTTGGACCCTAGCCATTGTCCTAGTGTCAGGTTATTTGGTTGCCCAAAGGCCTAAACCATGTCTGACTAATAATATGAACATATTTTTTATGTCGTAAATGGCAGTAGTCTAGGTACTTCTTTAAGCAGCTGATATCAAGGTTCGGCTACTGCCAATCGATAGTATGCTTTTGCTTGAAAAAAGTATAGGATGAACCTATAATAATCATATACCATCGAATGGTAGAATTTAGATACTGCCATATAAAGTGCTAGCATGTTAGCCAAAAACACAACCAAAAGAAACAGTATCTAAATAGTATGTAAACCCCATATCTTATAATCAAGATGATGCAGCATTATATTTTGAAAGAACTTGTTGCAGATACCAATGGAGACAAAGCAGTTTCAGTCTCAACCTAGTAAGCTAGCTCAGCCTCAGGTTCAATTACTCAAGCTCAATAAGAGAAATAACATCAACTGACATACATGAAGCATCTATGTTGGTAGATGGTAGTGTGATAGAAGATCGATTTGTGCTATCAAGTAATAGGCGTTTAGTAAACATATGCAATTGACCTCTGAGATGCCAATAGATCAATAGAATAAATGTGAAGTATTAACATTATAGGTTCAAGGATGATTGGTGCAGCTGCAGGCTAAACATGACCATCTCCTGTGTGTTGTGTTGAAAATCTCCTTGTTCAGCTATAGGCGTTTAGTAAATATATGCAATTGACCTCTGAGATGCCAATAGATCAATAGAATAGATGTGAAGTATTAACATTACAGGTTTAAGGATGATTGGTGCAGCTGCAGGCTAAACATGACCATCTCCTGTGTGTTGCGTTGAAGATCTCCTTGTTCAGCTATCAGTAAAGGTGGATGTTGCATCTGGCGGGCTGGGCTGGTAAACATAAAATTACATAAGCAATATCCGTGGGACTAGGCGGGTAGGAATAAAACTACATATGTAACAACAGGCACAAGAATTGTGATATGTAGCAAAAGATGATTAATCTTGTTTAGCAGATTCATGGGACAACTGCAGTGTAGCAGATTTATGGGGCAACTGCAGTACCTTCGACATGATGTGTAATGTGGACCCTTTCCGATGATCCAGAGAGCACCATCGACACAGATGAGAGTTTGACTGGAGCAGGTAAATTTCTGTTCCTTTTAGACCAAAGAGAGCCAGTTTGACAACTTGAGGCTCCACTGGCAGTGTTGGCATCAGATTAGCGGCAAGAACAAAGTTTGATACCTGCAGATTGTATTGGTTTAATTAGAAAAAAAGCACAGCCCTGCTGTTGTGCTCCAGGTTCTATGACTAATGTCACTAGCTGATGTATCTGTTTTGGCTAAATAAAACAATAAAGAATGTGCTTGAATCTTTTTTTTTTCTTAATTTTGGCAATGAATGTATATGTAGCTGCATCAGTTTTGCCTATCATCAGTTGTAATTGAGGTATGGAAGAATATTGCGAAAATTGCCAATCATAAGGACTACCATACCATGGTATTTTAATAGCCAATGTGGCATATCCAGGAAGAAGAGTTGTTGCCATCCTAATTTGTGCTGAAACAAAGAAAAAGAAACATCACTCCAGCCTTGGACCATACCAGATGGAAAGCACCAAGAAGCTAATTAATTTGAGGGGGGAAAAAGAAAGAATGGAAGGAGAGCACATGGCATCGTTGAAGCACTACACAACTACCATGAAATTGGAACTCCCTTCTGTGGAGCAGCAACAGATACGATGAATCAAATATTGCCATGTGTTTGGAAGTTTTGGTGAATAAAAAAAGCATGTAAGAAACTGAATGAAAAAACCAATCACGAAATAAATTAGGAGGGGATGGATGAGCCTGAGAGAGAGGTCAAGAGGATTATCTTACCAAGCCTGATGCAGCCTTGGCCACGCTCTACGATCCAAATAGTCCCTGGAGGAGAGGGAGGAAGGCAACGATGCATTACTGCGAGGTGGGCAAGCAGGCACCAAGTCCATCTGTATGGAGAGGCTAGGATCGACGGAGCCACCGAGGAAAAAGGAGGGCAGCGAGCTCGCCGCTAACTCCATCGACTCTGTCGGAGGAGTAAGGCAAAGAGTTAGGGAGGGATACCGTGGGCTGAACTGGAGGAGGCGAGGGTACCTTAATCGCATCTACTTTTTGTGCGCCGCCGTGACCGCATCTCGCGCCGCTGGTGCCACATCTCGCGCGGCCATCGCCACCACTGTCCTTGTCTTGCTGGCAGTGACGACTGATTGGAAGGAGGCACCGTGCGCGTCGCCGCTGGGCGAGAGGAAGATGCGACGAAGCGCCCCGCCCGCGTAGCTGCCGCGCGCTTGCTGGCACCAGGGGAGAGGAAGAGGATGAAGTCATTGCGACCGCGGCGAGGCGGCCAGGCGCAGCATCCACGCGCGCCGCGACTGCAGAGGAGGACGAAGAGGAGGCGGAGGCAGCGAGGCTCAAGTAGCTGAACGAACCAGGCTGGGACACGGACGAACCACGGGGCGGCGCCTCGAACCGTAGCTGAACGAAGACACGCACTACGACACGTGGCTGCACAGGATTCGTGAACAGTATATAAACAGTAACCGCGGAACCTATGCGCTATATGGAGTTACATATTTGGGAAATGCAGGACCACGCTGTTTCGTCCTTTGCTAGCAGATAAAACCGGTTGCTTCCTGCACACCCATCCAGGCTCCCAGCATGCATGCACAGCCACCTAGCGGATGCCCTCCCCCTGACACCACACTAGGTTGCGTTTTAGGATTTCTGGATTGGCTAGCAAAGTATTCATTTTTTTTTATAATGGACGAAAGGCAGCCCAGGCCTTTATGGTGTGGTCGAATCAGGAACATGCAGAATGCTTGGTCGTGTCTAGCCGAAATTGAAAATTTTCGCTCGCCTTCGAATTTGTTCAGATTTTTTTTTGGTGGCTGTACGGTCCGATTTGTATCATGGACTCGTGGCCTTTTTTATTCAGCTACGAGTACGAGTTTTTGGTGGCTGTACGTTCCGAGTTTTATCATTTTTTTCTTCATAAGAAAAATGGTCATGTGAGATCTTATTTTGTAGATAAAATCATAAGGAATATTAAGGTGAAAATAGATTACAAATCCGATATATATATATATATATATGGTTAAAAAATATTAGCAGTTAAAGCTTGATTATTATCTAAACATTTTGAACTCCTAGCAACCTTTTCAGCGGTTATTCTGAACTAGGGTCATCAGATGGAGCACTGTGAGACGTTGGTCCCCACCTGCATGGGTAAAGGGGAGCCGAGAAAAGTGCAAAGGGTGCTGTGGCGCCATCGTAGTCCATTTTATTCATCGAAATATGGTTACGTGGGATCTAATTTTGTAGGTAAAATCATAAAAAAAATTATGGTGAAAGCAAATTACAAATTGGACATGTGTTAAGTAGATATTAGCATTTGAAGCTTAAAGAATTTTGAACTCCGTGTATTGTGCAAACAAAATGTGAGAAAAGAGCATGTCTGCATGAGGATGGAGCACCACACAAGGACATCTAAGAGCTGCAAAACCACGTGGTTACTAGGGACCTTCAACACATTTATTCAGCAATCCACCCATGCCCTCTTTGTCCTTTGAAGAAATGATTCTAAAGTCTAGAGACCCAACATGTGCCTTCAAAATAAAGAAAATCTACGTAGACGCCAGAACCTGTGAACATGCAGCAACACCTTTTATGTTTCTTTTTTTTCGATCACGCAAACCTTTCATGTTTCTTTGATCTTACTACACGTTTGAACAGGCAAGTCGTAAGTCTATATTTAGCAGTATGCATTACTCAAATCATTAGCCATGCCATAGTGTTAGGCATGCAAATGGGTCAGAGTTACCAGACACAAACACTAACCCCATCAACCCACCAAATTCGTTTTGGGTTTCGGATCAACCCAACCCACTCTGTCCTTGAGTACTTGTTCCACCAAAGAACACTACGAGTGCATGACAAGAAACGAAGACGCGTGAGGAAGAAGAATAGTGCAATAGGCCATTCCGTACAGCGCCGTGGCTGCGGCCCATGCTAGCTGGTGATAGGCGTCGACGCAACGGGCCAGCGGCAGCCATGGCAGCGACGGCGAAGGAGAGTCTGTTGGTGGCGGCAGTGAGGAGCAGGCAATTAGGCTAGGACCAGAGCCAAGCGTTGCAGTCCGGCTAGAAGCAATGGCCGCGCGCATGTATGCATGGTGGGAGGCGACCTTCACCTTCTCGCTGGTCACCAGCAAGCTGATGCAAATGGAACACAAAGTTCACACCTGGTCAATGATCATCGATCTCCCTGCTGCCATCATCCTTCCTGATGAGGCGCGGCGACGGCGACGCTGCTGCCGTGGATGATGTGGAGGCGGAATTTGTTGGGCCTCGGATCTCCCTAACGGGTGAGCCGACCGCTCACCGACGTTCTCGCACACACACTACAGCTGAAGCTAGAAGAGGGAGAGAGAACAGAGGGCGCACACACACAGCACAAGCACCAGCGTTGGCCGGAGCTCTGTAGAGGAGATGGCAAAACTGAACTCTCTTTCTTCACTGAGATGCAATGGGAAGCTATATATACAACTCTACACATCTAATCTAGTACACAGACATACCAGGCTACCAGACTGCTACAGTGCTAGATGTAATAGCAGGACTAACTTTGGCGCCTTCCCCTATTGTGGCTATAGTGCAGCAGGGGAACCTTTCGACGTCTGCCCCTGTCGCGGCTACAGTGCAGCAGCAGGGGAGCCCTTTCGGCGCCTGCCCCTGCCGCGCGTACAGAGGGTGAGCAACAGATTACTTTACAATTCTTTCCCTAATCCTACTGCTAACCCTAGAACCTCCACTATGCCGATCTTCTTTTTCAGCTCTGTGAACCGAAGACGGCGGAGCGGCTTCGTGAGGACGTCCGCGAGTTGCCGACCAGTTTCGATGAACTCGATGATGATCTGCCCTCCATCGACACGCCCCCTGAGGAAGTGGAACTTGATGTCGATGTGCTTGCTCCGGCCGTGGAGAACCGGATTCTTCGCAAGGGCGATGGCGGGCTGGTTGTCCACCATCAGTGTTGGTGGGTGAGCTTCCACACCAGTCAGCTCGCCCAGCAGTCGATGCAACCACACAGCTTGGCACACCGTTGTGGCCGCCGCCACGTACTCTGCCTCGCACGTAGACAACGCCCCCACCTTCTATTTCAGCGACAGGTATGAGATTGGAGCCGACCCAAGAAAGACGAGCACGCTAGAGGTGCTCTGTCGTCC
The DNA here is from genome assembly GCA_904845875.1 of Miscanthus lutarioriparius. NCBI lineage: Eukaryota > Viridiplantae > Streptophyta > Magnoliopsida > Poales > Poaceae > Miscanthus > Miscanthus lutarioriparius. The sequence goes on from CAJGYO010000016.1 coordinate 54,311,065, forward strand.
ATCGATGTCCCCCGCCATGTCTGCATCGCTGAACACAGTGAGCTGTAGCCGACTTCCATCAGTCTTGGGGAAGACGATCACCTGATCCGCCATCCCCTTGACGTAGCGCAGCAGCCGCTTTACCGCGGCCCAATGATCCTCTCGGGAATCCTCCATGAAGCGGCTGACGTAGCCCACGGCGAACGCAATGTCCGGCCTTGTGTGGACTAGGTAGCGTAGACCACCGATGATGCTCCAGTAGAGAGTTGCATTTACCTTAGCTGCGGTACTGGCCTTCGTCAGCTTCAGCCGCTCCTCCATCGGAGTCACGCATGGCTTGCACTCAGTCATGCCGCTCTGCTCCAACAGCTTCGAGACATACGTGCTCTGACCGAGCATGAGCGCCTCCTTCCCCTGTCTCACCTCGATGCTGAGTTAGTAGGAGAGCGCGCCGAGATCAGTCATTCGAAAATGAGCCGCCATCTCGCGCTTGAAGCTATCGATGTCTTCCACACGTGCGCCGGTGACCATCAAGTCATCCACATACACATCGACGATGAGCTCCTCCTTCCCCTATCGCCGTGTGTAGAGCACGTGCTCGGTTGCACACCGCGTGAACCCAAGCTCGCCTAGCGTGGCGTCAAGCTTGGCATTCCACGCTCGCGGGGCCTGTCGCAGCCCGTAGAGCGCCTTGCGCAGTCGGGGCACCCTATGCTCTGCTCCCTTGACGGCGAAACCTAGAGGTTGCTTGACGAAGACCGTCTCCGCTAGCTCGGCGTTGAGGAAGGATGATTTTATGTCTAGGTGATGGACGCGCCAGTCCTTCGCTGCTGCCAAAGCCAGCAGCAGTCGGATAGACTCCATGCGTGCTACCGGCACAAAGACTTTCTCGAAGTCGATGCCCTCGCGCTGGACAAAGCCTCGGGCAATGAGGCGCGCCTTGCACTTGACAATGGCGCCACGCTTGTCCCGCTTGACCTTGTACACCCACTTTAGGCCGATCGAATGGCATCCTGGAGGTGGATCGACGAGCTCCCAAATCTCGTTTTCCTCGATTGCCTTCATCTCCGCTAGCATTGCCCGTCGCCAATTTGCATCGCGCTCGTCCAGCACGAATGTGGGTGGTTCCTCTGCACTGACGAGTAGTAGCTATGGGCCATTGACCAGCCGACCCACAAGGCCTGAGGACCCTATGCCACCGACGATGTCATCCAGCCTGTGGAACCGCACCTCCTCACCATCGTGGAAGGCATCCACGAACTCGGTGATGTCGCTTGGAGGTGAGGCGAACTCCATTTGCATCGATGGAGTCCCCTGTTCCATTGGTGTGGTCGGCATAGCACCTAGAATGCTCGACACCCCAGCTGTAGTGCTTGGCACTACTCCTGGACCGCTTGTCACCACTCCTAGAGTGATTGGCACCACTGCAGGAGTGCTCGGCCCCAGTCTTGGAGTGGTTGGCACCACTGCAAGACCTCTTGGCCCTGCTATGGGAGTGTTCGGCACCATCCTGGAGTGGTCGGCACCACTGTAGGACCACTCGGCACCACTCCTAGAGTGCTCGACACCACTCCCGGAGTGCTCGGCACCACCCCAGGAGTGCTTGGCTCTGTTGCTGGAGTGGTCAACACCTCCTCTCTAGCGTCTCCACTACCGTGGATGACAAAGTGCTCAACGATGAATGTGCTAGTGAAGCCGCTAGCTTCCCCCATGCCCAGACTGTCCCAGTCCCAGGCCGCCTTCTCGTCGAACACGATATCGCGTGAGACAACCACCTTGCCTCCACGTGGGTCATAGAGCCGGTACACCTTGGTACCTTCCTCATAGCCCAGGAGCACCATCGATGTGCTCCTGTCCTCTAGCTTGGTGAGGACCGGCTTTGTCTTTCTAACGTGGCTGCTGTAGCTGAATGTCCGGAGGAAGGACACGCTTGGCTTGCACCCATACCAAGCTTCGAACAACGTCACGCCCTTCAGAGCCTTTGTGGGCGCGCGGTTGAGGATGAACACCGTTGTGATCACCACCTCACCCTAGAACCTTGTCGGCATGCTTTTGGCCTTCATCATGGATCAAGCCATGCCGGCCACCATCTGGTTCTACCACTCCACCACGCCATTCTACTGTGGCGAGTACGGCGCGGTGTGGTGTCGCACCACACCTTGATCTGCGCAGTACGTAGCGAACTCCACCAAAGTGAATTCACCACCGCGATCAGTCCGCAGCGCGCACAGCTTCTTGCCACTCTCTACCTCCGCGCGCGCCTTGAACTTCTTGACCGCTTCCGTCGCCTCGTCCTTACTTGTCAGGAGTTGCAGCCACATATAGCGACTGCAATCATCCACGAGCAGGAGAAAGTATGACCAACCACCATTTGTGGTTGGCGTGATTGACCCACAGAGATCGCCGTGGACGAGCTCGAGAGCGTCCGCCACACGATACTTGGCTGCCTTTGGGAACAGTAGCCTCCTCTGCTTCTCGGTTAGGCAGCTATCACACAGCTCGCCTGCGTGCTTGATATGGGGCAGCCCTTGGACCATCTTCTCCAGCCGACCGAGTGCGTCGAAGCTAATATGTCGAAACCGGGCATGCCATAGCCACGGCTCCTCCATGTGCCGTTCAGCCAAGCAGATGGGCTAGCTCTACCTTCAAGTTGAGCAGGTATAGCCGGTTCTAGGACCTCTTTACCTTGGCAAGAAGCCGCTGCTCCCGGTCCCTGATCCTGAGGATGCCGTCCTTGATTAGTACCTCGTTGCCGTGCTCATCCAGCTCTGGCCAATACTGATGATGCTTGAATGCAGCTGCGGGATGTAATATACATCCATCAGTGCGTGGTGCTAGCCATTCTAGCACCTGAAGATGATGGTGTCGTGCCCTCTGATCGCCACCGTTGAGCCGTCTATGAACTTCACCATGCCTGTCACGTTGCCGTCGAGCTCAGAGAAGGCTTCCTTGGAGCCCGTCATGTGGTTGCTGGCACCAAAGTCCAAGAACCACCACTGCTCCTGCTCACCGCCCACATGTCTGAGGTGGACTTGGGCACGCGGTTCGTCGAGGTTGACAGCCTTCAGAGCCTAGCCGTGCCCTTCCACCGCCATCACCTCTCCCTTCTCCTTGGCCTCAATATCGTGCAGTGCACAGAACATTGCCATCAGGAGAGTGGCCTCATCATCCTCAGCAGTCTATGCTAAATGAGCCTCAACCTTCTCCTTTGCCCAATGGCCTATCTTCCGGCAGCACCGGCAGGCGTTGGGGTCAATCTTCTTCTTCTTCTTCTTCTCTGAAGAAGGCTTGCCACGGTGCTTGCCATTGCCACCGTGGCTGGAGGAGGCTTCCTCGGACTTCTTCTCCTTCATTCGGGCAGTCCAGTCCTCCTCTGTCAGCAGCAACTTGCCGCTGTCCGTTGTTGATGTGGCCTGCTCTATGCGCTCATCCACTACCTATAAATGCCCTACCACATCCTCAATGGTGAGGGTGGACAAGTACAGCATCGTCTCTATGGAGAGAGCGATCTGGATGTACATCACCGGCACAGAGTAGAGGTACTTGGAGATCGCCTCTTCTTCATCGATGGTGACGTCGTGGCTCCTCAGCTTGCTGATGAGCGACTGTAGGCGAAGGAAGAAGTCCTCCACCGGCTCACCATCCTTGAACTTGAGGTTTGTGTACTCCTGCTTTAGCAACTGGGCCGCCGCCTTCTTTACGCGGTCGGAGCTAACGCGCATCGCTGCAATGGCCTCCCACACCTCCTTAGCAGAGTTCTTCACCCCCAACGGCTCCCTATACTCTGTTGGCACAGCAGTGAGGATAGCCTCCAACACAGACATGTCATCTTCTTTGTTGTCGGTGTCCTTGTCAATGGCATTCCAGAGCCATCGGGCTCTGAGCTTGACCTTCATGGTCACCGCCCACTCGTCATAGTTGGTTCGAGTCAGCATCAGCCAACTAGTGCCATTGACCTCCTGCATCGTGCGCATGATGACCTCCTATCGTGGCTAGGCAGCCACAGTAGCGACGCTACTATCATCCATCTCCAAACCGTCCATCATCGCCAGCGGTTAGTCTGGCGATGGCACTTGTACGGCTCTGATACCACTTGTTGGGCTTAGGATCTCTCGCACGGCTGAGCCGACCGCTCACCGATGTTCTCGCACACACACTATGGCTGGAGGTAGAAGAGAAAGGGAGAATAAAGCGCGTACACACACAACACAAGCACCAGCGTTGGTCGGAGCTCTGTAGAGGAGATGGCAAAACTGAACTCTCTTTCTTCACTGAGGTGTAGTGGAAAGCTGTATATACAACTCTACCCATCTAATCCTAGTACACAGACATGTTAGGCTATCATGCTGCTACAGTGACTTGATGTGACAGCAGGGCTGACTTTGGCGTCTACCCCTGTTGTGGCTACAGTGCGGCAGGGGAGCCTTTCAGCGCCTGTCCCTGCCGCGGCTATAGTGTAGCAGCAGGTGAGCCCTTTCGGTGCCTACCCCTGCTGCACGTACAGAGAGAGAGCAGCAAATTACTTTATAGCATTTGAATCCGGGTTAGGCGTGTAGCGTGGTGGCACCTCCAGCGGAGGTAGAGGTGCGTGATGAAGAAGACGACGGCGAACAGCAGCACCAAGTGTGCCCCATGTGTGGTCAAACTCGTCGCTCATGTGCAGCGGAAGTGCAATGGAGAGTCGTCGCTCGTGTGTGGTTAAGCATGGCGCCCGACACGGTTGTTGCTACAAGTCAAGCCCCTCTTCGACATCTGTTCTTCTTCCCTTTTTTCCGTCCTTCACAGCTGCTGGGGGACTAGGACAAATGGCCTGTTCGCTTGGCTGATAAGCCATGACTGAAAGTACTGTTGGCTGATTTGTTGTGAGAGAAAAATATTGTTCGTTGGCTGAAAAATTATGGCTTATAAGACAAGTAAACAGGGCAAAAATAATGTGGTGTTGATCTAATGGGTACGTATTAACACTGTTTCTTAATGTTTTGGGTACCAGGTCAGTGGGTCACCCCATGAAACTCTGCATCGCTACATGTGTAGTGGTCCTAGTGTGACCCTATAATGCACATCATTTTTTTTGGCCAAAAATTTGGTGCACCCATGGCAATAACACAGCGATGGTCCCAATTGCATGCGTCTGTCCCCAAAAGCAAAGTGAGCAAACGACAGAGGAGGGGCTGACATCCTACTGCTATGCCATTTGTATTGAACCAGCACCGTCCATCAGATTGCACTACTAAGACACGCGTCCAACATCTAGCAACGACGGCAGCTACCACCCCCCGTGGGCAGTTACCATCCGTTTCAGAAAATCCACTCTTATATATATATATATATTCAGTAGCCAACTATAAAATAAGTTATTTTATAGCCACCTCTATTTATGATAACTCTATATACTAATTTATGATAATGTCAATACATATTTATGATAGTTGGGTTACTATAACACATGGAGATATTTACCATAACGTTATAGTAAATCACATAGTAAGTAGTTACTATAATCTTGTAAATTAGCATAGTAATTATCGTAAATCAAAGTGGATACATAATAAGTTATATATATATATGCGGAAAGATACTGATTTTGGTGATATAAATTTTGATATATTGACTTTAGTGTGATATATTGTATATAGATATGCATTTGGAATATATATTGGGTCCAGTTAATTATATGATCGAATTTTGATATAGGGTTTACATGTAAATTTTCATATATACACTTTAGTGATATGCATTTTGATATATGAAAATATTGACTTTAGTGATTTATATGAATATATGAATTTTGGTGTATGAATTGACTCAAGTGATATGAATTTTTATATATTAAATTTAGTGAGAAGAGATGGCTAGACGTCTCCCTAAACCAATTGTCCTGAGTTGGGGCTGTTGTATTACCTAGGGATTCGAACCAAGGTTGCTAGCTGTACCGATCAATCATCCTAGCATAGTAAGCAACGATATATATTTTAATAAATTAATATGTTTTAAATATGCTTGTACACAATATAATTTTCTGATATGTATATATGTGTTTCTTAAAGATACCGTAGGTAATTGACCCAATCCTTTGGCTTGAAGAGACACTCTCGAATTTCAGGGTTGAGGGAGTGGATGTTGAATGCTTTGAGGTAGATAATGGTCGATTGATGCAATGTTGAGTTAGCTTTTTCATCACCGCTAGGAGGGGTACATGTGTTGTACAAATCTTAGAGGTGGGAAGAAAGGTACATGATAAGAAAATTGCAACTAAATGCTGTCATTGCATGTTTGAATAAGCTTGCGAATATTAGGTACACCCTGCCTACACTATCCTCCTTGATGATATAAGCAATAGATGCGGGTTGCCATCCTGATGTTGCAGGCTTCTGTGTAAGGATTGTTTGAAACAACCGATGTGGTAAAGTCAAAGTCAAACTCTTAGCTTATATTCAGATTTGTTGTTATTGGAAAGCTTTGTTCTCATATCCATTAATTTTTTTCTGCCAACACTTCTAGGTTGAGGATTATGACTTAACCTATGCAGGTTGCATCTTTTAAGCCCTTCTAAACCAGACCATGTATGCATTGGGTTTTGATTGGAAATATGCCGATGAATGGCCAACACTCACTACGGAAGGATTTCAGGAAAAGCTGATTATGACTAAGAGAGGATCATCTGACCCACCGACTTCTCGACCACCGCTTTCTGTCATTAGTAGACCATGTGCTCGTACTTTTGAAGCAAGGGAGAGTGCACTACTTAATGCATTGCTCTACGTCAATGATATTTGTGGATACAAAAACGGTGACCTACACTTCACCGAGTACATAATACGACGTAGTCAAACTTGGCGGTGATCAACTTGCGCTTGCATGAACTTGGTGTGTAATTGAACTTTGGGGTGTACTTGGACATCTAGTTTGTAATGACTTGTTTTAAATTATTATGGTTTGTATGAACTTGATGAATGGGGAAGATCATTGTAATATATAAGCTCTTATTTAATTAGTTTCATTCTTATTTATGGATAATGTACAATAGTATAGCATATAATATGTGTATGAAACTATTTGAAATGAAAACAAATTGAATGGAAAGAAACTGTAAAAAACAAAAAAAAGAAACTATAAAAAAAGTGGTATAACCAACCAGGACTAGAAGTGCTCGCCCAAGGGCTCGGCCTAGAGTCCCCTTTAGTCCCGGTTGGTATAAGTAACCGGGACTAAAAGGCCCCCATTCAATCCTAGTTTGATGGCCCGGGACTAAAGGGCAGGCCTTTAGTCCCGGATTGGCAATCCCGGTTGGAAAACGGGGACTAGAGGGGGTTTCCCAACCGGGACTGCTACCCATATGTGCACTAGTGAGAGCTACAAGTGGTATGACAGCGTGGAGTTAAGCTCCAAGTGTGTTAGTGGCAGCACGCTAAATGCCTCGGCCTTCCGCGAAGAGAAGAAAAAACAGAGCACAAAGTGGAGTTTTCCATTCCTGTAGTCTACAGTATTCCATAGGAAACGAAAGGGTGTTTTCCTATGTTCCAAACAACATACTTGCTTTTCTTTCCTCTGATTCAGTTTTCTATGAATATCCTATGAAAATCCTACAATCCAAACGGCCCCTGAGTAGCTCATGTCATTGTTGTCTCTAAAATTGGTGTTTGATATTTCTTATGACTATTGGAGGTTTCTGTAAGTGCACAAAAAATATCGAAGTAGCATTTCGCTCGGTGAGTATTCCGAGATCGTATTTATATTTTCCCATAAGAAAGCATATGGCTAGGATAGTTGATGAATAGAGATATCAAAGAGTAACTCTCAAACAATTGCACGACCTTAGGGGGGTTAACGACTATGGCGCACTGATCAATAAGATCAAGATAGGTACGACACCAAAAAGATAGGTATGGCAAGGAGTACAGTGTAGCTAGTGGGAGAGCCAGCAAAAGAGAGTCCTATGTAACTTTTACTAAACAAGCACAATTTAGAAACAAACTTAGCAACTTAGCTATACTAGAGATTAGAAAGAGTTCCTTAGCACTTTGGAGCACAACCTGCCTTAGCTAACCCAAAAGGATTAACTACATGTGATTGCAACGAGCCCTACAATTCTTAATCCAACGTGGTGGAATACAAAGGATGGACAGGGCTATCACCACCTGCCACCTACCACTAACTATCCGGGGATCTAGCCGTATCCACAGGCAAGCTATAGCCTAACACCACACTTAATCTATAAGCTCACTACTTCAATCTGAGCTCTAATAAAATGAGATTTAAGCACCCTAACCAGATGGTGGAACCCATACTAAAGATGATTAAACTAAGCAAAAGATAACTTATGCTACTAAGCTTAGAACAAGCTCCAAAGCACACTAAGGCTAGTAAGTAAGATTGGACTAAGTAACTAAGCAAAGTAGAAGTATATTACTAAATAGAGTAAGAAGTACACAAAAGGAAAGGTACTACAAAGGAAAGATACAAGAGAGCTTATACCGGACTCATAAGACTCTTCTAGGCTCCAAGCAAAGCTCTGCTCTAGCTCTATTTTCCCACTACTAGCCTAGCTACTAATCTAGATCTACTCCTTGAGCTTGAGAGAGTGTGTCTCTTGCTTGTATTCTTGTGTGTCTTTCTCTCAAGCTCCATACCCATATTTATAGTGTATAGAGGGCATGGGGGTACTTGTAGGCAATGGAGAAAGGTTGGTGGAGCCATGGGGCGTTGGCTGACCCTATGATCCATCGCCTTAGCATCCACTGGCGCTGAGATGGCTCCTGATGGCAGTTGTTTATGTTAGTTTGGGCTCCTAAGTGGCTGACGGTGGGCCCTTAGATCCATGGGAGGTTCCACCAAGGCCCTTGGATGCCACCGACTTAAATCGATAGTGGAGAGGCCTCCTAGGTATGTTCCCTTTCCCCTCCATAGATTGGTGACGTGGCAAGGGGGGTAGGGCCATCGGCCGATGCCCCTAGGGGTCAGCCGACCCCAGCAAGTGGGCCTAGGCCTCCCTGCCATGTCCACTTGCCTCTTTTGTACTGGTTTAGTGAATATTTGTTCAAATTTCCTGCATTCAACTCATTCTCCAAGTACAAGTGGAACTAGGTTATTTATAAACAAAATATAGTGCATCTGATGTGTTTTACCTTCATTTTGGGTGGAATATTGATGATCTAACTAAGTGTTAGTGACCATCAACAGGTCAGATAATATTTACAAATGATAGAAGAAAGTTATGTTTTGGAGGAGAACATTAGAATCCTCAAACACCTTACACTATGTAAAAAAAGCAGATTACATATGCATGTTAGTGCCCATCACAGATGCGATTTTACGCGTGTCCCATAACACTGCTGTAATAAGCGCTTACTAAAGATGGGTAAACCCACGTCTGTAATATGTTTATACTACAGAGGCGGGTTACCAAAACGCATCTATGATACTTAAACACGCATCTGTGATTTGCTTATAGGATAGATGGTGGAGTCAATATGCATCTATAGTAACAAATTGGCAGAGGTGCATTTTCTTCACATGCGTCTGTAGTAAAGTCATCACACGTCTGTAGTAAGAAGTTACTTCAAACGCATTTTATTTTCACGCGTCTGTAGTAAGAACCATACTACAGATGGCAACTTTATAAACATGTCTATAGTACTAGTGTACCAATAGACGCCGCTATTCTACACACATCTGTAGTATTGTTCTTACTAAAGATGCGTCTATAGTCTATAGCTGTCTGTTTTCTGGCGCTTATCAGAGATGAGGCCACAGCCCAGAATCACCCAGGTTCACAATCAAATGACATACACAACAGCTCTCAAAAATGACATACACAGATTACTTCACTTAATTAGGTTCAACACATCATAGTAACAAATCATTGTTCATCACAACACAAATCACAATAGTATGTTCATCACATGGAGCTCCAAACTCACCACAAGGATCACAGTAGTACTTTGTTCATCACACATTGAACTGACAGCATGAACATACCACAAAACTAAGTAGCTAGGATAGGCACTTCACATAGTATCTTCATCATGGTTGATTTGAAGCATGCAACTAGCCTTTTGTGTTGATGATCCACGACACAATGAACATGGCGATCTTCTCCCTAATTACCTCCAAATTGAATAGAACGGCCAGCACTTAAATTCATGTATGAAAGAAGGTAGCCATAAGATGATGCTGCACATATAACCATCATCCATCAACTATAGGGAAGTATACTTGCATTGTGGATTAGTGTTACTAATTTTATAGTATAAACAACTACCTTAGAAAGATACATCTAACTACCATGAAAAAGGCTATTCTAGCTAGCACACAAACTAACTTTAGACTAATATCAATGCAGAGATGATAGCAGCAGTACAACTGTGCACAAGGCTATTATAGCAGCAACAAATCACTAACTTCAAATGCAGAACAATCAAGCAGAAGTCTATACTCATAATTTGCTAGAATTAGACTTAAGAGCATTTCATTTCTTTATATACACAATGCTTTTATGACATTTACAAAAGCCTATTAATCCATCTTGCATCCACCAAATATTTATGTTGCAATAAGTCCTCTGAGTACAATCATACTCATGGTACTGCCGCTAAACTGTTACAGGTGCTTCAGAGCTCGGGTGATGTCGAAGCTAGGGGTTTGTAGGATGGGCATCCCCTACAAACTGTAGTTACTCTAATTATCAGTTGTTCAAGAGTAAGAGTGATGAAAGCATCTAGGCCCCTAGTTGGGTTTTGGTGATTAATGACGACACGAGATTACTATGACTAACGTGTGTTTTGCAGAGGCAATTTAAGTTAAGTCATGGTAATGGAAATTGATTGGGCAATCATGGTTGTCATGCCCCTGTCAATGGAAATCATTTTAGTTTTTAAAGGATGGGCAACAAGGTAAAGGACGGAGTAGTTCTAAGTGTCGTTTGGTGTTAGAGAGACACTTAGAGTAGTTTAGGACTTTGTTTTTCCTTTGGCCATACTATTAAGGGGGGTATGGACTAGTAGCTTGACCTAGGTGAATCTAGTGGGTTAGGTGTGGTGCACACTTGTCAAACCTAGCACTAGGTAGCTTAGGAATAGCCCTAAGATCAATTGGAGTCAACTAAGTTCACATAGGATTTCGAGTTGGAAGTGAATGGAGGGTCAAATGACTGATCGAACGCTGGTCTGGTTGTGATCAGACACTGGAGGATGAGTCTGGTCAGTTCATTTGATCAACTGTAGTCGTCTGGTACTGACCGGATGCTGAGTGGAGGAGCACCACACGCTAGGGTGCCCGCATCTGGAACACTTCAGAGAGCTTCTAGAGAGGCTTTTTCTTGATCGGACGTGTCCGGTGGGTGCTGACCGGACGCTGGTCAGAGTTTGGTCAATCAAACGCAGTTGTCTGGTACTGACCGAATGCTGAGTGGAGGAGCACTGGACTCTAGGGTGCCTACGTCCGGTCCACTCCAAAGAGGTTCTAGAGAGACTTTTTCTTGACCGAACGCGTTCAGTGGGTACTGACCAAACGCTGGTCAGAGTCCGATCAGAGCTTAAGGGCACTCTCTGACACAGTGGCAGGTACAACTAACCAGAGCGTCTTGTCACCTTGATTAGAGCGTCCGGTCAGCCCGCAGAGTGATGACTCAGCCTCCAAACATTATGTTTTGAATGAGGGGTTATAAATACTTACTCCACTCATCCATGGGAGGTATCTTGCCCATTTGTTCAGCTAAGAAACACCTTTGGAGTGCAAGGGAGAGCAAGAGCCTAGTGGGGTGATTGAGATTTGATAATCCAAGATTAAGGACCTCATTAGTGCATAGGGAGTAGCAAGTGTGCATCCACCTTTCTCATTAGGCTTCTCTTGGTCAAGTGAGAGTTTGTGCTTGTTACTCTTGGTGATAGCCATCACCTAGACGGCTCGGTGGTGATTGGGAGCTTGGTGATCATCCAGCGGAGCTTGTGGATGACCCAGGTCACATTTTGAGCGGTTGTGGGCGATTCACCACGTCGGAGTGTCAAAGAATCAGCTCGTAGAGAGCACTTGATCCTTGCGCGGATCAAGGGGGAGCTACACCCTTGCATGGGTGCTCCAACGAGGACTAGTGGGGAGTGGTGACTCTCCAATACCTCGGAAAAACATCGCTGTGTTCCTTTCCCTCTCTTTACTTTGAGCATTTACATTTGAGCAATTCATTTCATGTCTTTACATTCCTAGAATTGCCATGCTAGAGTAGGATTGGAACCTATGGTGCAAAACTTTTGTATGGGAGAACAATAGAAACACATTTTAGACACAAGGGGTGAAATGGGCTAAGTATAGGGCTTAATTATTGAAAAAATTTAGAATTAGCCCAATTCACCCCCCCTCTTGGGCATCTTGATCCTTTCAATTGGTATCAGAGCCTCGTGCTCCCTAAATTAGGCTTAACCGCCTAGAGCAAGATGTCCCACTGGGATGGACCCCCTCCTATCTTTGAGGGAGATGATTTTCCTTATTGGAAAATTTACATGGAGGCATACCTAGAGGCTTTAGATGTTGGAGTCCTTAGATCCGCCTCACAAGGCTTCCTAAAACCTAAGGATCCTGCCAACCTTCAAGGAGATGAGGTTAACTACGAGAAGTGGAATGCAAAGGCTAGAAAGACCCTCTTTAGAGGCCTTTGCAATGATGTTTTTAACCGTGTGCGGAACCACAAAGACGCCCGTTATCGGGAACCTAATACCGGGGTACCCAACAAGGTGGAACTAGCAAACACTGGACGTCGGCACTCCCGGTCAAATGAGGACACTACTGTGCCTCTTGTCCGGACGACGGAAGATCGGTTCCGCCTCGCCCGACCCTCGAGGACTGGGTTGCACCTCGCCTGACCCTCAAAGGGCTAGGCTCTGTCTCACCCGATCCCCAGGGACGGGCTCCGTCTCGCTCGACGGCTGAGGGCTAGGATCCATCTCGCCCGACCCCCAGGGGCAGGCTCTGCCTCGCCCGACGGCTAAGGGCTAGCTCCACTTCAACCAAACACCCGAGGGCGGGCTCCGCCTCGCCCGACGGCTACGGGCTGGCTCCACCTCGCCCGATGTCTGAGGCCTAAACTTCATCTCGCCCCCCTCCGAAGGCTAGGCTTCATCTCACCGGACGGCCAGGGGTGGGCTCCACCACGACCGATGAGGTACGTCACGACCCTCTGTAATAATGAACACATGGTACGACATGACATACGGGACAAACACAGTACCAAGGACCATGCCCTACGCCGCTGCGGATGGGGCTATCAGGGCACGATGGGACGGGCGCTTTAGGCCCTTCTAGGCGTGGCAGAGCCTGAACAGTGTTGCAGGCGCGTGCTTTTCACCCTACAGTACTATAGGCGCCACCTTCAGCCCTCAGGTGCGGAACCCGACACAGACACACGACAATCGCTACGCTCCAAAGGGGAACTCCTGCCCTCTATAGTGGGGAATGGGTGGTCACCACGCGGGCCGCTTCCCACAAGGTCGCGGATCGACACCCCAGACCGACACGCCGCCCGCAGAGGCGGGATAGGACGTGACCACTTGCAGAGCATGGCATCATCAACGCACGCATGCCCGGCGAACGTGCCCCCTCTGACACCATTCGGCTATGTTAGGAGGGCTGGCCTAGAAGAAGAAGAAGACCCGATGCTTTCGGAGGGCCCTCTTGGTCTCTGGTTTTTTCTCCTTCCTCCGACATGTAAGCCCCGCTCCCCTTGGTCTATAAAAGGAGGGGCAGGGCACCCCAATAAAGAGAGAGATCAGCTAGTAGAAAGCTTGATCAATACAATTCAACAGCATATCCACATACACACAGCCAAGCAGACACCAAGCTCTTGGCGTCCTTTCGACCCTTTCCATCAGAGACCTGCCCCTCTCTCGACCATTTGTACCCCCTACTACGAACTATTTTCGGTGCTAATAACACGAGCAGACTGGACGTAGGGACATTTAGCCCGAACCAGTATAAACCTTGTGTCCTTTAGCACACCATCCGGGCCTAACGCACATCAATTATAAATTTACTAGCCGGTGCTTGTTCGAAACATCGACAATTGGTGCGCTAGGTAGGGGCCTTTGCGTGTTCCAAACTAGGCCATGGATGGCGAACCACAATGTTAGTTGGGTCCTAGGTGCACATGTGCGTTTCGGGAGCCTAGATTTTGTCATTACAGTGGGGGGAGAGTTGGTACGGGCGCACACCACCATCCAATATCTCCCCTCCATCATCCTCGACCACAAGAGGCTTGGGCACCAGCTCGGTGTCTCCCTTGGACCCCAGTAGTCCAGGGAGAACCAGCATCGCCTATCCCTTTCCAACAACGATGACGTGGCATGACCTTCCGGAAAGAGCCACCTCTCTCCGAAGCGCCACGTACGGAGCGCTCCGACAGTGTTTCCGTTCGGTCTCCACAACACCGCGGCGACTGCTTGCCACCTCGTGGCACTACACATGGTTCAACCCCCCACAGACAGCGAGTTCATGGGGATAATTGAACACGACATGGAGTCCCTTCACAAACTCCTCACCGAGGAGCCAGAGTCATCCTCTAGCTCTGACTCTAGCATGGGGAGCCATCACCCTTCCTAGGAATGCTTCATGGCAGAAACCTTCGTGGGGCACGTCGAAAGCGTCTCCGAGGGGAGGCTACCCCGACAGCCAACCCTGACGCCAGGACTAGAGGGGAGGCGGCGGCCCCATCCCACGTAAGGATGGAGCGGCTGAGAGGCAGAAGCTAGAAATCGATGACGCCGGACAATAGCTTGTCCGGGAGTACCGAAAGATCGATGAGGAAATCAAGCGTCGCGGAGACGGTGGGCACGCACGCGCCACGGCCCGTGATGTGCACCAGAGGATCCTCACCGATGACGGGGCCCTCCCTCACTTCGCTCGGGCAAGCTAGAACATCGCTGCTGCGACAGCCTTACTTCACGGCCTTCCAGAGGCCGCAACGTCCGGGGACTGCCAGGCCCGCCGAGAAATTCGCACATTGCTCGAGCATGCGGCGGCACAGCAGGTGGAAAGCTCATTGTCTCAACAACGCGAGCTCGACATCAGCTAGCTCACGCCCTCGATGCGTCCCACCAAGGACGCGTCGGTTCACCAAACACCACCGGGCGGTAGGCAGCACACCATTGCTCCGGTGCATCAACGTCTCGGCCATGACCGCGACGCCCGCAGCACCATCGACGCCCGCAGACGCGCCTACAATGACTTAAGAGAAGGAGCCAAACGCGGCTACCACCCTCGGCGAGGCGGACGCTACGACAGCAGTGAGGACCGGAGCCCGAGCCCCAGCCTGCTGGGCCCTCAATCCTTCTGCCGGCACAAACGCTGAGTGGAGGAGCACCGGACGCTGGGGTGCCTGTGTCTGGTCCACTCTAGAGAGGTTCTAAAGAGGCTTTTTATTGACCGGACGTGTTCGGTGGGTACTGACCGGAAGCTGGTCGGAGCTTACCGACACTCTCTGACACAGTGGTGGGTACAACTAACCAGAGCATCCGGTTACCCTAATCGGAGTGTCCGATCAGCCCACAGAGTGATGACTTAGCCTCCAAACGTTATGTTTTGAACGCAGGGGTATAAATACTTACTCTACTCATCCATGGGAGGTCTCTTGCCCATTTGTTGAGCTGAGAAACACCTTTGGAGTGCAAGGGAGAGCAAGAGCCTAGTGGGGTGATTGAGATTTGGTAATCCAAGATTAAGGACCTCATTAGTGCATAGGGAGTAGCAAGTGTGCATCCACCTTTCTCATTAGGCTTGTCTTGATCAAGTGAGAGTTTGTGCTTGTTACTCTTGGTGATCGCCATCACCTAGACGCCTCGGTGGTGATTGGGAGCTTAGTGATCATCCGGCGGAGCTTGTGGATGACCCAAGTCACATTGTGAGTGGTTGTGGGCGATTCATCGTGACAGAGTGTCAAAGAATCAGCCCGTAGAGAGCACTTGATCCTTGCGTGGATCAAGGGGGAGCTACACCCTTGCGCGGGTGCTCCAACGAGGACTAGTGGGGAGTGGCGACTCTTCGATACCTCGGGAAAACATCGACGTGTTCCTTTCCCTCTCTTTACTTTGAGCATTTACATTTGAGCAATTCATTTCATGTCTTTACATTCCTAGAATTACCATGCTAGAGTTGGATTGAAACCTAGGGTGCAAAACTTTTGTATGGGAGAACAATAGAAACTTTTAGACATAAGGGGTGAAATGGGCTAAGTATAGGGCTTAATTATTGCAAAAATTTAGAATTAGCCCAATTCACCCCCCCACCCTCTTGGGCATCTTGATCCTTTCAAGTGAAACTAGAATGATAGGCTAGCAGGGATATTCAGTATTTAATGATCTCCTACTCTGTGTCTTTGTATTTAGTATTTCTATCACTACTTGATGTAACTTGTTAATTTATTACTTGTTGTATGCTGATTGAGCAATGCGAGTCTTGATGATTGGTTCGTGGACTGTAACTCTACTTATGATCCTGTGTCTTGGTGGAGTGGAGATGTGATGGCATCTCCCGGGGATCACCGTGGTTGATTTTCTTAAAACGGGTTGGTCAAGTGGATGACACGGAGTTTAGGTAAATTAATGCGGCAGACCCCCACATGAAGAGCACAAGGAGATGAAGAAGGACAAGAAGATTGAATCATGCTCAAGTTCAAGTGAAGACGAAGATAAGGATGATGATGAAGATGAAGATGATCAAGAAGAAGCTTCCACCTTCTCCTCATCATCATCGTCCTCTAATGAATTGATGGAATTGATTAGAGGAGTGAAGAATATGATTGTCAAGATCCGGTCCAAGGGTATGCCCATTATCATGTTCACCGAAAAAAGAAAAAGCAAAGAGAAGAGAGGATGGTTTGGTTTCAGTGACTTCGACTAATTTTGCTCTTTTGTTACTGTCGCTAACATATAGCCCCACATGTCAGTGCTCATGAGTCGAAGATAATAATAGAGTAAATGTGCCAAAAATCATGTAACTATCATGTTCACCGAAAAAAGAAAAAGCAAAGAGAAGAGAGGATGGTTTGGTTTCAGTGACTTCGACTAATTTTGCTCTTTTGTTATGGTTGGTAACATATAGCCCCACATGTCAGTGCTCATGAGTTGAAGATAATAAAAGAGTAAATGTGCCAAAAATCATGTAGCTTTTTATGTAGTTGCTTTTTTCAAGAAGTGGCAAAACGCTTAAGCTTTCAAAAAGTTGGTTTTAAAAAGTATAAGATGCGCCAAATAAGGCCAAATTAATTAGATACACCATGAACCATACTTTGATAATAATGTTATTTGATGTTATAGATGACAGTAAATTTTCTACAAAATTCAGTAAAATTAGGTAAGTTTGACTAAAGACAAAACTAAATGATATGGTTTGAAAGGAGACAAGAGTTAGTCCTAGATGCCGAATGACTCTAGCTCTTTCTATGGTGTACCAAGGAGCCAGAGCCGGTGAATCAAAAAATATCATATCTGCTTCTAATTCATTTTCAGAGGAGAGATAAAAATGGCTCCTTGCTATTAAATGAAAAAAATTGAAGCAGAAACTGATTGGAGCTCCACCAACAGGGTCTGTTTGCTGTGTCTCCAACTTTGACTCTAGCAACAACTTCAACACAGAAGTCCGAGGAGCCGTACCAAAAACCCAAAGAGGAGAAGCTATTTTTTGGTATAGATAAGAGGAGCCAAAGTCGTTTTTAATGTACAGAGAAGCTACTTTTTAAGTCTGCTGCTCTAGCTCTGACTTCGAAGAGGAGATATGTGAGAGCACTGACTCCAGCGGAGGACATACCCGAGAAAAAGCCATGCCAAATAGGGATGGAAAATGAAAATGGGCATCCGAATTATTTGACATTTGTACTCTCTAAAACCTATAATATGGATATCCGTATTCGTACCCATTTCTACCGTGGATACTAAATGGATGTATCCAATTTTGTTTTTTAGTATTTCTCTCTATTCGATCCAAGATCCGTATTCAACAAAAATATAGAATATTCGCATTTATCAGTGTCCATGAAGAAGAATGTATAATGAACCTATTTAAAAGTTTTCTCTCCATATCTATAGTGACTAATCTTTAATTTTAATATTACTAATGATGCATTGAAACTATTTAATACTATATGTATAAAGAATTTTTAATTAATTTGATATTATTAATGATACATAAAGATTAAATTAATTTGAGTTTTTTATAATTTAGTTTAAACCTAATATATTTGTTGTTGTTGAAAATAATTTAAATACTTTAATTTTATTTATTTACTAATGTAAACTATATTTTATAATTTATAATTTCATGATAAATATTATATAAATAATGATTGATTAATTGATACATTTAATTATTAAATATATTGATAACTATATTATTTTTTATGATCTATCATTGTCTATGTTATATACCCACATACTTTAATCTCTACTTGTGTAATAATTTTGTAATTACAAAACATTGATAAAGCAAAATGGCTACTTATTGTCTACCATTATTATTTGAATTTAACCTGTCATTTTATTAAATATTATCGATTATAATTTATTTCACTTTGATATTGGAGATTATTAGATGTGTACTTTTCATTTTATCTCACTTAGGTTATTGGTGAACTTATTAGTAGTAAAATTCTATTTATGTATCTTGAATTTCATTTAACAATATGCACTTTGAGTTGAATTGAGTAAATATTCGAAAAGATATCTGAATCCAAGACATCAATTTCGTATTTATATTTGAAAATATTCATATCTATATTCAAATTTGAATTAAAATATGGTAAAAAATGATAGCCAAATTCGATTTCATGTGAAACCGATCCGTTTTCATCCTTGAGGCACGTTCTCCACTCCACCTAGAAGGCCGAGCTGGCGCCACCTTGTTACAATTTAGGGTGCGTTTAGTTCCAAAAAATTTTGGATTTTGGCTCACTGTAGCATTTCGTTTGTATTTGGTAATTAGTGTCTAATTATGGACTAATTAGATTCAAAAGTTTCGTCTCGCGATTTCTCGACCAACTGTGTAATTAGTTTTTTTTTTCATCTATATTTAGTACTGCATGCATGTGCCGTAAGATTTGATGTGACAGTTACTATGCAAAATTTTTTAGCAACTGAACGGGGCCTTACAAGACGACACGAGATTCTGGCCCAGTCCAAAGTCGACCGTTGGGTGCGCCCCGAAATCAAATAAAATCGCCCACGAATTCCATATTTTCATTCCACTTCCGCTTTCGACCGTTGCATAATCTCCCTCCACAAAAACTCAAACGCTCCTCCCGCAGTCCCGCTCACGCCGCCGCTCTCCTCCCCAGCGCCCAGGTAACGCTAACGCACCAGCGAGCGCCGTGGAGAAGCAGCAGCACTACAGGTTCACAGCAGCCACCCCGTCGAGGTCGCCGCGAGATGGTGTCCAGGACGCCCACGAAACCACCGCCGTCGCCCAAGCTCGGTGCCGGCAGCGTCACCCCGTCGAAGCCGTCGCCGACGCTGGTGGCGCGCCCCGGCCGTGCTCTCCGCCGCCGTCTTTCCCCCGCCACCACCAAGCGCCGCGGGAGCCCGCTCAAGTCGCTCGCGTCTGCGCCCGCCGCCGTCGCCGCCTCCTTTGACCGCTCCATCCGCTCCTGCCGCCGCCGCCTCCTTAAGCTCTTCGCCCGCCTCGCCGTCCTTGGAAGCCCGCGCAAGCGCCGGGCTGCCGCCGCGGGGTTCCAGCGCCTCCGCTCCTCCTCAACTCCTCCTCCGCCGCCGCCGCCTTCGCAGAACCCCGCGGTCCGCGCGCAGTCCGCGGCGCTCCCGCCGCCGCCGTCACCGGGGAGGCCGACGCTGTTCCTCGACCTCGACGAGACGCTCATCCACTCCCAGACGGACCCACCGCCCTCGCGGTTCGACTTCACCGTGCGCCCCGTCATCGGTGACCAAGCGGTCACCTTCTACGTCGTCAAGCGCCCGGGCGTGGAGGCGTTCCTCCGCGCGGCGGTGGAGATCTTCGAGGTCGTCGTCTTCACCGCCGGGCTCCAGGAGTACGCCTCCCTCGTGCTCGACCGCCTGGACCCTGACGGGGAGGTGTTCGCGCACCGCCTCTACCGCGGCGCTTGCCGCGACGCCGGTGACGGGAGGCTCGTCAAGGATCTCGCCGCCACCGGCCGCGCGCTGGACCGCGCTGTCATCGTCGACGACAATCCCAATGCGTACGCTCTGCAGCCGGAGAACGCCGTCCCGGTGGCCCCGTTCGTGGATGATGACAACGATCAGGAGCTGCAGAGGGTGATGGCCTTCTTGGACGTTGCCGCGGGGTACGAAGACACCCGGGATGCCATCAAGGATCTCGTCACGGCAAACTGAGCCGCTGTCCTGCCACAGCGGAGAAGGTGCCCCTTGTGCCTATCCCTTCTTGAAGCAGTTTCAGGTTTAAAGTTAGCACATTTTCACAGATTTATCTACTGGTTAGTCGGAAAGAGAGAGATTGCAGCAGAACAGGAGATGTTTAAAGCTTCGATTTTTCAGGATCTTCCTGAATTTCAATGCGAGTATTATGATGTAGCTGAAACCAAATTGAATTGTTACTGTAGAATGTTGAAATCACCGATTACAAGACTTATTTTCGTTTCGGATATATAATCAATGACTTGTACTGCATTCTGAAGCAGTTTTAGGGAGTCAGACTAAAGGTGAATATCAGATGGTGATGAGCATCCAAGTTTCAGAATCTTCCTGAGTTTATCTATGCTGCTGAAATCAAATTGAAACTGTAGTATGTGCAGATGCTTTGATATTATGGCATTATTAAGAATTTAGTCCATTCGGTGTCCATTATGAGATGGTGTCTAACATTCAGGAATTTTCCTCAATTGGGGCCAAACATGTCGCTGAAATCGAAATACGTAACTGTAGTCTATGGAATGCTTTGAAGCTATGGAATTACAGCCACAGGGATATGTCTCCATATCTCTCGGGCACAATTTCTTTTCTTTTTTTTAAAAAAAAAAAGCTCTCGTGCACAGTTTCTGACTAATTTACTATCTTTTTATTTCTTTCCCTCATGATATTAACAAATCGATAGCTGCTTTCTAGGTATTAAAGAAAGGATGGAGAAACAACTGTAGATGTAAACAAGCCTTCTGGTCGAATAGACAAACAATTGTCAAACGGATACCAAACTATTTGAAACTATTTAATCATGAATCATCTGTTTTTTTCTAATTGTGCAGACAAGTCAGACATTGTAATCTAGTGCTAATCTTTTACCACCCATGAGCTGAGCAGAATCGTTTTAATCCATTTTTCTGTACCCCTAAGTACACCCTGGTAGAATATCAAACATTTTATTTTATTGCCCATATGACGAACTGTTGCAAAAAATTGTTCTCAAACTAAAATGATCTCCCTGAACTGATTAGTCCTAGAGACCCAGAGACTAACTAGGATCATTTCGATCACATAGAAGTGCAAGCCCCCTTCCCACCAAAATAAAAAAGAGCTTCTCGAATCACCATCATATAGGGATATGTCTCCTTTTTATCCCTCCATATTATTTTGATGATGATCTAATATTCCCAAACAATAGGGGTGCCTCTAATATTCCCAAAAAAGAAAGTTTTGACAATGAGCATGAAAGTTTCATTCTCACAAGCTCCATACTTACACGAGAAGTCTCCATAGTCCATACGAGTAATTCACTATGCTAATGGCACATATGAGATGTTTCAAAAGTTTTATCTCAAAAAAGTTAAAAGAACAGCATACCATGTGCTTCCTTTTGCTTTGAATAAACAAAATTGTTCCATGAGTTAGAGGATCTTTTAAGCTAAAATGCTCCTTTGGTTGGTGTAATACTTACACCGATAGAGTTGTTTGTCTAGCAATCGCTGTGAATTACTACTGCAAAGAACATAGATAAAAGAACTTTGTGACAGGAGGCTGGAGCCAAGTCGGCTGAACCAATTTAAGTTGGCTAATCCAACCTATCCACTAATACAGACACAATGAATGACACTCTAAGTGGATGGAGATTGGGGATTGATTGACCTTACATAGGCTACGACAGTATCTTCGTCGACTAGCTCTAACCCCTCGCATGCTGAGGCAATACGACAGCTCTTCATGTACCCACAAGGAGAGCGACCGAGGCACCGTGCATGCTAGCACGTCTGATCGCCGATGATGGTTACGTAGTATGATTAGCGAGTAATAGCCCATGATCTTCTTATGCTAGGGAGGGCAGACCTGATTCTATAATACTAACACCCCCACCCTAGTGTGCCATGTTCGTGGCGCGTTGTTAAAACTTTCACTATTTCTCGATCTTAATATAAAGATGCGCAAACCTTTTACGTATTCGAGAAAAAAAAGCCTTACATAGGCTGGCCGACCCCACCCCTACTACTCCAAGTATTCACCCACATGTGGTGTCCTATGATTTGAAATCTCTCCACTCCCTTATAAATTAATAATAAAATGTTCATATTAATTTGGTTTCATGATTGTTCATAAAACTCGATCAAATCAATCTTGAGAGATTATTTGAGCACAACTTTGGCTCGACACATTAGCTTGCATAGGTTTTACACTTTTCCTATCCATCTGTCGACTGAAATCAGGCTCATCCTTCAGTCGACGTGCGGTCCTTCGTATCGGGTCCAGCTGTGGCTGTTTTCGCCTTGTCGGGTCCGTCCTCATTATCGGGTTCAGGATTGGAGAACACACCCGCTATCGCCCACCGCCCAGACAGGAGTCACAGGACACCATACACAGACAGGAAGGGACTCGGTGTTTTTGGTGGAGCTCTTCGCGGCGGGAGGGGGCGATTCCTCTGTCCATCTCCGTGCTCCTCTCTGTTTAGGCGCCAGAGCCTCTCCTCGCCGATTTTGGAGGCTCAGTCGCGGCCGCCATTGGTAGAGGTCGTCAGGTACCCTGACTCGCGAATCCCTATCTTGTTTTGGATTTATCTCAGGTGTTTCTACTGGATCTGGTTCTATAGTTGGTCGATTGGATTTCATGGTGTCTGGATGACCGGATGTATCTGTGGTTTGATTCCATGGAGGATGGAGTTGGCTTAGCTCAGTGAAACTTTGGGGCCGTGGTATCTGGGATTGCATGGCTTAGTTTAGTAGATCCGGTGTTGTCTCTCTAGATTGCATGGGGGATTTGCCTTTTGTGGTGGGGGATTCGTCGGAATGGCGAAATGGTGAGTGGAGAATTATATGAACTGCCGATGTGCTTCTGTTAAGTCTGGTGGGCTGTGTTTGGGTAGTGTTGACGAGTCTGCTGCCGCTGATATGGGGATGCTGAGATGCTTGGGAATTTTGCAGCCTAGGGGAAGCAAAGCCAGCAGACAGGTAGGGAGGACGGAGGGAAGGATCTTGTAGTTCGTTTCTCTCTTTTCCATTTGGTTTGAATTACCTAATGCAGTTGAATGGTTGTTCACATGCTGCTCCAGCATGTGCAGTTTTTCCTATAAATAGGAATAGGCCTATAATTAGTTCTATGGGAAGTTGGCACTTCGTGGTGTTAATCTGCTTTTTTAACACAATGTGATTGTGGATATGGTTCTCATGGGTGAATTGTCATGGATTTGTGATCCTCCACCGTTCTAGGAAAATCATATGTTTGAGATTATTAAAATTACTATTTCCTGTGAGAATTCAGGATATGGCTTTCATGTCATGGCCTTGGAAGCTTCAATTAGAATTTCCCCTGTCCTTGTCAGTTTGCATGTGTTTCCATGCATTTCAGTTGGGTTGAGCCAGTTGTGCTATTTTCTAACAAACGTTGCTTGTGGCTATCATTAATAAGTTCTTAATTTATGCATTTTGGGCATTTTTGGAACCTTCACTTATCTGTCGGTTTTAAGGACAGGGTTATATATTAGATCTACATGCCTGCTAGAGTTTTCATTTTTTTCTAGTCATGTCAAAATTCATGGACACTAAACTGAATATCCCATATTCATTATTTTGTGCTGGATATTTTGATTAGAAATTTTTTGAAAAATAGCACGCACCCACTTTGTAATAGAACATAGAATTTCACAAGAAACACGAGATGGACCTCATAAGGACAGTTTAGCGTCAATAAGAACCTAAGTACCTGATGCTCTTTGTTTGCACTATCATACTGAACTTCTATCCGGTTCTGTAACTTATGGATGCATTCTTTCTGAAACACACTATCCTACATTGTACATCTCAACCCAAATTCACCAAATTAATAAACCTTTGTCTTTAAATGTACTATGTACATTCTGAATTTGTTTCCAATGCAAAACTGCAAAGCACTCACTCATCATATTTGCTCCAAAATGAATACGTACAAGAATGGCAGTTGGGTTAGATGCTGTGACCGTTTGCATCCATTTGTCGTAGACCCGACCGGCTCTCTGTTCTTTTTTAAACTGAATGAATGCAGAGCTTCACTTGTTCTTTTCTAAACAGGTATCAGTATTTTGTAGTCGTAGTATTATATACTTTCTTTTTCAAGCATCGCTAGATGGCATGTGACAATATGGTTTCTTATAGTCCTGAGCATTGCTAGATCGACAACTGCACTTACTTGTGCTGCATTAGAAAAAAAAGCACCTATTTATGGCTTTTTAGTCATGTGTCTTATCCGGATTATTAGAGGCTCTCCTCTTGAGGAGCTTTTTTTTTATCTTTTGCTGATCTTGAGTGGATTTGAATTTTTTTCTGTCTAGTTATGTATCCAAATTCCAGTGGCTTTAGGTAATATTGTTTTGGCTATTTTGAGTCACATTGACTGTTAACTATCTCTTCCTATGGTCCTGTTAACAATTACGTTAATTTTTGTAATCTGCTACATTATTTCGTTGTTGTTTCGACCTTGTCATTCCTTCCCGTCGCTTCTCTGGCTTATAGTGTCGCACCATGTTTACTTCCGGTTCTTGTTCTTAGCGTCTAATTATTCTCTCAACTGATCCTTCAACCTGCCCGCTTCTCCGGCCTCCTATCTCTTGTAATATGTGATTGTGCTGGTTTTGGCAAAAACTTTTGTAAATTGTCCTTCTATAGAAAATAATTGTCTTTTGTAATATGTGATTGTGCTAGTATTGAGAAAAGATTTTGTAAATTGTCCTTCCATAGAAAATTCTTTTCTCTTGTAATCTGTGATTTGTCTTGGTTATGGGAAATTTTTTTGTAAATTGTCCTTCCATAGAAAAAAAATTATCTCTTGTAATGTTGTATTTGTGCTTGTGCTTGCGTAGAATAAAAATTATGTCTTTATTATGTGATTTTATTATTGCCAAAAGCTATCATCCCTGTATCCGTTGAAATTATGTGATTTGTCAAAATTTGGATCTGATTTATGTGCCACCAAGCTGGCTAAGTGAGCTCTAGGTCAGCGTTCTGGCATTTCAGCATGTTGATTATCTTTGCAGTAAGAATGAAAACCTGAATACACTTGTTTATTGAAGCTGGCTTTGCTATTGTGGTGGCTTTTAATATTTCCTCCCATCACAAATATAAGTTCATCCATAACTTGTCCTTGCATTGAGCTTTCAAGACATTTCATTATTATGATGAATCAGCTTGCACAGTTTTAGTAACTCATTTAAGCGGCTACGATATTTGAATGTTATTACCTCAGTAGAGCTAGTCCTCTGTATTTGTTGTCTGACAGTTTGGCTTGTGAAATTGCAGTCACCAATAATGTAAATTGCAAGTATCGAACATTGCAATTTTCATATTTGTGTTTTGTAATTTTTTAAGACCATATTCCTTGCTCTGCAGGATCAACTTGGAAGTGTTGCTCTCCTTTCAGGATTCTTATTCATCATGCTGGGATTTGGTCTCTGTACTAGAGGGTAACTTCTTTTTGTCTCTATACAGAAGGATATAGTCTTTATATTTTGAAGTTTACGTGAAGTCTTTGTCTAATTGAATCTGTCAGGACAATGAGCCACTCATGAGAGTGCTCTCCAAGCTAATCAATCTCGATAGCCCGGACCTGGTTTTATTTGTTGGAGAAGCATTGGTTGGTAATGACGCCGTGGATCAACTCACTAAATTTAATCAGGTATAGTAACTTGCATTTCAAGGAGAGATGAATAGTACCACATAATGTTTTTTTTTATCATGTTTGTTATACAAATATATGTTCCTGTTTCACTGTTCCTGTTTCAGTCAAAGTTCTTGCCTCTTTGGTGTGACTCGACTCGACTTCCTTGCGTTGCAAAACTAAAAAGAACAAAATCTCAGTTTGTATTCTTTCTGCACTGGTTACATGATCTTCGTATGACAACAGAGGCGTTGATAATCTTAAACATTTCATTTTTGTGTGTGTTCTGTTCTTCTTTTGTTCTTCTAGTGAAATGATACATAGCTCTCCTGTGGGTTAGATAAAAAATGTACTACCCTTTTGTCCTTTTGTGTGCCTCATGCTTTTGATTACTGGGGGATTGTCGATGTTTCACCACCGATAGCCTGCCACGGGGGTACCCGGGGCAGTATGTTCGGGCTTCGGCGTATGCTGAACTCATGGTAAACGCAAGAGACAGTCGATTTATCCTGGTTCAGGCCCTCGATCGTAGATCGAGTAACGACCCTACGTTCAGTCGGCGTTGGCCTTTGCGTTGGATTGATTATGAAGTGTTATGTTGTACAATTGTCGTCCTCTCTCAGGAGCCCTGCCCTCCTTTATATAGTCAGGAGGCTAGAGTCCTAGTCGGTTTACAATGAGATTTTCTAGTAGGATTACTTAATAGTTCTATTACTAAGATTACATGGGAAGAATCCTAGTTGAACTAGATCTTCTCTCTCCCTTGCGGGGTATCCTATGGGTCCCGCATCGACAAGCCCCCGAGCACTTCATGGTTGAGCTCTGAAAGTCTCGCTTTGCTCCTTCAAGTCTTGTTAGGTAGGAACAAAATGTTATCCGAGTGCTTTCTGGAGTGAAACCTTGTAGCGCTTCTTGGGACCTTCGAGTGGTGAGTGTTTTGTGAAGAAAAAGTACATCCATCTGGTTGTAGCCCCCGAGCCTCTTGCTATTTGGAACAAGGAGCTAGAGGATCTTGTCTTGAAGTTGCTCTGATTTTTCGTTGAAGTTTTGTCAAAAAGAACTCGAATATGGCTCGTTCCGGGTTCTTTTTGTCGTAATGTCTTGAAGTGGTCTGCGTTGAGGAAGTCTTTTGGTGACGTGCGCTTTTTCGAAGAAAAAGTGCACTCACTGAGTGTAGCCCCCGAGCCTCTTGCTATTTGGAACAAAAAGTTGGAGGGTCTTGATCCTTTATGTTGTTTGAAAATTTGTGTTCTGAAGTAGTCCCCGAGACTTGAATTATGTCATCATCCGAGTAGTTTTTGTGGCATCTTTCCAAAGCGGCCCTTTAGTCTTGGATTAAACCATCATCCGATTAGTTTCGCGGCATGCAGCCTCCGAGCCTATGTCCGGGTTCTTTTTGGGTGAATTCTTGTCTTCAAAAAATTCTGGGGCTATGTATCCCGCAGCCCTGTGCTTTCTCCGAGTTCTTCTCTTTAGAAAAGAAGTCGGATGAAGAGTCTTGATGTGTCGTCGTCGTTGTAGTCTTGAGTTTCTTGTATTCTTGGTCCTTTGTCTTTGGTTCCGAGCCTCCGGGAGTAGTTGAAATGAAGGTCGAGCTCCCTAGCTTAGTGTTGATTAAGCTATGATGCTGGCCGAGCCCCCGAGCATATATCTGTGTTGTTTCGTTCAGGAAGAACTCGGATGCGAGGTCTTGGCGTATTCTTTGATAGTCTGCTGTTGTCAGATGTAGTTGTATGGTGGTGGTTGAGTGTAAATGCCTTTTGTTCATGGGTTGTACTGTGCTGGTATATTCTTCCAAATATGCCCGTCTTCGAGTACTGTTTCCTCTCGCCTGAGTCATCCATTATTGAGTCCTGTCTTTTCATTGTGTCCTTTGTTAGGCTTATTTCGTTGGTACTCCTAGTTCATGTGCGCCGCTCCTTTGGTCTATAAATACTGTCCTGGAGTGCTTGTTTTCATCTATTGGATATTCTGTTGAAACTTTCGTGGTCATGAACATGGTAGTTTGTGAAGTAGAGCAGCCCCCGGGCATATTTTGTAGTTCCTGTGTGTCTTGTCGTAGCTGGAGGAAGTCTTATGATAGGGATTAGAGGTAGGCTAATCCCACGACAGTATTGTGCCAGGATGTACGTGGTGGTAGTTGGAGGAAGTCTTGTGATGTGGGCTTCGTTTCTTCATCTGGCAGTTCTGGGTTGATCCTCGTCGCCTGTCTTGAGACTGTCCAGTGCAGATCAACACCATATGTAGCATCACATCAGTCTTGGGTAGGCAGATGCCCGCCGGCCTTCTCTGCTCCATGTTGTCTTGTCGTGCTGCCGATTTCCGCCTTGGGTGCACTGCGTCTGTCCTTTGAAGAAAACAGTGTAGCTGATGGCGGTTTGTCCTTCCGAATAGCAATTTGGGACACGTAGTCGTTCCAGAGCCTAGCCGTGTCCGCGTTCCTCTTTGCTACCTTGCTTTTCGTGGTGCCGAGTTCGTTGGGTCTTGTAAGATTTGTAATCTTCTATTTTTGAAGTCGCTTGTAATGTAACGAATCTTGTCTTTAAGATTTGTAATCTTCTATTTTTGAAGTCGCTTGCAATGTAACGAATCTTGTCTTCTGAGTTGTCTTTTACTTTTCTGTTGCGATCCCTGTTGTTCATGAGATTACCGAGTTCTTTCTTAAATAACCGAGTTCTTTTGTTCCTTGTGAGGTAGCCCTTTCTTTCTTCTTTCTTTCTTCTTGGTTTGACGGGTTGTTCTTGTAGTGATCTGATAACCCTGCCGTGGTGCTGGACGGATAAGTCTGAAATCTGCCCGTTGGTTTGTACCGTTGTGTGGATTTGTGCCCTCTGTCGTTTTAGCTGCGTCGGTAAATGGACCGTTGCATTCCACACTGTGTTTTATCGGGCCTTGTGGGCCGTTTGTATCACTGAAAAATCTATTTAAAGACCCTTTATCTTCCTTTCCCTTGCTGCCCAGCTCTTGCCTTTAAACCCTAGCTTTCAGAAATCCACCGCCGTCATCGTCGCCGTCACCCGAGCACCATCATCCTAGCTTCATCTTCCTTAGTGCCTTTTTTGCTTCCGCCAGTTCATGGGAAAGAAGAAAACCGCAAGCAAGTCTCAGGCGACCTTCGTAGACGAGGAGTCATCCCTTTCTTTGATCGAAAACCAGGAGTTCGTGGCTATGAGGGCTGCTCAGAAGGTTTGGCCGGCTCCAACAACAAGTGAAGACCAGCTGCGCGAGCTCATTAGCGATGGCTTGATCCAACGCAAAGTCATCGCTGAATGGAGAGTTCCGGGCGAGCATCGGGTTCCAGCTACGGGTCCCGTGAGATTGTCCTCTTCGTTTCCTTTGTTCGCGCCGGACTTTGCCTTCCTGCTTCCGCTTTCCTTCATCGGTTTCTTGGTTATTTCGGGTTAGTCTGAACCACCTAACCCCCAATGTCGTTCTTCATCTTTCTGTTTTTCGCTCATCTTTGCGAAAGCTTTCCTTGAATCCTCCTTCTCTCTGTCTCTTTTTCACTTTTTCTTTCGTCTCAAAACCTCAACCCCGCCGTGAAGAAACCAAACGTTCTTGGTGGTTGCAGATTTCGATTTCGCCAGTGGTCTCAAAATTAAGTTTTTGACTATGACCGGTCGATTCTCGTAAAAGATTGGCGTCTTTGAGTGGTTTTACGCTGCCAATTTGATCCCTTCCCTTGCCGTCCATCCCGGATCTGGTCCTGTGGTGAATGATCGATGGGACAAGAAGCTTGAATCGCCTGCTGAGATTCAAGTGATCCAGCCACTCCTTGATAGGATTAGCATGCTGAAACAGCAGGGTTTGACCGGCTTTGGTATTGTTTCGAGCTTTCTTCGTCGCCGGGTTCAGCCTTTGAAAGAGCGGGAGCATCTTGGCTTTGAGTATTCTGGGGCCGAGGATCCTTCACGCATGGTCCCAGCTCTTGAGCTGACCGGTGAGGAGGTACTCGAGCGTCTCCAGAAGATGCTGAAAGGAGTGAGCGTCATTCCTCCTGCTGTCTCCGAGTTCTCAGCCAACAACCCGCCCCCAGCTGTGAGTTGTCTATCTTTTTGTTTGAGTACTTTATGCACTCTTGCCGCATCCGTTCTTGCTTAGCTTTTCTTTGTCTCGGTGTTTTATCCTTTTTCGCAGGAGCTTGGGCGGAACTTTGTCGACCCGGTCCCTCCTGACGTTCTCCCCGCCGTGGCGGAGACTGGGGATAGACTTGCTGGAACTTCTGCAATTAGTAAGTCCCAAACCTCTACCGCCCTTCCTGGGGTTTCTTCCGGATTTGTTGATGTATATGAAGAATATGTTCCTCGTCTAGTCCCTCGCGGTCCTCGCAGTGTCCCGAAGAGGGGGCGAACGGATGGGTCTTCATCTGGCCTGCCTGTCTCCAAGAAGCCTCGCAAACCAAGTACTCCCTTAGGTACTCCAGTTGTTGCTAGCATGCTCTTAGGTGAGCACATTTAATACTCTTTGTTCCTTTATTTTCCTGTTTCTCTCTTGATCCGAGTACTTTTTATCCTCTTTTCAGCAGGTGCTCTGGTTTCCTTGGCTGAGGAGGAAGAAGATGATGAAGTACCCCTCATCATGCGGCGGTGAGTTGTTTTTCATATTCCTGTTGCATTGAATTTCTCTTCTTTGTCTTGACTTTTAGTCTTGAACTTTTTGAAGTAATCGGAGGCCGGGTGTGAGTTCTTCCGAGGCTCCCGTGCCGACTTCTTCTGAAGCTCCAGTGTCGAGTTCTTTGGTAGCCCCGGTACCGAGCTCTACCGTTCCTCCAGTACGGAGTTCTTCCACGGCTCCAGCCCCGGCTCCTTCTGCGGCTCCGTTGTCGGCTATTCCGCTCTCGTCGCCGGGTGGCGGGGACGTTTTCACCGTCGTGGTTCCCCCTGCGAGGCCTTCTCTTGGCTTCGCGAAGAAGAAAGTGGTTGGGTGAGTAGATTCTAGCTTTATCTTTTTGGCTTCTATCTTCCTTCCTCTGGTTCTTATCGGTGCTTCCTTTTATCACTTTTCGGTGTTTCGTCTTCTCTCATTTCTTCATCGACTTCTTCTCTGCCTCCCGCCGTGCCAACGAGTTCCAAGCCTCGGGACTCACAACATTCTGCATTGATGAAGTTGATGCGGGGCTTCAGAGCTACTGGCGAGGTTATGGTCTTGGCCGCTCCGGAGGTGATCGTGGCCGGCCGCCACGGGTCCTTCTCGAGGGTTTGACTCCGGCTTCCCGAGGTTGCTTTGGTCGTTCCTTCTTCGCCCCATCCGCCTCTCCTTCCCTTCTCTTGCTTCCGACGGTCCTTCTTTTTTCGGTGACGTGGTGCACAGCTCGATGCCACCCATCGGTTATCGGAGCTGACCAGAGCACAGGGGAGCTTGTCAACCTCGCGACTTCTTTTGGTGAAAAGCTCCGTGTAGGTTTTATCGCCACTCCTCTTTTGCATGCTCATTTTTCTTCTCGTCCTTACGCCTTGTTTCTCTTTGCCTCTTTTTGCTCAGGTCTTTCTCTCGTGATCATTCTTCTTTTTTTTTCTCATCGAAAATGAGAGAAAGTTGTCTTCCGAGGTGGACGCCCTGAAGCCGATCTCGACCTTCTCCGGGCTGAGTTGGAGACAGAGCGTCAAATGCACCAAAAGGAGGAGAAGACCCTCCGTGCCCGGGTAGTGGAGACGGAGAAGCAGAGAGATGCTGCGGTGGAGTCTGCGAAGAATGAATGCAAAGGTGCCGCGGGTTCTGCCTATTTTTTCTTGTATTTTGACTTCTTCTTTTTTTTCGCTGACTTGTTCTTGGGTGTCTTGTCTAGTTCTCCGAGCTGAGAAGCAGAAGCTCTCGGAGAGTATCGATGAAATGAAGGCTCTTGTCCGCTCGAGTCATAATAAGGCTGAGGAGGTAATTACTCATGCTGAGGAAGAACTCGCCCTTGCTAAGCTGATTAGGCGCGGAGCTGACAGAGATCTTGTGCAGGCCAAAAAACTATTGAAGGCTTGTCCGGGAAGTCGCGGCGGCAACTCATCAAAATTGGAACGCGTTTTGTGGAAATCTTTTCGCTTCAAGAGTCGATGTTCTCCTGGACTTCAATGGATGATTTGGCAATCTTGGGCACAATTCATTCCCCGGATTCCGACTCGTTTCCAAGAGTTCGCGAAGAAGTGTGCCCAAGTATGTACCAAGAATGTGCTA
Source organism: Miscanthus lutarioriparius (assembly GCA_904845875.1). NCBI lineage: Eukaryota > Viridiplantae > Streptophyta > Magnoliopsida > Poales > Poaceae > Miscanthus > Miscanthus lutarioriparius. The sequence continues at coordinate 54,343,212 of CAJGYO010000016.1, forward strand.
GCCCAGGTCTGGGTCCTTGCTCCAGAGGCGCCTCTATCCAAGATAGCAGAGGAAGCTGAAAGCCAAGAATACCTTGACGCCGTTGAGAGGATGGAGCCTGAGGTCGAAGGTTTAGCCAGTAGGGTTGTAGACAGTCTAAATATTGACATTTCCCTTCCTGATGACAATGCCTGATCCGATTGACCAGCTTCTTGTAATATTACACTCCTCTTTAAATGAAGATTCTTTGTTTTCGTTGATGTATTCTTTGCCTGGGTGTGGACGAAGTTACTTGACTTGCTGAGTACTTTGTCCCATTTTCATTTCTACTCCGCAAAACAACTCTGTGTGTTATCCTGACGAGACCCCTCGATTTGTTGAGTACTTTTCTTTTCTTCCTCTTTTGTGATCCGTCGAGTGCTTTGTCCACGCTGTGACTTGTTAGATGTAAATCTTTGTGTTGACAACCTTTCGTCCGCGCTATGTAAAAACGACTCGGCATAGAATGTCGCCTTTTGAGTGGCGCTTGTACTTTTCTGAGGAAAAAGTATTCCTATCTAGATGTAGCCCCCGAGCCTCTTGCTTTTCAGAACGAAGAGCTGGAGGGTCTTTTGAAGTTCAATTTCGGTTGACTAGTTTTGGGTGTTAGCTTTTAGCTACCTCATCGGCAGGCTCAAGCGTCTTTTTCACTATTTTGCTCTCGGCCGGGATGCTCGTGCATGTTTTCAAACATTTTGCTTTTTGTTTTGAATGTTAGCTTTTAGCTACCCTCATCAGCCAGCTCTCAAGCGTGTTTTCAACTATTTTGCTCTCGGCACGAGATGCTCGTGCATGTTTTCACCATTTTTGCTTTTTGTTTCGGTGTTAGCTTTTAGCTACCCTCATCGGCGGGCTCAAGCGTGTTTTCACTATTTTGCTCTCGGCCGGGATGCTCGTGCATGTTTTCAACCATTTTGCTTTTTGTTTCGTGTTAGCTTTTAGCTACCCTCATCGGCGGGCTCAAGCGTGTTTTCACTATTTTGCTCTCGGCCGGATGCTCGTGCATGTTTTCACCATTTTGCTTTTTGTTTCGGAAAACAACTCGTTGGAAGTCATGACAAGACATGCTGTGATGAATATCATCTTTATTGATCATGAATATGAACTAATACATATGTTGTCGAAGAATACCGTCCTTCGTCGATTGTGAATGTTGGTCCCTTGTGGCTTGCATATCTGTTTTATCTTGAGTTATTTTTACACGTAGAATCTTCTTAGCTGGCTGATGTGCCATGTATTGTCGACTTCTTTTCCATCTTCGGTTATTAACTTGTATGTGCTCGTCCGGTGACTTCGTGACAATGAACGGACCTTCCCATGGACCGAGAAGCTTATGTCGTCTGTCACTCTTTTGTATCCTTCTTAGCACTAAGTCTCCGACTTGTAGTGATCGAGGATGGGTACTCTTGTTGTAGTGCCGCCTTAAACCTTATAGGTATCTCGGTGATTGAGGGTAGCGCTTACTCGACTTCTTCCGAGTCATCGAGTTCTAATCTTCTTGTGTGTTCTGCTTCTCCTTCATTGTATTGTTCTATCTTTGGTGATGTCTAGATCAAGTCGGCAGGCAGTACGGCCTCTGACCCATAAACTAGGAAGAAGGGTGAGTGGCCTATTGCTCTGCTTATTTGAGTTCGTAGCCCCATACTACTTTTTTTGGTAATTCTTCAATCCATTTGGACCCATAGTCCACTAGTTCTTCAGATAACCTTTGGTTTTAATCCGCTAGTATGAGTCCATTGGCCCTTTCTACTTGTCCGTTGGCTTCGGATGTGCAATAGACGCATAGTCTATACTGAAACCACAGTCTTGTGCCCAGCTTCAGAATTCTATAGCTGTGAAGGGGGAGCCTAGATCTATGATGATTCGATTGGGCATGCCAAAGCGGTGCGTAATTTCTTAGATGAATTCGATTTGCTTTGGTTATACCAGATTTCATGAGTGGTTTGTATTCAATCCACTTGGTGAACTTGTCGATTGCTACAAAGATGTACTCAAAGTCGCCTTTTGCTTTCTTCTGGGGGTCCCACTTGATCCAAATTTCAGCAGAAAAAAAGGCCAGCGGGTGGGATGTAGATAAGATTGTGAGTCGGCACATGGGCTTGTCTTGCAAACATTTGGCAACCTTTGCATTTTCTGACAAGTTCTTCTGCGTCTTTCAAAGCGGTTGGCCAGTAGAATCCGGTGCGAAATGCTTTGCCAACCAGTGTCCTTGAAGCGGCATGATTTCCGCAGCAACCTGAGTGTATCTCGTCTAGGGTCTCTTTGCCTTCTTCAAATGAGACACATTTCAGGAGTACCCCTGATGATGCTGCTCTTCTGTAAAGTTTATCTCCTACTAGAATGTAGTTTTTGCTTCTGCGAACAACTTGGGTGGCTTCTGCTTTATCTGCTGGTAATTTATTTTCTTTGATATAGTCGATGAAAACTTGGCTCCATGAGGTGTTGATTACCAAGATCTGAACGCCTTTAGCCTGAATTTCGTGGGTTGTCTCACCGGGTTGTTTGATAGAGGGAACTGATAGCTCTTCTATAAATACGCCGGGTGGAACCTTTGCTCTGTCTGATCCGAGCTTGGCAAGGACATCTGCTGCAATGTTGGAATCGCGCAGGACGTGTAAAATTTCTAATCCTTGGAAATGTTTTTCAAGTTTCCGTATTTCAGCACAGTAAGCACCCATGTTTTCTTTTGTGCAATCCCAATCTTTGTTTACTTGGTTGATGACTACTGCTGAATCGCCATATACGAGTAATCTCTTTATTCCGAGGGTAATTGCCACTCGTAGCCCGTGGATGAGGGCTTCATATTCTGCTTCGTTATTTGTAGCTTGCCATAATATCTGAAGGACGTACTTGAGTTGTTTTCCTTCTGGAGAAATGAGGAGAACGCCTGCACCGGCTCCGCCTAGTTTGAGTGACCCATCAAAGTACATCTTCCAGTGGTCAAGGATTGTATCTGATAAAGGCTGCTGAATCTCATCCCACTCGCCACAAAATCGGCAAGGGCTTGAGATTTGATTGCTTTCCGTGGGGTGAAGTCGATGTTAAGAGCTCCAAGTTCAACTGCCCACTTTGATATGCGTCCCGTCGCATCTCTGTTGTGTAAGATGTCTCCGAGCGGGAAGTCTGTCACCACGGTAATCTTGTGGCTTTCGAAATAGTGGCGAAGCTTGCGTGAGGTGATAAGTAGAGCGTAGAGTAGTTTTTGTACATGCGGGTACCGGATTTTTGATTCAGATAATACTTCGCTGATGTAGTATACGGGTCGTTGTACTTTATACACGCGTCCTTCTTCTTCTCTTTCTACGACTATTGTCGTGCTGACTACAGCAGTAGTCGCCGCAATGTATAGCATCATATCTTCGTCTTTCCTTGGGGGTGTGAGAATTGGTGAGGATGTGAGATATGCCTTAAGTTTCTTGAAAGCTTCGTCGGCCTCCTTTGTCCATTCAAACTTGTCTGCCTTCTTTAGTAGTTTAAAGAAAGGTAACCCCTTTTCACGAGTCTTGATATGAAACGGTTGAGGGCCGCCATGCATCCTGTTAGTTTCTCAGTACATCTTTGATACTTCTAGGTGGCCCCATTTCACATTTATAGCTCGAATTTGCTTGGTGTCGGCTTCAATCCTGCACAATGACCGACCAAAAAATCTGAGTAGTTGTCCTGAAGGAACTCCGAATATACATTTATTTGGGTTCAACTTCCATCTCCATCTCTTCAAGTTTTCGAATGTTTGCTCTAAATCTTCAATCATAGTGTCTGGGTTCTTTGTTTTCACCACTACATCATCCACGTATGCCTCCACATTTTCACCGATTTGATCCCCAAGGCAAGTTTGGATAGCTCTTTGGTATGTGGCACCGCGCGTTTTTAGTCCAAACGACATGGTCTTGTAACAAGAAGCACCGAACGGAGTAATAAAAGATGTCTTGCTTTGGTCTTGTTCTTTTAATGCGATCCGGTGATACCCTCGAATAGCAATCGAGAAAGGATAATAGTGCGACCCACCGTCGAGTCGACTATCTAGTCAATGCGTGGTAGCCCGAATGGATCTTTTGGGCAATGTTTGTTGAGATCCGTAGTAGTCGGCGCATTACACGCCACTCGTCTGTGTTCTTCTTCGCACAAGGACCGGGTTTGCTAGCCATCCGGATGAAGGATTTCTCCGATAAATCCGGCTGCCATCGGTTTTGTGATTTCCTTTTTAATCACGCCTTTTTGTCGGGTGAGAATCGTCGTAGCTGTTGCTTTATAGGCTTGGAGTTTTCATTAACATCAATTACATGTACTTTCACCAACTCTCTTGGGACACCGGCATGTCGGCCGGCTTCCAAGCGAAGATATCTTTGTTGTCCCAAGAAAGTTGGTGAGCGCGAGTTCTATTTTGCCGAGAGGTGAGCACCGATGGTTGTTGTCTTGGAGGTATCGCGGTGCCCAAGTCGATTTGCTTGACGTCGGCTTCTTTTGGTGGTGTGATGATGTTTGGGCTTTTTAGCCGGTATTTCTAATTCTTCTTGGCTCATCTCCGCAAAGAATTGTGGCTATTTCTTTTCTTCCATTGTCGGCTTGTGCTTTGGCATAATTTGGATTGCTGAACGTCATAGCTCAAAAAGCACGCTTCAAATCGCTTCGAAGAGAAAGGATACCGTTGGGTCCTGGCATCTTAAGCAATAAGTACGGATAATGTGGTATTGTCATGAATTTTGCCAGTGCTGGGCGTCCGAGGATTTCATGATATGATGAATCGAAGTCTGCGACCTCAAATTTGATAAACTCTGTTCGGTAGTTCGAAGGAGTTCCAAAAGTAACGAGTAAAGTAACTTGTCCGAGTGGCATGGCTACTTTGTCGGGTACTATTCCGTAAAAAGGAGTGCTTGTTGGTGTAATCATCCCGGCGAGTTGTAGTCCCATCTTCCTTAGTGTTTCTGAAAAGATGATGTTGAGTCCAGCTCCCCCGTCGATTAGTACTTTGGTGACAGTCATACCGGCAATAGTTGGGTCTAGAACTAGTGGATAATGGCTTGCGTTCCCTACGCTAGTCCATTGGTCTTCTCTTGAAAATTGGATTGGATATTGTGACCAATTGAGATATCTTGGTGTAGCCGGTTCTGCCGTCATGATAGTCCGTAGTGCTAGTTTTTCTTGATGTTTGCTTCTGCAATCTGGAGCCCCTGAGAAGATCACTGCTACCGTCCCCCTGGGTTTTTGAAATCCTTTGTCCTCGTGGTTGTCTTCATCTTTCTTCTGATTGTCCTCTTTGGTGTTCTCCTTACTATCTTTTCTTGTGTATCGATCATTGAAAGTGTAGCAGTTTCCGATGGTGTGTCTCCCGTTAGGGTGCAATGGGCAACGTATGTTTTCAATGTCATCATATCTTCTAGGTTTGGAAAACTTTTTTGATTTGTCGGCCATTGCCACGGTATTGTCTGGTCTACGTTTTCTTTCTTGATGTCTGCTATTTCGATGATTTTGCTGTCCGGTTGTCCCGTTGCTTCTATCCGGAACCTTTCTCGCGTTTTTCTTCTGCAGTAATCATTTTTTTTTGTCGCTCGTCTGAACTCTTCATTGTTTCTCGGATTTTCTTTGCGTAAGTCTTGAAATTGCCACCTAGCCATGATTCCATGAGAGAAAGCTTCAATTACCTCTCGCTCGGTGATGTCATGCACTTAAGCCCGCATTCATTTAATCGTCGATAGTAATTTCGAGACTTTCGCCCCCCTTTGCTTGAGTCCTTTCGGTTCGCATGAGTGATCGGGTGTGTGATGATACCCGCGAAATTTTCACAGAAAGCTCTTTGCAAGTCTTCCCAAGTTCGATCGACCGGTTCAATTTGTCGAACCATTGAGGGGCATCGCTTCAAAGCCCATGGGAAAGAACAAGGTTTTGATATCATCGTCTCCTCCGGCTAGTTCAATTGATTGTGAATATATTCTAAGCCATTGTCTTGGTTCGGTTTTGCCATCATACTTGGAGTGGTTAGACGGTTTGAATTTGTGAGGTAATCGTCTCGATGCCAACCTGCTTTGCAAAACAGGGGAATCATGTCGTATGCTCGCTTCTTTGAATTCGGATTCGGCTCCTTCTTCCGCCAAGTGTTGTTTTGATGGGAATAAGTCTGCGAGGTCGTCTGGTAGGCACCCTACTCCTGGTCTTCCTTGGTTGTTCAAATTGGTGGCCCCGACTATGTTCCTTCCTACTTTCTCCGTTATGGCTTCCACCGCCCAAGTCTTTCAAAAGCGGACTTCCTTTGATTTTGATCTTCTTGCTCGCGGGTTGTTGATCTGGCGGGTAGTCTCGATCGGGCTCTCTCTTCTTGCGTTCTTGGGATCGTCGACCGGAGCAAATCTCGAGCTGTTCAGTATTTCTCTCCGTAATGTGAAGTTGCCCCGAGTTCTTCTAATGCTTCTCGAATCTTATCGTAAGGCGTATTCACCGTATGTCTTTCTTTGGCTTCTTGTTGTGATTTTCTTTTATCGTATTCACCAACTCGACTCAGATCTCGTCCAGCTTCTCTCTGTTGCCCTAGCGCGGTGTTTGGCGCCTTGTTTTAACTTGTTTTTCCTTTCTCTAGCCTTGTCTCGACTCTCGCTTTCTCCATCGTAGCCACAGGCAAAGGTGATATGTTGGACTCTGATTCATCCGATGACCTCGACATCGGGTGCTTCGGGGATTTAATGGTGACCGAGGACGTCGAACCATGAGCACCTCCCGTGCGTGAGCCGTTCCGTTATTGGTGTTAGTTTTCATCTTTGTCGGAGTTGTTGATGACTTCAGTAGGTGCCTCGATGTCGCAGATCGAGTCTCCTTCTTGGTAAGGTAGAATAACTTTTGTTGTTGTGCCAACTAGTTGGGTTCCGCTATCTTCAGGAACAGAACCTGGCCAGTGGATGATACAGTCTTGCGATGTTATCGTTAGCACGAGACCCTCCCCGAGCTCCTATCGGTGGTATCCCAAGCATTGGATTGAGACCTTTCGAACTGTCCCCCGATAGGATTTTGTCGTGTTGTCGAGCCCAAATGGAAAAGAACTCGACCTTTTGAAAGAACTCGAGGATAATCCGAGTTGTTTTGGGTTGTGCTCGAATCACCCAAAAAGAACTCGGTTTCTTGAAAGCACTCGAATAAGACTTCATCTCGGACACGGAGCTTGAATTCGAGTCGGATGCGCGTAGCCGTGAAATCTTATTCGAATCGGGTATTATGAGCTGCGCGGATCTTCTGGTGAGCTGATCCATCGTAGTTGTCGAAATAGGAAATTCTTCATGATGATCCGAATCTTTGAGGAGGTGGCTTTGAAGCCTGCCGTAGTTGTCCGCCTCGCAGATCCATGAGCCGAAGATGAAAGTTAATCCCGTTGGGAAGATCATGTTATCGAGGTCCATCGAGCTCTCGGATGCAAAGTCACCGAAAGCCCCTACCTGGCGCGCCAGCTATCGATGTTTCACCACCGATAGCCTGCCACGGGGGTACCCGAGGCAGTATGTTCGGGCTTCGGCGTATGCTGAACTCGATGGTAAACGCAAGAGACAGTCGATTTATCCTGGTTCAGGCCCTCGATCGTAGATCGAGTAACGACCTCGTCCCAAATCGGCGTTGGCCTTTGCGTTGGATTGATTATGAAGTGTTATGTTGTACAATTGTCGTCCTCTCTCAGGAGCCCTGCCCTCCTTTATATAGTCAGGAGGTCAGAGTCCTAGTCGGTTTACAATGAGATTTCCTAGTAGGATTACTTAATAGTTCTATTACTAAGATTACATGGGAAGAATCCTAGTTGAACTAGATCTTCTCTCTCCCTTGCAGGGTATCCTGTGGGTCCCGCATCGACAGTGATAAATATACTTGCTAATTCCATGGTGCTGTGTAACACGGGGCACAGCATGGAAAAGGTTCTTGTACCACGTTGGCCCAGGATTTATGGTCTGTTTGGCCTACCTTGATCCCGGAAACTGTACGTTGTGCACCATTTCTTCCTCTATCTCTGTTCTCTATATCGCACAGTATTGATGCTTGTTAAATTTGAAGAGTGGGAACAGATTTGCAAGCTGGTGCAGATCACAGATATGAGGTACACTTTCAGATCTTTGTTAAATCACGCCATATTCACCCTTGCAAGTAACATTTCTTGCATAATGCAAACCAAAACTAACTACTTTGCTCCTTTTTGTCATTTTTTTTAATTTGCTCATTTATAGCTCCTCTGGGTGACCTTGATTGGCCTCATCTTCGCGTTAATTATTCAGTCACTATCTGCTAATCTTGGAGTAGTGACAGGTATTTTATAGAGAACTAGTATATATTATGCTTAGGAGTACACTCTCTCACGTCAATTGGAATTGATGGCTGTTCACTGACTCAGGGTGGCATCTTGCCAAGCTATGCAAGACGGAATATCCACCATGGGTGAGAATCTGCCTGTGGCTGCTAGCAGAGTTAGCTGTGATTGCTGCAGATATCCCAGAAGGTTAAGATCATTTCTTGATAATCTTGCATAAAAAATATTGTTAAACTGCTATGTTTGATTTTCGGCTGATCGTGTATTATATTAATGAACATATATGGATACAATAAAAGAGGATTCAGTGTTGTTGTAGACTAATTCTTAATGCCAAAGCTAAACTGACTGATTTGTTCTTCTTGCTAATTTCCAATTCATTTGGTCCACTGTTTATTCCTGTAAAACTAAGGAATGAAAATTAATCAACAATTGTTTTTGCCAATATATAGAACTCAATTGGTTTTCACATTCATTTGACCGTTTGCTTCTTACAAATGTTACTATTTTTCAGTTATTGGAACAACTTTTGCTTTCAACCTCTTGTTCCACATACCTTTGTGGGTGGGTGTTCACATCACTGGCTCAAGCACACTTCTCCTCCTTGGAATGCAAAAATATGGGGTAATCATTTTATTGCCAGACTATTCATATCAAAAATGTTTTTACTGACATTCTCACAAACTCTTGTGTACTCTGTATTCTCTAAAGTTGTGTTTGGTTTGAGGAGTTGGCCTAGATGAAATGATCCATCATGAGAATTTCTGTGGGATGACTCGGTCCTTCACGTTTATACTATAAGTGCTTATGAGGAAGAAGTAGTGATGGATCAACACATCCAATTCCTCAGACCAAACAAGAAATTTAGGAGTCCTATCATGTACCATCCCACATTAGCATGATGCTAGTTCATTCTTAATCTTATATGGAATCTGATCCTGCAGGGGCTGCCGGCTGCACACTCTTCCTCGCAGTGGCATTAGCTCACTAGCTCGGACTAGTGGAGTCAGAGAAGAAAATGATCCTATGCAGATACGGGCTGTTTGGATGCTGCCTCCCAGGCAGCTCCGGTGCCAGGCAGCGTTCCCAGGCGTCCGATTTTGATCGCCTGGGGCTGAGATCAGTTGCCTGGCAGGCACGTCCAGGCGAGGGCGGCATCCAAACAGCCCCATAATGCTGGAGCTGGACTGATGGCATTTTGTACATCCAGGGTTGAACTCTGAACTGGGCAGGTTGTAGACTTGCAATTCAGGGGGAGCTCTGACTTTGACATGCATGTTCTGGTAATCTGGTTGCATCTTGGTTTATTTGTGTTGAGTTCCATGCAGTTAAATTCTTTTTTGTCTTGGCGAGAAGAATGTCGTTGGTTCTGACAGTGCTCTCTAGGCATCAGTGCTATTTACTTGTTAACCAAACTGCTCGTTTTGGCCACTCATCACATGAACTGAATTATACTACCAAAACTGGTGTGATGCTATCTGATCTATCAAACTAGTTCACACATTGTGGGAATCTAGAATAGGAAAATCTAAATTGACTTATTAATTGAATGATGGCTTTGCTTAATTGGTTCATCGGTCAAGTATGCCGAGCTGAACTGGAAATTTAGCTTCTTTGTATGCTCATTTCATCTTTACTAGGCTTTAGCTGTTGCTTCTATTTATTGACCAGTACATGTGTACATGTTTTAGACTAATGACTACTAACTGCTTGTATGGCTACAGACTTGTTCAAGGATATCAAAGATTTTGCCTCCCAACATGCATTTGCATCATGTGATAATTTTTAGTCAACTATAGATAATTGCATAGAAAATAGTACACTTTAATTGTACTATCAGCAGACTCCTCGTTTATGAGCTGGATTTTGTATAAATATACCAATACTTTTACTTATATACATATATAGTAAAATTGCATTAACAACACATAGTATTTGCACTACTTGGAAAGTGCAATTTTCATATTCTTGTTTTGTAATTTTGAATATTCTATTCGTTGTGCATTTTGCAGCAGTAGAATAGAAATGGTACTATATTAATTTTGATTTGTGGTATGGCCCAAGAATATTCCGTGTATGCTTGTATGTATGTTTATTGGGCCGATTGTTTCATTTTGGGCCAAATGAGCTGCAAATCTCCATTGCGGGTATCGGATCATGTGCCCGTTAAGGCTTGGCGGGCCCGATAGTTGCCTGGGTTGATTTTCGGGTTCATTCGCGGACCCGTTTTCCTTGCATGAAGAAGAAAAACAACAGAGACGAGCCATTGGATGCAGATCCAAGGGCTGTGGACGTCGACTGAAAAAGGTGTATATTTCAGTCAACTGGGATATAGCAAGTCCCTAGGTTTTATTCTTTGACTACTACTCAATTCTTGTGAGACCATTCTCAATTAGGAAGATATAGCCTAAATTGTTAGAAGATGAACATAACAAGATGGTAGATCAACCAATCTTACTCATTGAGTTTATAAGTTCGGACTCTATCGACCCATTTTTTATTTTAAGATGTGACATATTGATGATGCTTCCATGGGTTGGATCAACTATCTATAGGGTGTTCGGTTTGAGTCATGGGTTTATTCCTTAAATTTGGTGGAATGACTACATTCTCATACTAATACTAATTATTAGCTTGGAATGGATGAGGTGACGATGCATCAATATATTTCATTCCGCAAACCAAACAAAAAAAATGAGGAATAAGTAGATGATGACCACCTCATTTCTTAAACCAAACACACCCCCGTAGTCAACTCCCATCCCAACCCATCGAGGCCAAGGCATGAGGCATGTGACGTGGGCTTTAGTAGGAGTCTACATCGTGCCCAGTGGTGGTAGCACGCGCGAATGTGAGCCTAATGCAACTCCTATAAATTGATATACGATGCAACTTTTCTACGTTGTCAAGCTGAGCAGACTATATGGACTTTCTAGTGGCACATCCCGACTTTGATAGAAAGAAACAAATATCCCAATAAACCAGAGCAGAGCATTTTTTTTTTCTCCTTTTCTCTATTGGATTTACACACATACTATAAATCCAAAATTATTTTATAATGATGAAAGTCTGAGTCAAAATCTATATTATAAATGAGCGAAGGAATTGAAAATCTATTATCACTAGAAAATATTTATATCCATTTTAGATTAATAGGTAGGTGGACCCATGAGAGAAGGATGACGGGAATATAAAACAAGCGTGTTTCACGTTGGGGAGGATGACTCCTTCGCGTTTTTTTCACCCGCCTGTACCCACACCGAAACCTTCATCTCCTCTCCGCTTCGGATCTGCGATCCCGTCTCCCCGATCTTGAACCGCCGCCGCCTCCACCTCCTCTCTCTCCGCTGGGCGGTTTCCACGCTCCTCCCCCCTGTTCTGATTTCCTCTCCCTACGACCCATCTAGCGTTGCCTCTCCCAACCGGACGAGGACGACGGACGGTCGGACGCCCCTGCCGGCACGGACGAGGACGCTGGATGCCCTGTGGCTGTGCCTAGAACCGCAAGACGTGAAGCTCGGACCTGGCGGACAGCGCGCTGCAGAAGACGCTGGGCTACGCGTGCGGTGGCGCCGCCGACTGCAAGCCCATCCTGCAAGAACGGCGCCTGCTTCGCGCCAGACACCATCAAGGTCCACTGCTCCTACGCCGTCAACAGCTTCTACCAGCGCAACAACCGCAAGAACCAGAACCCGCAGGCCTGCGTCTTCTCAGGCACCGCCACGCTCTCCAACTACGACCCGAGTCAGTCAACTGCACCCCCAACAGCTCCGTCTGAATTCTGCATTGCCCTCTCTACAATTCTGAATAGTTTACGCTTAGCAGTGGCAAATTTACGCAGTAGCATCTGTGTTACTGTGTCACTAGAGGTTATGTTCTGTGAAAAATATTCCTACTTTTAATTGCATTTAAGTGTTACCTCCTGCTTCTAATTGCATTGTGTTACCGGAGGTTACATTCCGTGATATATATTTCTGCGTAGTTAAACATCTAAAGCTTCCTGAACTCAAAATCTAAGCTCGACTCTCTTTTGCAATCTTATTGATCACTGATGGTTACCCACCAAAAGTCAAAAACAGGGCAGGCGGTAAATTCCGCTTCACATGTTTGCATTTTGCATAATAAAGAATCCTTCACAACTACCTTGAAGCAACAATAAATCATATGTTGCAGGGTTCATACCAATTCTTATTGAATCTTGATCATACATTCCTGCCGATAACATTGCCATCATCGAGTCATCTTGGTTTGCACTGATGTTCAGAGATGTGTATTTGTCTCTTGTGTTTGTGCAGTGCAGCAGGAAGGTAGCAAGCCCTCGCCAACAACAGTGCCAGGTTCCAGAACTCTTACTGGATTCCTTCTTCACCTGCAGTAGGATCCCTGGATAAGGCCAGCCCAAAGCCTCGCTGTATGTGCCATGAACGATCCAACATTCGCCTCACCGACGCATCATATAACACCTTGTGGCAGCAGGAAGGTGAACTTCAATGCCCCCTGCACTGCATCTGTTAACTATTTGAATTTGGTTGATTTAGCACAATTAGATTTATCAGTTTCCTCTATATTTATTAATTGTTTGCACAAGAATCTATGACCACAATGCAAGAGATTTCCAATTCTCGGCACAATACCTGACGAGCTGGGGAAATTGACAAAACTTTAACAGAGGTGAGTTGTTTATTTGGTCGCTTACATGTGTTCTACATAACCATCCATGCTTTCTTTACTCTTTAAACTGATAGCTATATGCATAACATAACTGAAAAATGCTATCCATGTTTGAGTTGCATATACACAAGAGTTATTGTCTTCTATATGAGACTTGTACAGACTGATGCTTGGGATCTTCGTTTCATTTTTGTTAGTTTAGCAGGCTGTATAGACTTTAGGTGACTCCCGAAATTGTGGTGATCCGGTGCTTAGCCATGATGGGTTATTCCTTATTGCTTGGCCGAGGAGCACAAATAATGTGCAAATATTAATGGTTGATGTTGTGGTGACTTTTTTTAACAGAATTGCCACAATAAGTTAGAACACAAAGATATTTTCTCTGTAAACAATTTCTGCTCCATTTTAAATGGTTCATCGACACCAATTTTAATTTTAATTGAAATGGCTTTGTTTTAGTTTTTTCATTTATTACAAAGATATTTTCTCTGTAAACAATTCTTTGTATCCTGTGCTTTAGAACTGGTTATTTCTGCTCCATTTTAAATGGTTCATTGACACCAATTTTAATTTTAATTGAAATGACTTTGTTTTAGTTTTTTCATTTATTATTGCATGTACTGAATAATTTAACTGGTTTCAACACAAATGCACTCAAACATGGGTACATTTAAGGACAAACTCAAAAGAATGGAACTTGTTCCACTAGTAAAAAAAATATCTAAAATGTTCTAGACAAAAGATTATTGAAAGGTTTAATCAGAAAGTGACCCTTTCATCATCTGATCTGAAATGCTCCAGAAAAGAAAGAAAGAAGAAGAATCATCATCTGAAAGTAACTAATGAGAACACAGGGCTAAACTATATTTGGCACTTTGGTCGAATTCTGTGCACTCCAAACCGGCCCTTTCTTCATTCATTATTGTTGTTGAGATCAAGTAATGGTCCGATCGTACACAAAGAATAAGATATATGTAACACGCCCTTCGTTTCCAAATTATAAGTTTAGATGCATAGCAAATTCAATGTAAAAAGAAATTTGGAACGAAGAGAATAATAAATGAACAATAACAGCACAAGCTGAGCCCACTCTGAAAAATTGTCAAAGACTTCCATCAGATAATACTACCACGTCAACACAAAACCAAAAGGACAAAACGATGGGCCTTTTTCACTTCCCCGTGAAGCTACGAGCACCGGCCTGATTGCCGTGACAATTCTGGTAAAGCGTACACGGAACATCGTCAATTCGTCCGAACTACTCTACTTTCAGAGGTCAATTTGTTGGGAGATGACCTTATCGAAACAGTCGTCGATAGGGAGGATCATGCACCTCATGTTAACGTCAGTCTAATCTTCAAAGATGCTCATAGAGTCATAGAAATAGGATTCGCATGCATACGTTATAAGTGTTTATGTTGTACTGTGTAGTCATTAAAAAATCGGCAAAAGAAAACACCGTATTCAAGGTATTTTCAAGGTCGAATAGCGGCATTAAGTGCTCGATTCTTTAAAAAACAACAAAGGTTTACTATATATGACGTGGTTATTTTCACGCATTCCTATTCATAAATTAGCCAATGAGAATGATGTGTTTCACTGAAATTTCATCAAACGGACAACTCAAAATAAAATCACACTAGCAGCACTAATCCATATTGATATTCCTAATGTCAACAAAAACCGGTGGAAAATAAAAGCAACAAACTTTAATATTTTTTTGAGTAAAATGCACACTGGGTTCTTAAACTTTTAGGGCATTTCCATCTGTAGGTCCCTCGTCTTCTACCGCCGTGTAACAGAGGTCCAAAACCAGCCACGCAAGCACCAATATCTGACATGGCACGCCACGATGGCAGCTGAACACTTTGGCCCGTGCCACATTCTCAAAAAACCCCGCTCTCTTTCTCACTCTCAAGTCCATCCTCTCTCTCTACCCAATCTCCTGCACGGCAACCCGGGCTCCGACGTCGCCGCCTAGATTGCTGCTGCGCTCGCCGAGTCGGCGCTGCCGGTGCCCTCCGCTGCCACGGCCGCCTCCACGGTGGCGGTGCTGCTCGACTCCGCCGCCGACGGTGGCGGGGACATCCGCAAGCGGGCCGTGGCCACGCTGGCCGCCCTCGCGTCCTCCAATGCCGCGCGGCCGAACCTGGCGCAGGAGGCTGGCGCCGTGGTGCCTCAACTGTGCCGCGTGCTTGATTCCGGCCAGCGTCGAGCACGCGAGCACGGCGCTGCTCCCGCGTCGAGCTTATTGCCAGCCACGCCACCTCGTCGTCGCGAGCGCGCTTCTCCCTGACGACGACCGCGGCGGCGCACAGCCGGGCGCGTTCCGCCGCAAGAGCGTGTGCTGGTCGGACGAGAGCTTCTCGTCGTACGTCTACCGCCGCCGCCGCGGCTCCTTCTGTCCCGTACGGCAAAACATCCAAGTCCAGGCTGCCATGGCCGCACGTGAAGCTCATGCTCCGGCGCCATCTACTCGACAGTCAACAGGCACGCCATCTACCCGTCACCGCGACGCCAGAGTACGTTGAGCTACATGCATGCAGGTGCATGTGTACTTGCACATACGTGCAAGCTAACAAGCCAGGAGACGGCGATGGGCCAGGAGGCAGCCACATCTCTGCACACGGCGCCAACGAGGAGGAGATCGATGGCTCAAGGGCACGGAGGAAGCGGCGGCAAGAGGCTCCAACCAAGGCCTGGAACGTGGCGGCCATGCGCACGTGGGCGCGCACGAGGCCGCGCAGGCCCTCCACGCCGTGGAAGCGGAGCGCGAGTTCGCGCCCGGGGACGGGAGCTCCTGCAGCTCGGCGGCGATGCGCGGCGTGGCCGCGGCGAGTGTTAGGTACGGGAGCTCCTGCAGATTCCCTTCCAAGACCGGCGCCGCCATGCAGGAGCCCATCACGGGGTCCTTCTCCATGGCCGCGCAGGAGCCCATCAAGGCCTCGTCCGGAAGCCGTAGACCAAGGAGGCTGCTGCGCTGCTGGCAGCTCGGGGGATGGCGCTGACCAAGGAGGCGGTGACGGCAGTAGTAACGTCGCTGACCGCGGTGCTGGGGAGACGAGCGGCCGGTTCCGGCGGCTTCTGTCGTCGTTCGGGCTCGGCCAGAGCTCGCGGAGCACGGTGCTGGGATCCACCTCGATCCGTGACGGCCGGAGCTCGCTGAGCACGGTGCTGGGATCCACCTCGATCCGTGACGGCCGGAGCTCGCGGAGCACGGTGCTGCTAATCTCACAGCCAGGACGCCGCCGGCGAATCCCTTCCCGGCGAGGTCAGGGCCGGTGCTCTGCTTTCCCGCCGCAGTCGCAACGCCATCGCCCTCCGTTTCCCTTCCTCTCTCTGA
This sequence comes from Miscanthus lutarioriparius, assembly GCA_904845875.1. Lineage (NCBI taxonomy): Eukaryota > Viridiplantae > Streptophyta > Magnoliopsida > Poales > Poaceae > Miscanthus > Miscanthus lutarioriparius. The sequence goes on from CAJGYO010000016.1 coordinate 54,359,513, forward strand.
AACGGCCACTACCGGAATCCTCAAATTTGCGGAGTGTTTATTTGTTTGCCGATTGTATTCCCTCGGGCACTCGGCGAACAAATTCTTTGCCGACTGCTATCCTAAAAACACTCGGCAAAAAAAACACTCGGCAAAGAGGGGAGTTTGCCGAGTGTCAAACAAAAAACACTCGGCAAATAGAGGATTTGCCGAGTATCATGAAAAACACTCGGCAAAGGGAGGTTCGCCCTGTGTCTTAAAATCAACACTCGGCAAAGTAAAAAAATAAATAAATAAAAAACCCACCCGCAATAAAAACCCGCCCCTCCCCTCCCAAATTTCCCCTCGTCCCTTTGCCCCTCCCATCCCCATTCCCCAAGACCCACCCCCTACTCCCAAGACTCCGCTCTAGCCTCGGCGATTTCCCCTCCTCCGCCGCCCCCTCCTCCCTCCTCCTCCTCCTTGCTGGATCCGCCCCTCCCTCCCTCCCTTCTTCTTCTTCACCACGGCCGGCCCCCTCCCTCCCTCCCTCCTCCCGCACAATGAATCCAGCCCCTCCCCTTCCTCCCCCTTCTTCTTCCCCACCGGTGGCTGGCCCCTCCCTCCCTCCCCTTCTTCTTCCCGGCCGGCGGCCGCCGGATATATCCGGCCCCTCCCCTTCTTCTTCCCCGTCGGCTGCCAGCGGATTCGGCCCCTCCCCTCCCTCCCCTTCTTCTTCCCGGTGATGGCACAGGGCGGCTAGGCCCCTCCTAGCGATGCGGAGCAGCAGCAGCAGCGGGTGGCGGTGCAGATCCGCCCTACTCCCCTCCCTCCATGGTTCCACCGGTGGGTGGCATCACGGATCCGGTGGGATGGAGCCACCACGACGCGGATCCCACGGAGAGGTGTCCTCTGGCGGCGGATCCAGTGGGTTGGATCCCAGTGGCAATGGATCCATGGATCTGACGGTGGGCTCTAGGGCGGCGGCTCCTCCCCTCCCCTTCTTCTCTCGGTCGGTCGATGGCTGTGGTGGTGGTGGTGGTGGCCGGCGCACCCTAGGCGCGGATGGCGGCGGCGGTGCTGGTGGTGCAGGCGTGGATGGCAGCCTACTTTTTTATTATTTTTTTGAAAAAAAAGTTTGCCGAGTGTTTTTTTCACTCGGCAACGTCTTTGCCGAGTGTCCGACAAAAAACACTCAGCAAACAAGCGTTTGTCGTTAAAGGGTTTGCCGAGTGTAACACTCGGCAAACCCTTTGCCGAGTGTTTTTGGTTCTTCACCGAGTGCCCCTGGCACTCGGCAAACCTCCTGGATCCGGTAGTGGGCGTCCTCCAAAAGTGTGAGGGGTTTTTTTGAGAATGTGGCACGGGCCCCAGTGTTCAGCTGCCACCACGTCGGATGTTGGTGCTTGCGTGGCTGGTTTTAGACATCTGGTGCGCGGGCCCAGTGTTCAGCTGCCACCACGTCGGATGTTGGTGCTTGTGTGGCTGGTTTTAGACATATGGTGCGCGGCGGCAATAGATGAGGGATATAGGCCCTGTTCGCTTTCCTTATAATCCGTACTTTTTATCTTGTTTTTTTAGCCGGAACAGTATTTTCTCGCACAACAAATCACCCGAAACAGTGTTTCGGCTTGTTTTTTCAGCGAAGTGAACAAGGCCTAGATAGTCACTTTTTTATTTGAGTACCTAGATGGGAATGCCCTAAAAGTTTAAAGACCCAGGATGCATTTTACTCTTTTTTATATTTATGAAAATAGGTTATATTAACAAAAGACAATCTAACTAAACAAACTTGGCAAGTAAGCAAAATATATTGTTTTAACATAAATGAAAGCAACCTCAAGTCCAAATTTAGGAAAAGACCCAAGAGAGGAGTGGGTAAATTGGGTCTCTAAAAATTTAAGGCTAGTATTTAACTTGAACTTCACTAGATAAGGAATCTGTGCCACCTATTTTTTGTGCGCCCCACTATGTGGGCCCCACACCCATGCTTGGTTTCTCTGCGCCCGCTCGGTGACGCCCCAGCAGCGGACCCACGGCGCCCGGACGTCACCCAGCAGCGGCAGTAGGTGGCTGCGACATAGGTGGGTCCCACTGTAATATGTGTAACACCAGATCTACTTTTGCAATACCCAGGTGAAACACTTGTAACATACATTTGGAACACTTGCAAAATACCTGAAAAACACTTGAAAGTCATTGGAAACATATGCAACATCCAAATGAAACACTTGCAATAGACGTATGAAACACTTGAAACACTTGAAAGATACGCTTGCAATATGCATATATATGCAACATCCAGATCTACTTTTGCAACATTCAGATGAAAACACTTGCAACATACGTCTGATACAGATGAAACATTTGGAATATACACTTGAAACATACGTATATAGCCATTGCAATATGTGCAACATCCCGATCTACTTTTGCAGCATAATATAAAACACTTGCAACATACCACTGAAACACCTGAAACACTCAAGCTCTTTCAGCGCAAACATCTCCTTGCTGCTTCGACGAATGGAGGCTTGTCGGCACGTGGAGGTCACCGGTGTGCTCGCCGGTGGCGCGGAGCTCGCCAGCAACATGGAGCTGGGTGGCGGTGCACAGACGGTCGGGTGGGGCGGCACGGGCGACAGTGGCGCAGAGAGTGGGTGGAGCGTCCGGACGTCAAACGCGCGCTCGAGTTAGAGCTTTTCTGTAAATGAAAGCAACCTTGAGTCCACATTTGGGAAAAAACCTGTAACATTTCGTAATTCTATGTAATAGAAAAATCCCAACTTTTTAAAAATTTTGCTTGAATGTGTGTTGAATGTAAATGTTAGGTCAAACTTAAGTCAAATGTCTCGCTTTTCCCACCCCAATTTCAAAATCCGAGCTTCAAAACTTTTTACAACGGACTGCTTGTCATGAAGATTGATCACCTACGTGACAAGAGGTGTTTTCAAATAAAATGTTTTCGAGGAAAATTAAAACTTTGGCGCTCGAATTCACATGCCACCTGCACTCATGATTTATTATTCCCTAAAACGAAAACCTAACTCTCTCCCATCTCCTTCAAATTGAGTTTACAAATAATTGATGCTTGGAGGTAGCCCCTTTTCCTAATCCCTAGAGAAAATAGAAAAGCTTTCTCCTTTGTCTCATGACCAACAGGCCCCATCTAGCTCCCTTGTTTCCCTTGAGCCCAGCTCGCCCTCCTGGCCTTTTGCCGAAGTGACCCAGCCCGACTCCCTCTCCTCCTCTGGCCTAGACCGCTGTAGCCCCGGCCCAACTCGAGCACAGCCACAGCTCAGCTCCTCTACGCCACCTTCACGAGCGTGGCACGTGAGCTAGAGAACCATCGCCGCTCCTCTCTTGCCTGCGGAACGGCGCCACGGTGGGGCCCTTTCGCCAGCGACGGGAAGCCATAGAGGACCGCGCCTCCGTTCCCCTCTCCGTCTCAGCGCCGTCTCCTTCCTCTCGCCGTACCGCTCCCCTGTTTTCCTCGCGCGCCTCTGCTTTTCGACGGAGACTGCTGCTTTCGTCCACCGCCGTGTGGAGCGCCCCCATGCCATCGCGGGCCCGCCCCAGGCCGCGCCCCCACGCCACGATTGCCGGGTGCGCCTGGACCAACGGGACCAAGCCCCGACGCTCCTCTTCGCAAACCTTCCGAGCCGCTACCTGCTCCAGCCTCCGGATGACCGCCACGTGCACCGGCCGTCCCATCAAGCGGCGCGGACGCCGGCACCGTCGTCGCAGAACCCTAGCGCCGGGCTATCAAGCCCCCTCGGCCAGCCACGCCCTCTCCCTCCAGTCCGCCACCGCACCTCCTCTGCCCCTTCTCCGTTGCTCTACTTCCTTCCACCGTAAGAGCACAAGCAGCCAAGGGCGCAGCCATGGCGCGCCACCAAGCCGAGGCCCCTCGGCGAACCTAGGAGCACGCCGGCTTCCCCGTCTGCCCTGCTGCCTCGCCGCGACGCCGACGTGTGGTGTGGACGCATTGTCGACACCCTGCCGGTGAGCTCACGACCAAAAGCTCATTTTTTCCCCGTCCAAAGCTTCGGCCTTGCCCCTTGAGCAGACGCCATACCTGACCGGCCTTCACGTCGCTGTAGCTGGAGCCAACGGCGACCGCGACGCGTCTGTGACGCCGACCGCAGAGCCGAGCCAGCCCCGGAACCTGACCGCACCACGGGAGTCGCCGCGGCCACGACCTGAAGCCATCTCGGAGCTAGCCGCAACGCCGAGGTGGTCCACGACCATGCCGCCGCAACGGACAACCCCATCCTCGATCCGCTCGGCCTCCGACGTCCGAGCGCCGCAGTCAAGCCACTGGTGAGCTCCAGAACCCCCTAAGGCTCGCCTTTTTTCTGCTACCTCGTTGCCTCACCTGTCCCGGCCCTCGACGCCGGCGAGTCACTCCTGCAGCCGTCCTCAGCGCTGAGCCTGGAATGCCTTCGCTGGAGCACGATCGCGGCACCTAAAGCCCCAGCACCGTGGGACCACCCCGACGCGCACGGCGCCCTCGCCACGGGCGTGACATCAACCTTGCCTGCACCGAGCCCTGCCGGCACCACGCGTTCTGCCGGCGTCAAGCCCATCGTTGAGCCCCTGAGCGCCCAAGCTCCCTCCTTTCGCCGAGTTCATCGTCCTATGCCTGTTCCGGCCTTCGACGCCGGCTCTGTTTGCCTCACACGCACAGCACGGCGACGCCATACCAGTGGCCATCCACGGCCACTGCGCGGCCAAGCGCCACCAGCGCGCTCGCGCTCCACACCATGCCCATGCCCTCCACCCACACCGCGCGTTCATGCCGCGGACTCGGTTCCGTTTTGCGACCGCCGCGGTTTGACGCTCGCGGGAGCCTGTCGCACACGCACCGGCAAGGCTCCACCTTGCCTCGCCACCGCACCACCGAGACCTCGTGCCTAACCTGCCACCCTCGCCGTCTTGGTTCCTGCACGTGAACGCCAAGACCTTGCCTCCATGCCACACCATCGAGGCCAAGGCTAGGCCTCCTTGGCTGTCGTCGCCGTCAGGGCGCGGCAATGCCGCTCGCAGCCATCTACCCTTCTTCACCCTGCCGCCGAGCAGACGCATGCGACCTCGGCAAGCCGGACCAGGTCGCCGACGCAGCAAGTGCCGCCGGACCTTTGCACGAGCACCGTCACGCCTCCACTTAGGGTTGTTAGGATCGATGATTACCTCTCTGTGTGTAACCGTAGATTCGGGGACGATCTCTTCCTTTAGGGCTTCTCCACTCGCCCTGGGACAGTAGCATCGCAGCGGGTAGACGCCGCTGTAACGGTGTAGAAGACGTCGGTGGTGCTGCAGTGGAACGGTGGAACCCTGCAAGCCGACGGTGAGCTTGGTGGGGCACATCCCGTCGCTGGCAGCACGCTTTAGATCAGTTTAGGGTTTTCTCTGTAGGTGGGTGGTGGCTCCATTCAACCTCGTGACCTGAGCCCAGTTCCCCACTCCTCTATATATACGTGCTTTGCGACAGGGACCCACCAACCAGTTAGGGTTGGGCTCCCCCGATCAGGGAGCTGAGGCAAGGGCCCAGGCCTATTGGTGGAGATCAACTAACATTTTTCCCCTTGATCTCATTCCATCTTTCAATTTCATATCATTTACTTTTGTTCATTCCATTACAGATTAGCGTATAGAGCATGTCTCATCGTCCCGGTCCATTGCCAATAGATTTAGCAGCTACAACACACTACTCTGTTCTGAAATAGATACTAATCTTTGGACCTTCTTTTGTCCAGGAATTTTAGGCTTCCCTTAAACCCATGCTAGCTATATGTTCTCTAAACACCATGTTCTCTGAACATGTTGGGTGGTAAGCCTTTTGTAAGCGGATCCGCGAGCATCCTTTCTGTACTTATATGCTCAAGACTTATGACTTGATCCCGGACTTTATCTTTCACAACATAATACTCTATGTCAATGTGTTTGGCAGCACCACTTGACTTATGTTGTGAGCATACTGTACTGCCAGATTATAATCGCAGTATAACTTAAGTGGTCTATAGATGTCGTCAACCACCTTTAAACCGGGTATGAACTTCTTTAGTCAGTTCACCTGCCCGTTGCCTCATAACACGCTACAAACCGTCATACATTGTGGACGATGTAGTGACAGTTTGCTTTGAGCTTTTGCATGAAATAGCTCCCCTTTGCGAGATGATAGAAAATCCACGTCTGGATATGTATTCACTCTCGCATAATCAGAATCTGAATATCCCACTATGTGAAATGAATCAGATCTTCTATATGTCATCATGAGGCCTTTCGTTCCTTGCAAATAATGCAAGACTTTCTTTACCAATTTCAGTATTCTGTTCCAGAATTGCTCTAGAATCTGTCAAGTAAAACCCGGTAACAAATGCCAAGTCAGGGCGCGTACATACTTGAGCATGTTGCAAGCTTCCAACAACTGAAGCATATGGAACCACTTTCACTTTATCGATTGAGCTTATATTGGTTCCTGGGGCATTGAAAATCCCCATATCTGTCGCCCTTGACTATAGGAGCAGGTGAGGGACTACATTTGTGCATACTGAATTTCTTTAAGATCTTTTCCATGTATGCCTTTTGTGACAGTCCTCATATCCTTTTTCTTCTATCTCGGTGAATCTCGATCCCTAGAACGAATGAGGCTTCGCCAAGATCTTCCATATCAAATTTCTTTGTCTCCAGTAGTAGGCTTACATCACTACTAGCAAGTAAGATATCATCTACATACAGGACAAGGAAGATAAACTTCCCATTTTTAAACTTTGTATTGACACAATTGTCCTCTACATTCTCTTTAAAACCCAAAATCCTTTATTGTCTGATCAAACTTCAAGTACCACTGTCTTGAAGCTTGTTTTAATCCATAAATGAATTTCTTTAGGCGGCATTCCATTCGTTCTTTTCCTTCCATGACAAAACCTTTCGGTTGTGCCATGTAAACATTTTCCTCTAAGTCTCCATTGAGAAATGCCGTCTTTACATCCATCTGATGTAATTCTCAATCGTAATGTGCCACTAATGTCATTATGATTCTGAAGGAAACTTTACATGAGACTGGAGAAAAGGTCTCATTGTAATCAATCACTTCTCTTTGCATATAGCCTTTTGCCACAAGTCGCGCTTTATATTTCTCTATATTCCCTTGAGAGCCAAGTTTTGTTCTGTAGACCCATTTATAGCCTACTGTTTTGGCTCCTTTAGGAATTATTTCCAAGTCTTAAACTTTATTGGCATTTATGGATTTCATTTCATCTTCCATGGCCTCAAGCCACTTTGATGAATGATCACATCTCATGGCTTCTTCAAATGAGGTAGGATCATCCTCCATTTGAAATTCCTCAGTGTTGTACACTTCATAATCAGCAGGAATAACTGATTTTCTAACTCTTTGAGACCTTCTAGGGGCCTCCACTTTTGGCACATCTTCTGTTTGAGGCTGTTGTTGCTCCCCCTCATGTGTGGCAATAGGTTCTATAGGATCCTGAAGAATAGGTTCCTCATCATCATTTATTGTTGCCACATGTGGGATAACAGCAGGTGCTGGCACCACAGTATCTAGCACTGTCGGTGCAGCACAGCAGGTAGTGAGAAAAATGGCTCATGAATCAATGGAGTGGGCGTATACACCCGCTTCACTTCAAGGTCAATTTCTCGAGCTACCATGCTCCCCTTCATCAATTCATCCTCTAGGAAAACAGCGTGTCCCGTTTCCACAAACTTTGTATGTCTCTCTGGACAGTAGAAACGAAAACCTTTTGCCTTTTCTATGTAGCCAATGAAATGGCAACTTACTATTTTTTGGAATCTAACTTTCCAATGTTTGGGTTAAATACTTTAGCTTCAGCAGGGCTCCCCCCACACATGCAAGTGGTTTAGTGAGGGTACTCTTTCTGTCCACAACTCATACGGTGTTTTGGGCACCGACTTTCTTGATACTTCATTGAGAATATGAATGGCCGTTTTCAACGTCTCCATCCATAGGCTCAACTATAAGGTGGAGTAACTTAACATAATGCCCACCATATCTATCAGGATACGATTGATTCTTTTAGCTACTCTATTCTGTTGAGGTTCACCCAGTGTAGAATACTGGGCTACTATGCCATTCTTTTAGGGTATGCCGACCGTAGTACTCCCCACGGTCAGACCTAACTATCTCAATCTTTAATATCTTAAATTTATCCAATACATCTTTTCTTTCTTTGATTGGATAAATATAGCCGTAATGGGAGTAATCATCTGTGAATATTATGAATGAATCATAACCATCCACACTCTTTACAGGAAAGCTGACCACAGATGTCTGTGTGAATAATCTGTAAAATTCCTACGCTTCGTTTGTCATTTTTCTTTACATACTTTCCTTTTATGCATTCTGAGGGCTCTAATGGAGGAAGAATATCATTCTTAACTTGTCTTTCTATTCTCCTCCTTGAAATATGGCCTAAACGACAGTGGCATAATTTCGACGACGCATCGTGAGCTCTCTTATGCCATTCTTTTATCAGAGTAACACTCTGTCACCAGCTGCTTTATCAGCTGGGTAGCATATGTTTTTGAAGAGCCAGTGAACTGACTCTTTATTCTATCGAGGTACTCGGTGACCGTGTCACACTCTGGGATTGAGCCCATAATTGCAGGTTCAATCATGTTCTTTATCACAGACAAACATTTCTTGTTGGCAGTGACCCACTTCCTATGCATAAAAATCATAGGACTATCTTTTTGGGATTCAAAATCTCTCTCTTTAGTTGCCCAAGTGGCATCATTCTCTTTTGTCTCCCTCACCGGTGCCATAGAATCAGTGGGACACGGTGAGGTGACTACCCAGTTCACCTTAGCCAAGATGAAAACCAGGTCAACTCTTTTCTTAACATAAAATTAACACCATTTGCATGCCTTGATTCCAACGTTGGTCAAAATCAAAATATACAACTGTTCGTATACACTAATTCTACATCACCGTTGGGTAGAAATAAAATTAATGCATAAATCATTAGCTTTCACAATTGTTCTTACACACTAATTCTACATCACCGTTTTTGCAGAAATAGAATTAATGCATAAATCATTAACTTTTACAACTGTTCTCATACACTAATTCTACATCACCGTTGGGCAGAAGTAGAATTAATGTATAAATCATTAAAATTATGATATTGTTATTAACAACGTTGGTCAGAAAATAACAACATCATAATCATGTCAAATCTCTTTTTTTCCAATTAAATACCACATTGGTTCAAAAATAACTGGAGCATCAACAATTTCTTTAGCAGCGGAAAAACTTTCTTTTTCTCCAATTAAATATCACATTGGTTCAAATAACTGGAGAATAAACATTTTCTTTAGTAGCGGAAAAACTCTTACTCATTTCATGAATTTTACCCACAGGGAAAAATTACGTTTTCTATTTTCTTTGAGCTATTTTTTCATTTTCCAGAAATTAGCAATTACTGGAAAATAAAAAAGAAAACTGATCTTGATTCTTTCACTGTTTTCGGCCCAATCGGCAAAAAATGGCCCACGGCCCACAGCCGCGCGCGCTCTCCTTCGCTCTCCCCCTCGCCCAGGCCGTAACCTGGGCCTGGGCCGGGAAAGTGGCCTCACGCCCTCGCCCGCCTAGGCCGAAAGGCGGCCCGGTTGATCTGCGTCGTTGGAGCTGATCGGACGGCTGCGCGGCGTCTTCGGGCGAAACAAAATCGCCCCCAGCCGCGGTCCCCAAACCCTAGCGGCCATTCGGCCTTCTCTGCTTCTCTCTCTTCGTCGCTGCTCTCTCCTCTCTCTACCTCAGCGCAAACAGCAGCGACCGAGTGAGATGAGCGAGCGAGCGGCAACCATGGCGCCGTCGCCGGCCCCCTCGCCGGCGCGCGTGCTCCCCAACGGGTGAGCACGCCACCGTCGAGCGGCCTGGCCGCGGCGCTTCCTTGGCCGAGCCCGGTGAGCCAGCTTCCCCGGCTTGGCTTCTTCTCCCAAGCCGGCGAAGGGACATCCCGACGCACGGCGAGGTAGATCCACCCCTTCCCCCTTCAGATTTGTATTGTTCTTCCTTTTCTTTTCGGAGTTCATCCGAATGTCTTCCCTTCCCCTTCTTCCCCTTTCCAATTCTTCTTTTGGGATTAACCCGATTTGGAATGGGGTTACAAATTAGGGTTAGGTCTTAGGGTTCGGCCAAATCCGAACCCACCCGTCTTCTTTCTACTGTTTCTCTTCCCGTTGAAGGCTTTTATGGGTTTAGGGTTTGGCCTCGTGTGCCGAGGGCTCGTTCTAGGGTTAGTGAACCCCTTCTCTGTTCAGATCCGTAAGGAACTCTTTTCTTTTCTTGCCGCACCAGCACTTTTCCCCGCGCGGTGGCGGTGGTGACCGGGGTTCCAGTGACGTCCGCCACCCCCGGTCCCTTTTCTGTTTCTTTTACCCGGTTAGGGTTAGGGTTACACAGAGGCAACCTGGCTCTGATACTATTGTTAGGATCGATGATTACCTCTCTGTGTGTAACCATAGATCCAGAGACGATCTCTTCCTTTAGGGCTTCTCCACTCACCCTGGGACAGTAGCATCACAGCGGGTAGACGCCGCTGTAACGGTGTAGAAGACGTCGGTGGTGCTGCAGTGGAACGGTGGAACCCTGCAGGCGCGACGGTGAGCTTGGTGGGGCACATCCCGTCACTGGCAGCACGCTTTAGATCGGTTTAGGGTTTTCTCTGTAGGTGGGTGGCGGCTCCGTTCAACCTCGTGACCCGAGCCCAGTTCCTCACTCCTCTATTTATATGTGCAGTGCGACAAGAGCCCACCAACCAGTTAGGGTTGGGCTTCCCCGATCATGGAGCTGACCCAACGGCTGAGCCTATTGGTGGAGATCAACTAACAAGGGTCACGGACACCTGCACGTGGTGATGCGCAGTCATGCCTCCGCACGTCGCCGCGCGTGCCCCAGTGCCTCACCGCCGTCTTTGGCCGCTCACGGTCGCGACCAAGCGCACGGACGCCATGCCCACACGCGCACAGGCACGCCCTGGCGTCTGCCTTGCCGTCGCCTTTGCCCGGCCTAGAATCTACACCCGGAGGCCTCAGTCGCACGATGCGGCTCGCACCAGCCTCCGCCTTGCTGGGGCGCTGCCGGAGCCCGCCGTGGTGAAAGCTCTAGTTTGGTTTTGGTAAATTGATGAAACCCTAAGTGCTAACCTAGTTCATCAAGTGATCATGAGATAGGTAGCACACTTTAAGTAGAGAAGCAAATGAAGATCATAACATGACAATGGTGATAGCATGGAGATGATTAAGGGCTTAAACTTGAAGAGAAGAAAGAGAAAAATAAAAAGCTCAAGGCAAAGATATAACTTGTAGGAGCTATTTTATTTTGGTGATCAAGACACTTAGAGAGTGTGATCACATTTATGTTTGATAGCCATACTATTAAGAGGGGTGAAACTCGTATCGGAATGCGGTTATCAAAGTGCCACTAGATGCTCTAACTCATTGCATATGCATTTAGGATCTAGTGGAGTGCTAACACCCTTGATAATATTTGTGTAAATATGCTACCACATGTGCACAAGGTGTTTGTAGGGTTGAGATGGGTTTGGGTCCCTCGGCGGGATTCGGCGCTTTCGGGAAAATGAAATGTCTATTTTCTATTGCGCCGGATGCAAAATTCTTGGTGGTTGGCACACTTGAGCAAGGGTGAAGAAGTAAGAGTTGAAATGGAGTTGATTGAAATGATGTCAAGCGTCGGTCTCATCGACCGGATCATTGGTCACTCAATGACCGGACGACGAAGAAAAGGCTGCGTCCGGTCGAGCTGTCGACCAACCTGATGGCTAGGGTTGAGCACCGACGCCGGGCTGCGTCCGGTCAAGGTGGACGGACGCGTCCGATCAAAAAAAACATGCCTCGGGAGCTTATTGAAATGACCGGACGACTGGGCTTCAAAGGTCCGGCCAGTTTTACCAGAGCGTCCGGTCAGCTTCAGCACCGTTGAAATCGATGAAACAACATTTGAAGTAGGGGACATGTGGCGTGAATCACGTGACCGGATGCTGAGGGCCAGCGTCCGGTCGATCGGACCGGAGCGTCCGGTCACCCCGCGTTGTGCCCAGTGAAGGGGTACAACGGCTCTATTTCACTGGGGCTCTATTTATAGCCCCATGGCCGGCTCAAGCTCTGACTTTTGGCCATTTCTATTGACATAGCATACTTGTGAGCTTAGCCAAAGCCCTCCCACTCATCTAGATCATTGATTCATCATCATAGTGAGATTGGGAGTGAATCCAAGTGCATTGCTTGAGTGATTGCATCTAGAGGCACTTAGTGATCGTGTTTCGCTGCGGATTTCGCTTGTTACTCTTGGTGGTTGCCGCCACCTAGACGGCTTGGAGCAACAAGGATCATTGAGTGGAGGAGGTGATTGTCTCCGACTCTGATCGTGGTGATTGTGAGGGGTTCTTGACCTTTCCCCGGCGGAGCGCCAAAAGGTACTCTAGTAAATTGCTTGTGGCTTGTGTGATCCTCATCTTGTGTTGGTTGTGCGGCACCCTATTGAGGGTTTGGCGAGTGATGCCAATCAGCGCGTGAACCTCCAAGTGAGTGAATCGCCACAACGAGGACTAGCTTGCCGGCAAGCAAGTGAACCTCGGTAAAAATCATTGTGTTCATCATTTGATTCCGAGGTGATTGGTCATCATTGTTATTCATCTTCGTGATTGATTGGTTCATTCATCTACACGGCGGTATAACCCTCTTGATCACTCTCTTTACTTTACCGCAAACTAGTTGACAAGCTATTTAGTGTAGCTAGTTGTGAGAGCTTGCATACTTGGTTGGTGTGGCTCTTTAGTTAGCCTTTGAGAGCACACTAACATAGGGTAGTGTCATTGCTCTTGTGTGAATTGACACTATCTAAACTAGAATTGTGGTAGGTGGCTTGCATTTTTTAGTAGGCTAGCGTAATACTCGCTTCGCCTCATAATTGTCTAACAATTTGGTTAAGTGTTGTTGTAGAAATTTTTATTAGGCTATTCACCCCCCCTCTAGCCATTAGGACCTTTCACGTGGGACCACGACGATCTCGCCGCTGCGCACCTCGCCCTGCTCTCACCGGTTTCCGGCGCCACCACGGTCGTCCCGGCCTCGCCATCACTCGGCTGAGAGGTCACAAGCTCCGGTCAAGGCGCCATCTCGCACAAGCCCAAACCCTGTCTCGCGGCCATGACCAACGCCGGGACGTTCATCGAGCACCTGGCCGGTGAAGTGCCCTACGCTCTTCTTTGCTCTCTGTGGTCGATAGGCCCAGCCTATCCGGCCTACAAAGCCAAGCCCAGCTGAAGCCTTTCCCCCTCAACTGCTGCCTGGGTCGGGCCCAAGTGGTCGTCCGGCCCATCAGTGGCGCCAGGCCCAAACTGTGGCCTAGTGGGCAGCAAATGGCAGCCCTTGTTTCCCCCTAGCCTTTTTCTTTTATCTGATTTCATATCACCTCCCCACTATCTAAAATTCATAGAATATTCATCCTAGCTCTAAAAAACTACTCTACCACCTAGTGCAGTCCTTGAGTCTAGTTGAATTAGGTTTTTGTTGCGGTTTTATTGGATCTTATTGGTGGCCGTTCTCGGCATTTTCTTTGCGTAGCGACGACTCGAGCTCGAAGGGATTTGACGACGCACTTGGAGGTGATGGATCCCGATGGTAGATGACCGCGACTTCCAGAGACGCGTACCACTACTTCCTCGACATCGTAGGTGTCATGGCAGCACCTTATCTTAGAGAATCCTATTAAGCATTGCAAAGTAGAATTGCTAGCGCTTTACATTTAATCCTTTGCTAGAATATGTGATGCATGCTATTGCCTGAGCCTTGATTGCCTTGATTGAAACCTTTCAACCCTGACTACCCAGCTTCGCACTCGCACTTATATATTGCTTACCTGCTTGCTTGCATTTACTTCCATCATAATTACATATATGCCTTGCTATGTGATGTTATGGTGGTTGTTTGGGTGGTTGGTGGAACGGGGTAGGCCGTGAGGCTTCCCCACGGGATGGATGGTTGGTTGGCGCAATGGGAGCATTGAATCCCGTGTGGGTGGAGGTGTTTGAGGAGCTCTGGAGATATTCCTTGCCTTGACCTGTTTCTTTGGTGATATCGGTTAGAGCGAGAGGATTATCTTGGAAGGGTGCACATGGTGCATGGAGAGCCCCGGTTCTGGTTCTTGTGATACGATGGACATGATGGATACGTGACAGGCGTTATGGTGGTGGCTACCCGTGAGGCCACATGATTTTGTGGAAGGTGCTTGCTCTGGCCAATTAAGGGTAGGATGATGCCTGGTGATCGGGAATATCTAAACGTGCATGCCACGAGCCTCAAATGTCGGTGGGGCCCATTCTGTTGAGCTAGTGCAGACTAAGCCAGTTCTATGGGAGAAAAGGTGCACGGGGTTTAGCCCTAGGAGCACAGAGAGAAGGATGCCGATGATTTTTTTGGCTACCCTAATCATGATCCCAAGTGTATGCGTCGTGCCATATGCAACTCCACTTGGGGGCAGTCTGGTGAGGAAAGTGCTAGTTCTTGAACGGTGTTCGCCTAGACAGTGTACAATGTCGATGACGGAGATCTTGTGTTGTACACACACTTTGCAGAGTTAAATCTATACGTATAGCCGCGATTCTTTGGTCAGGATCGATTGTTCCTGTGAGCTGTTTCGACCCTTTAGGTTCTCTTGTGCTTCCTTCTCCCCCCCTGAAGTTAAGGTTCGACCGGAAGCCATTGAGATGAGGGGCGTGCGGAGGCTGCCTCATCGCTTAGACCGAGAGTATGAGGGTGATGTGAGGGATGATGAGTGGTGAGATGTGATGTTGAGTGGATGGTGAGAACGAGTGAATGGGTTGGGATTTTGAGAAGATACACTATATATTTTGACGCTTTTGCATGCGCTAAGGATGAAAACTATAGCCAAACTATTAGGATCATCAGATCCCTTTATTTTCTATTTTTCCACTAAAGCTCATTGGTGGTGACCATGGCCTGCACACATCTGGCGGTGTGCAGATTTCCTGTCTTGTAGTGATGTTGAGAATAGTAGTTGGTTTGCGGTCTACTCTCAAGGATGCCTGTGGATTGGAGATTCGCCAAGCTTCGCTGCTACAAGTAGAGCCTCGGTATTTTGATTGATCCTAGCCTAGAGAGCTTGTAATTAGGTTAGTTTTATCCCTATTTTTGTACTCTGTTGTTGTAAGACTTTGTAATCAGCTGAAAAGTGGATGCTCGTGATAGCTGAGATATCCTGGGACTATCACAGAGGGGCAAGAGAGTCAGAATTTCAAGTTTTGAAACCCTGGTTCATTTCAAAACCCAAGAGGGGGAGTGGGTAAATTGGGTCTCAAAATTTAAGGCTAGTGTTCTACTTAAACTTCACTTGAAAATTATGAACTAGTATATAGTATGATTTGTACCTTGAATTTTTTTTATTTTGTTCTAGCTACCAAAACCCACAAAGAGTTTTACAACTTAGAGCGAGTCCTATTAACTGACCTAACACTAGGAAAGGCAAAGGCATCACAAATCAAGCACAACTACGGAATCTTAAACGTGGTAAGAAAATAATAGGTCAGGTTGGGCCAAACCACCAGAGACAAAAATGTACAGGATTGTATCAGTTGCTTGACCGCAATCCTTAGTCCATATCAGAGCTCCACCAAGTTCCACTCTCAGTCATCAAGCCATCCCCTAGTTATGTGTTGACCTTGCCAAAAAAGGCTCATACAAACAATGCTAGTGCCACAAGCCACGGAGACTCATCATCCCTCCCAACTCTCCCGGTCACTTTGGCGCCATTCACCGTGGAGCTTCTTGACCAAGGAAGAGGTTTCTTCGCCCCCACAAACCCAAGTCGTCACCACTACACACCAAGCTCGCTAGAAGATCATCAAGACCTCAAATGCTTTGGGTGGCATATGTTACGTGCATGTACGCATCACACAGACAATATACAAGAATGCTAAGAATGAATCCCGGCCATGAAGAAAGTATTAGCTTCCATCAACTTCCTCTGATCAGCATCCGGGAAGAGTTCTTTCTAATTCGCTAATACTAACCCTGAACACACATTCACAACTGTAAGCTAGAGGATAACCATAACTTGCCACCTCTTTGAATCGCACACTTAAAAACTTTTCCAGACCATGTACAGATTTTTTTTATATGGGCTTACGGGAACTAGGCCATGTTTAGACTTTAACACGGAGACAGTAAATCCTGAATAACTTCTTTGTTTCTAACAAATGCCTCCTTTGTGTACTTATAACTTTTTTTTTTGTAAAGGACAACAAAATCTCAACGATTCTACATGATATGATGTCAAAAGTCAATGAAATTTCAGAGAGATAGTACTAAAGATGATATCATCACATGGCGAATTCGAGCTCTGGGTCAGCAGCTACATGCATGTTGATCACGCGAAAGCTACTCATCAACAACTCCCAAATGAGGGAGTTTGCGTTCACATATTGCCCATTATTTAAAACTCTTTTATATGCATTGTGAAGAATTCCCGGACACACACATGCATATAAGTAGACTAATCTCCGTGGTCAGTCAGTCGACGAAGGCAATCAGGATAAATAAACAAATCTTTTTACGATACATGGACACGGGTGCATCTCGCCATCTATCAGGAGAGGCTGGAGCTGGACCCCATAAATAGTGCTTTAGACCAAGCTGCTCCTCCATCGTCATCTTTTTCTTCTTCCTCCTCCTCCTAGCAACACGGAGCGGTTAGCTGCTGCTGCTGCTGCTGCTGCTGCTACAGGCAGAGATGGCAGGAGCAGAGCTTGCAAACGGCGTGCACGAGGGCGCCCTGGCTTTGGAGGAAGGCAGAGGAGGAGACGAAGCAAGGTGTGAGAGCTCGGAGCAGGACGGAGCCGGTCGTAGCCGCGCCATGTTCTCCGTACCGTTCGTGCAGAAGGTACGCTTCTTGCTTTCAATCACTTGATGGGGGCTTCTGTTTCTTGCAATTCAGTAATAGGTATGTGGCTCTCGCATGCAATTGCGAGCTTACCAAAAATGGTCTTGGGATTGGGGAGGGATGGTCCGTAGCGTTCGAACAGTGTTACACAACTAGAGAGCAGAGACAGAGGAAAGAACAAGATGAAAACTGCTTTTGTCCTCTGATCCGAGTTGTGCGCCAGAAATGGCCAAATTCAGAACAATACTGTAACAAGCACACGGCGGCTAAGGGGAAAAATTCCAAACAATTCTTGTGCATTGTTGCTACTTGCTACTCCCTTCACAAACATCTTTGTCGTGCTGGTGATGCATGCAAGTTCACACCGTGCAGCAGCTGCTGGTCTTTGCATGATTGCATCTGGTCACCACCTTGGTGCAATCAATTGTTTTCTTATCCTGTCAGTCGGCAACTAGGTGAAACCATGTGAACGCGACGTGTGATCGATTCTGATGCATGCTCGATGATGTCGTATTTGGCTGCTGCTTGCATACATGCAGATCCTGGCGGAGATCTTCGGCACCTACTTCCTGATCTTCGCCGGGTGCGCGGCGGTGGCGGTGAACCTGCGCACGGGCGGCACGGTGACACGTTCCCGGGCATCTGCATCGTGTGGGGGCTGGCCGTGATGGTGATGGTGTACTCCGTGGGCCACATCTCCGGCGCGCACCTGAACCCGGCCGTCTCCGTCGCGTTCCCCTGGAGGCAGGTCCCCGCGTACGCGGCGGCGCAGGTGATGGGGGCGACGACGGCCAGCCTGACGCTGCGGCTGCTGTTCGGGAACGCGCGGGAGCACTTCTTCGGGACCGTGCCGGCGGGCTCCGACGTGCAGTCGCTGGTGATCGAGCTCATCATCTCCTTAAACCTCATGTTCGTCGTCTCTGGCGTCGCCACGGCAACCGAGCCGTAAGCGCCAAACCTCAAACTTTGACCATTATCGTCATAAATACTATGCTCGGTCGATCCGTCACGGGTCCTTGTTCAGCTTCAGCTATCCACCATCAATCGCCCTCATCCCAAAAAGAAAAATAAAAAATAATAATATAGGCAACAGTACTCCTCTCCTAATATCAAGGCTTCCTCGTCAAGATTCAAGACTCGGACGAGGGAAAGCAACAACTTTTCGTTAAAAACTTGCACTAGCCAGCCAAGGAGTTTGAAGTTTTGAATCAGAGATGTTTTTTTTTTCTGAGTCTGTCTACTCTACAAACGTATGTTTTAGCACAAGCCAACACAGTGTTGTTGGCTACATATAAAACATACAGATTCTAACACAGGAAAAACCATATATTTTTGGACTAGCTAGCACATAGTTGTTGGATGCCTAAGAAACACACGAATTGAAACATGGGAAAAAACATATATTTTAGGAGAATGTAACACACAAATTCTATCAGGCAAACAAAGCCCACGACTCTGTCGATTTTGTCTTTTATTGTTGTTTTCTGTCCAAGTTTTTTGTGGTTGTCTTTTGTCCGAGTAAAGAGTAAGTTAGCCCAGAGTCCAATAACTAAGAAGACAAAGAGGCCCACTAAAGATATGCCAGCACATAAACCTAAAAACAGCAATCGATATACTTGAGAAACAAGCAGAGCAAATAGGGAAAGTCTCTGCCCTGCGTGGAGATCAGATCTCTGCGTGGGGGCAAGCAGAGCATTGCTCTGCATGCAAATCAGATCAGATCCCCCACGCAGAGCAGGGAAAAGGAGAAAACAACCAACAGATCAAAGATGAAGATCTCCTCTGCGTGGGGGCAAGCAGAGCAGAGGAAAGAGGCAAGCAACCAACAGATTGAAGGGGAACCACTAACCTCATTAGCCAAGGTAAGCACACTGACTTCCTCATTAAGATGTAATCCAAGACTGCTAGTATTTGCTTCAACCAAATTCAGGAATCAGAATTACAGATTCACAAATTAAGGAACTCAGGAAACAAAAATACGGAATACCGGAAACCAAATTTCACATTTCAAATAGTGCAACTGGTATTTGCTGCTAATGCAATTATACTGATTAAACAAGCATTTTTGGATGTTGCAACCAAGGGGGTGAGAACAGCCCAAACACACTACAATGAGCTGCAAGAAGCAGCTGTGAATTCTGAATGTGGCAAACTATGCTTTCTATTTATATCTGATTCTAACTACTTACAACAACCCTAGTCGATGTTTTGATAGCCCTGATTACAACAACCCTGATTCTAACTATTTATAGGTGATTGTATGAGCAGCAGATTACATCTTACATAATTTTAGATATTTTAACAGAACAAGAACAAAGGAAGAGGTACAAGACATGAGCAAATGTCAGAGCCACAATATCAGATTCAGAATTCTGAGAAAGTGCAAGGATACAACAACAATGATGTCAACACCAAAGACATGTATGAGGTAAAATAACTCCTAATTTAAAATGCAGTCATAAACAAAAAAAATATGTCAACTACTGAATTCTATATTTTGCTGCAACATTCATTTGGTTTCCTAATGCATTTACAAGCACCAGTCCAGTTTGATCAATTACTTGAGGTAAAAAACACATTTCATAGATGCAATTAAAAATTAAGAAGATCTGATAAAAAACAAAATAAGTACTCAGGTGCTCTTTTTTTTATGAAGCAGAATAGTATGTATATGACAACAAGCAGAGTTGATGATTATCCAACATTAATGAACTCACATGGTACGGAAGCAATGAAGGCAGTGCAGTCAGCTCTATATCAAGTATTTGGAGGCACAAATTGTTCCACTGACCGTTTCTACAGATACAAAAAGGTGAGCAAAATCATTGGTTACTTCTAGGAAAGACAGGTACTAGATTAAATATTGCTTCAAATAATCATTTAATCAGTGCAACTAGACATATGTCAAGAAGTATATATGTTCAAATAAATGCAGGACCGAAAGAATTAATTTGCAAATTCTATGTTGGCAAATCTATCAGACATATGTCAAGCACTACAAGTCTGATTCATACCTCATCAGCTAAGGTTAGTACACCAATCTTTTTAATCAATTTCTCTTGTAAACCAATTTATCTTATGAAGCAACAATGAACAAATTAGCAGCTGAGATAAAAACTAGGAGAACCTAGATCCATAAAATATGTAATCATGGGAGCTATAAACACAGTCAGGATGGCAAAGATAGACTGCTGCTTGTGCTTGCTCCAACAGCAGGGCGTGGCCCTGGTTGCTCACTGTGCACAAGGAGCAGATCCAGTACTTGGGGGGTTATGATGTGGTCTAAAAGGCTAGAAACATAGAGAGCATAGTACAAAACAGAGAGCATGAGATCACACACACATGTAGTTAGCAGAAATCACACACACACATTGATTTTTTGGGCCAATTTCTAAAAGTAATTCTGCAGCAACACCACTCACCAATCCTCAACTAAAATTATAAATATATCTGTTATGCATTTGCTATATTCCTATTGTAAATAAATTACAAAACACAAATATGGAAATTGCACATTTCACATAGTGCTGCTTATACTTGCTACTAATGCAATTATACTGCACATGTATAGAATTTAAAGATCTGGCTCATGCAAGTATTGATACTTGTACCTATGACTGGCTATAATCTGAAATACTGATTCTTTATAATGCTTCAACTTTATCCTAATGACATATCATCATTTATTACTAAATGCAGGCAAAGCATATGGCAAAATTGAGATTGGAGTAGGAAGTATTACAGATCCCTGGAACTATGGATGGGCATAACTTTCAGGTAATATAAATGTCAATAATTAAGTTTTGGTTTAGGAAAAATCTATTTTTCATGGACTTACTACAAATACAGGTGAATCCTCCTAAATTTCACATTTCTAAATGATGTACATCATCTACTGCAGGTACCATATACACATGCAAGTGGAAACTCAGAACCAAACTTTGATCTCACAACAACACATGGGATCAAGAAGTGGCAAGAAACACTACAATTGATGTACCAGACTAACCAGGTACTAGATTAAAGTATTGCTTCAAATAATCATTTACTCAGAGAAACTAGACATATGTCAATAAGTATATATGTTCAAATAGATGCAGGCTGGACAGAATGCATTTACAAATCCTATGTTGACAAATCTATCAGACATCAGTTACAATAACAGAGATGAGCACAGTAGGAACACCAATTATGTTGTAGAAATACTTATTGGATCTGATGCCGACCCTTCCAATGCCTACAGATACAAAAAGGTGAGCAAATCATTGCTGGGATTCAACAATGTCAAGATGAAAAGGTTGTTCTTTTGAACTAAATTATATTTCAATGCAGGGAGGCTACACTGAACTTATGTTGGAACAAACCATGGCCATCGAGTACAGCACCGACACCACCTTGTACTAGGCATCTGACATGGCCGTCTTCCTGAGATTGAACAAAGGCTGAAGTTACATAGCTGATTTGGAGCAACAGAAACATCAGCAAGATCATGAAAATTAGAGCTAAACATACATACCTCAGCATTATCCTTTTGGTTACTCTATGTGAACTGCACTTTGTGCCCCAAGACGCTACCTGCACGTATTGCAGACTAGGTGAAATAGAATTCAGAAATCTATAATGGCATAATAGCTAGGAGCAAGTAGACAATACAAATGGCAGACAGAAGTTAAGTTGGGGGTTTCGGTCTTTAAGAAAAGATATATACTGAAAATGCAACACTAAAAATGTACAACGGTGATAATATACTGAAAATGTACAGCAACACTAAGCATATATCCTGAAAAATGGCAAGCTCCAAGTTCATAGAGACAGGACTACTATTCAGCAATGTAGCAATGTCCAGCATAAGCATATATACTAAAACTTAATCTGTCAAACACAAATGGGTAAATCAACGCATCACTAGCACTGACATTCAGAGACAATAACACACTGAACAGACGAAAAATGAGATGTGTGTTGACACAAATCAGAATTAACAAAGTTCATGAAGTGTTAGCACAAATCACAAGAGACAAAAAAATTTCTATGAAATGACAAAGACAAAAATGAGGTGTGTTGACACAAATCACAATTAACAAACTTAAAAGAT
The DNA here is from genome assembly GCA_904845875.1 of Miscanthus lutarioriparius. Taxonomy (NCBI): domain Eukaryota; kingdom Viridiplantae; phylum Streptophyta; class Magnoliopsida; order Poales; family Poaceae; genus Miscanthus; species Miscanthus lutarioriparius. The sequence continues at coordinate 54,381,532 of CAJGYO010000016.1, forward strand.
GTGTTACCACAAAAAATCAAAAGAGATAATTTTTTTTCTATGGAAGGACAACGACAAAATTTTGGTGTGGGCTGACACAAATCATAAGAAATAAAGGACAAGGTGTGTTAGCACAAATCACAAAGGGCAATTTTTTCTATGAAAGGATAAGAACAAAAACTTGGTGTGGGTAGGCACAAATCACAATTAACAGAAGAAAATATGTGCTAACACAAATCACAAGAGACATCATGAGTTTTATCATATACCTTGGCAGCACCAGTGCTGCTGGGAATGATGTTAAAGCTGGTAGCCCTGCCACCTCTCCAGTCCTTGGCTGAGGGTCCATCAACAATCTTCTCGGTGGCTTAAAGACAAGCATCATGCTGTCATTTTACAACCAAATGGATATATTTAGGATCTAGGAGAACATGATACCCAAACAAGTGAAACAACATACACATTCTGAAACAAATAAAGGACCGTGAAGAAAAATTATACCTTCAGATGCGCAGCAACCTTGTCCTTGTTAGTGAAGACACAAGTGGACTCCATGACATAGTTGGCACCAGCCACACCCCACAGGATCTAATCAGGGTTCCTGTAGAATTGAAGCAATTCAAGCATCAGCTCACAAGCTCAAAGCTAAAGCCTGAACAAATAAACTCAATCCATGTACCAAATAAGTAGGAGAGGGGACAGGAGAGTACCTGATGCCAAAGATGGTAACCGGCTTGTCACCAAAGAGAAGGGTCTTGAAGTCCTTTGAGGGTGATGTCATTGTGCTTCCAGTAAAATGGTGCTTGAGCCTGAACATATGGTAGATGAAACAATAACATGTACCTGCCAGCCAATACCATAGCTAAGAACAGAGGGTGGGATTGGTGTAGCACTAGCATACCTAGAGACAGCAATGAAGGCCCCAGTGCACTACAGACACAAGGAATAGCCAGTTAGTGAGATCATTATTATATCACCATACAAACCCACATATAGCAATAATGTGTTGAAATATTTGTTTTTTTCTAAGTGCAGAGAGCTAAACCTCCACGAGAGCAACAAATGATGCTGCCATCATTGCAAAAGCTTCACCCGCATCAAAAGTTGGAGCACCCCAATGAAAGGGATATTGAACGCAAAATGTGGGGGCATATAACAGATTCAACCACAGAGGCAAGCTTCCTAAACATATGTTTTTTCTGCTTAATCAAATGTAAAAAGGAAAACAAAATAGTGATAAAGTTATTTATAAAGACTAGATATTGCACATGTTACACACAGTAATTGCAGTATTTGAACTGTGCAATTTACTATTAATAAATGTACAATCAAGAAAATGGTGCTTGTACATAAAAGAATAGAATGAAATCATAGTTTAGTAGAATTCTAATGCAGTTTGCAGTATAAATTCATCATCCTCCATGGCTACATAACAAAAAAAATCATTGTAACTTCACTGCAATATTTACATGCAGGTCAAACAATTATTTTGCTCAAAAAACTTATGTCGGACTGCTTGTAAATGGTATACAAGTCATATACCCGACCAAGTAAATCCTCAGATACACAGCTGAATCCAGACCTGCATGGCTAATCAACTCATCTTTAGGCATTTTGAGAGCAGCAGGCATCCAACTTAAGAATTTCAAGTATGAACGCATGTTCAAATCCAGACCCCCATGACTTGAACTCTCTCTTGAGCCTTTCAGGTACCATTTTGGGAAGTAAACCCTATCATTGATTGGCTACAGCCGAAGGAAAGCAAATGCAAGTAGGAACACTATAGCACCTAGTATGTTGATAGCCGCAGAGAGTCCTATATCTTGAATAGTAGCCATAGTTGTCCTTAAACAGTTTGGGAGGAAATCCTATTGAATTTATCTGCAAGATATTAGGAAGAACACAATCATTAATCACTAGACAGTATGATGTCACAACAATACAATTCTAAACAAAATCAAATGTAAGAATTGATAAATGACGAGGTTATAAAAAACATGACCTATTGAGAGGCAAAAACCGCATGTGGTGACTCAGGCTTTGTCACCAAATGAGAATGCCTTCAAATTTGGCGACGACAAGATTTCTCCTTCTGTCCTAGATCCAACAGCCACAACTATACTCCTAGCATCGACCAGCCAAACTGAAATGTCTCTAGCTGTCCAAACAAGTAAAAATATAGGGAACAAAGTTCCTGTTGTCTCAGAAAAACCATGCTAATTCTGATAGATTGGAGAGGTCTGGGGCTGAGCTTATTAACTAACGTAGCCAGACACTGCGTCGCAGAAGACACTTCACGAGTTGTGCCCAAATTGTATCACATAAAGAACCAAATACAGATTAATTAACGGCCAAGTTCCTACACTTCTGGAAAAAAAAACAAATGTGAAAATATCTGAAATGTATCGGCACTTATCACAGAAAACAATTTTTTGATGTTTTGGTCTGTTCTGGTAGGGCTGAAAATTTCTGGATTCCGCTTATACTGTTCTGTGCTGCATTCTTATTTTTGAGAACCTCAGTTAGTTTCTAGGAAATAGACACTTTTAGCTTTCTTTTATTTCATGTTCACTTTAGTTTACTATATATTGCAACTCAGGTACTTGGTTGACATATGTGATAGTATACCCTAAAAACCAACTCGAACAATAAACTAGTGTATAGGCCAGTCAGATATAACCTGCTTTGTAGAATTCATTTAAAAAACGTCTGATCCGGTAAGCATGAAGATCATGAGGATCAGAGCATGACCTTGCCCCCCAATTTTCCTACTGCTATAGCCTTGCTCAAAGATACCTACTGACAGCCTGCTTACAGAGTGTCAATCGATCCAACCCAATAACGCTCAAAGCCTGGGATTTATTTCCTTTCAGAGGATTAGGAACACTGTTTCATGATATTCCCAAAATAAGACAAACATAGTCATGTAGTTTCGTAGGCAGAGGACTTGTATATTCTCCTTGCTAAGTTGTCTAGCCAAAACATAAAAGTATCTTTGTCAACTCCCACAATCACACTAGCATATGTGTACTGATAGTGTAGGCTCAGGATGAACCTATATACTACAAGGGTTCCACTTGCCAAGTTGATCGGGATAAGCGTAATGATGAACTGATGAGGCCTAGAGTGATGAAACCAACAAACATTTAGACATCTCACACTAGGCTGATGAAGCTCTTTACAAAAAGAGCAGCCCATAGACAGATATAAACTAAAGATAGTGAATCAAATATTGAGGTTGGCAAAACAGGCCTGCTACTGCTAGTTCATGCCATTAGATAATCACTGACCTCAGCAGCAAAGCAAGAGTCTAAAATATACAATATATAAACTAGGCTACAGAAACAAACACGCCCACTACTTTAGGATAGTCATCACAAGTAAGCCAATGGGACAATGAACACTGTCATGTCAAGACTGCACAGCTAGCACAGGTGGAACACAATTTAATAGGACATTAGACAATTCTCCGAGTAAGAGATCCTATGCTAGAAAGGAGCACAGCAGTGCAACCATTATTTAGAATAAAGTGTGTGTCATTATCAGATAAGAAAAAACCAGAGCACTACAAGACACGTGTTCAAACTCGGTTTAGCAAACAAGCAAAACTAATCCTTGCTAGTCTATTTATCACACCATTCATACTAAGGTGCCATAAACAACAATCATTATTTGCTCTGCATTCAGTTAAAAAAACAAGATCTGACGAAATGAGAAGAAAAAAAAGCATGAACAGAGATCGAAATAATGGTTGGTGACATTGAGAAATTTGGATAAATACTTTGAAGCCAAAAATAATCTCAGAAGCTTGGTGAGGGGTCCATGCTAGTAGAGTTGACATTTCATTCTCTAAACTACAAATTACAATCCAATAAGTAATCGAGAACACATGTTCGTATGCCATAATCTTCATTTCTTCAACTAATCTATATTTAGAACAGCATAAGTAAAAAACAAACAAACTACACCAAGATTTGGCTCAGCGACTATAGAGCAGGTTAGAGATGCAATATTAACCATGGAGCATGCAGGTCCTTGCTCCTCAAAAATTAGCAGCCAAAAACTGAAATAGATCAACAGAAGTGACTGGAGTTGGTAGTCATCAGCTGAAGAGTTGGGGAAACAGCTCGACGTTTCCCCATGCCTCCCAGGTCCCAAATCTACCGAAGGACCACCCCACCCAACAACAAGATTCAGATGATGGAATGGAACCTGCAAAACAGATCGAGTCTCCACATAACCCCAAACCAAGCAGCGACGATGCAGATGGTGGACACGACACAAGCATTCAAATCAGGCAAGCACCATGCCTGATGCACCCCATGTAGACATTGAACAAGGATTAACCTAGCGCCCCCATGCCACTGCTTGACAAACGCGCGCCCCACCGGGAAGCCCCACTTGGCCCGCGCACTCGCCGTGCGTGCCGTCTGAGCAAGGAACCACGATCGCAGACGAACATCTGCCTGCCTGCGAACAAAGCCGATGCGCCACGCACCCCAACAACCGCCCCTGCTGCAACCAAATCCACAACCACAAAACCAAAATCCCCCAAATCCAACGCAAATCCCCTGTCTACATCCAAAAACCCCCACCCAAATCTCCATCCATCAGGCAACAGATGAGGCAAACTTCATATCAAGGGAGAAAAGTGACGAACGCAGGTACCTCCAAAGCTCTAGGAATGGCAGGCGAGGAGCGAGCAACTGATTCGGTGAGGGGGAGGCCATGAACAGAGACGGGGCGGGGCGGAGCGGTGAGGTCGCCTCTCGAATTGCCGCGACGCCGACAGGAGCAAATCGCCGGGGGAGCGCGAGTTCGCCAGAGCAAATCGCCGCAGCACCGGGCGCGTCGCGCGACAGAGCATTGGGGTCGGAGGAAGGAAGACGAAGGGGAAATGAAACGCTCAGAAAGGAAGAGGCGCGATTCCCGATTTTTCAACAGTACCAAAAAGGTGGGCCCTCCTAATCAGAGACAGAAGCGGCGGTGGCAAGGAGACACACACGATGCCAATCCAACGCATAGAAAATTCGTGTGCCAAGACAAGCTAAAACACACGTGTCTCCTTTAGCATTTCTGTTTTTTTTTTCTTTTTGCAAAACATATTGAAGGGTTTGAGATAGTATAGATTGACTAATAATGGAAAAATTATAAACAAATATATAAATGAAGGAGTTGGTCGATATTTTGAAACCATCAAATGGCTATGTTAACCATCGATGTTCGGAGCGTTGCTTTCTAGTTGGATTATGGTTGCCTGTCACTTTTAGTGAAAACGCACCGTACCCAAGGAAAATGAAAAGGTGTTGCGTTATATATCCATCCATAGAAGCTTAGCTTACCGGGATATATCTCATGGTCCAAAATTTATGCGACCTTATAGGACAACACACAGCGCGCCGTAAGTTAGCATCTGTTCTCCGCTAGGAACTTTTGACCATTGTCACATGCTTTATCACTGGTTGAATGGTCACAAATAGCATTAACGAAGTTAATATTCAGAACATCAAACGTGGCTCTTGACAATGAAAACTCCCCTCTCAAAACAGGGAAAACTTAAAGCACCCCCTCCATTCTAAATTGCAATTTATTCTGATTTTTCTAGGTAGATAGTTTTATTGCGTACTAGATATACGTAAAACTTATATATCTAGAAGAGTAAAAACGATTTATAATTTGAAATGGAAGAGTAGTACTTTCTCCGTTCGAAATTATAAATCTCTTTGATATTTTTTGGTATATCGGTTTTGCTATATATCAAAATTAATATACAAAAAAAAATCAAAACGACTTATAATCTGGCACGGAGAAAGAAGTTAACATTACACTAATAATTTGATGACTTTGTTCATCATGGCTGTGTAGAAAACTGATTATTCCTAGTTGGGTTGGTTGCATGACGCAGGCACGAGTGTGCACACATAGAATTGTGTGCCTTTTAGAGGAACAATAATGCCTCGGCCATAAAAGGAGCTGGGTAAAAAGAAAAGGAATAGAATAGTTGAAATCCTCCTCCTTAAGAAACACCATATACATGGTGTCCGACACAGATGCTTACAAGAGACCAGGCTAAAAAAATTAGATTGACGAAATCACTAAAAAAACATCAATGTTAACGCTCATGTCTTTAACCTCAAAAATGGATAAATAGTCGACAATGCAAGCATCTGTACTGAATCTTGGACTCAAGCAACCCAGGTCAATAGATTATAACACAAAAAAAAGACTAATCAAACTGCACTCATCAATTATTCGTGTAATGGCAATTTCAACGTGTGTAACAAAGTTTTGCATAAGTAAATTCTAATTATAAATCGGGCACATGCCTAGCTGGCAGACTACCAAAAACAATAGACAATCCAAAATTATGAATAGGCTTAGAGCATCTTCAATAGAGTAGCTAGTACTTCTTTAGCTATAACATTGTTCATTTCCGGTGAAGATTGGAATCATTGGATAATGGAGAATCTATTCAATACTATATAGTTTGGTCATAATATGTTCTGAATAATAAATACGGTGGTCCACATGTGTAATAGGCTAATAGTAAAGTTTCCATGCCTCTTCTTAGGGCATCCTCAGCGCGGTGCCGTCGACTTCAAAACCCATACTTCAGAATTAATTAAAAACATCATTTTCTTCTCCACCAGTGGCTTCCCATTCGCCACTAGAATAAAAAAAGCTGCATGCCCCCATTAGCATTGGCTTCCACCAGCTCTGCACTAGCGCCGAACAAATCGATAGCGATTCATTTGTTGCTCGTTCTCTCCCCTCCACGTTAGTCCAAGCCTGCCCCTGAACCAACTCAGCGAGCTAAGTCGACGATTGTTGGAGACGCCCTTAGAATACTCATACGGAGCAAACATAGAATTGAGTGCTTTAGTGAAACTAATCATAAGCACATTCTCTTTCTTTCTTAAATCTCTCTTCCTCGTAGACAAAACTATGACGTGGACAGCGTGTGGCTGACATGTAACATTATCCCCGCTCTTTTGTAGATTGGCGAACTCGCTGGCCTCGCTGTCGGAGCTACCGTCCTGCTAAACGTGCTTTTTGCCGGGTAATTAAATGCAAGAAGCATCCGAATCCGCAACAATGTGCATGTACAACTGCAATACATGCATATATCTTCAAAACTAATACAGTGTGCTAATTAAAAGCGCAACTGATGCGATGCACTGCACAGGCCTGTATCAGGAGCGTCCATGAACCCGGCGAGGACCCTGGGCCCGGCGATCGTCGTCGGCCGCTACGCCGGCATCTGGGTGTACTTCGCCGGGCCGATTTGCAGGACGGTGGCCGGCGCCTGGGCCTACAACCTCATACGCTTTACCGACAAGCCTCTGCGAGAGATCACCCAGACCTCCTCCTTCTTGAGAAGTGTGAGGAGGAACTGAACTAGCTGCCAGCCAAACAAGCAACTCTCTGAAGATAGATACAGTTAACAGTGCTGCTTCTTTATTTGTAGCTACTCTCTTTTTTTTTTGTCAATTAATTTACATATTATACAGTATATGCTTGGCTTGTTAGTTTAACCGCTGCAAGATTGGGTCACCTAGCTGAGGTAAATTTTTCTTCGCGAAGAAGAATTACTCTTCACCCTTTGTTTAGGGATAAACGTAAAATGAAGAAGAAATCGCCAGCTATGCTCGTGTCTGTGTTTTCTTCTCTCCATTACAGGAAATGCTGAGACAACTAATGAACCGAACCCCTATTGGCTTTGATTTAAAATTAGCTAATTTTGATTTTAAATTTAAAAGAGTTATAAATAGAATACTTTAAAACGAACCATTAAGGCAGCCTAACGAGCTTTTTGTTTGAACCTAATTCCTAGGTCACGTCCTGGATTGTGTTCCCATGTCACATCCTGATTCATGACTCTGGAGAGGGTGACTCTGACTCGTACTCAGGATCATTTTGTCAAACCATAAGCAAAGGCAATAAGTAGGCGTCATGCAACTTCGTTTAAGTTACCTGTCCGCCCCATGTTTCCCCGGCATGTCAAACGTTACCACGGCAAGTTGCCTGGCACATGACGCTCTGATATTTATACAAGAAATTGACATGTTATCACCAATACTAAGTCAATCCATACTAACATTGAATTCTGAACTCACGCATGAGAGGACCAATAGCAAGACACTAGGACATCGTTGCCGATTTGATAGGTGAAAACTTCAATAATAGAAAATTCAAACTGGACGTCTTGATCTTTCAATTCTATGCCAGAGATTTAACTGATCCATTGACCTTAGTAGTATTCATGGTTAAGGTTAAGGAGGGTGCAATGCAAATTATAGGGGTCGTTATTTTCCTTATATGCAACTGTCATGTTGCATATAGAGAGTGGCTTCTGTTTTCTTGCTGGGCCCGAAACTGCAGTAGCTTGTGCTTCTGCAACCTGGTTGAAAGTTAACACACAATACCCTCCCCCTCATTAATGCAATGATGTGAAATGACGAACCTTGCTATCCACATGCTTTGGTTCAACACTTTCTAAGATCGAAGTTTGATCCGATAGCATGTCAGGGCTCAAGGGGCCCGGTTCACTTGAGCTTATCAGTCAGATCAGTCCTACTTTTTAAGCCATAGAAAAGTATTTTTCTCTCAACCACAATAAATCCTACCGAACAGGACCTTAATTTCCCAATCCAACCACCCTGCAGGTACTACTAAATGGTAACTAGTACAGTACCATTTATCATGAATGCCTTGCTAACTCATGCGTGCAGAGGGACCGCTGCAAATACGCTCGCCACTGAGGAGAATGCAAACCCTGCCTCAACGAGAGGCCTATTCCACCACAAGCCCACGCCGACAGGCGACAAAACAGAGCACAAATTTCAGTCCGAACATTTACAACTCGGACATGCCAATTACACAATTGATCCGAGTTCGCAATTTCAAAGACATGATGACCAGAATTATCACCAATGATACCAAACTATATGAGAACGTTATGGGTTGAAATGTAAAGATTACTTACTCAGATAAGAGCAATTGTACTACTGAGGCACACAAGTAATAATTTGATAAGTACTAAATGTGTGTATAACTTAGCTGATAAATAAATAAAGGAAATGATGATTTAACAATTTTACAAGTAAACTAGAATCTAATGATCTAAGACTGTTTACTGATAGTTACAAGAATGACAACTCGTGCACAAAAATGGATGTACCATCACAGTAAATCGACAGTTGAATCCCTTACATCACTTGATCCGTTGTACAGGGGAGCATATACTTAAACCTAGCAAGAAATGTGTTGGGAGCTGACAAACAACAGACTCATCTGATAAAAATTGCTAAACAAGGTTGCTATATTCTGTCATTGAAACATCCTGAGGAAGTTATTTGCATACGCCATCGGCCTCACATCAGGGTGTGGCTGCAAGATGCATCAGCAAATGTGAAAACCCCTTAATCAGATATCCAGTTGCTAATCAGATTGGTGCTAAAAAGAAGTTTTAAGAGGAGCATGATAAAAGGATATTCAAAATGTCAACAAAGGGGAACCATAACCATGAGGAAATGCATTTGATAAGTAACATGTGAAGGTGTTTCGAAATCTGGTGGTTTCCAGGTGATAACCACCTGAAGCGTGGAACCTAACAATTTTATGTTTTCTCATTGCTTCTTTGTTGGTTTGGTCCTCTGATTCCAGTTTCTGACAAAATGTGAATACTAATGTTCCACTAAAAGTTCAAGGTCATGTAAACACAAACTGGGCAAATTCTTAAAAACAGGCATTGTCCAGTTTTTGCCTCTGTTAGGATATACGTAAACCTTGAGCTTCAATCAACACTTCCCACATAACCAGCTTGTGCTAGTGATCCAAAGTTAACACAAAGGAAAGAAAAGAGAACTACTCACCACAGCTGAGAAAGTAACAATATCTGGTTTCATTTCTGGAGCTGTGAAGCGAATAAATGCACCCTTGTTGCCCATCTGTATCAAAAATGCAGTTCACAAGATTAAAACAGCACGATACAATAGTACATAAATTTGACAGCATAGATTAATAAATAAAAAATAGGACAAAAATGGACCAGAAAAAACCTGTTCTTTGCCTCAATAAACAAAAAACATCAAGAAAAGCAATCAGCATTCAATGGCATAACAATGCAAATGGAAGTTGGTATAAGCAAGCAACACGGTAGCATAAAGCTATACACCTATACCTGGTCACAGTAATTAGGCGCAGAGAAGACTGTTATAAGCTTCCCATCATGTTCAATTTCATAGCCTTCATCCTTTACTTCATGGGACCGGACAATAAGATCTGGCAACTCATCAAGAAAACAAAAGGTGACAACATTTCTCGTGTAAATTCCCCTTCAGTAAATAAGATCCCATGATATTTACCCAGGTTATTTTCCTGTAAAAACTTCTTAGTCACATCTGCACCAAAGGAAAGAGCAACACCACGTTTGCTTGGACCTCTTCCAAGCTGAGGCTGAGGGTCACTCCATAGTAGTTCACACATTAGACCTGCCATAAAGAACCAGTAGTAACATTGTGTCATATGCCCATCATTGCCAAGTAGCCAATAAAAAGATGGCATCATACATCCTTGAAAGCATCAAGCCATGAAAGTATGAAACATGTCGAGAAGACAAGAACTGAGCATACGACAGTTGATTAGGACCATCTGGGGTTCCTACCCACCCAGCATGTCCAAGACTTGCCGTGGGTGCTTACCTTACCCAGGAATTAAATTCAGTTTAGGAAATAGTACACACACATGGGTGCTTTCAATGATAAAGCATATAGAAATTTGGCTTCACTTTAAAAAGAATAATAGCTAACATTGTTCAACATTTTGACTCAAGTCCATAGTTCAGCTACTCCAAGTTAATGGGAAGCAGTCATGTGTACATTGGGAATCTACGTCACGTGATACTGCAGCAAGCTGACCAGGTAATAGAGCTTCAGTATATCATCATACTGGTTTAAGATGATAGTAAAAGAAAACTCAAACCACGAACACTGTAGACATATACATAATAGTTAAATCAAGTGTAGATGAACTGCCACAGTAGGAAATCATTTCATAATATTAGTTGGAAATAAGCAGCATCAACCAAGTATAGAAAAAAGAGGATATTGTACCTTCTTCAGGTGGTTCACAGAAACGATCAATGGACCTGATGTCTGAAAGTTTCACCCCATCAACACTAAATAGCCCTCCATGAACCACAAAGACCTTGTTGTTTATGACATGCGCAAGAGGTAACCAACAAAAGACTTCAGCAAAAAGTTCAACAAACTTTTCGCCCAGCTTTGACCTCACTTCCCCCTCAAAGCCATATATTTTGTTCATGCTCTTGCTTTCATGATTTCCTCTTGCAAGGTACATAGCTGAAAGATTAAAAAGATTCACCAGTGCAATATTAGTACACCTACAAATTAAAGGCCATGTTTATCAAAATTAACATAACACCAGAACTGCTCAAGTAACAATATCGTGAGTGGGTTGGATCTTGGAGAGGCCTCTAGATCTCTCCTTGTACTATATTTTTCTTCTTAATGAAATGACACGAAACAATCCTGCATCTTTCAAGAGAAGAAACAAACTGCACAATGTTGCTCAGTTCACGGAATTAACAATATGTGAGAATACCTTTTGGATAGAGGCACTTGAAAGCAAAAAGGGTGAGTATGACTTCAACAGAGAAAGATCCTCTGTCCACAAAATCACCATTGAAGAGGTAAGGATTTTCTTCTGAGGGAAGCCCATTGAGGTCAAATATGTTGAGCAAATCAAAGTACTGCACAGGGGGGAAAAAAGATTAACTGCCAACCAGTGCAGATTAAAGGAATCATATGGCAATACAAATTTTAGTCAGGCCAAGTGAAATCACTATTTCAGATGTACAATCCCCTCAGGTACTGAAGATCTTGATAATCACTGTGCATCAAGGCTAATGTTTCTTCTTTCTTCCTATGTCAAATTTTAGAAATGACAAGCTTTATTTCTGCTTTATGTTATACTAATAGTTCAATACGGTACATCAAAAAGAGATACAAACATGTTCCATAACTGCAATACCTTATTTTACAAGACCAATCTGTTTGTTAATTTGTAGGTGGGCAACTACGGTTAAAAATAGGCAGTTTCAAATACAAAAGGGCGTACCCAGTGCAGAGAGCTCCCGCTCTGTGCGGGGTCTGGGGAAGGGTGTTAGTGGCAAGCTTTACCCTCGCCTGTGCAATGCGAGGAGACCGCGACTCGAACCCGGGACCTTCCGGTCACAGGCAGTTTCAAATACAGATGAATTAAAAGGAGGTAGCTTGAGATACAACTTTAATAGAGTGATGCAGTCATTTTGCGTTCTTCTCTTAGCAAGTATGCACAAAACAATGGAGCGAATAAAGTCTAAACAATCACTTCAAGTGATGCACCCGTTAAACATAAATACCTGGCCATGCACATCACCGCAAACTGTAAAATGCCCACCGTTTGGAACATCCACATCAACAAGGGAAGGCATCGAACGCAGCAAATCCAAGGTTTTTAGCACAATCTGATAAGCATATCTACATTGACAAGTTAACGAAGAACATGACTCAGAACAGATAAAGACAACAAGAAACATGTTCCATTACGAGATATTGTACCTTTTATGTATGCATTTCTGCTTCTTAAATTCATCCAACATTGCTTTGACAAAATCTATCGTTATTTCTTCCCCATCAATTCTTGGTCCCGCATAATGTGGCTCTACTTCTAGTGAACCAAAAGAATCGTGCACCTTAATTAGAATGTGAAATAAGCAGACATAAGTTGTACAAATAAGAGAAGTCACCACCCACTCAAAAAAGGAAAGCACGAGACTTACATGATAAATAGACATTCAAACTTCCAATGGAACAACACAAGATGGCATAATTCACAATAAAGTTAGTCGAGTTTCTGTAGCATGATAGCATCAAATGGATGGGAACTAATAAGTCCGCAGTAGGTATAGTTTTTTAATAAAGTAGCCGACGATGACTGGACAGGCTCGTATCCCTTATTAGAAGGTGCAAGAGAAACTCTTAGGCCCTGTTTGGTTCAGCTTATCGGAGTCTCGCTTATAAGCTGAGCAGGATTATATGATAGACCACGATGTAGAGAATTTGTTGTCTAAATAAGCTGGTCATTTGGCTCTGCCGATTATTTCGGGTAGGACATTTTGCACTGGGAACCCTAGACTTTTCTCAAAACGCGTAGCACTGTTTACTACTATTCCAGTGAGTCTATAGCCTTGCAACTAGACCCAGATAAAAGTTTCTACCAGGTCCTTCTTCAAAATCCAAGCTCTAGCTCGGAGATCCAGGCGATCTCTAGGCGAGGGCGAGGGCGAGGAGCTCCGACGGGCGGCGGAGCTGCGGGCGGGCGGGCGGCATGGAGCTCCAGCCGGCGGGAGGAGCTCCGGATGCGGGCGGGCGTCGTGGGCCGACAGCGTGGACCTCCGGCGCCGGCTGAGCTGCGGGCGGGTGGCATATAGCTCCGGAGGGAGGGTGAATGCTCGGGAACGCGGCTCGCGTTTTCCAAAACGCAGCCTTTCGCTTGTGTTTCCAATCACCGTTGCGGTGGGGAATCGAACGTGAACGCCGCGTTCGCGATGGAGGCCGTCGCGACCCGTTTGGCGGACTTATTCCGCTTATTTCGCTCAGAATCGAAGCAAACGCAGTACTAAACAGGGCCTTAATCACCCACACCAGCTATAAAGACACCTGCAACCATGCATTTCACTTTTAGCTATGACTACTAAGGCCCTGTTTGGATCCCTCCATCTAAAGTTTAGTCGCTAAAGTTTAGATCTAAAGTCTCCAAACAAGTGGTCTAAATTTAGATTCAAACTTTAGCTAACCCCTAAAAAGCACTTTAGACCATTAGACCAAAAAACAGAGCTAAAGTGGTCTAGAGTGTTGGTTTCTCGCAGCTCCCGCATGCAAAAGACGTTGCCCTTGTGAACATTTGTTCGTCCCGCCTCCCTCCAAAAAAAAAAAAAAAAAAAAAAAAACTCCGTGAAAAAGCATTGTGTGCCAATCTTCCCCGCCCAGACTCCCCACGCCCCCGGCGATTCCACCGAACTGCCCCAACCCAGCCATCCCATCGTCGGCCAGCCTTCTCACCACTTCCCCCTCTTCGATTCTACCACTGCCGACCATCCCACCACACATCCAACCAGTAGCACCGTCACTCCCAGTTGAAGAAGCAGCGCCTCTGATGGATCCCGACGACGATGCGTCCATGCACCCCGAAGATCCCTTCCCCTATGATTTCTTCTCCCAAACCGTCCTCGTGCCCTCCAGTCAAGACAATATGGTCGACCTCAACTCATCGGCAGCTTTTGATTTCCCGCACGTGGGGTTGTTCCAAAATATTCTTGAATCGACACCAATTGAAGACGGAAGTGGCCGTGGCATTCGAGGCGCCCATGGCGGCAGAGGCAGCCGTGGAGGGTCTGGCGGGCATGGAGGAACTGGAGTTGCTGCTGGCAGAGGCGGCCGTGGTGGCTGTGGCGGCGTGGGTGGATCTGCTGCTAGCACAGGCAATCGTGGTGGCTGTGTCGGCATCGCTGAGCGTGGCAGGCGTGCTGGAGCTATGCCACGAGCTACTTCTGGCAAAGCCCCAGCGAGTGTTGATGGAAGTAGCAATGGCTCAATGCCATCCCGCGCTCCACGCACGGCTCGAGCAGCTATCAATGGTGGACGTGGAGGCTCTCTGTCCGAAGTCAGCACTAGGCTACCATCAAGGTGATGGTATTGAAGAAGGGGATGATAAACTCTTGGAAAAAAAATTTCAATCAGCACACCTTACTTGATCCAAAATATGATTACAGTTGTCTTTTTCTTTCACAAAGTAGCTTTCTAAGTTCTGCATTCATGGTCTGAATTTGCAAATTTTAGAATTGGTATGTACATAGGTGAATGGAGTGACAAGGTAGCCTTTAGGTGCCCTGATGGCTTGTCATTGCATTTCGTATAGTTCACACAAGCCTCCTTTTTCCTGTGATCCTTTCATGCATCTGAACAGAGGCTACTAGGTCCTGTCAAAATGCTTGAACCTGATGGTGTGTTGGTCCATTTGCTTATGATGTGTACTTTACCAAAGCACTGTAGTACAGCCAAACTGCAGCATACCAAAACTTTATGCTGTGCTGATTGGCTACATGTTTCAGCCAAATTGGTCCATATTTTTTCTGCCTACATGTTGCAAAATTACATCTTGTTGACAATTTATTTTTCATTTGAAACAATGTAGATGGGTAATCGCTTTGACAAGGCAAATTGGTCTGCTGAAAATACTTCTATTTTCTGCGAAATTTGTCTTGAGGAAAAGAGGGCAGGCAATCATAGCAATGGATTCATTACTAACAGGGGTTATGTGAATATATCTGAGAAGTACTACAATAGTACCCACCTAAAACACAGTAGGAAACAACTGAGAAACAGATGGGATCAATTGAAGAGGCTCTATCAGTTTTGGCCGTACCTCAACAGACACACTGGTCTGGGACGCAATGCTAATGGCTCGGTGATGGCTGATGATGAATTCTGGGATACACACACAAAGGTATTGATGACACAGCTTTTATGTTTAGTTCGTGCGTATAAGCTACCTTAATTAATGTTGACACTTGTTTACTTTGTTTCAGAACAAACCCGAATGGTGGAAGCTGTGATCTGGACCTCCATACAATCTTGCACACTTGGAGGAAATATTTGAACAAGTCGCAGTTGATGGGTCTTCAGCCTGTATTCCAGGTGAAATAATTGGAGATGGAATTGATGAGGTTGAGGACCAGGAGGAAGATGGGAAGGAATACAGCCCAATGAGTGTTAGTGCCAGGAAGAGAGGCAGCAGCACTACTACTACTGCCACGAGTCCTACAAAAAAAAAACAAAGAGTCCTATGGTGAAGGTGCTGAAAGGAATACTCGAGAACTTCAAGGAAGAAAGTTCAGGTGATAAATTGGCCAAATCAATGAAGAAAGCTCTCCAATTGGCAGTGGAAAGTGGGGCAGCAGAAGATAGTATCGAGTATTTCATGGTTACCAATTTGTTTGTGAAGGCTGAAAACCGCAGGCATTCTTCAATTTCACCACTAAAGAAGCTAGGCTCATATGGTCGAAGAGGTTGTACTAGATGAACTAGGATAGTGGGACAGCAGTAGTGCCTATCTTTATTTTCATGAACTTACTGTTTTCCATATACTTTGAATGTTTGCATGAACTTCCTATGAATGTTTGCTTATTATTAATGTTTGCTTGAACTCTGTTTACTATCAGCATGGTGTAATATTGAAATGGTTTTTTTTATTGTTGGCACTTGTTTACTGTAATCAGCTTTCTAACGTGTGGGGGTGCCTTATTTGTAGAGATTTTTACATCAAGTGATGAAGAAGACAATGCAGTTGAGGTGGCACAGGAGCATCGTAGGAGGAAACGACAATTAGCTTCCATTGCTTGCATTATTGGTACGTACTATTTTGAAACTTTAGCCACTAAACTTTAGACCTGAGAATCCAAACAGGCCTTAAGCATCCTCAAGTTTACTTCTACCTATTCATTCAGCATTCTCCATTCCAATCCAAATGGAGCAACATTATTGGCAAATGTGATGCCTACTTCGGTAATGTTTAATACAAGAATTATGAGCAACCAAAATCATATAAATGCATATGCCTCAAACCACACCCGCACCTCAGCACCTTTTCTGAACTATTTAGGGTTATACAGTAACTAATAAACCTAAAGCACATTGCACATTTTCTTTACAAAAGCATAATGAACACACAACTCTAATGCATATGATTCAACACAAGCTAATGCATGCCCACTAGCACATCATTCTAACCAACATTACTGCACGAAGACAATAATAAAATTGGTCATACTAAATTATCGAATTCCACACTGCAACCATTCCAAGGGGAGAGGAAAGCTATTCCTCGCAAATACCTAGGACTGTTGATTGAAAGGTCGGTAAAAGATTGCCAGGGTGGCAAGGACGCCTACCAAAGTTCAGCTAGGCGCTGGGCGGAATCTAGGCGCTGACCCCTCAGCCTAGCGCCTAGGCGGGATTAATCGCGCCTAGGCGTTCCTAGGCGTTTTCCTAGGCGTTTTCCAATACATGCTTAAATTTATTAATACATACTTAAGTACTTAAAAGAAAAGAAAAAATAGAAGACCAATGGTCATGGAACAGGGAGAAAAGAGAAGAAAGGCCCATAAAAACGGCCCAACCCACCTTATCCACCGTTAAAAACGGCCCAGCGCACCTTATCCACGCCTCCTCCCACACCGCCACGCCCGCGCGCCCATCCTCAAGCCGCCTTGCCCTTGTAAGAAGCCAGCATGGCATCACTTGCCGCTTCATGACTCCTCCTCCCCCACCGACGACCTCCGCCAGGCGCTCCTCCACCACCACCGCCGCCGCCGACAAGCCGCCGCCGCCTAGGGGTCCGCCTACCCCCATAGGCGAGGCGGACACCCTCCGACTAGAGCCTAGTCGCGCCTAGGCGAGCGCCTAGCGGAACTATGACGCCTACTTGTAGGGCATGCACACAGAACACAACACGGTGGCAGGGTCCAAGACTCTAGACTCCAAGCAGCCGAGTGGTGAGCACGACCAAGAGGATTATTTATAAGTTTGTTTGTTTCATTGGTTAATTACCTAATTTAATTGGCTAATTTAGGTACTATAGTAAGAGTAAATATGGATCAGAAATAAAGGAGAAGGCAATGGCAATGAGAAGTATAGTAATTCTTATTTGTGTTCTTATACGTTTCGATGAATGGACATAACGAATTTGGGATACTGGACCGTAGATTTGAGACACTTTGTCTATGCTATCAAGTCCGCCCAATGATTTCAAGTCGTCCGATTAATCGCGATTAATCGCGATTAATCGTCCTAATCGGTCCTGGGTGCTCGATTAGGGACCTCGACCCGATTAGCTCGATTAGGGGCCTGGTCGTCCAACTAATCGTCGCCTAATCGCGATTAGTCGTCCGATTAGGGGTGGGACGACTAGTTTTGGCTGTTTTTCTTTTCTTTGCCTGGCAGCCTTGGGCGAGCGCCGCCAGAAGCGTTAAAACGTTGTGCTGCGTGTGTGTGGGTCACGCCCTGCTGTCAGTCCTGGCATGCGTGGCGTGGGAGGATAAGGGTTTTGGTGGTAGCGACAAAATTTCACGAAATTAACACCGCCGCCCGCCCGTGCAGGCTCGCGACTCACGAGTCGCGCCCGCCTCTCCGCTCACGCCGGGTGGCCGGCGCCCTACTGCTCTCTCCTCTCCGGCCGTGCTCTCTCTCGGCCGGTCCCGCCCCTACTCTCTGCTCCATGGTGGCCAGCCCCTTGACCCTCAGCATCCTGCTCCGCCATCCCGCCGATGGCTACTCTGCTCATGGTGGTCGGCCATCTCTGCGGCTCTGCCTCCCGCCAGCCTCTGTTCTCTGCAGTGCACAGTCGCTCAACCCTCTGCTCAGTGTCTGCCTCCCTTTGCCATCTCCTCCCGCCGCCCTCTGCTCCAGCAGTGGTCGGCCCTCTGCTGATCTATTCCCGCCTGCACACCGCCTCCCCCCCGTTCAGTCCTTCCCTCATCCCTGCTCCTCTGCCTCTCTCATCTCTACTCTCTGATTTGGATGCTTCATGTTCTCTCGAAGGGTCAGGGGCTCGAGTTAGAGCTGCATTCCTCTGATTTGAAGGCTCAAGGTGCCGGCCCTCTGCTCGTTGGTGATGAGCTGCTCTGACGACTGTATGTCCATTTTCCCTCCCCATCTGCTCTCCTGACCTACATGGCTGCATCCTCCCCATCTGCTCTGTTATGTAATATGCTGCCCGTGTGGCTGCCATGGTCTGCTAAATGCTAGATATTTGCTACTGCAGCAGTGCTGCTATTGATATGTGTCAATAACTCAAGATCAAGACTACATTAGTGTTGCTAATTATGGTGTTCTTTGGTATTGCAGGCTTCCAGCAACAAGTCAGCAAAGGAATGGAGTTTGGGACAGTTGGACAGTGAAGAAAAGGCAAGAAAACAACTCCCACAAGTAAGTCACTTGCTAAACACTAATGTAGTCTTGATGCTTGCTATATTGTGTACACTATATAGTACATATAGGTATATATATAGTATGTATATGTCCTGATGCATAGGACGATTATATGGACGACCAGGGTCGACTAGGCTCGACTAATCGGCCTGGTCGACGACTAATCACGATTAGTCGCCTGGTCGGTCCTATAGCGACTAGGTTCGACTAGACGACCTGAAAACATTGAGTCCGCCACACCCTTTTTTTGTCCTCTGCCACTGGTGCCAAGTCTGCTTATAAAATCAAATTCACTGGGTCCTTCGAGCCATTCAGCAACTTGTTTTGGAAAGCAGAGGCGGAAAATAAATGCAAGTTCTTCGCATGGACCCTAGTTCAAAACAAACTCTAACATCCAACAATCTAGCGAGGAGAGGATGGCCACATCAGACTTCATGTGCACTCTATCATGGACAGAAGGAAACTAGGCTGAATCTGTGTCTGCTATGCCCTTTAAGAGTTGAAGTCCGGAAGCAGGTCCTTGCATGGGAACAATTTTCTCTTCCCTCATATCCAGGCTCCTAATTCCAATTTCCAACTCCATTAAGGATTGGTAGGAAGCGGCAATTAAAACGGTGTCAAAAGACAAGAAATGCGCCTTTAATGCTGCAAGCATTTACAGCATGTGGAATCTATTGAAAGAAAGGAACCGACGGATTTTCCAAAATGAAGGATCCACATCCCTAGCTTTGGCGAATGAAGGAAAACGTAGAACAACGGCAGCGTGCTTTTTGAAGGTGTAATGGGAGTCTTAGTTCTTTGACTGTATTAGTATGTGCTAATCTTAGTTGTGCCCATCCTTCTGGGGAGTTTTGTGGCCCTTAGGAGCAAACAATTATTCATTACTTCTCCCCTTTAATGCAAGGCAGAGCTACCGCCAATTTTCTTTCAAAAAACATTAGAACATCGAGCAACTAGTGAGCAAATCCCCAGCAGAATTCAAAAACCAGATACCTATGATATGGTAGTCGATAGAGTCTGCCACGGAGCGCCTCTCAGCATCTCCAACACAAATTGCTTCTTCAAAACGTATTTTTTGGACAGCTTTCTCACACTCTTTCAACTTTCTTGTAGCGTCTGGATCATTCGGACAGATTTTTTTAACCTGGGAACAGATTGTTTTTCTAATTTAAAACAGAAAACCAAAAGTAACAAAATTTACTACCTAATAAATATTGGCAGTCAGTAGTCTAGGTCACTAGGAGATATGTACACAAGTAGAGCAGTTTGCTAACCTGCTGAAAATCCTTCAGGGCTTCCTTGAACTTTCCCATGGCAAGATATGCTGCGCCACGTCTATAATAACCCTACAAAAAAAAACTTCATTAAATGCAGAAACTAAAAAAAATAAAGACCATGTCAGCAAGAGGTGGCACTGGCATCATCACTTACTTTTGAATATCTAGGATCAATTTCAATGGCTTTTGTAGCATCCTGCACAGCACTTCCGTATTCCTCTAATTTTGTGTGTGCAAATGCACGGTTTGCCCAGTAAACTGCATTCGAACTATTCAGCTCAATGGCTTGACTGTAAAGCTCTATAGCTTGCGAGAACTTGTTTGCTGGAAAAAATAGATGTAAGTAGTAAGTGCCACAGTTCAAAGAGAACATTAAAGAAGATCCCAGATTACAGCCAGATATATTTAAAATTTTAATGAAAGGAACATCAGGAGCCAAAATGCCAAATAATGCTCTAGATGGTTTAGTGAGTGGATCAAGTATAAGTCACACTTAATTTCATTGATCGAGACATACGACTTTCAAATTTAATGCAAGATTTAGCATACAAACCCTAGTATGTCCCTATCTGCTTTTTAGCCACCATTACAATTCACAGAAAATAGTAGGTCATATTATCATAATTGAATTTATCTTTTGCCCACTACAATAAGGTACTCAGAAGTAATTTTTACATAGTGAAAACACACCTACATGGAGTGTTAGGGAAAAAAGTTAGTGCTCAGCTACAATGAAGAATCAGGTCAAATCCTAGCATACCCTTGAAGGCATCATTCGCCTTAAGTTTAAATTCCTCAGCCCTTTGCACATCTGAATTTGCAGTAGCATCCATGATAGTTATTATCCTTCAGCTGCCTACCAAAAGGATAATTTCATATGAAGACTTAAAGACCCTTTATCCACAAACTGCATGTGCAAAAAGTAAATGAGTTAGTGAAAGAACAAAAGAAGTACAAGAGTATCACGCACAAGCATAACTGAAAGATTAGTACAAGAGTATCACGCACAAGCATAACTGAAAGATAAATGCTTTAGCACCTTTTCTAGAAACTTACGATCCATAGTTTCATGACAGTAGAACATCGCACAAAGCCAGCATTTGAAAATATGCACCCCAAATTCTAATGCACTCAGGCCCACACTATAACACACACATACTAAAAGTGGAAATTAACAACTTCATGAGATCACAATGTTTCAAGAGATGGAAAGTAGAACTATCACTGCTAATTATTCACTTTAAAAAAATAGACCAACCTAGGAGAACTAGGTGGCATTTTATTAAGAAGAAAATAGGCACACGAATTTGCCTCGGCGAGGACTTGAACTTGTGTGGTCTGGGCATACATCCACACCCTTGACCGACAGCTAGCTCAGCTTCCAACTTAATTATTCACTTAGAGTGCAGAATACAGGAGGGTAGTCAGTAGTTGTGTCATGATAAACCAGTAGCAGTCAGTAGTCGTATCATGATAAACCAGTAGCAAAGGAGCATGAAGCCGACCTCACAAAATTCTGCAGCACAAACCTCACTGTGCAGTCCTAACAGAATCATCCATCTCCTAGAGCAATACCATCACAACCCTTACCCAGTCACTCCAGGTACTGGTCCACATCACAAGCCCATCTCTCAGTATCACCCACAACTCCAAGGATATGATTTTGACATCAGGTCCACCAGATACCTTCTCATTAAAGGTTTCTCTTTTCTACAGAAACCATTTTGCATGCCCTTTACTCGACCCTGAAACTTTGCTTCCTCTTTTTCACCCCAAAACCTAATCACTAAAGTTGGGCTTTTTGGAAGGACCCAAGCCCCAGCCCAATATCCTCCCCATTTATAAACACATTATATGCCCAAACCTAATGTCACAACAATCTGATAGAATCAAGACATAAAAAAATGAGTTAAATGCATGAGCGGCCCCTGAACTTGTCAAGAGGTGTCACTTAGGTCTATACGAACTCTGAAAATGCATTTCTGGGTCCCTATTCATGTTATATCGTGCACCGCAGGTCCATATTAGCCACATGGTCATTTGTTGCTGATGTGGCATGACAGCATGGCATGCATTTTTACATTTAGATCCTTTTTACTTGGAAAATAGACCATAGGCCACTAGGCCCTGCCCTCTCCTCGTGCCCACAGAAAACAGCCGCACACCATGGAGGACGCGAAGCAGCATCAACAGCACACCGCGCATCAGCGTCTTCCGTGTCCAGCAGCTCCTGCGTGTACGCGCCAGCGGAGGTGGAGGGGAGACCACGTTGCTCTCGGCTGGAGGCCACCATGCATGTGCCTGTGAAGCTGGTGCTCACCGTTGCGTCGTGGTCTCGTGGATGGCACGTGGCCACAGCAACCCAGGACCCAGCCAACCACCCCCGCGACAGCCGACGGTGGAGTGAGCTGTGGTCAGGTGTTGCTTCTCATGCGCGGTGTGCTGTTGGCTGTTGCTGCTGCTTGGCGTCCACCGCGGTGTGCGGCTACTTTGCGTGGGCGCAAGAAGGCAGAGCGTATTTTCCAAGGAAAAGGACCTCAACGTAAAAATATACACCATGCTGTCATGCCACATCAGCAACAAATATCCATATGGCTCGCATGGACCTATGGTGCACCATATATAACAAGAACAGGGACCCAGAAATGCATTTTTAGAGTTCATGGACCTAAGTGACACCTCTTGACAAGTTCAAGGGCCGCTCATGCATTTAACTCTAAAAAAAATCAAAAGAACAGCCCCATCTCTCAATTACTCATATATACAATTGGAGTTCCAAACCCAAGTCTACCAGCCACCAGCTATTCTCCAAGCAAGGACCTCTGTTCTACTTTCCTTTTATACAACATATTTGGTATTTTTCATGATGTTAACTTTACTTGGTAAGCACTTCCCTACAAATTCCAAGGCACATCATGTTTCAATGAAGTTATTACAGCTCCTAATCATGTATTCCCTCCATCCAAATATGCAGGGCTTATTTTATTTTGGGAAATCAAAATTCACTCCCGCCATCCACAAATAAGCATTTTTAGCATTCAAAATTTGTCCAAAAATGTAAGCATTTCTAGCATAATTTACCCCACCCCTCCCTCATCATTAATTTTATCTGCCAACATAAAAGCATCTCCAAGAGAAGCTCTATTCAGCTCTACATATGTTTCAGATAACATACCCAAAAACTATGGCTCCAACAATGTTTCCATCGCGCTCTCTATATTTCTCACTCTCCAAAACCATCATTCTTGCTCTCCACTTGGTGAGAAGCCCGCTGGTTCTCCAAAGTGTTACACCACCGCTTCTTGCGGATATCTCAAGACTCAAGCCATTCCTTCCTCTTCCCATACCCATATGGTACCATCGCTGACTGCTCCACATGCCAACCTACTGACACTGGCTCTGATTCAGTTGTACACAAGCAAACCTGCCGCCATTCACTGGATGTATGTGACTACCACTTGAGTTCACATCTCTGAGTGCAGGCCCACCGCTGCCGCTTCAGCAACGACACCAGATCCGCCTGAGGTTGGCTGCCCTAACACGTCCCCTTCCCAGATATGGTCCCTGCCACGCCAGGCAAGCAGCACGGATGGCCTCCGCACCAAGGTGAACCAGCCTCCGTTGTTTGTGGCATGTGAATATGTGCTTGCTTTTGCTTGTCCGGATGACAGAAAACAGGAGCACAGGGCAAGGCAATGGCTTCTGTGGCCAGAACGGAACATTCTGATTGGATACGAAAAAGAAACAAAATTATATTTTAGGTGCATATATGGGCTGTCTGGGCCACTCCAGCCTAGGTGCAAAGGTACATTCTAGCCCAATAGAATATATGGGAGCATAATTTAGGGCACGATATAGAGCATAGTCACAAAGTTCCTGGGTCAATTGGGTCGTGGAACGTGGTACGTTACTTGCGACAGGTTTTTATGTGGCGGGGTCAAAAATGGCCCCATGTAGCCAGGTTGGGGACGACGTTCCTGGGTCAGGTGTCAATGCCTTCGACCCTGTTTTATGTGACTAGACTGGATTTTGTGGAACAGCTCTCCAAATGAGGATTTAGGGTGTGAAGAACGCAAAGATGCTTATATGGACACTTAAAGAGAGAGACCAAATGCCACATCAGTAAGCTTTTCCAAAAGAGTCAGTCTACAATGGAAACAATTATTTCACACATGCTTAAATTGGTAAATTTAGGAGCTTGTTTAAGCACTTGGCCGCCCAATGCATTTACATCATAATGTAGTTATTTCTTTACTTGGAGACAAGCGTCGGACTCCTGTAAAAGATTGAAGCACCAGTCGCCCTATGCGAGCGCCGATTCAGCATGCAAGCGCCCATGATGCTTCGAGGTAGCTCACACATGGCATGAAAATTTAATAACTGTCCTTAGGTGTCTGCTAAGAGCCCTGCGTTGTACGTGCCCTTACAGAGTGGGTATTAGGGTGTGTTTTGTTGCCATCATCTCCTTCGTCCTGGCTGTGTGGATCCGTATAATATGAAAAAGAAGCTTGTTTGGTTGCCTGCTGAGTGGATGCAGCCTGCATGAGCGGATGCAAAAATACGCCACCATCCTGGCCCGGTGGATACGCTCAAAATGAGCTTCACTGGCCATCCTAGCTGGGTGGATGCAGTGTATTTAATGCGGTCCCATGTGTCAGCCTCTCAGGTTTGGTAGACTGCATCCGCTCATGCAAGCAACCAAACAGTATCTCAGTTTTTTGGCATCCGCTCATGCAACCTCACCAAACACCTTCTTTTTATAAAATACAGTTCCACTCAGCCTGCATCCACTCAACCACGATATGCAATGCGACCTCTATCCACCAGACAAACACACCATAGAGAGACTGCTTGAGATGCTCTAACTTGGTGTCTAAAAATTTAATTAGTGCATGTCATTTATAGTATCAATAGAAAAGAAAGGCATTGATTGCATCTCTGTAATGTCAGTGATTTGATCAAGGGGCATCATAGTCATCTCCCTTTCTCCTTAATCTGTCTTAAACATCTTACAAATGCGTACATTTGTGGACAGGGGAGTATAAATTATAAGTATGTTCAGTGCATAGAAATTATACAGCTAGATTCATAATTCAAAATGCTTCCAAACTATATCAGTTTCCTAGTTATAAATATGTTTAATGAGAAACCAATGGCCAAAGTATAACATTAAAGACAAAAGGAAAACAAGTATGCCTCTATAAAACTGTGGAACAAAGGGAGTACCTTCTAAACAATATTTTGCTAGGTGCTGATCACTTTAGTTCTACCAAATGACCCCAGCAAGAAACTATAACGCAATTAACCATAATGACAGTCCTAAGGGGCGTCACTGTTGAACAGCACATCTATTGAAAGCACAAATCGCAGGTTTCAAGTATCTTTCGCAGCAGCATGGTTCGCACAGCAGAAAGGGTATCTTAGCACAAGACAGGGGCTGACCCAGTTAAGAACACGGGCGTCCACATGTACACCCCGATAATTTTTGCAAAGCAATCGAAGTTAGCAGGCATGACACATGCATATACACTTGTAATTAGATTCAGATCTGAATACGAATAGTATGTTAGGGTTTGGGCGCACGGCTTCGCACAGCAGTAAGGGGAGACCAAGGGGGTGTACCTACGAATAGTAAGTTAGGGTTTGGGCGCACGGCTTCGGACAGCAGGAAGGGAAGACCACGAGGAGGGAGTACCTGGTGGTGATCGTCGCCGGCGAATGGGCCGAAGTAGGGCGGCAGCGACGGCTGGCGCAGTCGTCGAAGGTGGGGGCTTGAGCGCACGCTACCACGCTGGGGGTGAGATGGAAGAAAACAAAAGGCAAGGTAGGGTTTTGCTGGGGGAAATTAGTTGTGTGCCATTAAAAAAAAAATCCTAATCCCCGCGAGGTTATGAAAAAGTTCAGCGGTCTTCAACGCCATCGCTCCAACTTTTTTTGCCCTTCACGTAACTGCCGTCAGATTGGGCTCTAACGGTGTTAAACTGCAGGTATAAAAAGTCAAAAATGTCCTTTAAATCTAAATATGTCATTAATTTTTTTTAGCATCTTAACGACTTCAAATGAAAAAACTCAAAACTAGAAAGTTGTAGATCTCGTCTAAATCTATAATTTTCATATAAAAATTATCTTCATTTAATTCCACAAAAAAGATATGATTTTTGACTCCAACCAAAAAAGCCATAAGCCAAAGATATGGCTAACAATTTTATAAGCTAATTTCATGAAAATTATAATTATGCGTAACATTTGAATAGCTAGGAGTGACAACTTCTAATGGCTATTATGGTACATATGTTTTTTGTTATTTTTACCAAGTTATTTTAAATAAACAATTTAGCTTATATAAAGCTAATAGTTAAATATTCAAGCAGCTAACTAGTAACTTGTATGATTGTGTCGTATATGTCCATAAATTGTTTAATTGTATTTGGGTCTCTAAATATTTAAATTCTGCACCATATATTCATGCCCCTTCATGTGGGCTCTAAGCATTGACATGGGGTGCTGGGTGGGTAGTGTTTCTCCTTTCCTTATTTCATTGCTTGTTAAATTGGTTTCAAATTAAAAACCAACCAAAAAATAACAATATTTTCTCTCAAAAAACCCAAACCACCACCAAAATTAAAAATAGTACCAAAGACCAACCAAATGAATAGCCCCACTGTTGTCCCACATATATCCTCTTGTTCATCTACTTACTACCTTTAACAAATTGCAATAACTCTGCTTTCTGGTGAGCGACAGTTACCTCCCTCGAGATCAGGCCACTGGTGCATATCCATTCATTCACATTCTTCTTATAACCCTCCATACTCTTCTTAAAATGCAGTTAAACATATGCAAAGAGGAAAACATTGCCCATTCTTTTTTTATAAGTTTCCATATTATTCTTAGAATGTAATTAAATATCTATCAAGTGGAAAATATCATTGTTTATTTTTTAATACTTCATCCATCCTAAACTATAAGTCATTTCAACTTTATTGAAGAATCAACGCATCCCAAGTTTGACCAAATTTATATAATAAAATAATAACATTTATCATACAGAATAAGTATCATTAGATTCTTCATTAATTATATTTTCATACTACTACATATTTGATGTCATAAATATCTGTAATTCTCTTTATAATTTTGGTCAAACTTGAGATGATTTGATTTTTAAAAAAATTAGAATGACTTATAATTTGGAACGGAGAGAGTAGTAATTTACTCCTTCGTTAGAATCATGTCAAGTTCAAATCCCAACCTGGGAGACTTATATAAGTGGTCCCTTCTTCCTACGTTTCAAATTATAAGTTATTCGAACTTTTCTAGATACATATTTTTCTATCCCAAAATAAGTGCATATCTCGTTCATCGAGGAGTCAAACTTTTCTAAGTTTGACCAAATATAACTAAAAAATATTAATACCTATGTTGTGTAATAAGTATCAATAGTTGTGCAATATACTTTTACACTAAACTTATTTGGAGATATTATTATTGATATTATTTTCTATATACTTAGTCAAACTTACTCCTCAATAAGTGAGAGGTGCACTTATTTTGGGACGGAAGGAGTATCTTTTATTACATATAGACATAATGTATATTTAAATACATAACAAAAGTCATATATCTCAAAATTTGGAATGAAGCGAGTACATAAGAAATAGGATTATTAGGAATAAAAATAAAAATGCATTTATAGCTAGAGGAACAATCCTTAAACAAGCCGTTAAGATGAAAGCTGAAAACACGATGTTTTCCTATAGACAAAAGTTAATCCACTCTTCCAAAAATCTCGAACATGTAAATCTGTCGAATAATAATTTTGAATACAATCTTGGAGCAGTAGGAAAAAGTGAAAACGTTCGTGGCATCTCTTATCCATTCCGTTCCACAGTCGACCAGGTTCAAGGGACGTGGAAATATTTTCAATTCCAAAGGTTTGTGAATTCTCTTATTTAACCATGGAAATAGTTTCAACGTTGAGTCAATGACCATCGTTTACATGAAACTAGCAGGTAACCCCGCGTTTTGCGCGGGCAACAGTGGACGCTGTGAGGGAAAAAAGAGATGGTACTGTTCCTCAGCGGGATGGGCACTGTTCATCGTGACCCGTTATTAAGGGTGGTACTGTTCCTTTGCGGGGTTGGGTACTGTTTATCTACAGTATCTGGGTTAGGAGAGCACCGGATGAACAGTGTTGTGTCCCACTCGAATTTATAGTCTTTTATTATTATATAGCCTTTTATAGATAGATTAGGCCATTTTATAATTTTTTATAAAAAAAGAAAAAAGAAAAGACGTGGCAACTCAGCGAGTGAGGCAAACTGATTACTTAGCACCATTGTAGTAATCTGGAAGCACAGTGTCGATAGAATATCGTCGGCAGTCCTCCGAGAGGTATCCTACGAAGGTAGATTGATCGGCAGAGAAGCGTGTGATCAAGAATAAGAAGGCAACAGAGACACACGAGTTAGACAGGTTCAGACTGTCAGTATGACGTAATACCATACTTCTGTGGTATGTTGGTTTGTATTAGCTATCGTATGATATTGCGTGTTTTTGGAGGGGGTCCCTGCCCGCCTTATATAGTCCAGGGGCAGGGTTACAAGTCGGTTAGATCTAAGAGATAATCGGAAAGTAATAACAGATTACAGGAATATTGAGATCATACGTATCCTAATAGATCTCGTATTATCTTCAGGATATCTTCTCGAAGTCTTGCAGGAGGCACCAAGCAGAGTCTTGCCCCGCAAGACTTTGTCTTGTGGGCTGGGTCGTCCCTGGGGGCGCAGCCCATATGGTCTGTCATGCGTATTTGGGGTCGTACCCCCCACAACTAGTCCCCGAGTGTCTTGTACCCGTTGTGCAACGTCGTCTTGAGCTTGTCCGAGCAGGTGCGAACAAAGCCGAGCAGTCAAATTCATGGTCCGACCACCGTGATGAGTTACCGACTGTAACATCCCTGATGTTAAAAAGTAATTAAGAAGGTGATCATGTCATCATTATGCATAATCATCATATATCAACTCAGGAATGCATTTCATGTTTATATTACAGTATGCAAATGTTATTTTATGGAGTGTTTTATATATTACCTGGAATAATATTAATAATGATGATTATAAAACTTTGTGAATTTTGATGTGGAAATCTTTTAAACAATTAAAATTCTTCCTTAATAAAAGTTATTTTTGTGCTTATATGTGTTGAATTGTATGGAATGAATCAAGTTCAAAGCTTTGTATTGATTTGGATTTCTGAAAAACCCTAATTTCCAGTGATTTGTTTACCCTGGAAAATCTATTTCAAAATTGAAGCACATTTTGGGGTTGAGCTTTAAAGCAAAAATGTAGAGCTTGTCGAGTTGTACAAAGTTGGTTTTGGAGTTTTCAAAGTTGTTTTATAAAAATTGAAGTAATTTGAAAAGGCATAATTCTTTAAATGTCTCATTTTTGAATTTAAATTTGCATTTCAAAATGTAAACCGAATTTAGGTATGGTGGTAAAAGCAAAGTTGTAGAACTTTAAATTTTGAACAACTTTTATTTTTAGAGATTTTTGAGTTGCCACATAAATTTGGGAGTAATTTGGGATTTAAAACGAATGACAATTCTGTAAATTTGGTGAACAATAACCGCGGAAGCCACCTCACCGTCGGCGACCTTCTTCTCGGTTCCAGGTGCGCTCGTGCTGGCCAAGGTCGTCGTGGCGTGCGTGAGAAGGCTGGGCGCCATTTTCGTGTGCCTTGACCGCGTTATAAAGGCCAGGACGCCGTCGCCATCGCTCTTTCTCCTTCCTCTGCTTTTCCCGACGTCGCCGATCATCTCCGTCGAGCCCACGCCGTCGCCATAGTGCTTCACCGTCGTAGCCAAGCCTGTCGCAGCTTCGTCTACTCTTTGCGAACCCAACCGACTAGTCGTGGGCGCCTGTTATCGCCGAGATACGCGGTGTGTTGTCTTTCTTCCTCGCGGCCGGCAGCGTCACCGGTGACCCCGCTTCACCGTGGCCGAAGCTATATGGTTAGTCTTTGCCCTCGCAAATTGTTGCTCCATCTTCTCCGTGTTGTCGTGTCTCTATGCGCCTTGTTGATTGGACCATCCATCCACTGCAGCCATCGGACGTCGAGCTTGCCATTGCCGCCGTCGCCATCAACGTCGACAGAAGTGCCCATTTGCTTCTCGCGGTCAACCAGTGCGCTATTCCGATCTGGGTGAGTCATTGATGCTATCCGAGTAGTTGTAGGTAGCTCTAGAGAGCTCTTGCGGTTAGAACACCGCGACGCTGCCGTGCCCTGCTCGGCCGAGCCGCCATGGTCGGTGTTAAGCTCGAACCTCGCCGTAATCGGTTTAGTTTGTGCCACCAATCGATGCGTTATGACGTGGGGTATGCGTTGGTACCTTCGCTGTGGCCAGAGACCTCGCCGGCGGCGAGATACCGGCGGTCAAACCACGGTCGTCGCTGTTGAGCGCGGGAAGACGGGGATGACAGGTGGGGTCACCTGTCAGTGACTCTGTGTTTGAAAATGAGTTTTCTATTTTGCAGATTTGAATGAATAGTGATGTGATTTGTTATTTTTGTGTAGATTTATTTAGAGTTCCAAAAATTATAAAAATTTTTGTGTGACCTCTCTGTGATGTATATTATTTAGAAAAAATATGAAATGTTGTTTTTCAGTACTTTTTTAATGTGATAAAAATTGCTCAATTAATTAATAAATGAGTTTCCATGATTTTTCTAGGCTTGAATAATTATCCAAAATTTACGAAAATTATTTTGCCACTTAGTTATCATGAGATGAACATTTACAAAAATTTTGGGCTCAATTGGAACAAGTTGATTTATTTCATAATTTTTAATTAAATAATTAATTCATAAAAGCAAATAGTAATCTTTAAATGACTTAGATTTTGTTTGAATTTTGGATTGAGTGATGACCTTGGGTCATTAGTTGGTAATGATCCTTGGCAATTGAAGTAAGTGTTACGAAAAAGGTTTAGTTAGTTTGACTTGTAACTGTACCGCGAAGGAAAGTTGTATTCAAGTTGTTAATATTGCATCCATCATCGAGCATCATGTTTTATATCTCGCATCATGTTAAACATGGCATTGTTACTACGTGTAGTGAACGAAGGTGAGCACATGGTAGTTAATCGAGTTGTGGAAGAGGTTAATCCGTCTGTTGAGGTTGGATTTGATAATTGTGGAACGACTCCGGAACCAGACTTTTCCGTCAACGAAGGCAAGCCCCGGATGCATTTAAACCTACCTTGTGTTTTACAAATTTATATCTCTTTTGCTTTCAAGTACTGCATTAAGTGATTAGGAGTTGAGTGAAAACCTAATTGGTGCATTACCAACCTTGTTTTCCATATCTACCTTGTTAACCGTTTTAATTCGTATATGGCTAGTTATACTTAGTCATGCTTAGACAAATAAAAGTCGGGTGATTACCTGTCACCTGCAAGTTTTAAATGGATCTTTGGTTACGTTTGGTTACTTATGTTATCATGAGATATGAGCATGTGGAGTAATAAATCTAGACCGGGCGGACTCGGTGTGTGAGAGCAACAGGACATGGATGTCTTGTGAGCGGGTTCTTTCCGCCTGTGTCGATTAAGGCCCGTCCATTGTTGAATTGCGTGAGCTGAGACTTTGTAGTACTAACCACATACTCCGGTAAGCCTTAACTTGGTGATTCTATTACGAGAATGGCTACTCGCGCACTGGGAGTGGAGAGATGGCGGGAATAGCGTGTACCCACGTGGCAATGGGCTGGATTGGTGGAGTACTGTATTCTTGGGTGGTGCGGACCCATTCTTATTTTAGAGGATCTGAGGGTAGGTTGATATATGTAAGTCGGGGACCTGCATATGTCGTGTGGTCTGGAATCCTCAGCTGGGTTTAATCGGTTCGAATCGTCGTTGCTCCTCGGTTATGGAGACTCAACTCTCTGTTCATCATCATAGTGTAATAACTGGAACTCGACTAAGGTTTGAGAAAGTGTTGGGTACGAAGTTTCATGATCTCAATACGGATCGTGTCAACTTTGTATATGGTCTTATGAAGTTTTAAATGTTGATATAAAGAATTTTGTTAAAGAGCTTTTACATAAAAGAACTTTGATTATTGCTAAAGCCATACCTTGAATCCCTGAGCCTGTATTCCTGAGTCTTATCAGTCTTTATTTCGGTTAAGTCTTGTTTAGTACTTTTGTACTCAGGGTTCGTTGACCCTTGTTGCAGGTGAGCCTCATGAGCAGGTCTGTTTTGGATCGTGCTGCATGACTTTTGTTCGATGCGATGATGAGAAGTAAATGTGTGACCCTTGGGCAAGGCAATCTATTTGTGTGTTTGTATATTGTTATAATGCCACTCCACTACTACGTTTTGTAATAATTATCGAACTTAGTTGTAAGGTTTGAAACTACTGTTTTGTAAACTAAGTTATTGTAAGACTTTCGCTGATTTACTCTGGTGTAGATATTTGAAGAAATGTTGTAATACTGCAATGACTCTGTAATGTGATTCTGCTCGGAAATCGTGGATGATTCGGGGTTCTCCGAGGACACCCGACAGTCTTCTTAAGTTACCGGAGACATATGCATAGATGTCAAAGGTTGTTGGACAATGATAGGTGCATGTGGGCCCTATAATTTAGGAGGTTCTGCCACACCGAGCAGTTATGAGCAGTTGCCGAGTAGCGTGAACTATCGCCGAGCAGCATGAACCATAGCCGAGCAGTATAACACAAGTACGGCTTGCCATAAGGGTGTAAGGAGCTCAAGTTCATAATCAAAAATTTTCTTCACAGTGGACCAAGTGTGCCCACTTAGAGTCCGACCACGAGAAAAGGAGATAGTCTTCTTCAACTTCAAGAGGCGCGGAGTCTTCCAGAATAAAGCAAACACATTCACCGCGAGGTGAAATGTGCCCACTTAGTCCCCGAGCCTGACAGTAGATGACATAGTCATGTGGTGCCAGGGTCCAAAGTAGAAGAATAGTAAAAGACCAGCCGAGCAGGCAGCTAGTCCCCGGGCGTTGCCCCGAAGTGAGAAAAAATACATTCACCACAAGGTGAAGTGTGCCCACTTAGTCCCCGAGCCTGACAGTAGGTGACGCAATCACGTGGTGCTAGGGTCAGAAACAACGGTCAATTAAAGAAAAATCCCCAATGTAGTGAGGAACCGAGACGTAATACTGACGTAGTCCCCGAGCCACTTTAGGAAATCTTGGAGAAAACAAACCACGGAGAAAATACCGGAATAATGGTTGTATAGTAGTAGTTACTGAGCCATAACGATTGGCGGAGAAGTCGGCGAAAATTTGGCGAGCCGTAACAAATTATGGAGATAAATCGGCGATACGGGCCACGGTTGCGTGAAAGCCTAGATAACGGACCACCTTGCTGTTGCGGAGAATTCGGAGAGGCGTAAATTGTGGGAACGGTTTTCCAAAAACCCTTGAATGCGAAAGGGTGGGAAAAGTGCTTTATAACTGCGTTGCCGCATCCCGCGTTCCCACCTTTGCCACTTTGCCATTTCATCTTCCTCCTCAGCCCTCGCATTTCCATATTCGCATCCACACTTGCTTCTGCCGCCAAACCCTAATTAGATCTGAGAGATGGCACCAAAGAAGGGAGCTGTGAAACTGAAGAAGACGAGCCCCAAGAAGGCGAGCGCCGAAGCTCGGCATGACGAAGAGTGGGTGCCGTTGCGAACGGGAGAGGCGGAGCTCAACAGATTGGTGGAAGCGGGCGTTCTGCCTGACCGCGTCACCGCCGGATGGCGGTCGGCCCTCGATGGGCCCTTCCCCATGCCTCATACCGATGAAGTGGTGGTATTTAAGGATTATTTCTGGTGCGGGTTGGGATTTCCTATTCACCCATTCCTGAGGGATCTGTTGGAGCTCTGGGTGGTTAGTCTGTGCAATCTCCACCCAAATACCATTTTGCACATCTCAATCTTCATCCATTTCTATGAGGCATATCTCGGAATCCTTCCCCACTTCAACCTCTTTCGTCACCTATTCTGGCTAAAGAAGAGAGGTGGTGGTGGTTCCAAGGTGGTCGGCGGAGTGTACCTTCAGCTGCGTGATGGAATGGCGAGCGAGTACTTTACTGTGCTGCTGAACACGTCGCTGAAGGGGTGGAACGCCAGGTGGTTCTACATGAAGTAGAGCCACCCAGCCATCCGCTGCGACACCGACCACATCCCAGAGAGCCAGAAGAGTTGGTCGGAGATGCCAAGCAGTACTGATATGGAGCAAGTGAGAGAACTCCTTGGCTTAATAAAAGACGTGAAGACCAACGGTGGATTGGTGGCGGTGAGCTTTATAGTGCACCGCGTTCAGCCCTGTAAGGAGAGGGCGCACCCAGCCTTCAAATTCAAGGGGGAGACCGATGGTACCCGGGAGAGGCCGAAGATGCTGTCGAGGGATGTTGTGGAAGAACAGGCTATAGAGCTATTCGCTCCATTTGCCTCATTCTGCATGTCAGGGTATACAAAACCCTTTAACTGCAAGAATCTACTCCCTCAAGTAAATATCTCAGTTGTGTATTCCTAATGCTTTTTATCTTTTGTCGTTGTCGAGCAGTGGACTGATTCACTTATGTGAAGATCCACTCGCAGGATAGAGCGGTGTACTTTTCAGGCATGCGAGGGGCGACTGGCCACCGGCAGTAGATGCCCGGCCACCAACGTAGCCTGAGGAGGGAGACATCAGTATCTCATCGGAGAGTCCATCCCCGGTGTCAGAGAAAATCTGGGGGAAGAGGGCAGCGACAGATGAGCTGGCCGGAAGAAGAGAAAGATGGTGAGTGCCATTCCCCTCAAGCCAGGCGACATCTTGCTTGGTGGTGACTAGACCACTCAGACGCAAAGGACCGCGATGTTTGAGTGGTTGGATAACGACGAAGTTCTGGTGGCTCCTCCACCAAGCACGAAGGCGCCTCCATGCAGCACACGTGTGGAGGAACAACCGATGGGAGGGGAGGAAGTTCCCCAACAATGGGCGACAGAAGTCCTCGAGTAGCAAGCAAGGGGAGCCCCAGAGCAGCAGGCGAAGGAAGTCCCCGAGCAGCAGGCAAGGGGAGCCCCAGAGCGGTGGGTGGAGGAAAGGCCAATGGCAAAGACCACGGGACATCCACCCCAAGACGTAGGCATCATCCCCAAGGCAGCGGCTAGGGGCTCGGGCAGGCACCGCCGGTTCAAGAAATTGTACCGGCAGACCAAACCGTAAGTATCCTTGTCTTGGAGTTACTTTGCGGTCGTTCCTTAACTTTTTTGGCGACTGATGAGTTGAACTAATGCAGTGCAAGGCATGCAGAGGATCCAACCCCGCCCATCCAGACTATCGAGAAACTGAAGGCTGGTCCCGAAGCAAAGGAGGTGCCGGTAGACCCCATCCTAGAGTCCCTAGGTGCTCGATGGTCTACGGAGGAGTCAACCGTCGCTACTAGTGAACTTGGTGGTGGCGAGAGGTTGGCGTCAATAGCAAATGGGTCAGCGACGGTGCCCGAGGCGACGACAGAAACCATCAGATCTTCGGGACAGAGGCTGGAGCCGCCGAGGCCATGCCGGCGTTCGGAGCGGAGGAGCATGCGGTGCTAGAGGAGCAGACGGCGCTACCTAAGGCGTCAGAGGGCATGGTCGGACACGCTATCCGGTGACCGAGCCCCCAGGTGGTGCATCTAGCTGCGGCGGAGGAGGACTAGGTGGAAGAGATCGAGCGTGCTGAACCTTGACCCCAATCCGTCCGAATCCTCCATAAGCGTGGCGACAAGGTGGTGGTTGTCGAGGAGGAGGACACCACCAGGGAGATGAGGAAACTAAAGCCTGCCCTTGCCAGAGTGATGAAAGAAATCGAGGTTAGTACTGCTTCTTGAGTGCGTGTATTTGATGTTGGAGATCAGAGTTCATCATTATCATTGTGCATTTGCAGGGGATAACTTGGACTACCGAGCAGCGGCACCAGCTGATAAAGAGGATGGAGCCCCTCACCGAGGAGAACGAAAAACTTAAGAAGGCGATGAACCTCATGGAGAGAAACATCCAGAGGGTCCAGCGTGAGCGAGACCTTGTAGAATCCAACGTGTGGGACCTAGAATACCATAAGGGCATCCTATCCGAGCAGCTGGCAACCATGTCCGAGCAACTGTGGAGCAAGTCCGAGCAGCTAGCCACTGTCTTCGAGCAACTGATGAGTGATTCCGAGTAGTTGGAGCAGCTGTGGAAAGTCTCCGAGCAGAAGAAAGGTATGTCGTATCGGTGAATGTGCTTTGTATTGCTGAATAGCTATATCTTTGGTGATGACTGTTGTGCTTGTAGAGCAAGAAGCGGAGCTCGACCAGCTATGCTAGCTGTCGAGCAACTCCGAGAGGAGAAGGCGAAGGAGTCATGGTGAGCAGACAAACTGGCCGAGGAGCTGAATGGTGAGTACTTCCTGGTCGGAGTTACTATTGAAGTAGATTCCTTGCTTGATGGAACCTTGTAATGCTTGTAGACTACCGTCGAAGGGTCAAGGCACAGTGTTATGTGTTGGTGCAGGAGGCCAGGACCCAAAGGGAGAAGTTCGACGCCGTAGTCGCCGAAGTTAAACCGGTGCTTGACTGTGTCGACCTAGAGGCAGCTCCTCAGCCCGACGGAAGGCCGCCGCGTTCAAACACTATCATCCAGAGGTGCAAGGCGGCGTGGGAGAGCTTCAAGAGCTTCAACTATGATGCCGTTGTTACCGCCATTATGCATGCCCTTACGGTGGTTCGGTCCCACTATCAATCCATTGACCTTCAGGCAATAGAGGCCGGATTCGCTGAAGGGATGGGCGAGGCGGAGACCCAGCAGCTGGAGGATGAGGTGGAGGATGCACGAAAAAGCTAGCCGATGACATAGACTTGTTCGGCGAAACGGACGGTGGTGGTGGAGCTCAGTGATCTTCTCGGAGAGTATTGTCTGTAACATCTGAAGAGGGTAGTTAGAGTGCGCGAGAGCATAGAAAACATTTATGTATTTGTATAAATATTATAAAGTGCATATTTATTCAGCTTGCTCGTAGTTACGGCGAAAAATCGTTGTAGTAATAACCCTAATGCAATTATACGTATTATAAGTAGCATCCGAGCAGTTAGTTCGTTACTGAACTCTTTGGCCTTAGCTAGCCCATAGTCCATAACGTCGAGCGCGGAGCCCGTGCACGTGTAGGAGGAACAGGCGTCACCAAGGAACCGTAGCCGACCACCCATAACACAGAGCGCAGAGCCCGTAGCACATGTAGGGAGAGATCGGAGACTAGGTCTTCTCCAAAGAGCGCAGAGCGGAACGTGTGCTGCTCGGCGGTTGGCGAAATAACATGGAGATAAACGTAGTATAAGTGGCGTCCGAGCAGTTAGTTCTTTACTGAACTCTCAGCCTTGCCTAGCCAATAGTCCATAACGTCAAGCGTGGAGCTCGTGTACAAGTAGGAGGAACAGGCGTCACCAAGGAACCACAGCCGACCACCCATAACGCAGAGCACAGAGCCCGTAGCACATGTAGGGAGAGATCGAAGACTGGGTCTTCTCCAAAGAGAACATAACATAACGTATGCTGCTCGCTGATTGGCAAAATATCTTGGAGATTTGGAGAAAAGTGTTCGGCGATTTGGAGAAACATGTTTCGTGAAATACGTTGGCGATTTGGAGAAAAACCGTTCGGCGAAATACGTTGGAGATTTGGAGAAACGTGGTCAGCGCGATTTCACATTGGAGTTCTTTGTGGAGTAGCGTAGAGCTCGGCGACCGTAAGTGGAGATTAAACCGTAATGGAGAAATAATGGAGACAAATTATGGAGACCAAAACTTTATTCATCATGAAGTGGAGAGTACATATCTGGAGCGTTTCAAGGATAGAAACGT
This sequence comes from Miscanthus lutarioriparius, assembly GCA_904845875.1. Lineage (NCBI taxonomy): Eukaryota > Viridiplantae > Streptophyta > Magnoliopsida > Poales > Poaceae > Miscanthus > Miscanthus lutarioriparius. The sequence continues at coordinate 54,419,722 of CAJGYO010000016.1, forward strand.
ATAAGGTGCTCGATGTGCCATGAATTGGGGACATCGATTCGGTCTAAGTCACATAGGCATTAAGACCCTGGTCGGCTAACCTCTTTGACAACGTAAGGCCCTTCCCATGGGGAGGAGAGCTTGTGCACCCCTTTGGTTTTTTGTTTTCTATGGAGAACGAGGTCGCCGACAACAAATGAACAACCTTTGATGTTGTGGTTGTAGTACCTCCGTAGGCCTTCTTGATATTTGGCTATACGGACGTAGGTGATTAGGCATTCTTCCTCAGCCATGTCGATGTCCTCTATCCGAACAGCTGTGGCTTGCTCTTCATCGTAATTTTCCACCCTAGGTGCTCGGAAGGCAATATCCACTGGTAGTATGGCTTCTGAGCCATAGACCAAGAAATATGGAGACACACCGGTGCTGTGACTAGCTTGAGTGCATAGTCCCTAGACCACAGCTGGTAGCTCCTTGAGCCATTTGCCCAGATGCTTTTCTTCTTTCTGATATAGCCTCTTTTTGAGGGCGTCAAGGATCATGCCGTTCGCTCGTTCACCCTGGCCGTTGGCTCTAGGATGGGCAATGGAGACGTATTTGACGTAGATGCACTGGTCTTCGCAGAAGTCCCAAAAGTGATGGCCAGTAAACGTAGTTCTAAGGTCGGTGATGATGCTGTTCGAGAGACCGAATCTGTGGATGATATCTTCGAAGAGCTCGACTGCTTTCTTTACAGTAGCCGAGACGAGCGGTTTATACTCGATCCACTTGGAGAACTTGTCGATGGCGACGTATACATACCAGAAACCACCTAGCGCTGGCTTGAAAGGCCCAATCATATCCAGTCCCCAGCATGCGAAGGGCTAGGAAGATGGGATGGTCTGCAGCTCTTGTGCCGGCACGTGTATTTACTTGACAAAAAATTGGCATTCTTCACAACGTCGGACGAGGTCTTCTGCATCAGAGATGGTTGTGGGCCAATAAAAACCAGCTCAGAAAGCTTTGCTGACCAGTGTTCTCGAGGCCACGTGGTTGCCACAGGAACCAGAGTAAATTTTGAAAAGTAGCTTCACTCCGTCTTCTTGGGTGATGCATTTTTGTAGTATCCCTTTCTTGACACTTTTCTCATCAAGTTGCCGTCCACCAGCACGTAATGCTGGCTTCAATAGATTAGGCATTTGGTTTTAGTCTTATCGGCGAGTACTTCGGCGCTGGAGAGGTACTTGATGAACTGTTCCCTCCCATCGGCGGCCGGCGAAGATACCGTAAGTACCAGTTGCTTGGCGGGGGGCAGCGGCGAAGCTAGAGCAAAATGATGGGGGGTGCACCTCTTAATTCATAACTACACAGACCGATATGATGTTCAATCAAAAATAGCATAACTAATGTACATCTACCAGATTTTAATATCAAATTCGACTTCTAGCAATAGAGGTGAGAATTTGGTCGAAACATAACACTCACCGTTTAACAAAAAGAAGTGTATTCATTGATAGAATGCCAAAATCATGAACAAAACAAGCCCCATATAGCAAAATATGTGATCCAGAAGACCATGATGAAGATCCCACTAGCCTAAAAGGAAAGAAAACAAATAGGTCAATTATTTAGCAAATAAATTGTAGAACTATCAATTAAAAGTAGATACATTGCATTACCTATCAGAGATCATATTTACGCCCTTTTCCTTCCATGGTCATGAAATGATGAACCACAGCCTCGTTGCTAACTTTCTTCATTTCTTCTTCCTCTAGATAGCAAATAAGTTTATGACTCAAGTGCTGATCACCCATGCGATTAGACAAGCTTGTTTTGACAATCTTCATTCCAGAAAAGCATCTCTCAACTGTTGTAGTAGCGACAGGCAGTACTAGTACAAGCTTCAAAAGTCGATAGACCAATGGATAACAACGATGTTTCCCTGTCTCAACCATTTTTTGAGAGAGGTCACCAATAGTGTTGATGTTGGAGAATCTAGCATCTTCTGGCACATCGGCAATGTAAAGGCAAAGGTAATGACTAAGGTCTCTCAATTCATCAGTACTAAAATCATCAGGATATAGTTTTGCTAAGCTCATCAAAGTCTCCATATCAAAAGCATGAAATCGATCCCTTGGGTCAAAAGCGGCCGAGCAAACAAGCAATTGAGAGCTTGTCTCACTAATGCGGCTATCAAGCTCTTGAACTAGCCAATCAATAACATCATTAAAGCAATCCACTTCATAGTGATGCTTGTATGTAATTCCTGATTTTTTCTAGGTTGTCGGGGATCAACATAGGCATCTTCCATTTCCACTTGGTCAATTTCATACATGTCACAAAACTCATTCACTTCATCTAATAATTTGTCCCACCCATCTCTTCTAAGATTATTCAAATGGAGTCTAGTTGATTTCACACATCCAATGGCATTTACAATGTGTTGATCCTTGCGTTGCAATGCTAATGACAAGGCATTTATGGCAGTTAATGTAGTCAACATGAGATGCAAATAAAAGGCAAAGTCAAATGATTTGAAGTATACTAGAAGATTTGATGCTTGATCTCTATTTTTCCAATTTCTGTCATCCTTTTCAACAACATTTAGCACTTCAACTATTGTAGGAAACATGTTGACTAAACTTTTGAAAGTTTTGTAATGAGAACTCCAATGAGTATCTCTGGGTCTTTGAAGGCATTGCTCTTGATTTAACCCTATCCCAGTCTCAAGTTGCCCACAACCTAATGCCTTTGTCACTTGTTCATGATTAATATCTCTAATCATATCCCGTCTCTTAGCTGATCCACCCACCACATTTAATAAGATAGAAATCATGCTTAAGAAATTGCTTACGCCCTTATGTTTTCTCATGACTGCCACAATGACTAATTGAAGTTGGTGAGCAAAGCAATGCACATAATAAGCTATCCTACTTTCTCTCATGATCAATGATTGCAAGCCATTGAACTCACCTCACATATTGCTAGCACCATCATATCCTTGGCCTCGAACTTGCTTTAAGCTTAGTTTAAACTTTGCAAGTAAAGAATCAATAGATGACTTCAGGTGGGAAGAAGTCGTTTCAGTCACATGCACAACGCCAACAAACCTCTCTTTCACGATCCCACATTTGTCAACATACCTCAAGACCACAGCCATTTGTTCTTTGCAAGAAACATCTCTTGACTCATCAACTAGCAAGAAAAACACATCATTGCCTAGTTCTTCAAGGATAGAGTGTACAATCTCATTTGCAAAACATTCAACAATGTCCTTTTGAATTTTAGGAGCTAGCAAACAACTATTAGCTGCAGCATTTGTACTCACCGCTTTGCGTAACTCTAGATCATGTTGTGCTAAGCAATCATAAAACTCCTTGAAGTTCCCTTTATTGTTGGATTCTAGTGACTCATCATGACCACGAAAAGGCAATCCTTGCTTCAACAATAGCCTAGCAGTATCAATGGATCCATTCAACCGAGTAAAATAAGCCTTCTTTGCAGTCTCACTTATCTGATTGTAAGCAACATCTATGTGTTGCATTCTTTGTAACAAATCATCACACTTCTTCATTGCATTATAGTGTAAGCCACCAACATCACCAACATGTGACTTTAGCCTTCCTTTCCTATGATAACTATTCCAACCATTAACTATAAATGATTCATATCCTGCATTCTTCTTTTCTCTGAATAAGAAACAACAAAAGCAATATGCTCTGTCCTTTGACTCACTATATTCAAGCCAACTTCCAAACTCATCAAACCATTCCAGGATAAATCTTCTCGGCTTGTCTCCAATATCTGAAACAGGAAAATTACATGTGCAAGGCTGGCAAGGTCCATTTTCCAAATATTTTCTTCTAACCTTTTCTCTATGGTTAGGATGGTAAGCATCAATTTGTTTTCTCAAGCCTAGATCATATTTAATCTCCTCTTCCCAATTGAGATCATCTAGACATGAATTTCTATTATTATTGGCGGTGTCTGTGTCTGGAGCTTTCTGTTTATAAAACCACTCCATGATTACCTATAATGTGCAAGCATAATCAAATTGTAGATCCATACTATCATAAATGTATATGCATATACTAAAAAGAGAAAACCCCAATTAATCACTAACCCTAAACTACAACCTACTCAATTTCAACATATAACCAGGAAGAATCGAAATCAGATGTGAGGCTTAACTTGATTGAAATACAAGATAAATAAATTGAGGGTTTGATTCCTTGCCTTTTCTTTTGGAGCAGAAGTCCAGAACAGAGAGAGCTAGAGAGGCCGTGAGGGTGAGCGCCCTCACATCAGGCTGTTGCCGTGGCCCGCGGCCATCGGGCGCTCGGCTCGACGAGATGACGACAGGGAAGGGAAAGGGGCGGCGGCGTCCGCGACCAGCAGGGATCATCGCCGGCATGGCAGCGTCGGTGCCTTGCCGCCCCTGCTCTTGCATAGTTGCGTCGCTGGCTCGCTGCGTCAGGCGAAACATCGCGGCCTCCTCGCCCCTCGCGGACTCGCGCACGGCCACGGCGAAAATTCCCGTGGAGACTCGATTGGCATCCTTCTCCTGGAAGCAACCTGCGATGTAGCGATGTGGGCTTGGGCCAGTGGGGGGTGCCTACTTTTGGGCCGGGGGTGCACAAACGGTGGAAATTTGCTCCTCATAACATAGTTTTGATTTTGTCCTGGGTGCCAGGGCATCCAGCGCTCTCAACGTGGCTTTGCCCGTGGCGGGGGGAACTTCCTGAATTACCTTATCTTCCTTAATGGATGGCGCCAGAAGATCTTGAACGAAGACCCCCGGTGGAATCACGGTACGAGAGGAGCCTAACTTGGATAAGTGGTCGGTGAGCTGATTTTGATCGCGTACCACGTGGTGGTACTCAATACCGTAGAATTTCCCTTCAAGCTTCTTGATTTCGGCGCAATATGCATCCATCTTCTCACTTGAGCAAGACCAGACTTTATTGAGCTGGTTGATGACCAATGCGGAGTCCCCGTATACCATGACGCATTTAACGTCGAGCTCAACGGCTATATGGAGTCCATGGAGACATGCTTCATATTCGGTGGCGTTGTTGGAGGCCGGAAAATGTATTCGGAGAACATATCGGAGCTTATCCTTGGTCGGCGTGATGAACAGAATGCCCGCACCAGCACTGTTGATGTTGAGAGCGCCATCAAAGTACATCACCCAGTGCTCGGGACAAGTAGCGGCGATAGGCTCTTGAATCTCAGTCCACTCAGCGACGAAATCAGCAAGCGCCTGAGACTTGATGGTAGGCCTACTTCTGAATTACAATGGAGTAAGTGCCGAGCTCGACAACCCACTTGATGATACGTCTGTTGGCCTCTTTGTTGCGAAGAATGTCCCCAGAGGGAACTTGGTGACCACGACAATCTTGTAATACTCAAAGTAGTGGCGGAGCTTGTGCGACGTAATCAGAACGGCGTACAACAGCTTCTGGACCTGAGGATAACGAGTCTTAGGCTCATTGAGAACCTCACTGATGAAGTATACTGGATGTTGCACCTTATAGGCGTGCCCGGCCTCCTCGCGTTCGACCACAATAGCTGTGCTGACGACGCGAGAAGTAGCGGCGATGTAGATTAGGAGAGTTTCGTCTGGCCATGGTGCTGTCATGATCGGTGGCTTTGTTAGGAACAACTTGGACTGCTCGAAAGCTATGTCTGCCTTCTCTGACCAGGAAAAACGCACGGAGGCCTTGAGGAGTTTGAAGAACGGTAGCCCTTTTTCGCCGAGGCGCGATATGAAGCGGCTTAAAGCAGCCATGCAGCCTGTAAGCTTTTGTATATCCTTGATGCATGTTGGCCGTTTCATGTTGGTCATGGTAGAAACCTTGTCATGGTTGGGCTCAATGCCTCATGCGCTGATGATGTAGCCCAGGAGTATACCGGATGGAACTCCAAAGATGCACTTTGAAGGGTTCAGCTTCCATCGGTACCTTTTAAGGTTGGCGAACATTTCTTCAAGGTTGGCGATAAGATCATTGGCGGTCTTGGACTTGACGACCACATCATCGATGTAAGCTTCGACGTTGCGGCCGATCTGTTGATCGAGGCACATCTGGATAGCCCTTTGATAAGTCGCCCAGGCGTTCTTGAGTCCGAAGGACATGGTTGTGTAGCAGTACGCACCGAAGGACGTGATGAATGACGTCTTGATCTGGTCTTCTTCCTTGAGAAAGATCTGGTGATAGCCGGAGTAACAATCGAGGAAGGAGAGCAGTTCATAGCCGGTGGTGGAGTCTACAACCTCATCTATCCGAGGCAGACCGAAGGGGTCTTTAGGGCAGTGTTTGTTAAGATCAGTGTAATCAACGCACATTCTTCATTCTTTATTCTTTTTTCAAACGAGAACAGGGTTTGCTAACCACTCAGGATGATACACTTCTTTTATGAATCCGGCAGCTAAGAGCTGTTTTATTTCTACCCTAATAGCCTCCTTCTTGTCTGGCGAATCGGTGGAGTTTCTGCTTGATTGGTTTGGCGGTCGGCAAGACATTCAAGGAAAACTCGATCTTCTCCCACTACTAGGGATGTGTTCATCAATGACGCTTTCCTTTCGTCACTGAAGACACCAAAATCGTCACATATATTATTTTATAACGAAATTGTGACGAAATCGATTTCGTCATTGAACGAGCGTCATATTTTGGATAACGTGACGAAACGTATATTTTTGTCATAGATGTGCGTTCCTTCTATGACGAAATGGCCCTCGTCATAGAAGAGTATTCTTTCTATGATAATGCATTTTCGTCATTGATGTAGCCCCTTTTTTGTCATAACTTGCCGTCTGTTAGGCAGCCAGACGGCGTCTGCCACACTGGCAGCTGACGTGTCCTGTCCACATGGCGCGTCCACGTTTCAGGTGACGTGGCTTGGCGTGGTCGGTGGCGTGTCGACTACGTGGCGGTTGGCGTGGCGATGATGTGGATGTGCACGTGTCCACTTTTTATTGGGCCACAGGGGCATGCCGTGAGTAGTCCACGTGTCTTGTCTGTGATTGGCTCTCATTTTCGTCCTGAAGTGATTACAAATTCGTCACTGAATAGATTACAAAATAGTCACAGAATCGACTACAAAATCGTCACAAAAAGGTAACAAAATTCATCACAGGTGCACATGCTGAACAACAGATCACAGTATTCCAATTACCATCAACTTAACAGATCCAGTATTCATAGGTACCATCAACTTAATGAATAATACTAAACTTGGTTCACATATAACTCACTAGACATCATATTCCATGTACTAGTTTCATCTCAGTTCACATAGGTTATGACAGCAACTATTAAAAAGTGGGCAAGCAACAGCAACATAGGTTATTGCATAAGCAAAATCACCAGCACAGACCCCTTGCTTCATCAACCAGCAGCTACGCGCAACGCTCATGTCGAAGAACCATTGTTGATGGCCAAGATACGCTTGAGCAGCGCATTGTTCTCCTCCATTGCCTTGGTGTTTATCTCTGTCAGCTTCTTGTACTCCTCCATCTCCTTTTGTGTCCTCGCCAACTTTTCCTCAGCTTCTTCACTTCTCTTCTTGAGATCGTCGATTTCACCTTGTACAGCAGCCTTAGCTTCAGTTGCTAGTTCTTCCCGAAGCTCGCTTTCATTTGATGATGATGATTTGGAGGATGCCACTGGTTTGATGCCAACACTCTTGAGGAAATGGTTTGAGCTATTCTAGGAGAGCACCTGGGACACAACCTGCACACTGGATACTGCTGTCTCACCTTCAGCAACAGGTTCTGCCCTCAAAGGTTCCATATTTGACTGAAACAACAATGACCCATCATTAGTTGATCATTATTGCATTAATTTGAGGTGCAAATATCATACAAGATGTATTTTTAAAAATATAAATAGCAAAATGTGTACTAGAGAGAGGTAGAAGCAAACCTAGCAAAATGGGACAGACTGTAGTACAATTTATCTGATTTGTTATGTGGAACATTATGTAAACTGTAGTTTGGTTCTTACTGACATAAAGCACAGCTACTCTACAATGAAACAATCAGAAATCACCTAGCATGTGGACACAATTAGTTCAGATTGTTCTCGATTAAATGCAATCTCATTTCCAGATCAACATCTATCAAGTATTAACGAACACGCAGTTATCGATTGTTCAAAGAGATTGGTTTAGCGATATAATATACATACATAAAACACATGAGAATAACTAAAAGCATGGGCTTTAGAGACTTGGCTGCAGTTAGGTTGCTTCCATTTTCATATCCATCCAAGATAATAACCCATTCACCATTCCTTGTTTGATACATTGCGCTTTTAATCTAGTATATCAATGACCGCAATCTAAATTTATATTTGCATGTACATTGTTCCCGAAATAAGAACAGCCTTGATTTAGTACTTAACTTATTTAGCAAGTATATAGCTATGTTGGATTATGACCAGTTTTGAGCAAAAGATGTATACAAAATGATTAAAATAGGACATGTTATCCAATTAATGAACAAAATGGCACAAACAAAAGCAGATGTCGGGACTTACAAGTGCTTCTCTTGCTTTGGTTCATTGAGACCATTTTTGGAGCAGTATATGGCGGTCTTGAAGGCCTCCACCAAATCAAGTTCTTCATTTTGTTACGTGCTTGGTTCTACATTGTTTTTCTTCTTTTTACATTTCATAGATAATCAATTACAGGAAAGTTGTCAGATAAAATGCAAAATAAGTTGGTTAGTGCAAATATGTACAAGGTACTCTTTACTTACATATGCATGTAAGTGTGCCACATAGCTGCGAGAACCCGTAGCCTAATGATACTTGACTTTACTACGATTCTGCTTGTTCTTTTCACATGATTCCCACAAGAGAATGAACATGTCAGATGAGATCATAGGTTCCAAATGAGAAGATCTTTGGAAACTGAATGAGAAAGAATATATGACAAGATACCCGTACCATGTTTTTTGGATTACACCACTTTGCAACCAGTACCCTCCACTCTGCATCAGACATGCATGCAACTGGAGAAGTTGTGGGAATCTCATTTGCAGGTTTACCATTGAAGTATTTGTTCTTCAGCCGATAACGTATTTGCCGCACCCTAGAGCATAGCATATCAGTGCAAGCTTCCTCTGTTGGCTTGTCTTCAGGGTTAATGGCCAAGCGCCCCTAGTCATATGACAATTCCATATTTAGTTAGTCAATGCAGGTTAAACAGATATACAAGTTTACCATAGAAACAATAATGCACTTACAGAGAGCTTTCCCACAAAGTCTTTGTAATAGCGATCATCTCTCTTGTAATCTTTCAATGAGTTAGGACAGGACCTTATCCCTAATGATGACACCACCTCGGATGCAAACTTGGCTGCTTGAGCAGGTTCATGAGGCCTTCTTTTCCCTTCAAAGAATAGCTATGGGCATTCTCCTTCCCATAGCTTTAGTCATCCCGTCCATTGTGCTCCCTTGGTGGGTGGCCAGGTCTCCGTGGGGCTCTCCTTTGTGAAGGAGCTGCAAAAATACAATTTGGATTTAAATGCTTTAGTTTCATGCAGATCAGCAAACCAGATGGCATAATATAATGACAAAGAAACATCAACTTTCCTTCAGTGTTTTCCTCTCCAGCTGCATTGTCTTCATCAGCACCTGTACTGTCTTGAGCACCACCTCCACTGAATTCCTCTGCAGCTGTATTGTCCTAACCACCAGCTCCATCGCCTTCCTCTGCATCTGTATAAGACCTTTGTGGTGGTGTTTCATCATGACCATTGGTAGGATCCTCTACATTCGCCATCTCTCTTGAAACAAGAAGCCTTTTTGATGATCTTGTTTGGGATTCAGGAGGCTAAACCTGTGATCCTTGAGATGCCCTCACTCTCTTACTAGCCCTAACTCCTGGCGCCATGGTGGGGCCTGTCTTCTTCTTCTTTGAAGCTAGGACTTTCCAACTATACCCTACAAGAAACTGTGGATAAAAAAATCAAGTCATGTGCAGCAGTAAGCTAGACCATATATTAAAGAACAAGTATGCAAGAAACAAGATGCATCTAAAAGCAAAGGCATATATTGAAGAACAGATTAAAAACACTCAAATGCAATGCAAATATTCCCCATCCAGTACTTTGAAGATAGAAGAAGCACCTTAGTTGCCAGGGGTTGTGGCTGCTCAACAGATTTAGTGTCATCATCATCACTATCTCCTTGATCATCATCTTCAAGGAGATACTCCGATGAATCCGAATCTTCATTATTTCTTTTATTGTTTGCTGATTTTCCCCCCTTCTTTGATGCAGATAGTGATACAGAGTTATTAAATTGAAAAGATAGATTTTTCAGGCCGAAACCTTGCATCTTCTTTAAATTGTTCGCCACGCGTGCATCCCGGCGTCTCTCATAATCAGTTTTTTTAGATTCTTACAAAAACAAGCAAATTATGTCTATTAGAAAATAAAAAGAAGTGAACTAAGAGCTAAGAGGTAGTAATACTAGATGGTAGATAGATAAGAGGTAGGAGCTAGTAGTGCCTGCTGAAGAGCTAAGGGATAAGAGGTGATAGGTTATAGGCAAAAAATATTAGGTCAGAAAGAACTAAGAGGTACAGGTATTTGTGTACTGAAGCACAATTACTCTAAAATCTGTGAAAATTTTGAAGATAGCTTGTACTGAACTACTATTTTCCAATCAACACACTTGCATGCACTCTGCTACATTTCTGATTCTGAAAAAGGATTTATTCCCCAAGTGGAAGGAAAGGCATCAGGTGGGATCATGTATTTTACAAATGAGAAGTTTCTTTGCTATATGAGTTTAAGATGAAATAGTGTATCAGTTGTGCAATAGAACCATTCTAATATTCTTTTGACACAGTTGATTAAAAACTAAGAAAAATTTCTGGGTGCTTAACCATGATCTAGCAAGAAATGACCAAATACTCAAAACTACAAAAATAGCTAAAAATGATTCAGATATACAGATGAAGCAAATCTTAATCTGACAGATCAAGATACGACAGACAGAAATTCTAGATACATATGTTGATTGTTGGGTCAAATTCTAAGGATTAGCTCCTAAAGTTTAGACCACTGAAACCAAAATGGGGAGGCAAATAGGACCAAAAACACCTCCTAAAGGCTCCAAATGCAGAGGTGCAAGGATTTAAGAAACCAGAAATATACGGCTCCCTAGCTAGGAGATGAACCTACAGGAACATGATTCAAAATTTTGAGCGAGAGAAATTATACAGCATTATCACTTATGACTATTCTTCATGCCTTTCAAGATCTGAGTACATTCATTATGAATAGTTATTAGAAATCACTGTACTAGAATGGAGTGGAGACAAACTGGGTTCACATTCAAAGTTAAATTACTAACTGCACAGAAAAATCTGGGAAAATCTGGGAAGACAAATTGGGTTCACAATGCATTACTAATTGCACAGGAAAATCTGGGAAGACAAAAAGCAAAATAAATCACATACGCCTAACTTAATCTATAGCCAAATGGTTACCTTGATCTTGTTGTGCAGGTCTCTTCCTACCTTGACCCCTGGTTGCCACCATTGCGGATGTATACCAGTGCTTTCGTCGGCGGTGGTCGCTCAGCGGGAAGCGGACTCAGTGCTGGCGGACTGGTGCTCGTCGGCGGTGGTCGTCAGCGGGGAAGCGGACTGGTAAGTGCAGGCGACCCCTAGTCCACGACGACACACGGCTTCATGGGCGAGGAAGCACCTCGAGGCAGGCGGTTGTGTTCCTGCGGTGGCGGCTTGGGTTGGAGAAATGTGGGGGGGGAGAGGACGAGTGGCCGAGGGTGAGGAGGGAGTGGGGGTAATGGCTAAATTAGCGGTAATCAGTTTTAGGCGGCATTTTTTTTGGCGGCATTTTTTTTGGCGACATTTTTTCCCTCCCGGAAGACCCTATGGTACCCAATTTATTTTGAAACTTCTTATTACATTTTTTAGTTATTATCTTAGTTATTTGTTGAATAACTAAAGGATAAAAGCTACAATACCTTAAGTTATGTAGAAAATTCTAAAAACTTGCATGGACACCTTATTTTGGTGTATGATCATGACATAAAAATTTCAAAGGATTTTGACAAAGTGGTACTATACATCACGTACAAGCATGAACATCTCTCACTTAGTTAGAGGGATATATGTTAGACATGTATGACTTTGTCAGGATGATCCTGACCACTTTGTTAGAATTAGCTGAAACTTTTTTGTCATCATTATACACCAAAGTGAGGTGTCCATGCAAGGCTTTAGATCTTTTTAGCTAGCTTAGGGTATTTTAAAATTTATTCCTTCACTAATCCAACAAAAAATTACAATAATATGGAAACTTGGTCAGAAAATCGCACAGATGCACACAACATCATAGTTTGGTTCCATAAACATCCCATAAAATTTTCTAATGATTTTGACAAGGTGGTACTATACATCTTGTACAATCATGAACAACTCTCGCTTAGTTATTAGGTTATATGTTAGACATGTATGCCTTTGCGAGGATGTGCATGACCACTTTCTCGGAATTAGTTCAAACTTTTTTGTCAACGTTATACACCAAAGTGAGGTGTCCATGCAAGTTTTTATAATTTTTTAGCTAGGTTAGGGTATTTTAACATTTATCCTTCACTAATCCAACAAAAAATTACAATAATAGATAAACTTGGTCAAAAAATTGCACAGATGCACACAGCATCATTGTTTGGCTCCATAAACATCCCATTAAAGTTTCAAATGATTTCGACAAAATGGTACTATACATCTTGTACATGTATGAACAACTCTCACTTAGTCACAAGGTAGCTTAAAGCTTTTATCCTTTAGTCATTCAACAAATAAGTACAATAATATCTAAAAAATGTAATAAGATGTTTGAAAATCAATGAGGTAAATCATTAAGCAATAATATATTAATAATTAATTAAAAATCTGGCAAAAAAATAAACATAGAGACACAGAAAAATAATAAACACAACAAATGTGGGAAAAACAAAAAAAATTGGCTCCCATTGGGTTCGAATCCGGGAGCGCAGGGAGAAACTCAAAGTGCCTTACCAATGCGCTACTCAAATGTTTTCGTTAGTTCTCGACTGCAGTCTTACTTAAACTGTCCACCTAAGTGTGACCAAATGAACAGGCCTGCAGGCCGGCCCATCGAAACCCCCACGTTAGTCGCTTCTCCGCCGCCGTGACTGACTCCCTCGATTCTCCATAGCGGCGCCGCCGTCGCTCCTCCATAGCGGTTGAGCTTGCCGGTCCTTGCCGGTCCATAGCGGTTGAGCTCCCGAGCCTCGTCCGCGCCGCCCTCACCTGCCGCGGCTTTCTCGCCGCAGTCCGCTCCTCCCCCGCCTTCCGCCGCCGCTTCCACGCCCTACACCAGCCCCCTCTCCTCGGCTTCTTCTTCTACTACCTGGGTTTCTTCCTGCTCTACTCCGACCAGAGCCCGGACTCGTTCCGCGTGGTCGCCTCCTGCCACGACAAGTCGAGGGTGCGCGCTTCTGTCTTCTCATCAGACACTAGGGAGTGGCAAATTCTCCCCTGGTCGGAGACTGCCCCAGCACAGCCGTCAGGCAAGAAGCACTGGCTTCTCAGTGGCACGCAGGTGAACGGGAATCTGTACTGGGCACACGCCGAACATGCCTACATTGTGGTCATGGACACGGCAACGCGGCAATTCTCCTGTATCGATCTGCTGGAGCACTTGAAAGGGTAGGGCTATCTCTACAATCTGGGTAGCTCTGCATCGTGTCCGTAGCTGGATTTACACTATACACTTGGTTCCGGAGAGTAGATGCTAGCGGTGCTGAGGAGTGGATGCTCCACAATGTGATACCGTTGGAAGCAGAGATTCTTCAGGCTACCGAGATCCCAGAAGATGAACTTTGTGAGCACGGGCTCCAAGTGTTCGCATTTCTTGATGGCATTGTGTTTATGTCGATATATGGAGAAGATATTTTGCCTTCTTGGTTCCTTTCCTTCTGCCTGGAAACAAGGAAACTGGAGAAGCTGTTTAAAAGGACATTTGACCACATTGTGTATCCGTACATCATGGGGTGGCCTACCTTTTTGATTGGCAATGATAATGATATGGCACTTGGCTCAGGTGTTTAGTCTAGTGTGAAACTGGTTAGGGTAACTTAAGAGGAAGGTGGAAACTTGGTTTGGTAAAGTTTATTACTATCCCCTATCATATCGGTTGCTCCTATGCTTTATTTATGTCGATGTAATTTGTTCTAGAATTCTAATATCTATCCTATTGAACTGGTTCTTACTACATATTTGTTAGCATTAGCAGTACAATTTTCTCTTCATATTGGAACTGTTATTACAATGCCTCCATCTAAGTCTCTGGGTTGTGCTAGGTTACAGAGTTTCTTTTGTCTGTGTCAAAGCAAATGAGGTTTAAAATTTTGAGAAGCTTTAATTCCTGTAACATAAATATTGAACAATGCAGCGTCAGCTACCCACCTGGCCAATCTTTTGTTTCCAAATCAACCCAAACCCCAGCATGTCCAAGGAACACAAGAAAAATGTAATCCGTAATCCTGCGAGGTAGCTGTACTTCCACATGCGCTGCATCTGTGGAGCTAATTAACCCCCATATCAACAGCTTGTCAATTACATTTACAGCGGCATGTTTCCTAGGTATTACTGTCATAGTTTCATGTCACTGTCACTGCTAAGAATAAGGTGAGTCACTTAATCTTGCAGCTAGTACTTTGCATATAGATCAGTGAGATCCTCTGCTATACTCAAATGTAGTTGCTCCTGCAGAATTATTCTTTTTTGCCTGCAATAAAATTTTGTAACGATCTTATTCTTATATGTTATGAAAAAACATGCCAGTGGATCCTAGAAAAGATATTGTGAATTTGAACTTTTATGCTTCAAAGTAAAAATTTGTAATTACAGGTACCAGCACAATTTCAAATTTTCACATGGGCAGCTGTGCAAGCCAATCCATTTGTTGAATATCATTGCATTGACATTGATGCTGCAAGATGTCCATTCCATTTGTTGAATACCGTTCCATTTGTTGAATATCATTGCATTGACATTGATGCTGCAAGATGTCCATTCCATTTGTTGAATCCCATTGTTGAATGCCGACGTGGGAGATCTACTTTGTGGGGTACTGCAAGAACAATCATGATGGAACGTGCGCTACAAGAACAATGAAGGATTCAAGTTTAGATTACTGGATGAGGAAGTGATACCTAAGCCGAAGCCGAAAGCATGAAGCCAAATCTGAATTGTAAATTGTAACGGTGAATTATGTAAATTGAGTTCCCACTACTGTAAATTATGTAAATTGTAACTTTGATCAATGGAATTGAGTTCCCAATCCAAATGTGAATGTGTATGAGTTTGATTCTGAATCTGAATGTGAGTCCAAATCTAAATGTGTGTTTGAGTTTGAATCTAAATTTGAATGTGTTATTATGTCAAGCTCTGTGGTTTTTAGGATTGGTTGGTTAGGATGAGCTTTATGGTACTTGCAAATCAGATGGCCTATGAAAGCATGAAGCCAAATATGAATTGTAAATTGTAACTGTGAATTATGTAAATTGAGTTCCCACTACTGTAAATTATGTAAATTGTAACTTTGATCAATGGAATTGAGTTCCCAGTCCAAATGTGAATGTGTATGAGTTTGATTCTGAATCTGAATGTGAGTCCAAATCTGAATGTGTGTTTGAGTTTGAATATGAATTTGAATGTGTTATTATGTCAAGCTCTGTGGTTTTTAGGATTGGTTGGTTAGGATACAACAGATGTGCTCAACTAAGCTGTAACGCAGCACATGTTTGGTTGCAAGGAACAGACTAAGCTCTGTAGCATCCTTCAATGTAACATTTGGGAAGCATTTTGTTGCTTTTAGGCCTGATCTGAATATAATTAGAGGAAGCATAGTTAAATGTCATCATAGGCATCTATATGACACACAGTTGAATGCCATCACAGGCATGTCTAAATGAAAATAGAGATACTAAAAAAAGAATAAATAAAAAAATGTTGGAAAAACAAAAACAATAGTGCAGTCTAGGGACATGACACTGGTCCATACTAGAAATCATCATCTTCATCGTCTAGGGACATGTCATCATTGTTATCATTGCCACCATCACTACAAAGATCTTTGCGATCTTGTCTCATCTTCCTCCTCATCCTCACTATCTTCACGAATAATACGTTGCTCTTGCTGCTTATAAGGTCTTGTAAATTTCCTTCAATTATAGTGGCTTCTCCACCTTGAATATTCTGAGTAACCTCATTATCAGCCCCTGCTTGCACTACATGCTCAGTATCAGAACAATAATCATCCTGATGCACATCATGACTGTCCTCATCTTTTTCAGCGACATCATAAATATTCCTATGTTCAAATTTCTGCACAACTCGCCAATCTTTACCTAAATATGTGTCTTGCATGTAAAATATCTTTTTTGATTGAGTTGCTAAGATGAAAGGATCAGTCTTGTACCATAATGACTGCACATTAATGGATTTGAAATGTCCGTCATCTCGAAGGCCTGTCCTTCTTGCTTGAACCAATCGCATCGAAATAGAACCGCCGTCCGACGGACTTGAAGATTTGAGTTATATTGCAACTCAATTACCTCTTTAAGGACTCCATAAAAATCTATGCCGTTCCCATCATGTGAACCTTCAGTCATTACACCACTATTTTGTGTCAGAAAGAACTTCTCACGATCCACGATTGCTATACCGCACTCCATTAACTATGCAAGATGCACAAGTCTTAACTCACGAGATCTGGGCCACATGACGGTGCCCACACAGTCCTTCGCTAACCGATTCTCGGATGTTCCTTATGTTTGTTCTCAATCATTTGCAACAAAAGTACTCGATTAACCAATTACATATGGATACTAATGCATTTACTAAACCTAGAAACACAATGTGTAATGACTTACATGGACCTAAACCACTTTGCAAATCCTTGTTCAACCATTTTATCAACATCAAGCGCACCTTCTTTGCACAAGATCGTCCCCTGCATACAAAGCTGCATGGCAAAGCTAAGTCATAAGAATAATTTGAAAATTTAGAAATTAAACAAAAACTAATCCCCAAAACATATAATAGATACTTATTCCAAATATTCCTCAAACTTCTTCACAATTATTTAGCACATACCAAACTAACTTATTGAGGACATCATCATCAATGTCTTGGCTCCTATTAGATCCAACAAGAGTAACACCATGCTTAAAAAACAGAGACGTCATCGAGCAATGGCATCTCTCCATCATTATCATCGTGATGGTTAAATATATTGTCAATATCCTCCATATACCTAGAACAAAAAGTCAATGTGTCACTTGCCATATATGCCTCGACAATTGATCCTTCCGGCCTCGCCTACTGTTCATTACAAAATTCTTCAAAGTGTCTAGCCGCCTTTCTATTGGGTACATCCATCCGTCTTTGAACAGGTCCTCTAAGCGATGCCTCATCAGAAGAAGATGGATGGCCAAGTGCACCATGACATCAAAGAAGGCGGTGGAAAGATTTTCTCAAGCTTGCATAGGATCAATGGAATTTCTTCTTTTAGCCGCTTTGACAACATCGATCCTTAGATTTCTCTTGCGCATAGTTCCACTCAAGAAGGTCCCAGCTCTACAACTGCTTCATATATCATCCTTCCTCACCAGTCCTCTTAGGCTAGCAGGTATGATTCTTTGCGGGAGTATGTGGCAAGAATGTGTTTTAAGCTTTCCTGCACCTTTGAACCATCTTCACTTATGTATCTTGCTAGGTTAGCCGCATATCCATCGAAACTTGATACCTTTGAGAAACTTGCATAAATCGGTTTTCCGATCCTTCCCAAGACATATGGAGCAGTGGAGCAATGATCGAGTTGCCATGTCTTTGTTTGTAAGTGCAATTCAGGTCTTATGCCCATATCATGCAAATCTAGCCTAGCATTGGTTGTGTCCTTGGTCTTGCCTCATACATTGAGTAATGTGCCAAGAATGTTTTCACATATGTTTTTCTCTATGTGCATGACATCGAGATTATGTGGAAGCTTTAAATGTTTCCAATATGGCAATCTCCACAAACCAACTTTGCGGCTATAAATCTTTGGACCCTCATTGCGCTTCCTTTTATTTCCAATAATTTCATGATGCTTCCCTGGCCTGACATCTTTCACCTTCTCTAGCTCCTCTAGGACCTCCTCCAAAGTGAACTTGCCTGGTTGCTCTTTGTTTTCACGCTTACCATCGAAAGCCAAGCTTCTCCGCCATGCATGTGTCCTTGGAAGGTAACGACGATGTCCAATGTAACATATCTTATTCCTTATTGCCCGAGACAACGGATCCTTATCACAATGAATACATGCATAATACCCTTTTGTTGTTCGCCCTGATAACGTGCTCAACGCTGGAAAATCATGTATACACCACAACACGGCAGCACAAAGGTTAAACTTTCGACCAGTGCATGCATCGTAGGTACTAAACCCTTCCATAGATCGAGCAGTTCTTCAATTAGGGGCTCAAAGAACAAATCAAAATCCTTTCCTAGAGATTTTGGACCTGGGATGAGTAAAGACATAAAGCAGTTTGCCGGATTCACGCATTCCCATGGTGGGAGATTCAGTGGTGTCAGAAGCACTGGCCACATACTGTACTGCGTACTCATGTTGCCAAATGGATTGAATCCATCGGTAGCTAAGGCAAGCCTCAGGTTCCTCGAATCATCTGCAAAGGATGGTTCCCTCGTGTCGAAGTCCTTCCATGCTTCTCCATCAGCTGGATGGCTCATTACATTGTCGACTGGCGTCCTCTTTTTCTTGTGCCATTGTGTTTCCTCAGAAGTTCGCTTTGAAGCAAAAATTCTTTTCAACCTTGGCAAAAGTGGAAAATGCCTCAATACCTTGTGTGGAACCTTCTTGTTCCTAGTTTCATCTTGCCATCTAGACGTCTTGCATACTGGGCACACATTCTCTTTTTCATACCTCTTCCGAAACAACACACAATTGTTCTTGCACACATGGATGTTTTCGTAACCAAGGCCCAATTCTCCAAGATATTTCTTGGCCTCATCATATGATTTTGGCAACTCACTCGAGGGAATCCACGATGACAACAACTTCATCATTATGGAAAATCCAGATTGCCAATTCGATAACGAGACTTGATATACAACATCCTCACCGAAAAGAGAATTTCAATGGCTAGATCCCGGCTAAGTGACTTCTTTGCATCTTCAAGGACTCTTGCAAACCTTGGTTGTTCTCCATCACCTCTGCCAGACATCTGAGATCTCCTATCATCTCGGTACTCCGTGATCCTCATCATAATCATCATCGGCCACATCCACATGTATCCCAAAGTCATGATCACTTCCTTTGACCTCCCAATTGCTCCAAATTCTCAACTACTACAAGATGTCTGCCGACTCCCCATGATGAATCCACCTAGTGTATGTAGTGACATCCCATAAATGTGTATATGGTCACTTACATCATCCACGAGACCGTAGAGTTTGATTAAGACATTTCTTTGCATGGATAAAGTATGTGGTCATCTTTGGGGTATCTTTCACTAACAAATTTCATGAACTCTTCAACTCCTTTCACATATGCGCAGTGTGAATTGTGTCCCAAAAATCCAGCTTCTATCCATCTCATACATTGTACTCAGTCCTTAAATTCCAATAATAAATTCAACAAAATTCAAAAACACATCAAAGACATGCATATATGTAAAACAAATTGATAAACAAATCAAACCTTGTACTCGGCAATCCTCTTCGCTTTCGTGCTCCACGCTTGAGCTGACTCTCCTTCGTCGTCATGCTCTGCTCTGTCCACAGCAGTATTGACAACGATGGTGTCGGCGTGGACGCAGGGAGAAGGAGATGGAGATCGCCAGATTGGTACTAGCCAGCGACGAGCGACGGCTCACGTAGATCGTCAGATCGGTATTGGCCTCCCAGGAGAAGAACTACGGCGGCGCCACGATACCTATGCACGCACATATGGGACATCTACGCGACTAGCCGCCACGCACGTATGGCCCATCAACTCGATTGACAAAACAAAAAAAACATGATATCATGTTCTAAGTACAAATACAAAAACAGGCTAGCCATAAACACAAAAGGGCGGGAGTTCCAGCGGTAACGCCTCCTCCCTGTCTAGCGGCATGTCGTGGGTTCGATTCCCCCTGCGGGGGATTATTTTTGCAAAAATTAAAAGGGAGGGTAGGCCACTGGTGGAGCTGGACCCTAGGCCCGCAGCGCCACGTGTTCGCCGCCACGCCCGCTGGTGGGACCGCATCACCACGTCATCGACGTGGGACCCGATGGTGGGACCGCTCCGCCACGTCCTCGGTGTGGGACCCGGTGGTGGGACCACGGCGCCACGTCATCATCTATGATTCAATTACCATGGAGTTTACAAATAAAAAAAATATGCATATTTTTTATCACAAAAGGCCGAGTGCTCCAAAGGTAAAGGCACCTATCAACCTAGCGGCGGGGTTGTGGGTTGAAGCTCACTCGGTGAGCTATTTTTTTACAAAAAAAAATGGGGAAGGTGCAGGTCCAAATTTGGACCCATGTTCTCGAGGTGGTACATGAGCCAAACAATCAATGACGATTTAGTTTTGTTATTGTATGATGATTATTTCGTTTTCGTCATTATTCTTCGTGCCAAAGCTCCGTCACTTGTGACTAATGACGAACCTGCACATTTCGTCATAGAATGCTCTCATTCTGTGACGAAATTAGTAATCGTCACGAGTGAATCATCATTGATGAACACATTTCTAGTAGTGTCCCGCGGTACCTCCGACATGTCTGTAGGTTTCCAAGCAAACATGTCGGTGTTGGCACATAGGAAGGAGATGAGTGTGCTTTCCTATTTGGGGTCGAGGTGAGCCCCAATCTTCACGGTCTTGGAGGGGTCGTCGAGGCCGAGGCTAACCTCCTTTATTTCCTTGGACTTGGTGGAGGCGCGAGGAGGCTCTAGCTCTGGGATCTCCATGTCATCGGTGGACACCATCTTGGCTTCGATGACCACGCTAGCCATCTGGATGGAGAGGTCGGTGGCTTCGGCGAGAGCGAGACTCTCTGTCTCACAGGCGTAGGCGATGGAGAGGTTGGCCCGCAAGGCCAAGACTCCTACAGGCGAAGGCATCTTCAGCACTAGATAAGCGTAGTGCGGTACAGCCATGAACTTGGCCAGAGCTAGCCAACCAAGTATGGTATGGTAGGTGGTGTTGAAGTCGACGACATAGAAGTTGATGTGCTCGACGCCGTAGTTGCTTGCCGTGCCAAACTATACTCGTAGGGTGATCTCTCCAAGCGGTTTGGACGCCCTACTAGGTACCACACCCCAGAAGGAGGAGTCTGAGGGTGTGAGATCTGCTATCCCGAGGCCCAACTCCTTTAGGGCTCTGGCGAAGAGGAGATTCAGAGCGCTCCCACCATCGACGAGCACTTTTCTAAAAAAACACTTTCTAGATGGTTGCGTCGAGGACGAGGGGGAAACGCCCTGTTTAGGGGATGTCCACCCACTGGTCGGCCCTGCTGAAGGTGATTGGGACCTCAGACCATGGGCGATAGTTGGGGTTGACGGCGGCGTCTTCCATAGTGACGGCAAGCACCCGTCGAGCGGCGAGCTTCTGTTCTCTTCTGCTCTCGGTGGAGGCGAGGCCCCCAAAGATGGTGGCGACCACCTTGTCGTGGTCCTAGAAGGCATTGTCATTGCTCCCAGGTGGTCGGTGGCCTCCGGCTCCGTCGTTGGTGTCGTCGTCCAGTTTTTTGTCCTAGAACTCCTTAGCCAAGCCGAGGCAGTTCTTCATCTTATGTTTGGCGTTCTTGTGTAGAGGGCATGGGCCATCGAGGATCTTCTTGTATTGCTCATCGTAGTTGCGCTTGGCGTGAGGTTCATTGACGGCGGCGACGATGTGGTCTGGCCGGCGGCGGTGATTTTGGCCAGACTTGGGTCCTTCTGGCCGATCACGGTAGCTGTCACAATGGTAACTACGGTCATCGTAGCGGCGGTCATTGTGGCGTCGGTCGTCGTAGCAGCGTGTTGGGCGATGAGTGTCCGCATCCTTGTTGAAGCGCACCTCGGCTTCCTCGGCATCAGCGTACTGGTTGGCGGTCATGATCATCTCGCCAATCCCTATGGGCGGCTTGCGGTTGAACTTGGAGCGAAGCTCGCGGTGGAGTCCTCGGATGAAGGTGGTGATGACCTCAGCTTCCGTGATATTGGGAATAGAATTCCTCATCTCGGAAAAGCGTCGGATGTAGCTACAGAGGAGCTCGAACGGCTTCTGGTTGATGCGGTTCAGATCATGCTTGGTGCCCGGTCGAGTACACGTAGCCATGTAATTGTCGGTGAAGACTTTTTTCAGCTCTTCCTAGGATCCGATGGAGTCCAGGGCAAGGCTTGTAAACCAGCTCATGGTGGCCGGCGTGAGCATGACGGGAAGATAGTTCACCATGACACTGGTGTCTCCTCCGGCGGCGCGGACAGCAGTGATGTAAGCCTGTAGCCACTGTGTCGGGTTCATCCCTCCTTCATAGGGCTCGACCCAAGTGATTTTGAAACCATGGGGCCACTGAAGTGTTCGGAGCGCCCTTGTGAATGCTGGGGGCCCCTCGGGGTTGTTGGCACCGTCGTCTGCAGCGTTGCCATAGGCGAGCGGCTCGAGAGCTGAGTCTGGGTTACCGTACTCTTGCTCGTACTCCTGGCGGCGGTGTACTTCTTCTTCATGGCGACCGAAGCGGCGTTCGTCGATACGTCGTCGTGCATCTCGGAGATTGTTGAGGTGCACTCGGACGTCCTGGTCGACCTCCTGGTTGGGTTGGCGGTGATGTTCAATGCGGTTGCCCCTAGCTCCGCCCTAGAGGGGTTGCCTATCGTCGCGGTGCTGGTCGGTGAAACGACTTGGGCGGCGATCGGATCTTGTGGCGACTGATCGGTAAATCGAGGTTGTGGAGTAAGAAGGTCTCTGATCGTGGCGGATCTCATTGACCTGGCAATGCACCGCTTTAAGCATTGCGGCGACCTTGGTGACCTCCGGTGTCTGCGGGAGTCGGACGAGCTCGTTGGCAGCCACAGCCAAGTTGGCGCTTGGGTTCTTGTAGACGTCGTGGCTGTCAACACGGACAAACTCGTCGTCGAGGTTGCGTTGGAGTGGTCTTCCTTGCGAGTCAAGCTGCTGCTCGGCCCTCGTAAGGACAAACTCGTTTGATCGGCGCTGCGCACGGTTGACGTTCCGGTTCTCGCGAGCGGCGTGTTCCTCCTCGGTTTCGCCGTTCCGAGGGGGGCTGTCGACGCTGACGTTGAAGATTGCGTCGCCATGGAACGGAGGGGGAAGAAGTAGTTCGGTGGTCGTTTCGGCGACGATCTCCATAGAGCCCTGGGACTCGGGGTCTGGATTTTCCTCCGGGATGGTCTGGAGGGACGCTCCGGAGCGTCGGCCGACGTGGAGCATGTTGACGGCCGGTGGAGGCTGATCGGCGATCTGGTCGGCGGGAGGATGGACATCTCCAACCTGGTCGGCGAATCTGCCCCTTAGGGCATCTTGGTAAGCAGCGACGGCGTTGGTGAACCCAAAGGGTAGGGTCATAACCCCTGGAGTTTCTCGAGCAGCCTCTGATAGATCTGGATCGGAGGGTATCCGTGGTCGTACTCCCACACATAGATCTGGATCGGAGGGAATCCATCGATCGGGTTAGATCTGAGAGATAACCGAAAAGTAATAACAGATTACAGGAATCTTGGGATCATACGTATCCTAACAGATCTCGTAGTATCTTCAGGATATCTCCCTAGAGTTTTGTGGGAGACGCCGAGCAGACTCGTGCCCCGCAAGGCTTCGTCTTGTGGGCTGGGCCGCCCCTAGGGCGCAGCCCATATAATCTGTCGTGGGTATCCGTGGTCGTACTCCCACACATAGTAGCATCGTCAACATCGATGTTACATTGATTGAGACTTATCATGCCACTGACCAAGCTTTTGAGTTTGAACGGATAAGAAAACGAAAGCATCAGCATCGTACTGTCCAGTGTTTGGGGGTGTTTGATTCCACGGACTAAATTTTAGTCCCTGTCCCATCAGATGTTTGGACACATGCATAGAGTATTAAATATAGACTAATTATGAAACTAACTGCACAGATTAAGACTAATTTGCGAGACGAATCTTTTAAGCCTAATTAGTCAATGATTTGATAATGTGATGCTATAGTAATATATATGCTAATGGTGGATTAATTAGACTTAATAAATTTGTCTCGTAAATTAGTCTCTATCTGTGTAATTAATTTTATAATTAACTCATGTTTAGTCCTCCTAATTAACATTCGAACATCCGATATGACATGGACTAAAATTTAGTCCGTGGAACTGAACACCCCCTTTAAGCTATCGATTAGCGCATCAGTTTCAGTCTTTGAGAGCTCCATTGGAAGTCAAAGGGTGGCTAGGTAGGGCTAAGGGGGTGTTTAATTTCTCCTTCTAAACTTTAGTCGCTGTCCCATCAAATATTTGGACACATGCATGGAGTATTAAATATAGATTAATTACGAAACTAATTGCAAAGCTTGCGACTAATTTACGAGACGAATCTTTTAAGCCTAATTAGTCTATGATTTAACAATGTAGTGCTACAATAAATATGTGCTAATGACGGGTTAATTAGACTTAATAAATTCGTCTCGTGGAGTACTGACGGATTCTGTAATTTATTTTTTTATTAGTATCCAAACACCGCATGCGACACCCTCACGTGACACCTCCTAAATTTTAATCACCGGATCCAAACATCCCCTGACACCAGCAGTTCTAGCATCGTCTAGACGATGCACCCCGCCAACAGTCCAACACACGCACGGACAGTGTGTTTAAATTCAGAGACTAAAGTTTAAGGTTGTCACATCGTGTGTTACATAAAAATGTCACATCAAATGTTTAGAAAGTAATAATAAAACAAATTACATAAGTTCTCAATAATCCATGAGACGAATTTATTAAGCCTGATTAATCTGTTCTTAGCATATATTTACTGTAGCACTACGTTATCACAAATCAGAGTCTAATTAGGTTTAAAAATTCGTCTTATAAATTAATTTCAAACTATGCATTTAGTTTTGTTGGCCATGTTAATACTGCTATAGCTGATTTATAGAACTAATTTATTATGAAAAAAAAATACAATAACTGATTCGGCTGATAAGCTGAAGCGAACCGGGCATGCGTGCAACGCATTCCTCTGGTCTGTTCCGAGCTAGATTGATTGAATCACATCAATGCAATGGCAGTGAAACTATCCACTCTGCCCTGGATGCAGCAGCGGCGGTCTACGTACTGTGTTGCCTGCAAGAACGATCTGGAACATAGCGACCGGCAGTATGAGCCTCCTGTGTCCTCGCGGCGGAGCTAGCGGTTCCTCTGGCGCTTCGCGGCGCCATCGGCGGTCGGGAAGCAGCGGACGGCGCCGCCGTCCGGGGAGCAGATGTCCGGCACGAAGGCGGTGCTGTCGGGCCCGCCGTGCTGCCAGTAGAGGCCGGAGGCCGTCGGCGGGGAGGGCAGCGCCGGCACCGACCACTGGATCTCCGGCACCTGGCCGAACAGCTCGTTGGTGTCCCGGTCCTCCGACGACGAGCGGTAGTACGGGGAGCCACCCGCGCTGCCCCAGAGCTTCCCGCTGTCCGCCTGCAGAGATGACATACAGTAAACGCCACATCAGAATGTCAGATTAATGGCAGCAAAGACAACTAATAATCCATAGATAATCACTACAATCGGCGATCCAAAAACAGAGCTTTGCGCTGCTGACCTTGGAGGTGCCGCTCTCGCCGAAGCTGAAGCCGCCGCCGTTGAAGTCGCTAACGCCGCGGAAGAACTCGCCCAGGGGCCAATCCATGACCCCGCCAGCGACGCGTCCCTGTCCGGCACCGAAAGCCGGCGCCGGCGCCCGCGGGCTCCGCTTCGGCGTGGCCCTGGGAGCGGCCTCCGCGAGGCGCGGGGCAGGGGAGCCGAACTCCTCCTCCACGGCCGACCAGTCCGCGAGGCTCCCGGTAGCGCCGCCGGCGCCGGCAGCCCAACCGAAGTCGCTCTCGCTGTAGAGCGGCGGCGGCGCCGGCTCGCTCTTCGACGGCGGGGGAGGCGACGCCTCTGGCTGCTCCCGGGAGAGCTCGTCCAGCTCGAGTTCCTGGCCGACCTGGACGCCGGTTAACAGGAAGCGACGGTGCGCCGAGACGAAGGCGTTGGCGGTGTGCACGGCGACGTCGCAGCTACGGCAGAGCAGCGCGCGGTCCTCCAGGCAGAAGAAGTAGGCGTCGCATTCCTGAACCGCGGTGGCGGCGAGGATGACCAGTCAGTCAGTGGAGCCAAGTCCAAAGCTATGTACGAGTAGAAGACGAACAAGAATGAGCACGCCCGCACCTGGCATATGTCGCACTTGGGCGGCGACACGGCGGCGGAACTTTGGCCGCAGGGGGCGAGGAGGGGCAGGCGCTGGTGTTTGCTTGCCAATCGGTTGGCGGCGTGGACCTCTCGGTCGCAGCGCGCGCAGAGTGCGTCGTCGTCGGCGCAGCAGAGGACGCTCGCCTCCGCCGCCTCGCAGGCGCTGCACAGCACCTTCATGAACCTCGCCGCCGACTTTGCCGCCGGAGGTTAGCTGGTCCTCTCTCGCGCTCTAACGCGCGCGGCAACAAGGCGGGGAGGGGGGAAAGGAGCGCGAGAACTGCGCCGGGAAGGGAATCGAATGCCAATTCCAATGGCGCGTGAGTGAGAGTGAGGGCCGGGCGGGTTGTGGCGGTGGGCGAGCGGCATTGGGGGTGGCGGCGGTGTGGTATTATGGAGGCGCGCGGCGTGGGGAGGAATGGGAATGGAATGGATTCGTGGCGTGGGCGCGGTGGAGGGGACGAAGCGGGCGACGTCGCCGGCTCCTGTTCGACGAGGCGTCGAGACCTCGTGGCCGCACAAATGCAACCGCCGTCAAAATCGCCACTTTGATTCCATCGTGCTTACCTACTAGTGACGAGTGTACAAATAATAACAAGGAGATAGATTCACGCCACTGCATCACAAGTTGTACAAGCTAGCTAGTATGCCGTCGGATCATCATTTTCGACCGATGAATATATATGTGCTAAAATATACTCTCTCCGTTCCAATTTAACAGAGGATGGTATTATTTAACGGAATGCTTTAAGAATATTTTTTTGAAGAGTAAGAATAATTATTTTATTACTACCGTAAAGCTATAGTCAAGTCAATATTACATAAGTCTTCATAAATAATGAATATATAATAAGTTTATGCTCGTGTGTTGCATTGGAAGCAAAGCATTAAAAAAACAGTACAACAAAGTATGATACCACATATATCAAAACAACAAAAAAATATGAGAATACATTAAACAAAATGGTCCATGATATGCTCAAGACTATTGAAATTGAGACGTAATTCTCTACCGTGTAGATGACCAATCGAGCAGCAAAGGCAGCATCGTGTGCGATGGATCGGTGCAAGTTAGGGCCTGTATGAATCCATATCCATTAGCACTAAAAATTAATCCCAATGGATCTAAACAAACCTGTTAGTAAGCATACTAATTATTAGCCGAATGTTGCTAATATTAGTTTTATTAGCTGAATGTTGCTAACTATTAGTTTTAGCCTACCCCAATTTATTTGGAACTGACAAGCTTTGTTATCATTGTTGTTGTGTTGTTGTTGTTGTTTGGAATTGCTAATAGTTTATATGTACTTTCAACTAAGTATCTAACCACCTATTATGGGCTAGATCTAAACACCTCACTTCTAAAAATTAGCTAGCTATTAGCTAACTAATTTTTAATACTAATGGATTTAAACAGACTCTTAGTCAACCGAGAAGTAAGCTGCCTTAGCCACCTACACCTTCCTAAGCACTGAACTCTAAATATATCTCGCGGACCAAAAGAATATCACGATTTTGTACATTTACAAGCTCCAGAATAGTATTAGTACATCATACTTTTACATTCCTAACCTATCCTCTGTGGTCACCGAACTTACTGTGTTGTTTCCATTGCTCATTGCAACGCTCTCAAAATGGAGGGTGTGAGTACTGAGTAGGCAATCCATATACCCATTCTCGGTGATACAGTAGAGGCGTTGGTGGCGGACATTATCATGGGATGGCGGCATGGCGCTAGCGTAGGTGTGGGGCATGGAGTATGCGCGAGGGTTGAGGTGTGAGATCTATGTGTTAGAGCCAGGAGGGCCACGTGCCGGCGAAAAAATCGCCGAACGGGGGATAGGTATCACAAGAGAGTGTTTTGGTATTGCAGGTATATAATGTCATTAGACGCTTTTTAATTGTAGAGAAGAGAAGAAATTCACTTGGCCCACAAACAAAACATGGACCTGATTTACCACCCCCACACTATTCAAATCATTTCTATTCGTAATTGAGGTTGTTTGCCAGCCTTTTCAATTCATGAAAATAATCATGAAAAACTATCTCCTAGCAAATTCTAAACTCAAATCATACCAGTTCAAGGAGAAAGAGAAACAAGAAAATCTTTTCTCATAGCGATGATTTGATCTGGATTTTTTGCATCCATATTTGATCTAGTTTGAACCATTGATTCTTTCCTGAGAAACAAAGACTTCTACCACCAAGTTATTGATGTAGTTCTGATTAAAAACAAAACACATTCTTATTACTTAAAACCTAGATCAGCTAATCAGAATCGTGAACTGAACAGTTTGTTATCCAATCTAAATAAATATCTCTATAATCCCAGACGAAGGCAACCATGTAAAAAAATAGAGAGGTATCCGTCATAATAATCATCAGCGGACAGAGGAGTCATTGCCACATTGGCAACTAACTCCTTACCAATTTTAACAAAAGTTTAGAATTAGAGATTTTTATGGGTCCTCAAAGGAAGTAATGGATCTCGATGTTAGCTATAGCAACACATAAACAATATGAAAAAATATGATATATTTACGTGTAAATATTTCTAAGCTTTGCAACGAGGGAAAAAATATCAATGTTATAATTTAATCCACAGGCTTAATGGGACATTGTCATATACTGGGGGCGAAGCAATGCTGATCTTGCCTAGTGCCCATGCACCAGGGTAAAAAAAATTACCACTAACTACATAAATTTTCACAATGTATTGCTACCAGATTAATGTACGTCTCGTTAGTAGTACACCACCATGAATTTAGAGTTGGCTTCGCCCCTGGTCATATATTGCCAATATTAATTTATATTATGCATGTCATAGTCATTTTTAAAATTTATATATAGAAGGGATAAAACATAAATAGATATATACTATTCATGTCGTCATTTTCGATTAACGTACAACACACGGGCATGTTTGCCGGTAGATAAAAGAAGACTTGTTGCATGATCATGGTGATACTGAACTTATGTAATCTTGAAGTACGTCAAGAGAAAAACTGCAGAGAGCATTCATGTTCGTTGTCTTTTAACACTTGAACACAATGTCTTAGCCTTTATGCATGTTTGTGGGCTTCAACACTTAAACACAATACACAAGGTTTGTTAGTTGGTATTTGGATATCACAGAACACTATCGTAATCCAATTAGGGTGAGTTCTGACATCCTGCATGGCCCACTTGTGGGTCCATCTTATGTAGCTTATTTGTCATCACTGATGTGAGAGAGCCACATCAGCTGCCTTGTGGTGCTTCCTCTCTACTATATCAGACCAAAAAAGGTGGCTGCAAATCATAATCACTCCTCTATAGCTAATAGTAATAGCCATAATTTCTTTTGGGAAAAAAGCAGCAACCCCCATATATAGTTACCCTTCTTGAGATCCCTCTTTTGCTTTCACCAAATCTCTTTGGATAGCAACGATGTGGTGCACACGCAGGGAAAAGGTGGTTGACAAGGATAACGGCTGACAGATGGCATGCCATGTGGTGGTAAGTGGTAACTAAAAAGTACAGTAACAAGTAACAAACCAAGAACTCAAATTTGTGATTTGACATGGTAAGGTAGATGGATCACGGGAACCACGAAGCTTGGGTTGGGCCACAGAGCGCGAGGAGGGAGGGACAGATGTGAGCTGTGAGGGGGACAAGGTTAAGACCAAGTTGCAGGTTTGGGCCATGTCAAACCTGTTGAATGTCGATTCATTGTCGTAGTTCATTTGGTTAGCATCACATGATGGAGTGTTCTTTCTGTTCTAGATTATATAAGGACTATTCTAAATTTTTAGAAAAAAAATTTATAGCACCTGGTTTTAAGAACAAAATCAAATACACACCATATATGAGCCCGAAAATCAAATCTCACATATAGCTACAAATAAGGATAATATCGAAAAATAATGCTCAATATATAACGTTACTTAGTATAAAGGATATAACCTTAGACAAAGAAGCAACAGGAGAGAGACAACTCCGATCTTGGTGAAGACTCTAATTCCACAGGGACAATTGACTGGTTGATCACAAGCCTAATTCCTCCAAACTCTAGCAATCTAGTACCTATCCGGAATTTTTATCCAAATAATTAAAAAAATAAAGCAAGCGTAAGTACATGTCGTATTCAACAAATATAACATGGGGTTCATGAGGGCTCAAAAGGGTGACCTTTGTTTCAACATCGATTAGCTTTTAATGAGTCATGATTTCAAAGAATTGAGTAGCAACAAATTTATCATAAGCCCCATATAAATACATGATCGGGTAAACATGAATAATGAATAGCATAAACAGTAATCATTAGTGAGCATCTTTATCATTAGTGTTCATCATCTATTCCGTAAGGGTTCCAAGGCCGCTTCGTGACCGTGAGCACGGTGATATACCGCTTTATACTCTGCAGAGGTTGTACACTTTCACTTTGTGAGTTGTGATTTACCCTTTAAGCCCAAGGTGATCACCTCTTGACCCACTACCAAGGAAGGTCGGCAGGGTTCACTGTGAAGCCTTTTAAAGGTTAAATCTAACAAGTTAGGGCCATTAGATTCACTCGGCAAACAGATATAGGAACCCCGGTTGAATGACACAATTCCATCACAGCTATACATATAAGAGTAGATGCTGTCCTATACCCGATTCGGCAAGCCATTCTTACGTCAATAAAGGTAACCTCTAACAAGCTAGAAAAGATCATCATACTGAGCTAAAACTAGAGCCATATAGCCCTCACAGCTGTACTATAAATCGTGGATGATCACTTACAGATAAGTCCTTAGGGAGAGGAATCTAGAGCATTTAAAAAGTAGCTAAACACTCCAGCCCCCTGTTTCCTTGTTGCTAAAAAGCATCTTTTAGTGTTTATTGCATATACCATTAGTTAAGTTACAAGATCATGGTTATAGTTGAGCACTAGTAAAGCTACCCAATGTAATAACCCAAAGGCATCAAGGTACAAGGTAACAAAGTACTAGGTAATCCTTAGTGGTAGTCAAGGTAGACACATGCAGTATGAATTACATGATTAAAGGTGTATAGGACAATAAAGAAGATCCCATGCTATACTTGTCTTAAACTTAGATCCATCTTCAAGTCCAAAACTTCAAAAATCTGCTTCTTGATTCACCATGTATAACTCATGTATGGGACAAGATCATAAAGCACCACACAAGCATCCATGCAATCATACACGAAGCAAACAATAGAACTAGATCAGAATAGTACACCAAACATAATAAACATCAAGTAAAAAGGTTTTAAAGATATTCTAGATATCGCTACGAACACACATACATGAAAAGCACGCTAATCAGAACTATGGTCGTAAAGAAACAACTACAAGGTTTTATATTATAAAAGAAAAGAGAATACTATAAGCTTGATTTATGTTAATTAGAAAAAAACTATGTGAATAGCATTAATTTAGATTAAACAAATCATATTTATACTTAAAAACTGAGTTGAAGCTAATCATATTTTATTTATAAATATTTTGATATCATTTATACCAATTCAACTTTAACTTGTAAATACAAACTGACATGTGAGAACATCTAATCAAATTTAATATGTGTGTTTAAACTAAACATATTATAATTTAGAAACATATTTATGTTAGCAACTAGTCATATTAAAACTTATTTGCAAAAGAACATTGTATATAATTATGTTGCTTTTATTTATAAAAACTAGTTGTATGCATATTAATCAAATTAATATTTAAGCATATATATAAAAGTCACTTGACATGAAAAACAATGACACTAGCATATAGATCACATCGATACGAATCTAACGCAATTGGAACGACTCGAAACGGACTTAAAACGAATATACGACGACCATATTACGAACCGGTGGTAATTTCGTAATTACCTCGTCTTCATCTTTTAACCTTCTGTACAGCCACCACACGGCCATGGCAACAGCAGCTGCGCATGGGTGGGCTCGACTTGTTGCACGAAGGAGAGGATGATCGGGCTGAGCAGCGCGGCGGCAACGGTGATAACGACGATGAGAGAAGAAGAAGAAAAATCTAATTTACTACACGAGGGATTTCCCAAACTAGGGGCTCCCCTTATAATAGTTTTGGTGTGCTTTGTCCAAGGATTTGGTACATATTTATAGGGAGAAAAACTCCACGTATCTACATCAACTAGCAATATGGTACTAATTAATGTTGCACCATCCACATTTACTAATTGGCCTAAATAATTATTAAAGCCCATTAATAAATAAAGAAGTGTGTCTTTAGGATTTATTAGGATTATTGCACATAGGCTTTGAGCGTTGGAAAAAATGAGAGATTTATTAATTTTGGAATTAATTAATTTCGTGGATAAAATAATTATAGAAAAGTCCAGAATTGATATTTAAGCCGCGAAAAATACTCCGAAAGCTCTGAAAATTCGGAGAAATTTTCCAGAAACATTATGGAATATGAGGAACCCAAATAAAGTATTTGAAGCCCATGATAAGATAATTTTGAGTATCTAAAAATTAAATTATGCTCACAGACAAGTAGGAACAAGTTTCAGAAAAAGCTGAAAAAATTCCTGAGAAGTTTGTAGAGATTGATTGACGGACGAGGAACTATAAAGAGTGATTTACGTTACAAAGAAAAGATTTTATGAAGCTGCCAACGAAAACTTGAGCTGAGAAACAAAGAATTTGATTGTAGAAAAAGATAAAGGCATGTCGGAGAAGGATAATCGACCTACTAACGTATTTTAAAGACTTTGCACACTCTCAACACACAAAGAAGCAACAAGCAAACATCACATCATCCAAACGCCCGCCAAAATTAGAAAACTTTGAAAAATCATATTTTTCCTATAACTAAATTTGCGCTAGCTCAAACTAAACTTGATAAATTTTATCCAAATATTAAAATAATTCATTTTATTTAGTGTTTTCTATGCACAACCCAAAATCGGAAATTTTGGGGTGTGACAAAAATTATGTCAGCATCTGCAAGTCCAAATAAACATACTATTAAGGCATAATTTATGGAGAATTTGATAAAACTACTTTGATGCTTTAGATATTGATGTATTTTTATAATCTTGATTAAAGTTAGAGAAACTTGGATAGAGAGAAAAAACAGGAGAGTATGAAAAAGAGAGCTACTTATTGCTTCGTTGATATACTTGTATCTTTATATTATATATAAGAAGAAGATATATATAAGCATACATAGCTCTACATACAAGGTGAAGAAGGTACGCACGCATATATCAGATGTCAAGCTTATTTTATTTCGAAAGAACTCGTCTCTAGAAAAAGCGAAATGTGTATCTATCATCCATAAATAAAACTATTTATTTTCCTCAAGGATATATAGGATTATTTATTTTAAGATGAGTAGTCATGGCAAGAGCTCATTGACATATCCACTTGCTTTCTTGGACGTTTCTATCATCTATAACATCCTATATTTGGTTCTTTTTTTTTTTAAATTTTCTAGTTGAATTGTGGCAGCCATTGCTAGTTGCATCTATTTGGTTCTATCATCTATATTTTTTTATTAAAAGTGATGCAGGGCCAGGCTAGTTGAATCCATCCTACAATATTCCTATTGCAACAGAGTGGACCTGATTCGATGTATCCCGCCTACAAGCTCGGAGGATGAAACCGACTTCACGATGCTGCCTGGCTGGGTGTTGTGGTGGTGAGAAGGGGCCATTTCCACATCATCGGAGTACTCTCTCCTCAATAATGCTTCATCTTCAGTCCTCCCTTTATTCTTTTTTTTTCCCGAAGTGGGGTGGGGGAGTCGGTGGTGCACTCTGAACTTTTTGGCAATCAGAATTACTGGGGGGAGTCGGTGGTGCACTCTGAACTTTTTGGCAATCAGAATTACTGATTTTCTTGATGGTTTACATCAATATAATATAATACTTCTTCGGTTCTAAGTTACAAGACATTTTGATTTTTTATAGCTATGTTAGTTCTACTATGTATCTTAGACATATAATCTAAGGGCATAGCAAAAACCATATTTCTAGAAAAGTCAAAATGTCTTCTAATTTAGAATAGATGAAGTAATCGTCAACTTAAACATGTCTGCAATAAAAGGATGGAATCGGACATTTTCAGCTGATATATACTGAAAAAAGTTCAGTGAAGATGACAGATTGACGAAGTGGATTGATTTGATTGAATTTAAATCTGTATACCATGTGATGGTCAGTGGAATTGCTATACTGCACTAAACATCTAGGGTTCACTTTAATAATGATGTCACTATGTCAGTATAGTGGATCCATATGCAGATCCTTGTAATATGGTTAGAAAAAACAGAGTGAGTGGAACAGTGGGGTCACTTGAGCTGCGGCCACGGAAAGGATCCACCGCACCGGAAGCACGAGAGGGCAGACCAGCGAAAGCGTGTCCCTCTTGGCGTTTAAACACGCGCCG
This sequence comes from Miscanthus lutarioriparius, assembly GCA_904845875.1. Lineage (NCBI taxonomy): Eukaryota > Viridiplantae > Streptophyta > Magnoliopsida > Poales > Poaceae > Miscanthus > Miscanthus lutarioriparius. The sequence continues at coordinate 54,454,567 of CAJGYO010000016.1, forward strand.
GATCGTTAGTGGCCAATTGGCTATGTCTTCTGTAGACAGTTAACGCACCGCTGCTTAACAGCCAACAGCAACTCTGTACGTGTTCCCATCTACTCGGACAGAAACAACGGCATAAATGGATCTAGTTTTTTATATGATCTATAATATTTGCAAGAACCGGGAAGGTGTTCCTGAATATTGACTCGCGTGAGATAGGGTCATCAGTATCTATCAACTTTAGCCACAGTGTCACCTTTGTTTTAACTTTTAAGTCAACATATCTTAAGTTTAACTAAATTATAATTATAATAAAGAAAAGTATCATTATTTATGACACTAAATAGGAGTAGGTATAGTTTTCTATGATAAATCTAGTGACACTTAAATGGTATCATAAATTTTGGTAAGTTTTATACGAACTTAATTAAATTTGTGATAGTTTTATAAAAACAAAGATAGATGCTTTTCATGGGACGCAGTAATGCACTAGCCAAATGATATAACATATAAAGTCGAATCATGAGGTATTAGTATTTGCATACCTTGCTGACTTTTTATTAATCTGGCTAAAGCGAGTAGTATATGAAACTGAATCATGAGTGCTAAAATTTGCATTTGGTGCTAAATTTGTAGGTGCAACCTCCGCTCTAGTAGCATATTGTGCACCATATAAGGATTGAGAGTCATTGGCGGACACACACCACGATACTAGAACGTTTGAATCGTGAGACCGGTGAGCCCTCGGCAAAAATGTGCACACACCAGACAGTCCGGTGGCGGCGGATTTGAGCACACTGGACAAACCACCTTGAGCGCTGGAATGCGTGAGATCATAAACTGGTGAACCCTCGGCAAAAATGCCCATCCAGGCTAGTGCACTTAGGGTTGTTTTAAGAGTAAATATCGTGCTCACATGACGAAGAACGACTAGTTTACGATCAAACTAGCAAAGGCCACTAAAGCTCTCATCTAGAGGGACCTCGTCAGGGTGTGGATGTTGCCAGTGTGTGCCCTAGGTCGGCTAACAAGCCTAGGACGCCATCTATGGCCATGGAGCTATGTAGATGAACAACAATAGAGGTTTGAAAGAGAGATTAGGGTTTATATAACTAAAAAAGGTAAATGCATAGTAGATTGGATTGATTGGATACCGTTAGTCGGTCGTAGCCCTTCATATTTATAGGGTGGAAAGTCTATCCCAGAGGTAGAGTCAAAATACATCAAGAAAAATCGACCCAATGTGAATCCATCTCGGGTACGCACACAACACGCACACTAGATCATTTGATGCATGTATTCGGCGCCAACTATCAATTTTGACTGCGAACACTAACTAATCATATTTCTAATGGTCATGACATAGTATTGAACTACGAGATTCATTAAGCAACTTCGATTTACAGAGAATTTAGTAAAGGGTACGGTACAGGAACATGTTTTTGCATACACCGTGGCAAGCTTTATCCGGTGCCAAGTGGTGCGGCACAGGAACGCAGAAACGATGGATGGAAACGGACAGGAACGATGGATGGAAACGGAGGACGAAAGGAGCGGGCGTACAGCTTCTTATCGTTGTAATAAATTCGATCCGGCCGGTATGGTCCTGAATTTGATCGTATCAGTGGGACTGCTGGGAGCGTATCCAAACCGTATCCAACCATATGGGCACCGAAAATGACGCACGGATATATAGGCTAGTGGTACTAGGTCAGAACGAGAACAGGGGACTATGTCACTTGAGGACGCCACACACAACAAGAGCACTATATTCCCGGCTTTGCCGGACCTATAGTTCATGTTTTGAAAAAAAAAAGCTGGCATAGTTGCCACCCGGCGAGATTGAAAGCTACCGTGTCTCCTCCTTAGGTCATACTAGAGCTCCTCATGCATGCATATATATAATTTTGACTTCATGGTCCTTTGAGAGATATTTCTATCGAGATACTCACGTATGTGTTTACTTGCAAAGCAGATATTTTTGGTACCTCCCCCGTGGCCACACCGGGCCTAAGAGCATCTCCGACTGTGTATGAAAACATTAATTCCAAAATTTTGGTTTTGCAACATTTTTAATAAGTATTAAAAAGAAAAAAGCAACCCTTTCACCGATAGTTTCCAATAATTTGCTCATACAAAATAAAAAGCAAACCCACTTAGACAATTTTTGGTTGCAGGGGCGAAGCCAGGTTGATCTTGCCTGGTGCCCATGCACCAGGGTAAAAAAAATTACCACTAACTACATAAATTTTCACCATGTATTGTTACCCGATGAATGTATGTCTCCTTAGTAGTGCACCACCATGAATTTAGAGTTGGCTTCGCCCATGTTTTGTTGCCGCCTGTGCCACGGCGACATCGCCACTGTTGCTGCCGCCAGCAGCCCCACACCTCTTGCACCCTGCCCCTCCCTCACCTAACTCACACTAAGAGTATCTCCAAGGGTTCCCAATAAATTCTCCCAATCTAGGATTTTGACAAGATTGGAGAAAGCCATATCTAACAATTTCCAACATTCCACCTCCCAATCTTTTGGCACTTGAAAAAATCACCCATACGTGCCGATAAATCCATGCACCTCGATCGCTTTATATCCCCCGCGCATCGCGCGTTTCCCCGTTCATGGCCACCTAGGCGGGCCGCGCTCTAATTGATCGAGCAACACGCCCACCTCCGGAGAGCGAAGGGCGTCCACGAGACATGGTGTTGAGGTGGGTGACAAGGTATTCGCCGCACACAAGCCGGTGCTCGCTACGGGTTGACGGTCTTCTTGAGCCCAACTTCTTTGGTGTGGCCAAGGAGAAGGCCACGGGCTATGTGCGCATCTACGACATGCACCCAGACATGTTCGAGGCCCTGCTACACTACGTGTACACCGGCTCGCTGCCGGTGACCAGTGGCGGTGGAGGCGCACAGGAAGAAGAGTGGCGGCGGTGGTCGTGGTGGCCCAGGACTTGCTCAGCCTGCTCGTGGTCGTGGACGATATGGCCTCCGAGATGTGTTGGCGGTCCTTAACTCCTTTTATTAACCGCCAACTATCACGTAAAATGAACCAATATTGACATCAAACTTAGAATTAGGGCTTATAACTAATTAATTCCACAAGTTTTGTTGATTTACTATTTGCAGGTGGACATGTCCGAATAAGATAGAAAACATGCCCAAAGTATACAAGAAACACAACATTATAGACATCCGACATGAGCCCAAGGGGAGAAGACTTACTACCGGGCCAAACCAAGGCCTAACAAGGTGGAGAACAAGACCAAATCCAGATCAAACCAGCTCCAATTGGCGCGAAACCTCCACAGGGCCACTCTAGAAGATCGAAGAATATCCCTCGTCGAAATTGGACTCAAGGTGGGCCAATCAGGGTGCGGCCGCACCCATGGTTAGGTCGCACCCCTACTGGTCTCTCTCTGGGACCAACCTTGACCAGGTGCTTCTTACCGCCTCTCTAAGGTTTGTTGCGGCGGGGGTTACCTAAACATAGATAGGCAAACCGACCTCCCCTTGCTCCACCGCCTCAATGCATTGAGGCATGCAAAGAAGCACAACTCCACTCCATCTCCACCATTGATCTTATGATGGTTTGATCCAAGGGCCATGGTCAAGAAGCACATGAATCGCTGACATGGCACATTGAGTGGCCTCCATTCCTCCTCTCCACCTATAAAAGGAGGCCACCACCTCCTCATTTGGACAACACCACAAGGAAGAAGGGCACACCTCACTTGAGTTAGAGCAACACTCCAAAGGGCTTAGGCCCTAGTAGCTAGCTAGAGTTGTAAGGGAGAGATGTGAGGGAGATCTCGAGGCACCGGACTTGTCGGTGTCTCTCCAACAACCTACCTCGACGAGCATCTTTACTTCAACGGGTTCTCCAACTAAAGTGAGTGTTCGTGGTTTTTGGTTATAAAGTCTTTGATTAGTTAAACTTAGTCTTGTTTGCGGGTTAAATGCGTCCGTCCTGTGGAGGATGCTCTAGTAGAGGACTCCTAATAAAGACAGATGTTCTGGCCAATGCTAGAGTAGTAACCAATAGCGTAGACGTGGTGTCTGAACTAGAAGTTACCTTCGTTTGCCTTGTTCTCCACGGTTGAGGGGTAGGCGGTAGGTGATGATAGCCCTATCCATCCTTTGTAATCCCTCACGTTCTGGTTCGGCGTAGAGCTATAGGTCGGCCTTACTTGGCAGACCAGGTGTGATACGGTGCCCGAAGTAAGCAAGTAATAGTAGAATTTATCTATCCTTTGGCCCTAGAACCCTAGGAATCTATCTTAACCTCCATCTACTCTACCCTTGTGTTGTCCTTGGATGAACTAGCTAGAAGAGTACCTCCATTGCCTGTAGAAAATACGATACCCTGAATACTTCCAGGTGAAGTGCTACAACGGTACTTCCGTGCGCTTGCGAATTATTTCTATATGCGTTAAGAAATACCCTGATGTTTAACGTCGGAACACGCAAAGGTCCCCTACCTGGCGTGCCAACTGTTGGTGTTTCGAGTAAGCACCAACTAGTAAATTTATATTTGTTGCGCGTTAGGCCCGGATGGTGTGCTAAAGGACACAAGGTTTATACTGGTTCGGGCAGAATGTCCCTACATCCAGTCCGCTGCTGCTGCTCGTGTTATTAGCACTGAAAGGTTCATAGTAAGGGGTACAAATGGTCGAGAGAGGGACAGGTCCCAAGTCTCTGATGGAAAGGTCGAATGAGTACTGAGAGCTTGGTTGCTGCTCAGCTATGTGTAATGTGGTGCGTGGTGTGTTGAATTGATCCGTCCCCTTAGTGAGGTGCCCTACCTTCCCTTTTATAGATCAAGGGGGAGCAGGGGTTACAGATGGGAGAAAGAAGAAAAACCAGAGGCCAAGAAGGTCCTTCGAAGGTGCCGAGTCTTCCTTTTCCTCTAAGCCAGCCCCGCTAACATGGCAGACGGCGCCAGGGATAGCACATTCGCTGATCTTGATAGGGCCGTGCTCTGGCTTTGTTCAGCAAGTGGTCACGTCCCATCCTGCCCCAGCGGGCGGCGTGATGCACCAGGGTGCCAAGCCGCGACCCTACAGGGAGCAGACGGGGAAGTGACCATACGCCCGTTACTGTAGATGATGTGAGTTCCCTCCTAGATCGTAGTGGTTGTCATATGCTTATATCAGGATCCATGTCCGAGGGTTGATGGCGGCGCCCACAACACTATAAGACAAAAGTTGGTGCCTACAACACTGTTCGGGCTCTGTCATGCCTAGAAGGGCTTAAAGCACCCATCCCGTCATATCTTGACGGTACTTTCCCGCAGGCGTGTAGGGTATGGTCCTCAATGATCTTGGGTTGACTCGAGTGTCCTGTCTTACCCTGTGCTCGTCATTATGAAGGAGCAAGGTGCGGACGTTAGGCGGCGAGTCGAGTCGGCCGGGACATCGAGCGAGGCGAGCACCTGCCCACGGGGCGTTAGGCGGTGAGCCAGGCCCGATCGTCGAGCAAGCCTGCCCTAAGACATCGGGTGAGGCGAGCCAGCCCTTAGACATTTGGCGGCAGAGCCTACCCTAGACATCCAGGCGGCGGAGCCAGCCCCCGATCATCATGCGAGGCGAGTCTACCCCTAGCCATCAGGCGGCGAGCCTACCCTCAAACATCGAGAGGCGGCCAGGCCTTGACGCCGGGCGAGGCGGCGGAGCTAGCCCCTAGTCATTAGGCGAGGCGGAGCTGCCCCTAAGACATTAGGCGGGCGGAGCCAACCCCGAGACGTCGGGTGGCGCGGAGCTTGCCCCGACCATCGGGCAAGGTGGAGTCTAGCCCTCGGGGGTCGGGTGAGGCGGAGCCAACCCTTAGGGGCTAGGCGAGGCGGAGTCTAGCCCTCGAGGGTCATGCGAGGCCAAGCCAACCCTTAGGGGCCGGGCGAGGCACAGCCAACCTTCGGTCATATGGGCAAGAAGTGTAGTTGCGTTCTTGTCTATTCGGAAGCATCAACATTTGATGGTTATTAGCTCCACCTCTTTGAGTACCCCAGTATTTGGTCCCCGACAATAGCCCCCGAGCCCCCGGGTGATTCGGATAGAATCACCCGAGGGGTGATTTGACTTGCCAGAGGGTGTGCACGAGCGCACCCAACGGGTGTAGCCCCCGAGCCCCCGGGTGATTCGGATAGAATCGCTCGAGGGGTATTTCGATTCGCCAAAGGGTGCGCTCGTGCGCACCCGTCGGGTGTAGCCCCCAAGCCCCTGGGTGATTCGGATAGAATCGCTCGGGGGGTAATTTGGACCCTTCGTGGGTATGGCTATGAGATTTGGTGTTTTAGCAACTGGATAGTTTAAAGGGAACCCTGGTATCCCGTTCGTGGGGATTCGTCCAGGGTCAGCCCGATTGAGACTTGATCGCGGATCGAGACTCCCTTAAGGCTCGTGCGCTTGAGTTTTGGCCGCTCGTGGGCCCATCCTTCGTTGGGACGGCCGTCGAAACCATTGGGCTAGTCCTCGAACTCCTAGGCCTAGGCGGGCTGGAGAAATGTTTTTTTGACCCATATCCCTTCTGCGAGAAAAGAGTCCTGGTCTGCCTAGGAAGGCAAAACGTCCGGCATGACTTTGGTGGGAAAGGATAGGGATTGGGGGGGTGCGTATCCCATGTTATGACATGGTGGCGATTCATGGCAGGCACGGAGATCCAGGTGGATGGTTGCCTTCCTCGCATCCATCACCCCTATAAAACCAAAGGGTTCGCCCCCAGGGTTTCATACATTGCCTCCTTGCCTTTGCATCTACAACCTCCGCCGCCAATCGCCTAAGCCTCCTGCATTCGCATCGCAGCCGTCGTCAAGTTCTTACCCACCCACCCCAATCATTCAATGAAGCCGTGGTGTAGATCTGATGTCACCCTCCAGCGCCTAGAGGGACTTGTTCGCCGTGGCCTTCTTTGCGCACAGACTGCCATCGAGGAGTGGCGGCTGCCCGGCAATGAGGACGCGCCATTGCCTCTCGAAGGCTATGTCGTGTCCTTCGCTCACTTCCACGAGCGGGGTTTCGCAATTCCTGCCCACAAGTTCCTTTGGGGGTTGCTACTACTACAATGTGGAGCTGCAGCACCTCACTCCCAATGGGATCCAGCACATTGCGGCATTCATCGCCCTGTGTGAGGGGTTCTTGGGGATTAGTCCACACTTCGACCTGTGGTGGCATTTCTTCGCCGTCACTCTCCTGAAGAAGCGAGAGAAGAAGCATGAGCTAAGCGTGCCAATGGGATGCGCTAGCATTCAGCTTCGCAACAACCGGGTAAATGAATACCCATCGATGCGTCTGTCGATCTTCAACAAGGGATGGCATTCGCATTGGTTCTACATCAAGGACAACGCAGCCGCCCCCTTGCTAGTGTTCACCGGACGCCTCATCGAAGAGGTCCCGCAATCATGGAGGAAGTGGGGGTTCCCGGATAAAGACAAGAAGAAAATCCAGGACCATCTCACTACCATCCGCATTCTGAAGGAAAGGGGCGTGAAGGGGTCGGGGATCATCGACGCCTATCATACGCGGAGGGTGGCGCCACTGATGAGTCACACGCTTCCCCTGTACCTGATGGCACTCGCCAGTGGTGCCACCCTCCGCGTATGGGATGGCGCTCACCGATGGAGTGCTCTCCCCGTCCGAAGTGGCGCAGCGCATCAAGGAGGTGATGGAGCCTTCACAGGACGATGCCGGCGTCGCTCTTGATTTTGTGTATCCGGTGTCGGGGCACCCACCAATGCGACCGGAACTGGGGTACATCGACTTCATAAGTTATCTTTCCCCATGCCTCCTTTTTAATTGAACTCCTGACCCCTTGATGCTGATATTGAGATAGCGGGACCAGCCGAAGAGGCTCGTCTTTATGGACCGCGAGGCTCCGCTACCGAATGACCTGCTTGTGGCAGCGGCGAATCGCACCGCGGCCGAGTGGCAGAAGAAGACGAAGGAGGTCGAGAGGAAAAGGAAGTAGGAGAAACTACAGGCATGGGAGCGAGGAGAGGAGATAGACAGTGATGACGACGATGATGAAGTGGATGACGAGGTAGTCGTAGACACCGAGTGGGGTGACCTGGGAAGCGAGGACGCGCTGATAGGTACCCACTTGTCAATGCAGGGACCCTTCCCGTTCCATGCAAGGGAAGGTGCGGCCGTGGGCCGAAGGAGGCAAGCCGGACCATTGGCCCGTCCTTAGAACCATTAGGGGTGGGCCGATCTGTTGCCGCACCTAAGGTGCCAGCGGAGGGGGCGGCCCCACTGCCGTGCCTCAGGAATTAGCGGGGACAGATGGATCTGCCATCGCTCCCGAGGTGCTAGCAGGAGCGGGTAGACCCATCGCTTTGCCCCAAGAGCCGGCGGGGGTGGGCGGATCCGCCACCGCGCCTAAGGTGCTAAGAGAGGGGAGTGGCTCCGCCACCGTGCCCCTAGAAATGAGGGAGGCGAGCCCCTTGGCCCGGGAGGAGGGGACGGGCTCAAAAAGGTCCCGCCCCGACGAGGTGGAGCAGGGAACTAGGGGTTCATCCCCCAAACGTCTCCACCGCCCAACAGCACCAACGTATGTCACCGACTTCTCTATTATTGTAGGGGACCGTGATGCCTAAGAGGGGGGGGTGAATTAGGCAACTTAAAATTCTAACTCCAAACTATGGCCTCTTTTTCTACCCTTAGCAAAACCTATGCAAAAGATAAACTATCTAAATGTGCGACTATGGTTTTGCTAGTGTGTTGCTATCTCTACCGCAAAAGTAGTAATACAAACAATGTAAATGCGGAAGCTAAAGAGCAAGGTAGAGATATGCAAACTCCTATCGATGACTCCGGTATTTTTACCGAGGTATCGAGAAGTGCACAAGCTTCCCCCTAGTCCTCGTTGGAGCCCCTCGCAAGGAATCCCTCACAAGGGCCAAGCTCCCAGTCGGGTAACTCCGTGGATAGCCTTAGGCCTTCCCCACACACAAGTGGGTCTCCGATGTGCCTTCTGGCAAGCCTCTCTCGGATGCTCCCCGCTGTCTTCACTATCAAGCTTCCGGCCGAAACGCTGTGGGCCTTTTTCCCTCCGGTACACGGTGGCGGCCACACCACAAACATGGTTGGTGTGATCTCACAAGACTACAAGCCCCTCCGATGTACAACAATAGTGCGCACAAGCACTCAGTGGTAAGAGGTATGCAAACCTCACTAAACACTAGGCCTAAACCTAGAGCAAACGCATAAGTGGTGGTCTAATCAACCTAAGCACTTCACAAAGCACCTACGCTAATCACCTAATAAATCACTAAACACTATGCAAGTGGAGATCACTAAAATGCTGTATCAACACCCTTGATATGTTTCCTTTGCTCCACACTACTCAAATGGCCAGTTGGGGGTCTATTTGTAAGCCCCACTTAGAAAGTTGCCATTGGGGGACGAAATCCTGCTTTTCTGCTACTGACCAGACACTGATCACGTCCCGACCGGATGCTGTGGCAGAACTGCCTAATCTAATGCCTCTCAGGTGTGCTCGTCTTCCATTAGACACTAAGCACCTAAGGGAGAACACCAAATTACTTGGTTCCGTCGGGCACACTAGGGGAGAACCTGAAAATCCATATTTTTCCATCAGGATCACAAATGAGAGAATAAAGCTTACATCATTCTTAACCATTTCTTACACCACTTTACATGTACATCAGAGTATAACATTTATTATTATAACAACGGAATGTAATCATATTATCAGAGTTATGAACAATTTAATGTAATAGCGGAATATAAACAAGTGATCAGAATTACATCGAAAATAATTATCTATTCATGGCATGGTGAAACATTGATATGTAAACTATGTCAATAGATTATAAAACTTTCCTTTATAAAACATTTCTTTGAGAGTTATAAATAAAAACTATGATCGCATGATAAAAGGAAATCCTCTCTGAGCCCACTAGGAGGAATCCACACACAAGAGTCGACTCTAGCATCCACATCACACCCGCAATGGGGGAATAAAACCCCAGTACTCAATTGTACTCGGCAAGACTTACCCGAGCAGGAGGAAAGAAAAGACTCAAGGATATGCAAGGCTATCTCGCTTGTGGGTTTATTGCATTTGCGGGAAGCATTACTAAGCATGTGTCCTTATATTCGATTTTATTAATAGCTGCATTGGTTCATTAACCAACCATTCTAACTAAGCACACTGTGCTACTTTCAAGCAGGTGGTAAGCAATTAGATTTCTTTTTTCCATCTTCCATCTTTCATCTTTCGATTCTTACTACGATGCTAAATCATCGACAAGCCGTCTTAGGATCGCCTGACGATTAAGCGAATCAATGCCCTAATTTGGGTACCACGAAAACACGCCTACCTTGTACCCAAGGCACAAGCGAGACCAACCCATCACCCTCCTATCACAGGTGTCCGGGTCCCCGTCAAACTAGGACTCCAAGCCCCGCCCACAGTCCCGAACTCGATGCGGTGCAAGGACCTCCTCCACCAAAATAAAACCCTAACGATCCGGTGCGGAAAGAGCCGAATCTATGATAAGAGAGCAACAAGTCTTCCAAGCACCCATACCCAAGTATGTGCTCGGGATAATTAGTATGTGACTTGCCTAGAGCCTTATACAACGGCGGTCCTTAATTGACACAGACAAGGAAAGCGGTGTAACCAAGCCATGCCCCGCATCCACGGCGACACAACCTCTTACACCCACCAATACCCAAACCATATCCTGCCTTGGTCACTATTTTCCTTTCCACCATTTTATATATTCCAAGTGATAATAATTCCATAATATATTTCCTATCTCTCATGAGTGACAGGGCAATCACTCGACTTCCATCGGAGTCCTGTAGCATAGCAATCTACATGATCCTATCATACTAGTAAGACTCATAGGATATATATATATATATATATAAGTGAGTTTCATTCAACTCCTTAAAACTTAATGCACAAATATAATTTAAACTGTGAGAAAAGTAGGGTTATGCAAGGGCTTGCACGGGTAAAATATAACCAAAATTTAGCATTCTATCTTGGTGACACGGTCCTCGAGACACCATCTTTTCCGATACTCTAGATTCCATGATCCATCATCGTCCTTATTATGGTATGCAATGCGATGCAGAGATGATGCAACAGTTACTTACAACAACTCTTAAAACAGAGTATATTCTACGAACTAACAAGCTAGCTCTAATGACTAACATACTAATCTTCGTATCAACATCGTCAAGAAAAGTGTCATTTCCCAACAAGTGTTTTAATCATACAATTCCAAGGTGTTTCTTTATTCTATTCTATCAATTTAATCTTTATTTGAAATAGGGCATCATTATCTACTCTAGTAAACTAATTATTATTGTGCTACAACATTTACAGTGAGTAGCTAATATTGCTAGAAACATACTGTAAAATTTTTAGATCCAACACTATTACCAATTTATCACAACAATTCCTATAAATTTATATTTTTACAATATTAAGTATCCCAAATTAATTATATAGCTCCCAAGAATATTATCCAACTATGTGAACAAATTATACTAGCAGGTAGATCATGATTTTAGGAGCCTAACAAAATTAGTTTCACCATTTTTGGATCCCTATACTATTTTATATTGATTTTACAAGTTAAACTAGAAACTTATATTAGAAAAGCATTTTGGAAATGGAAAGGACCGGCTGACCACCAAAATGCCCACGCGACGGATGCACGCCCCGAAGCGTCGGCGTGGCCCGACCAAGCGGCATGAGGCGGACCAGCCGACGAACACGGCCAAGCAGTGCAGTGGCGTGGCGGCCAAGAGCCAACCCACCGCGCATGCAGCCTGCCCAAAGCGGGCGCACAACTATGCAAAAAGAACCCTGAGCTTACCTAAAATTAGCTAAGCCTTTTCTTGAAAAGTTATGAGTCTAGCACTTATTGCGAAATGAACACGATAAAGACTTGTATTTGCTCTTCCTCACCTTCTCCTCAAAACAGAGCGTGGCAGGGGGAAAAAACCGACCGATGGTCGATGGGCTGTTCATGCTCCCCTCCGTGGACGCCGAGAAGCCGGCGTACATGGCCTCCTAGGTAAGGCGAGGGGTCAACGGCGATGGAGAGGACCAGCCGCTATGGCTTCACGTGCGTGGCGTAGCTCAGGTACACCTCCAGGTGGTGGTCCACGCTGTGGTAGTCGATCCACGCCGTCGTGAGGTTGCCGCTCTTGAGGTCGATCCCGGGTGCGGCGAGGTCGACCATGGCGATGGACAGCGGCAAACCAAGGTCCAGGCCAACATGGTTGTCGTTGGGGTTCAGCGAACTCTAGGTTTGCCATGGTGTTGAACCTGACGGCGGCGATGGTGGTGGGCGGGACCCATTCTAAGCTATGGCGGAGTCGAGGATTTGAAGAGGCCGAGAAGTGCGGTGGCGGAGATGAAGAATGTGATGCCTCCGCGAGACAAGTAGAGGAGGAGGCGGCGTTGCGGCATGGCATCGGCATGGCGTGGCCTGGCGAGCGCTGCGGGGGGAGGAGAGCCGAAGGTGGAAGCGGTCTAGCGTGAGGCCACGGGAACTCAGCAGCGCCACCTACGACATTTGGCGGTGATGGTATTTGCCACCGTGAGGTGCACGGCTTGGTGGCAAGACAAGCGAACAAAGCGGGGAAGAGCGGGAGAGCGAGCTGGGAGGTGAGTTGGAGTTGGGATGCCTCCCTTGACATGAGAGAAGAAAAGGAGGAAGAGAAGCGGTAGCGAGACTCGGCCCGGCTTGGGCGCCACGGCAGCGGCGTGAGCCTGACGTCTGTGATAAGATGAGCTGCGTTGCTTTGCTCCGTGGTAAAGACTCTACACTACTTGTTTGGTAGAAGGAAAAAGGGCCAGAGACAAGCGGTGACGAGGCAACAGAGTGATGCGACGACAACGGCGGTTGGATAGGCGGTCAGGAAGCGAGCAGCGAGAGAAAATGAAAATGAAAACCGTGCGATCGCCACCAACCTCATAAGCGATGTGGGGTAGGCGGCGGCTGGCACAACATGGCGGCGGGGGCAACACGACGCAACGCAATAAATCAAATGGCCCGATTCAGAGCGGGGGGCCTTTTACCCGTCGTCACACTAAGCGCATAGACAGATTTACCTTCGAACTGGCGGGACACGAAGGCAAGCGACAAGCAAGCGGCATCGGTGGCCAACAAGCTCAGATCAATCACATAACAGCAGCGTCGTCTCTTGTGGCAGGTAGGCGCGGCTGAATGGCCATCGGTACTTTCATTATTATTTTGAACTAACAACATCACATTGACACTCGAACAAGTATGCCAACATATTCACGATGTTCATATCCTCACGATGATATGATTTTTCTACCCACATTATATATCATTTTATCTCTCAAATATTCATTTTCCAAGCCGACTATATATATTTTCAAATACGGTTAAAGCACTAAAGTTTGTTACTTGATATTTTAAATGCAACCAAAATCATGCTCCGAATTTTACTTAAGTACTATATACCAGTCATATCGTATTTTTGTTTATAAAAATTGTTTTCATGTTCAATCCAACAGAACAAGCCATTCGCCATTTACTTCATAGAATCGTTATCGGACATTCCTAAATATTTCAATGCACTGCGTAAGTTGACTCGAGCATTTATTTGAGTCCACCAAACTAAGTCACACATGATTCACTTATCGCCTCAAGCTCATTTTAAATTAAAAACCCGAGAACTCGTTTCGAAAATTTTTCTTAGGCCTAAACCGTGGTGCTAAACAAGCTCGTAACACCGGGGGGTATTACTGACGCAGCGTCCGTTGCCCCGACCATTGGGCTGCTATCAAGCGATCGAGACGACGCCGCCAGTCGTCACATGCCACCGGACGCGTCCGGTCGCAATTTTGCCGCTCTAGAACCTTTCTATACTCGATCGGACGTTGCAGTCCTGCGTCCGATTGATTTGCCGCTAACGTCCGATCCGGCGTCGTCATTGCTGCGACGACTTATTGTTGTTGCCGAGCCTTTTGATCGGAGTGTCGAGGTCACTTTACGTCGGCGTCCGGTCACCTCTGTGAACTTCGTTTCTTATTGATCTTGCATACGGCTTGGTTCCTATCTTCATTCTTGGACTTTGCTTGATATTTTGGGTCTTCTCTTGTGCTTCTAAGGTCTTGCTTGTAGTGTTGATCATCGGATCATCCGTCACCTTAAATCAAGTCACGTCTTGCACCCTATTGAACTACAAAATAATCACTTGCAAATTCATTAGTCCAATTTGGTTGTATTGGTCATCAAACACCAAAATTCAAAGTAAATGGGCCTAGGGTCCATTTTCCTTATAATCTCCCCCTTTTTAGTGATTGATGACAACACGACCAAAGCAAGCAAATAATAAAAATTTGAAATTTTAAAAACTATCTACTTGCTAGGATGTAATGCACGGGACAAGGTTATATGATGAGATACTACTTGTAAGACTAGAAGATACCACTCAAAAACTTATCTTGCCCTTGCAAAAATCCCCATGTGGTATTATGGATTTAAGCCACAAATTCTTCCCATTTCATAGGCTAATCCATAATCCACTATCCTCCCTTTCTCGGACCATTACCACTTGTAGATTATTACTACTTATAAATTATTATGATCTAGCTTTTGTTCCCTACAAAATAATGCTTGCTTTTGGTCCTCTAAATTCTTCCCCTTTGGAATCAAACACCAAAAAGGAAGACATTAGTAGCACAAGGGAGGTCAAACTTTGTGATCCTTTGTGTGTAGAGTGGAATAGGTCACAAAATTTAACTCACACTATATAGATTAAGCCCCCCTAAATATATGCATACATATGGTAGAAGGCTAAGCATATGCATAGTTGGCAAATTATTGCTTAAGGGAATTTAATCTATATAATGCATGGAGAAAGCATATAAATATCAAAATGAAATCAACATGATGATATCGGTTTAGAAATACCACATGTGGAAACCAATTTGATTTCTACCACTTGCAATAGGTGGTGGATATTTGAAGTATGATGCTTAACTCTGGGGACTCCATTTTCCTTGCAATGAGACTACTACACACATGATAAGCTTGAAAAGGTGTTAGTCTCAAAGCATCCAACTTGTAGAGTAACCTCCCCCTAAATTTGTGCACACAAGTATGGAATACTTGTAGGAAACATGCACATTGATTTTAGAATAAAAAATACCACTTGAAAGATGACATCACATGAATGTGAGAGTCATTTTCGAAGGCGATATTCGGGAGAAATTATCTACAATTTAGACTTTGGCACATATTAGATGAACAATTGTAAGACAAGCTATGTGCCGTGCTCCTAAACAATTTTAAACCATGTAGGTTTGCTCCAAGGGTTAAGAATGAAACCAAGCAAGCCTACCATAAGATATACCTAGTGTATGCATGACAAAAGATATAAGCAGGCAAATGCAAACATAGGCATGAAAAGTAACTAGATGGTTAAAGATACCAATTTGTAAGAAATACCACTTGTAGGAAATACAAATTGATACTACTTGAAGGAAATTGAATCTAGTTACCTAACATGGGAAGGAGAATTTTGGTCCATAGTATTCACTAACCCACTTGGCAATGATTTTATCCATCATGATGCACCCCATGAAATGCACCCATACTTTGCCAAGTCTCCAAATTCCCCGAAGTCTATCGGACTTCTCACTTCCCTTTCGGGATCCAAACCTTCTTGGTGATCTTCATGTTGTAAATGATTTCCTTTGGCACCTAAAAGCGTTTGATCCCATTGTTGGCTTGCTTGTTCACCTTGATGGCCACCACCTTGTCATTTTTCTTGTTCTTTAACAAGTATGGTGTGGAGGCCTTCTTGTCCACCTTGTTGGTGTAGGTGTTGGAGAGCTTGCTTGTTTGCTTCTTCTCTTTCTTCTTTGCTCCTTCCCCATTCTTCACCTTGCACTCATAGGACTTGTGACCTTCCTTGTGGAACACGTAGCAAACCACGGTTTGTCCTTCATCAAGCTTCTTCACTCCCTTGACAGTGTTATCTTGATGAAGTTGGGCTTGCTTCGCCTTGCCTTTCACTTGAGTCAAGTCCTTGGTGAGGCAAGCTACTTCTTGCATGAGTTGCTCATTCTCCTTTGCAACCTCTTGTGTGCATGTATCTACAACAACTTTCTCAACACAAACTTAGTTGCACAAAGATGAGTCTAAACATAAATCATTACAAGAAGTAGGGGCATCCTTTTTTGACATGTTAAAGATAGAACTTTTCTTTTTAAATGCCTTGGTGGGGGTTGTACTAATAGCTTCAAGATTAACAACTTTATTAGTTAGCTCATCACAATGTTTGCACATGGTTTCTATTTTAGCAAGCAAACTTTTATAAGCATCTTGTGAGCTAGCTAACTTTTCTTTTAATTTTTCATTTTTCTTTACAAGTTGCTTATCATTGATTGTGCATGCATTTGTTGTTGCACTAGCCTCAAGTTGCTTAATTTTAGTAGATAGTTCAACATTGAGATTAGTAAAGTTCTCATATTGTTCAAGCAAAGTTTTGTATGCTTCTTGTAAACTATCTAGCTTTTTTTTAATTTTTCGAGCTTCTTTTGTTGACTAGTGCAAACTTTAGCATAATTAAGATTTTGTTGCACAATTTCATCATAAGAAGGCATTTCATCATCACTATCACTCTCACTAGAGGATGAGCTTTCGTTACCTCGTGCCATAAGGCACACATGAGAAGAGCTTGATGATGAGTACTTCTGGCCTCGCCTCTTGTGATTGTGTTCTTCTTCACTTGAAGAATCATCCATTGACCTTATTGATGTGAGGGTTTGGTTCTTGCGTGCCTTCTTCTTTGTCTTGGGTGTGGGCTTGTTTGGACAAACTTCCACAAAGTGCCCCAACTCGCCGCATCCATAGCATCCTCTCTTTCTTTGCTCATTTCTTTGATTGGTGAAAATAAGATCTTGAATTTGAATGGGCACACCCTTGACATTGAGCCTTTGGATCATCTTCTCCACCTTGTTGATTAGTTTGATTGATTCTTCATCAAGGTCAGAGATGGAGGAGGAAAATTGATCATCATCACTTGAACCTTCATCATCATCATGATTGTCCTCATCTTCTTCTTCATCTTCACTTGAGGAGCTTGAGCTTGAGCCTGCCTCAACTTGCTTGCCCTTCATCTTCTTTTTTTCACTACATGCGAGAGCTTTGCCTTTGCTTGATGAAGAGGCTTCTTCTTGACCCATCTTACGTGACATTTCAAATGCCACTATCTTGCCAATGACTACGCCCGAGGTCATGGTGCTCAAGTCCTCCATGTTGTGAAGGATGGTGATGATGCTTGCATATTTCTTTTGTGGTAGCACAGAGATGATCTTCCTCACAATGTCCGCATCATCTAGCTTTGTTAGTCATATTGAATGGAGCTCATTGATAATTAGATTCAAATGAGAATACATATCATGAACAAGCTCATCATCATTCATTGTAAAGGAATCAAAATTTTGTTTAGCTAGACAATGTTTTTGCTCACGGACATTACTAGTGCCGTCATGGAGCTCTTGGAGTTTTAACCAAATTTCATGTGCCATATTCAAAGTGAACACTTGGTTAAACACATCCATGCTAAAAGATTCAAACAAGCAATTTTTAGCTCTAGCATTGAAATGCATTTCTTTTTCTTCACTCTTTGTGGGTTTATCGGGATTCTTAATGGGTTTCATCCCGTCACGAGTGACTCTCCAAACACCCAAATCAACCACCTCAAGGTGACAAGCCATTCTAGCTTTATAGTAAGGGAAGTTAGTGCCGTCAAAGTGCGGAGGCCTAGAGGTATCCATCCCAACTACTCTAAATAGCGTCGGCTCAACGGCGGTGAAGCCAAAGGTCTAAATTGAGCCAACCGGCTCTGATACCACTTGTAGGGGACCATGACGCCTAAGAGGGGGGGGGGTGAATTAGGCAACTTAAAATTCTAACTCCAAACTATGGCCTCTTTTTCTACCCTTAGCAAAATCTATGCAAAAGATAAACTATCTAAATAATAAACTATGGTTTTGCTAGTGTGTTGCTATCTCTACACATAAAAGTAGTAATACAAACAATGTAAATGCGGAAGCTAAAGAACAAAGTAGAGATATACAAACTCCCATCGATGACTCCGGTATTTTTATCGAGATATCGAGAAGCGCGCAAGCTTCTCCCTAGTCCTCGTTAGAGCCCTCGCAAGGAATCCCTCACAAGGGCCAAGCTCCTGGTCGGGTAACTCCATGGATAGCCTTGGGCCTTCCCCATGTGCAAGTGGGTCTCCGACATGCCTTCCAGCAAGTCTCTCCCGGATGCTCCCCGCCGTCTTCACTATCAAGCTTCCGGCCAAAATGTCGCGGGCCTTGTTCCCTCCCAGTAACGGTGGCGGCCACACCACAAACGCAGCGGTTGGTGTGATCTTGCAAGACTATAAGCATCTTGATGTACAACAATGGTGCGTGGAAGCACCGAGTGGTAAGAGGTATGTAAACCTCACTAAACACTAGGCCTAAACCTAGAGCAAGCGCATAAGCGGTGGTCTAATCAACCTAAGCACTTCGCAAAGCACCTACGCTAATCACCTAATAAATCACTAAGCACTATGCAAGTGGAGATCACTAAAATGGTGTATCAACACCCTTGATATGTTTCCTTAGCTCCACCCTACTCAAATGGCGGTTGGGGGCCTATTTATAAGCCCCAATCGAGAAAGTAGCCGTTGAGGACAAATTCTCGCTTTTACGCTCTTGGCCGGGCGTTGATCACGTCCCTAACTGGGCGTGTCCGGTTGTCCCGACCGTTAGAGCTGCGATCAAGCGATCGAATCTTTGCCAATCGTCCGGTCACATGCGGCCGGACACGTTCGGTCGCTATTTTGCTGCTCTGGAACCTTTCTGTACTTGATCGGACGCTGCAGTCCTGCGTCCGGTCGATTTGCCGCCCACGTCCGGTC
The DNA here is from genome assembly GCA_904845875.1 of Miscanthus lutarioriparius. Classification (NCBI taxonomy): domain Eukaryota; kingdom Viridiplantae; phylum Streptophyta; class Magnoliopsida; order Poales; family Poaceae; genus Miscanthus; species Miscanthus lutarioriparius. Next base: position 54,473,487 of record CAJGYO010000016.1, read on the forward strand.
TAGCGTCTAGTCACTGCTGCTGACGCCTGCTGTTGCGGAGCCTCTTGATCAGAGCGTCCAGTCACTTTCTACCAGCGTCCGGTCCAGTGTTCGGTCACCTCTGTGAGCTCGTTTCATCGCGATCTTGCGTACGCTTGGTTCCTATCTTCATGCTTGGACTTTGCTTGATAATATGGGTCTTCTCTTGTGCTTCTATGGTCTTGCTTGTAGTGTTGATCATCTGATCATCACGTCGCCTTCGTCCAAGTCACGTCTTGCACCCTATTGAACTACAAAATAATCACTTACAAATTCATTAGTCTAATTTGGTTGTGTTGGTCATCAAACACCAAAATCCAAAGTAAATGGGCCTAGGGTCCATTTTCCTTACAGTTATCTCTATTTTTCTCTGTTCTTCTCTGTTTTTCATAGTGACTCATGCCTATTGTTTCTTCTACAGCATCGGGAGGTAGGTCAGACGGGGCACTTCTTTAGCGCTGGCGCCCAAGAAAACCATCGCCCTTCAGGCAAGGTGGGGGCCGCCGCCTAACATCACTCCAGTTTTGGGCGAGAGCGGAGCCGATGTCATAGCCTCGTCGGCCAGTCTAGCGCCACCCACGGTGGTGCCCGTGCCCTCGATGGGTCAAGCGGTCGGCGAGGCCGAGGGGGCGCCCTCGGAGGTTGCCATGCAACCGGCGACGGAAATGATTCCGCTGCTGACGTCGAAGCAGGCGGAGTTGTCGGACGCACCCGTTGTGTCGACCACGGTGGGCGTGGCGCAGCTAGATGAGGTCCCGCCAATGGAGGTAGAGGTGATGGTGGCTACGATGGATGGGTCATAGCCAGAAGCTATGGTGGCGGCGCCCGAGGTAGCGGCTCGTCCCGTGCTACCGGTGGCCCAAAGACGACGCCCGTCGTGGGCAGGACGGAGGGGGTCATGGCCAAGGGACCCTCAGACACTACGGCGGTTGTCGAGGAGACCAGCAGGGAGTTGTCCCTAGTCCTGACATCGAAGGGCCACCACCCACCCATGTGGGACGAGCCCCCGCTCCAGTGGGTGAGTCCGTGGGACCCATCGTCGGAACTCTTCACCCTCGACGATGCCGCCGAGGGCATGGAGTGGGAGAATCTCAATGAGGGGTTCATGGCTGCGCTAGAAGCTCTGAACCAGGCCAGGGGCGCCCTTTGAGATGTAATCATTCCCACCGGCCGGGTATTCACTTGGTCTTGCCTCTTGATCTCTTTTTCTTCATCTATTTTGTTTTTCGACCACCGTCTTTTTTTCAGTCTCTTATTGCTCACAGTAGGAGAATTCCAGTTCCTTCATGAACACAAGGAGGATTAGGACCGGCTCATCGATGAAGCATGGCTGCACAGGGATGTGACCGCCTAGCTCCGCTAGAGGGTGGCCGAGTTGACTCCCTTGCCTCGGAGGCGGACAATCTTCAGCGGCGGGAGGCCGAGGCCAGCCGGGATCTGAAGGAGGCCGAGAAGTCTTTGGTGAACTATCGGAGGGGCATGGCGGGATCGGGAGGAGGCCACGAGTCTGGGAAGGAGAGGGACGAGCTGCTCTAGTGGGATGCCGAGACCCACCAGTGGATCATCGACCTCCTAGCCAAGGTCGAGAAGGAACGGGATCTTAGGCTAGGAATCGAGGAGAGGTCTGCGGCCCTGGAGTAGAGGGTGGCCCGGACACCCAGGCGATCGCTGGCTTTGCAAGGAGGCGAGGCGAGCTATGCCGGACTATGGAGAGGGTCTGCTTTGGGCGTGGTACGTCCCACGAGGAGCACAACCAGGCCGTCCAAGAGCACGATGAGGCCTGCGAGAGGATCAGCTCCCTCCGAGGCCAAGCTTCGAGGCCATGAAAGGCCCGAAGTTGGGCGCCGAGGGCACCATTGTCGAATCCCAGCCCACGGATCTCACTTGAGGCGAGGGGTCTTCTTGGTGAGAGAGTGATGAGCTCGATGTCACGAAGGTTGGCCTTAACATAGTCTATGATGACTGCGGGAGGTGCGAGGCGGAGGGGACCAACTTCGCTCGTGGCCCATGCCATAGATATCACTGTGCGTGCGCTAGGCTGGAGAAGGAAGCTCTTCGCTCGGGGATCACCCAAGCCTTCACCATTGCACCTTTCGCATTATGATGACAACATTGACTTGGGCGATGAGCCTCGGGTTTAGCGCTGCTATGAACCCTCTGAGCTAGATGAAATAGAAGTAGCGGTGACTCCTCTTGTGGAAACCCTAGCGAGCAAAATTGAAGACATGGTTCTCCCCACAGGTGATAGTTAGTCGAATGGGTTTGATGGACATTATCTTTAATCTATGGACAAGTGTCGACACTTTTGTATCCTAAAAGATAGATTAAATATTTTGTTTCGTTTGAACAAATTCGTAATTTCATTTTGTTTGGATGAACTTGCTTTCTTCCCTCTTTGCATTCGAAAAAAGGTGCTCATGCAATCTGACCTTTCCGTTCGTTAAGACCGTAGGGCCCGAGGTGTATCAGAGGAGAACTTTGATTATGTTGGTGAGCAAAGTTACTGTAGCTATCGGGGCATGGATTTTTTTGTAGTCTGACCAGGCACGCTCATTTATTTGTTCCCACAAACCTTGGGCCTGACCTTAACATAAGGAAGAGGTCTGACGCAGCGACTATTTCAAAAAAAGGGGGTTTTATACTTTTACCAGCCCCCAAGTGAGATCCAACCCCTTGAGGTTACTAGGGTCGAATGTCACTCGAGACCGAAGAGAGGATAGCAAAACTACTCTTGTATTCGCACATACCCCTTCCTTAGGATTTTAGCTATCATTCTGCGACCGTGCGTTCGGTCTCCTTGCAAGTCTAACCTTCCCCGAGCCCTCGCACATGGCGGGGATTCGATCAAGGGTCGGTTCATTTTTGTGACTATCGCCCCATCTGAGGTTTTCGCAACCGGAGCGGTTGAGGCGACGTCACTTGCCTCGATGGCTCGAGTAACGCACTTGATGAGCTCGCTGATGGGGGTGTTCAAACAGAATCCGGTCTCGTCGCTCCTGACAGGGTCGACAAAGACCTCGAGTGGCATTCCGTTGCTCCTTAATCCGCCTTCCAACAGATTCCCCATCAATGGGGATTCTATGGGCTCAGCTAGAGGCTGGATCGAACGAGAAGGTTGAGATGACCCTATCTGCCTCTATGCGGGTTGGGCGAAGGCTACTGAGGCTCATCTGTATTTTCTCCCCTAGCTTTTGTTTGGCGCGAGGCGGCCTCAGGCCCTTCATGGGCCGGCCTTCAAACCTCGGTCTATCGATCTCGGATCGGTGGCTCGAGCCACAGGCCCCTTAGGTCTAATAGGGGTCGGCCATGTTTCACGCATCACCCCATCCTTAGCTTTACGTGAATGGAGGGGCTGAGCTAACGACACTTGCCTCGGCGGCTCGAGTGTCATGCTCAATGAGCTCGCTTCTTGGGCACATTCGTGTGGAATCTGGTCCATCATCCGGCGTGGTCGGTCGGAGAGCCCTCATGTGGCATTCCACTACTTCTTAACCTGCTGTCGGTAGATGCACGAGCCGTTCGATAGGCTCGGGTGGCCATTGGGCTCTCCTCGATGGAGATTCTATGGGTTTGGCTTGAGGTTAGAATCGAGCGAGAAAGGTCGAGATGTCCTGCCCGCTCGAGGTGGGGTGGGGAACCTCGGTCGATTGCCGCTCATATCGAATGAGGCGACTACCGCTTCATGACACGACGTGAAGCGTTGAGATGCGGCAATTGCATATGCAACGCTTGAATATATGGAATGAATGTATGATATATTGGAAACAAAAGTGAGGGTCGATGATGTTACCTTGGTGGCATGAGTGATGGGAAGCTCATAGGGACATGTCCGTGTGGGGTTGGGTCCGATGTTTGTGATGGGGCTGGTGTAACTCGCACGAGCATCGTAATTTTTTGTTTACATCTCTCGGCGCGATGATCCGAGCCATTCGATCGACTTGGGTGACCTAACGGCTTCTCCTTGAAGGAGATTCCATAGGTAGACCCCTCCGAACCCTTCTCAAGAAGGCGGATGGTTAAGCTTGAGGTGCGGGGATAAAGAATTCGATCACACCGGTGAATAAAAATGCCGTAGGCTGCTTTGGGGCATAGAGTCTAGCGATTCGACCGGTTTTACTCAAAGTTTTCACCCGCTTTACCGTGCCTCGGTTTTAAATGTAAGGAGGGTTAGGTGAAGAGGATGTCTAAATGAGTAGACACTCTCGGCAGCCCCGGCGATGTCCGCGCCCTTGCCGTTCTTTGGGGTTGGAGGCTCGGTAGTGAAATTGATCGTGAAGTAAGTAAATAAGGGTGCTTATCTTTGGGTGGCCATTTGGTTTCTCAACCCCATCGCTCGGTGTTACTTGGGCGGTCCGATCGACTTCGAAGGCCCGTTGGTCTCCCCTTGATGGAGGTTCCATCGTTGGGTCCTTCTAGGTCCTGCACAGAAAGCGGAGAGCCACACGCATGTGGCTGCGCTTTGTTTCTCGCGCTTGACGTGAGGTAGTGGTGGGCCATGCCTAGGCACCATCTCATTGAGCGGGGCATGTCCCATCGGTCAAGACGTGTCCCCTCAATTCCCATCCGCATTGAATAGGCGAAGGAGAGTGTTTTCACCCCAACCCTTCGCCCTTCTCCAACTCTTTGTCTCATCCTTAAATAGGGAAGGAGAGGTTCTTGTCCCATTCTTACGCCTACTCTTGAGCTGCTTTGCCTCTCCGCCTTCTTCCTTCTTCTTTGAGTGCGTTAGCATGTTGCGGCGGTTCCTAAGTGAGAGAGGGTGATGCGAGGGAGAGAGAACTTATAGATCCGTTAAGTGAATCCGGAGGCTCGATGCCGACTATCATAGAACCGACCAATTTATAAGAGCACAAGTACAAAACAATCGCAGAAATGATCAAATTCTCGAACTTGAGCCCATATAAACCCGGTAGTCAATCGAAATCTCGAAGGATTTCAAACCAACTTACATATAACCAAGATCACGATAATTCAACATAACATATAAATGCGTTACAACATTTCATAGACGTTACGCAAATAGATTACATCATCACGAGTCATCGTTATTACAAAACCAGTCTTGTAAAACATGCGGAAGCAAATAGTTTAACTTACACACCCGAGTTCAATTACACATACTGGTTCGATGATCACAGCCCACAAAAGCAATCAGATAAGAAAACAGAGATCATGCCCATGATCTAGTCTTCATCACCCGCCGGGGTGGAGACAATACTACAGAATCCACGATATAGAAGGTCATCTGCGCAACAAGAGGAATAAACCACGAGTGCGGGGAATGTACTCAGCTAGACTTACCCGTCGAAAACCAAAATAAATGACACCAAGGATTATGCATAGCTTAATGTAGTGGGTGCAGGTGACACTTTCTTTTTGCGAGAAAAGCATAAGTAACAATGATCAACTCTTAGCACGACTAGTAGTGACTTTTTAGCCATTAACACATCATCTATATTAGCACTTGTACTAAGCAATCATTTTATTAGGGTGCAAACATTAATAACCATTTCAGGTATTCATTGTGTCAACCTTATCATCATCATCCATTTAACCATATCGTTAAATTAATTGAATCTATGTTACCGCTGCTCAGTCAAGTTCTCACTATCCGAGAGAGACGGCGATTCGAATCGATTCCTATCCAGCTAGAGGGGTATTCCTAAACACAAACCTGCTTCCCCGTCGAGATCGCAAACAAGTCACCTTTGGTACGATTCAGAGTCGCGAGTCGAACAGATCGACATTCTCGAGAGAACCACTCTGCCAAGATTGTTCGGGACTCTAACCTGCCTTGGACTTATGCCAATGGCTCTCCGCACATCCTTACTACCTCCGAGAATGCACGCCCTTTCTTTCGCGTCCCGGCTGAGTCGAGCTACTAGGCTTTCAGCGGTTGGAATGACTTATCCGGCCAGCTAAGTGTTAGGCTGCGTTCAACTTGACATGAGGACGTCTGATGTCGGTCCTTAAACGACTCGAGACGGAGTCACTATGTTCAAACCTACACAAGACCCATGCCGGTCTTAATTCATTATTCACATGGTTCTTTTCCACGATAGCACATATAGCCAACCGTGATCCACCTCATCCTAAAGCTCGCGGTGTGACGAAAATCACGACTTCTACCGCACTAAGCATGGCTAAGCATTTAACCTGTTCCTGAACTTAAATAGGATTCCGGTGCGATATCTGGACAAGGAAGGATATATAATGCAGCAATTGGTTCCAACCAATTCCTATACTTAATGCATCATCAACAATAAAAGACACTCAATGTATTTGTAAAAACATGGGAGGCTTAATATGCTCTGGGGCTTGCCTTTCAGGAACGAGGAAGGTTGGTGGTCAGGGCACTCGGGCAATTCCTCCGCGGCGACTGCTTCGTCGGCTTCCTGCACCTCGGGTTCCTCCTCCTGGTTGGCTCCCTCGAACTCCAGCAACGTCACTCCCTTCGGCACACCTATTGCATGAATGCGCAAGATAAATATCATGGATGCACATGAACGAATGTCAGGGATGCTCGGGGAATTCACATGTTCGCTATAGTCTGCATATTCCAACTTAAGCCCTATTCAAATCACTTTACTTACCAAGTTTATACAACCTAATGTATAATTGCTTATCTTCAGTTAATGACCTAGCACCTGCACCTAACCATATTCTCAAGTTAGGCTAACCCCTAAACAATCAACGAGAACATTGCAACAACATACTCTCAAACATTTGTATTTTAGCAAAATGAAGACTATGTAGCGGTACAGTAAACTAGCAATAACTGGAGATTTATAAATCCAAATTACTTGCAACAAGACAATCTGGAAAGCTTATGAAATTGTCTACAATTCATTTTTAGACCTCAAAGCATGATTCAACATTTTACCAAGTTGAATTCATAAATCAACAGAACTCTGTCCTCACAAGGCAGAGAGTAAGCAAAACTAGAAATTAACTTTAAACAGCTGTAGTTTCTAAACTACAGAGCCAAATGCCCTCAAATTTTGACAGGAGCTAGATACATAAATTATCTACAACTTTTGTATTCATCACATTCACAGCAAATCAAAATATCATGGGGAACTTGCCAAAGTCCCCAGATCTGTCCAGAAGGACATAATGCAAACAAATAATTATTAACTTATGATATAAACACATAATTGGACAAAATTAACTCTACTCACATATCACTCATATCACAAGAACACCAGAAAGTAGGGTGCTCATCTCCAAAACATTTATTTTAATACCTTTCCTAATTTATTTAATTAATTAGAGGAAATAGTAAACATATATGAAAACTACACCATTAAATCTACAAAAATTACAGTAGACACTACATGCCCTAAGTAGACTACCATAAAAATTTCACACCTTTTGAGTAAGTATAACAACCTACACAAAAATGGTAAGGCAGAATGGCTTAAAATGACATAATTAGGAAACCTTAGTGAAAAGTGTCAAGAAACAGGTTTCATATTTTTCCTAGCATCCTTAAGGTACTAAGATACTACCTACCAAGTTTCATGGCCATAGGATTCCTAGATAATTTACAAAAATTCACACAAGTATCCACCAATGATAAAAGGAAAATCTATAACTCAAAAACTACACATGCAATGACTCTCAAATTTTAACCAGAGCTTCTACTAAGCAATAATAGCTTACCCACAAAATTTCATAATTTTTAGATCACAGAAACTCAAGATATGATTTAAACAAGTTTGTATGCATTCAAAAACACATTTCAAGTTCCTATTTAATTCATCCAAAATTTCTACATAAAGTGCTCAAGACATATTTTTCTTAAATACTAGACCTCACAGTGAGTCTAACAAAATTTGAATCATATCATTTGGATCTATACTTTAGGAATTACAAAATTCACAAACAGCATTCAAAATCTACATAAATGAGCTATCCTATTGGATAAATAGCCAGCGTGCGTGGGACCGGGGTGTCGGTACGCGCACCCGTCGTCAGAGAGAAAAAAAATAGGGGGGCGGCGCGCGACGGTGCGGCGGTGGTGGAACTCACCGACAGCGACTCTTCCGGCGACGGCAGTGGTACCAACACGTTCACCTCGAACTCCCGAGTCTATAGACCTACTTGGCTTGGCCTATTGCCGACGACCAAAAGCGGTGGTGGCGGCCATGGCGGTGTGGTGGTTTGGCCCGGCAATGAGGCGTCGGCGGCGACGAAATAAGCGCAATTGCTGGTTACACCGAGCTTCCCCAACCCAACGTGACTCTAACGCACCCTCTAGGACCCGTGGTGGTGGGAGATGGGCGGCCACGATGGCGCCAACTCGTGACTCAGCCATGGCGGCGGCGATGGTGGAATGGTCACAACGACCTTACCTAAGCTCGAATGGCTCGGCTAAGTGGTGGAGGGCGTGAGGCGAACACGGTGGAGCTACGGTGAAGGTGTAGTGCGTGTTTTTGCGGCGGTGAGCAAGCTCTGCGACGGCGTAGTTGGAGCGGCAATGGTGGAGCGGCTTGAGCTTGCTTGCTGCGCGCGGTGGAGGCGAAGAAATGAGAAATGGGCTGACGAGCTGGTCGGGCAGGCGCACGGAGTGTTCACGTCGTGGCCAGCAACGCTAGGACGGCCGCGACGCGTGGCCTTCGCGTCAGGCGACCGGCGACGAGTGTCACCCACGCGTTGGACGTTTTCTGAAACGGTGATCACTGTAGCTAGCTTTGAACTCGATTCGATGATCCATCACCCGGTGACAAAGCGATGTTTGATGATGATTAGCTCCTAAACCATGACGTATTAGAGGAAACAATGAACATGAAAGTTGTAGAGCTATAGTAGGGCTACAACTTTGATTTAGAAATCAACAGCTAACTCTCAATGGATCACGAGTTATATCAAGCCAAAGTTGGCCCATTCAAACTGAAATGGCATTTAGGACTTAGCAAAATTTTCAAGTGTTGAATCCACCTTCAAAGCTGACTTGTGGGTCCCTTTTGAACATGTTGTGCACATTTTCATGACTTGGCTTCTAAACAAAGTTTGTTCTTCATAAAATTTGCTACAACTTTGTTTTAGGTTGCTCAGACATGCAAACATCCTAAGCTACACTTTTTAAACAGTCAAACCAAAGTGTTTAGGGGTCAAAATGGGTCAAACCATGACTTGGGAACCTAATTAGTCAAAGTGATCAACATGAACAATGTCCCAAATGACATTCTAAGTATAACTAAGTTGCTTAAGAGCATTATTAGCCACACCACACATTGGTCACACCAAAATCAAGCATCAGAGGCATTGAAACAAGGACGAACAAGTGAAGTGTTACTTTTGTTTCAAGGCCATGTTTCATATGTTTCATGAGTGTGTTGCATAGTACTACTAACCATGTTTCACTAAAGTGAGTTGCACATGTTGCACTTGAGTGTTGCACACTTTACATTTCATAAAAGAATCAACACACATGAAATATACAACATGTTGCAATGTTTCAAAATCATGTTTCATGTGATATAGGTTCACGAATGGATGCATGATGCTCATGTTCATGAAATGTAGTGCAAATGTGGAAGCCAAACACCAGGGGTGTTACAGTATACTTCCTTGATGAATGCAGCCACTGAAAGTTTTGCTATCTCCTCGCCGATGGCCCTGCATTTCTCCTTGTCGAAGTGACGCAGGCATTGCTTCACCGGCTTGGAGCCAGGGTAGATCTTCAAGGTGTGCTGGGCGACTTTCCTCGGAATGCCTGGCATGTTCGAGGGTTTTCACGCGAAGATGTCTCTATTAGCGCGGAGGAAGCCGACGAGCGCGCCTTTCTATTTGGAGGAAAGCGTGGTACCAACGAGCACCATTTTGCCCTCGGTGCTGTTGGGATCTATGAGGACCTCTTTGGAGCCCTCTGCAGGCTTGAATGACCCGGTCGACTTCTTGGCATCGGGCGCTTCTTCGGTGACCTCCTCCTTGAGGGCGGCGAGCTCCCCGGAGGTGACAATTACTACGACGTGACCACAACACTCGACCTCACACTCATAGGCGCACTAGAAGGAGGTGCCAACGGTGATGATCCCATGGGGACCCGGTATTTTTAGCTTGAGGTGTGTATAGTTGGGGACGGCCATGAACTTCGCGTAGCATGGATGTCCCAGGATGGTGTGGAAGGTTTTAGGGAACCCAACCACCTCGAAGGTGAGGGTTTTCATCCTATAATTGAACTGATCCCCAAAGGTAATGGGCAGATTGATCTGCCCAAGTGGCATGGCCTGCTTTCTGGGCACGATGCCATGCAAAGGTGCTTGAGTTGGGCGGAGGCATGTCCGGTCGATGCCCATCTTGTCGAGCGTCTTGGCGTACATGATGTTGAGGCCGCTGCCTCCATCCATCAGTACTTTGGTGAGTCGCTTCGGGCCAATGATCGGGTCGACCACGAGCGGATATCTCCCTGAATGCAGGACGCTCTCTGGATGGTCAGTCTGATCGAATGTTATGGTAGACTCTGACCACCGGAGGAAGGGAGGTGTGGCCGGTTCAGCCATATAGACCTCGCGGCGTGCGACCTTCTGATGACGTTTGGAGTCGTAGGCCATTGATCCTCCGAAGATCATAAGGCAGCCGCCCAGCGTCAGAAAGCCGTCGTCCTTCTCCTCGACGTCGTCCATGGTGGGGGTAGGGTCCTTTTCGTGCTCCCCTTTGTTGGAGCCTTCGGACAAGAACTACCGCATGAGGCTGCAGTCCTTGAACAGATGCTTAACCGGGAAGGCATGGTTCGGGCATAACCCCTCGAGTAATTTTTTCGAAATGGTTCGGAGTGCCCTCCATGGGCTTCCGACCACCCTTGCGGTCAGCAGCGGCCACGAGTGAATCCTTGCACCGTTGCTTCTTGTTCTTCCTTTTGGCAGAACGATTGGAGGCGCCTTCACCGGCGCCCTCGTCCTGCCTTGCCTTGCCCTTGAGACGATCGAAGATCGCTTCGACCGCCTCTTATCCTAAGGCATGGCTGGTGGCGATGTCTAGGAGTTCCTTGGTGGTTCACGGGCCCTTGCGTCCCAGCTTATGAACCAAAGACTCGTAGGTAGTCCCGAATAGGAAGGCTCCTATAATGTTGGTGTCGGCAACGTTAGGGAGCTTATTGCACTATCGGGAGAAGCGCCGGATGTACCCACGGAGGGTCTCACCGGTCTTCTGTCGGCAGTTCTTGAGGTCCCATGGGTTCCCAGGACGCTTGTATGTGCCATGGAAGTTCCCCACAAAGATCTCCTTCATATCTGCCCAACTCTGGATTGCGTTGGACGGCAGGTGTTCCAACCACTCTCGTGCCGAATTGGCCAAGAATAGTGGAAGGTTGCGGATAATGAAGTCATCATTATCCGCACCACCAGCTTGGCAGGCAAGCTGGTAGTCTTTGAGCCATAATCCGAGGTTTGTTTCCCCAAAGTATTTTGGGATATTGGTCGGTGGTCGGTACCTTGGCGGGAAAGCAGCGTTGAGGATGTGATGGCCGAAGGCCTGAGGGTCCAGCAGGCCGGGGCTCGGGCTTCGGTCCTTGCCGCTGTCATAGCGTCTACCGCGACGAGGATGATAGCCACAGCGGGCTCCTTCTCTCGGGTCGCCGTAGGTACGTCTGCGGGCATCGAGAGTGTTGCGTACGTCGTGGTTACGACCAAGACACTGATGCATCGAAATAGTGGCACGCTGCCTGCCGCCCCATGGTGCCTGGTGGACCGATGCGTCCCTGTCGGGACGCTCGGAGGGCATGCGCTGGCTGGCATCGAGCTCGCATCGCCAAGACAATGAGCTCTCTGCCTGCTGCGTCGCCGCACACTCGAGCAGCATGCGAATCTCATGGTGGGCCTGACAATCCTTAGGCGTCACGGCCTCTGGAAGGTCATAGAGCAAGGCCATCGCGGCGGCGATGTTCTGGCTCGCCCGCGCGAAGCGAGGAAGGGCTTCATCGTCGGCGATGATACTTCGGTTTACATCATGGGCCATGGCGCGCGCTTGCATCTTTCTCCGTGGCGCTAGATCTCCCGATCGAGCTCCGCGCATTCCTACACAAGTTGGAGTCGTGCTGCCTCGATCTCCCACTGTTGGGCTTTCAGCTGCTCCACCCCCATGCGAGGTGGGGCTGTTGTCTCCCCTTCGATTTCATCGCCGAGGTTGCCTGCTGGGGTATCCTCCATGGGGATGCTTTCGACGTGTCCCTCGGGGGTACCCATCATGAAGCATTCTCAGAAGGGGTGATGGCTCCCCCTGCTGGAGTCAGAGCTAGAGGACGACCCCGGCTCCTCTGTGAGGAGGTTGTGGAGAGATTCCGTGACATGTTCGATCACCCCCACAAACTCTTTGTTCGCGGGCGGCAGGACCATGCATCGTGCCACAAGGTGGCTGACGGTGGCTGCAGCGTTGTGGAGACCGAACAAAAGCGCTATCGGGGCGCTCCGTATGTGGTATCCCAGAGAGAGGGATCCTCCTCCGGCGAACTGTGCCATGTCGTTGGTGTTGGAAAGGGTGAGGCGGCGCTGGCCCTCCCTGCACTCTGGGGTCCTAGGGAGACACCAAGTCGGTGCTCAAGCCTCTCGTAGTTGAGGCCGATGGAGGGAAGAGATTGGATGGCGGCGTGAGCCAAAGCCAACTCTCCTCCCACCGTGATGATGAAGTCTAGGTTCTTGAAGCACACGTGTGCGCCCGGGACATAGCTGATTCTGTGGCTAGCCATCCATGGCCTGATGTTTAACATCGGAACACGCAAAGGTCCCCTACCTGGCACGCCAACTGTTGGTGTTTCGAATAAACACCAACTAGTAAATTTATATTTGTTGCGCATTAGGCCCGGATGATGTGCTAAAGGACACAAGGTTTATCTTGGTTGGGCGTAATGTCCCTCGTCGCCCTGTCTGTTTTGTTGCTCGTGTTATTAGCACTGAAAGGTTCGTAGTAGGGGGTACAAACGGTCGAGAGAGGGACATGTCCCAAGTCTCTGATGGAAAGGTCGAACGAGTACTGAGAGCTTGGTTGCTGCTCAGCTGTGTGTAATGTGGTGCGTGGTGTGTTGAATTGATCCGTCCCCTTAGTGGGGTGCCCTGCCTTCCCTTTCGTTACTATAGATGATGTGAGTTCCCTCCTGGATCATAGTGGTTGTCATATGCTCATGTTAGGATCCATGTCCGAAGGTTGATGGCGGCGCTCACAACAATGTAAGACAAAAGTCGGCGCCTACAACACTGTTCGGGCTCTGTCGTGCCTGGAAGGGCTTAAAGCGCCCGTCCCGTCATATCCTGACGGTACTTTTCCACAGGCATGTAGGGTATGGTCCTCGGTACTGCGGTTGACTCGAGTGTCCTATCTTACCCTGTGCTCGTCATTATGAAGGAGCAGGGTGCGGACGTTGGGCAAGGGAGAGCCTGCCACAGGACGTCGGGCGAGGCGGAGCCTGTCCTGAGACGTCGGGCGAGGCGGAGCCAGCCCTCGAACGTCGGCGCGGCGAGCCTGCCCCGGACATCGAGCGAGTGGAGCCAGCCCTCAGGCGTCGGGCGAGGCGGAGTCTGCCCCCAGGTGTCGGGCGAGGCGGAGCTTGCCCCAGCACGTCGGGCTAGGCGAAGCCAGCCCTCAGACGTCGAGCAAGGCGGAGCCAGCCCTCAGTCGTCGGGCGAGGCGGAGCCTGCCCTCAGACGTCGGGCGAGGCGGAGCCAGTCCTCGGATGTCGGACGAGGTGGAGCCAGCCCCCGGTCGTTGGGCGAGGTGGAGCCAGCCCTGGGACGTCGGGCGAGGCGGAGCCTGCCCCCAGACGTCGGGTGAGGCAGAGCCAGCCCTCAGTCGTCGGGCGAGGTGGAGTCTGCCCCCAGTCGTCGGGCGAGGCGGAGTCTAGCCCTCGGGGGTCGGGTGAGGCGGAGCCAACCCTTAGGGGCTAGGCGAGGTGGAGTCCAGCCCTCGGGGTCGAGGCGGAGCCAACCCTTAGGGGCAGGCGGCGCAGCCAACCTTCGATCGTATGGGCAAGAGGTGTGTAGTTGCGTTCTTGTGCTGCTCGGGAAGCATCAACGTTTGATGGTTATTAGCTCCACTTCTTTGGGTACCCCAGTATTTAGTCCCCGACAAGGGCCCTGATAGATGATTCTATCACAACCATGAGCCACCTGGAGACTAGGTTAGACAAAGGCCTTGGAAAGATTAGAGCAAGAAAGGTACTATGCACTATATATATAATAACAATTATCCTCACTCAAACTTCAAAAAGTCCTTTTTCTTTTCTGATGTAAATTCTATTTATTGCATTATGTGTGGAAAAAGAAATATTTTGTTTACACAATTAATGAGCATCCAACTCTGCAGAACGAAGTGCTGTGTTCTGAACTCGAGTACATGCAGAGAAGGGTAAAGAGCAACAAGAGAACATTTTTCCTCTCACAAATTTATTGATTTACTCGACAATGAACAAAATAAAACAAGAATTTCATCTTTTCAGGAAATGGAGTTGCAGAATGACAACTTGTGCTTAAGGAGCAGGGTAAGTAACCTGTTAGTTGCTATGGACTGTGTGATCACTCTTAGAAGAAAATTTTTTTGAACTGTAGTTACTGAAATGCTAAGTTATCTTAGCTTTAAAGAAAAATATTGTAACAAGCTAATAACTGTCTCACAAGCAAAGGTTGAAGAGAATGAAAGGGCACAACAGACAGTGAACATGATGGGGGCACCATCGACAAGTGAGTATCAGCAGCAGGGTTTTATTCCTTATGACCCAATAAGGAGCTTCCTGCAGTTCAACATCATGCAGCAGCCTCAGTTTTACTCTCACCAGGAGGACCGGAAAGACTTCAACCTAGGTAGATTTTTATCTGCCACATTTATTTGAAAAGTATTTAAATGGACACCCCTCAAATGTTTCATAATATCATGTAAATTCTTCTAAATGACATATTAATTGGTTGTCAGAAAACATGAGCCCATAGGACTAAACCTCCCACTTGGCTACATAAAATTTCCTCTCCAAGTACATCTCATAGCAGTTTTTGCCATCCTGATCTCTTTTAATCTCTTCAGGGGGAAGATAAATAATGGACCCCAGGAGCTTGAGTTGTCCGTGATCATGTGACTGCAAGTGAGAAACTGGAGCTATATTACTGTGGAATTATATGTAAAGACTAGTACTACTGCTTCATGTGTGTGCGCATGCGAGCACGTAGTATGCACAATTTCATCCCACTATTAAGGCTTGGTACCAACTATGTGATATATAATTAATCTTTATTTGTAATCCAGGATATTTGTGATGCATGCATGCATGCATGTCTCCTTAATTCTCACCATATAAAAATAAGTCACGCATAAAAAAATCCTAAAGCTGAGCCGCAGTGTTGGATGACTGAAAGATAGGATTCTCCTTGGGTTCATATTAGTGTGCTTAGTTTATATTTCACACTTGCTTATCTAAGACCTTTTATTCATAGTGTGATCCTTGCTATGGACATGATTAGTGTGTTGGTCCTAAGGACTCATTAGATTTCTTTAATTTAGTAGAACAACATGCTAAGGGGCTTAGAGTTTGCATAGACTAAGATTGTTTTATTAATTTCTTTAGAGCCCAGTTCACCTCCCTCTTGGGTCATGGGTCATTCGGTCCTTATAGATGCGCATCCACATCTATGAACACACACACACGCACGCTCACCCATCCATTATGAGCACAAATCTTTTGATTGAGGAAGTCATGCTAAGGAAGTCTCGATGTCGATAGGCATGCCGTCTACGATTAAGAAGTAGTGTTGTACATTTGTACAATAAGTCTAGAAAAATACGAGGACCCATCTTGAAACAAGGATCTGAATGTTAGGTGAGCAGTTCAACCACATGAAACTAAACTAGTTATGTGGTTCATAATATTTTATTAACTTATTTCCGCTTTAGTTTGATGTGTTATCTTTATGCTGATAATTCAAACCCTACCAAATACAATTTAGTTGCACATTTGTAAATAAGAAACAGAAACCATTACATGTAATAAAAGGATGTTCCTTTTTAGATTTGGTGCTACCTAGCAGATGGAGCCGAGGTAGCTCCAAAATCGTGTAGCTTATCCATTTCCTATCCAAATAAGAAAAGCTACAACTATATCCATCTTCTGGTGTTGAGCTCTCATTTGTCTGTTCATACTAAATAGAATTGGGTATGATGTGGACACATGGGCCTGTTTGGTCCCCTGCTAAAGTTTAGCTACTAAAGTACCAAACAAACTGACTAAAAATAGACTAAAGTAATTTAGTCACATTAGTCACCCAAAAGTAGCTAAAAGTGGGCTAAAGTGCCCAGTGGATAAGGGCTGCCCCCCATTATTGCTGGTTCCCCACCCTAATTTGGGCATTCATTAGGGGTAGTTTGGTCTTTGTTGAACTGCTTTAATTATCTTTAGTCACTTTTAGTCACTAGAACTAAACAGGGGTGACTAAAGTTTAGTCATTGATTTTAGTAGCTAAATTTTAGTCATGGGAAATCAAACATGCCCAAAATACTAGTGTTGTTGTTCAAGTCCCTTGAACTCCTAGGCAATATGTGTTATCTACGTAGACTACTTCTATTAGAAATATAAATTAAAAGAAGGTTGACCATATAAGGTTTAAATAATTCTAAACTAGATGGCACCATAAGATAAAATCATGACTTAGAAAAAAAATCTAAAACTAGTTATATATTTTTTGAGTTAAAATAAGTTTATATGAATTTTGTAATATGAAATCGGGTTTTGGATTTTCAGTTGCATATAAGTTTCAATTATATTTTGGCTGATTTATTGAAATATTATTTTTGCAACCTTTTTTTCATGAAGTCCATTTCATCCCCCTAAGCTATCAACATAATTTGATTTATCTCTCTCTCCCCACAACATAGGCAAAAATTGCTCAAAGAGCAAAATCGGAAGGTTTCAAAAGACGAACCGATTTTTCAATCTTGCATGGAAGGTGAATCGGACTTGATGGATCAAGTGCATTTTCCCTGGAGGAATACTAGCCCCCCATGGATCATTGAAGATTTTACCGATGAGCAGTTCAGATGGGCCGGCCCAACTACGTTCAATGGCTGAGAGGATTCGGCCGAGCCAAACTTGAAACTGATCCGAAAGACTGGACCGCCGCATCTGCGAGATACGACGCGCGGACGGCCTCGTTTCTCTCCCGTGCAGCAAGCCTCAGCCTCTCACTCCCATCGTCCTGCACCTAGAAAGCCAGGGCCACCTAGGGCTGGGGCGTGCCATTCCATCCGGCCACGCACTCCAGCAATCCTTAACGCAACAGCAAGAACAACAAACACATCGCCTTACGTTCGTGCATGCGATTCATGGGTCGCCTCGGCACCGCGACGCTCGTGGCCCTCGCGGCCTGCCTCCTCTACTGCGCGGCGTCCGCCGGCGCCGGGCCGACGACTACGGACCTCGGGGCGGTGCGGGCGGTGCCGTGCGACGGGACGCTGGGGCAGTGCGCGGTGGCGAGCGACGAGGAGCAGGAGGTGGGCGGCGGCGACGCGCTCCTGCGGCGGGCGCTGGCTGCGCGGAAGCCGACCAACCGGTACATCAGCTACGCGGCGCTGCGCGCGGACCAGGTGCCGTGCAACCAGCGCGGCCGCTCCTACTACAGCAACTGCGCGTCGCAGCAGGCCGCCAACCCCTACCGCCGCGGCTGCTCCGCCATCACCCGTTGCGCACGCAACACCAACTGATCCATCCTATTATATTCCTAGCTACGTAATTCCCATCCATGACGGTTGACGGCATGACCACATGAGTTGAGGATTATATATATTTTTGCATGCATCGGACTATCGAAGAGATCCAGCGACGCACATGCAGATCGATCCATTGACGTGCTGGTCCATCTATCCAAGGGCCGGTGGAGGAACACACAGGGGACATATCCAAGTGTTGTTTGGATTCACATGCATGCATGACTTTATTATGTGTTAATTTATTCTTCTTGTGATGAATGATCATCGTCTACGTACGTACCTTAAGTAGTAATAGTTCCATTGGTTTGATTTCTTATGGGTTTTATTATATTGGGATTTTGTTCTTATGACCGGTTGTACTGAAATAAGTGGATTCCAGAAAGGAGTCTGATTAGCGTCTGACTAACTGTCACTAATAATAACTATATATATATATATATATATATATATATATATATAACTAATATTCTGCAGCTGGACATAGAATAACTTATTATGTGGCCACTTTGAGTTACGATAATTACCATGCTAATTTATGAGATTACAGTAACTCCTTACTAAGTGATTTACTATAACATTATCGTAAATATCACCGTGAGTTGTAGTAACACGAGTATCATAAATATATATTCATGTTATCGTAAATTGGTACAAATATTATCGTAAATATATATATATATATATGTGGAGAGTATATTCAGTAGCCAGCTACAAAATAAGTTATTCTGTAGCCACCTCCATTTACGATAATTTTATATACTAATTTACGATAATGTCAATACATATTTATGATAGTTGGGTTACTATAACACATAGAGATATTTACCATAACGATATAGTAAACCACTTAATAAGGAGTTACTATAATCTCGTAAATCATTACGTAAAAAACGGTTTGTAGCAACGGGAGATTTTTTTTTCTAGGGGCGGCTGGTGATGGAGTTGCGCCTACAGTGGCGTGCTCGGGAGCCACGAGACCAGCCGTCCCTACAAATAGAACAGTAGAGGCGGCTGGTGATACGAGCCGCCCCTATAAATGAGTCGGATTTGTAGGGGCGGCTCACTCACCAGCCGCCCCTAGTGTTGCGATTTGTAGGGGCAGGTCAATTACTAGCCGCCCCTACAAATGCTGCCACCGAAACCCGCAGGCTCCAAACCTAGGCTTGGGCCTCACTTTCGCTTGTAGGCCACTGAAACCCGCAGGCCTGTTAAGGCTGTCAATGATCTAAGCCCTTGGTCTGAATTCAACGGCCGAAGTTTGTCCCACCAGGAACAAAACTATCGGACTTCCCAAACCCTAACCAGATTTTCCTATTCTATCTCCATCACCCTTTTTCCTCCCTTCCCCACCTTCTTCTTCCTCCTCCCGTCCTCGACGGCATGCTTCCTACTGCCGCCATCGGTGAGCTGCTCATCCGCAGCATGACTTCGCATCCTGGGTGCCTCGTCCTACCTCTGGCGGCTGCTTCTCCCTAAATCCCGCTGTCTGCCTTCCGCCATGCCGCCTCTGCCAGCACGCGAGCCTCTGCCGCACCACGCGGCTTCCAGACGCCTCAATCGTCCATCCTCTCCACCTACCTCTGCGGGCAAAAGTTCGGCCCCGCTCCGTCGAGCTCCGTCTGCTGTTCCGGGTGAGTCTACGCGCCACCTCCTCGTCTGGCCGAGTCCTTGTAGATTTTAGGTGCGCGCCCCTCCGTCGGCGGGCTGTGCTGTGCGGACGCGGTTCACGGATCCGGCGGGCGGATCTGCGCCGTTCTCACCGTCGACCTGTTCCCTCTCCTCGCAGCTGGGCGCACACCCCCAACTCCACTACCTACTTTTCCTGGGCCGCGTGGAGTGGAGTGAAGACCAGGGTTGGCCTTGGCCCTCCGCTGGCCGCTTAGATCCTCCCCGTACTGACCTCTTTTACTCCTCTTGTTGCAGATCTGCTGGAGCGCCAGCAAGGCGGCCTCGCCATCCCTCCGGAGTCCGAAGCAGCAAGGTAAGGCCTACCCGTACCGACGATGGATCCAGGGTGGGCGCGCTCCCTGACGACGAATCTAAGGCGGGCCTATCATCCGGCGACGGATCTAGGGTGGTGATGTCCCCCGTCGGTGGATCGAGGGCGGGTGTGCTCCCCGACGGTAGATCCAAGGAGAGCCCATCCTCCAAGCGGCGGATCTTGGGTGGTGGCGTCCCCGGTGGTGGATTGAGGGCTGGCGCGACCGGATCTGAATCCGATGCGAGCGGGCAGAGATCTAATGTGGTCGGATCCTTGGGTGCCTCCTCAAGCAGTCAGCGCCCCTTCGTCGGTGCTAGGCCGCAACACATGGTGGAGTGGCATTGGGCCAAATCTTAGTGCAGCCATGCCGGTCCATCTTCGTCGCTGCTTTGGCTCATCTCCGAGGTGGCGGCGGTAAGTGCTGTCTGGTTCTCTCTTTTTTCACATTTTCTTTAGTAGATTTGTCTCCCGTATAAATGAGTTAGCTTCTTATTCATGTTGGCATCTACTTTCGTTTAAATTTGCAACAATAACATATCGTTAGATCGTTGTGTCTTCATTTCTCATAACTGGTGGTTTTTATTTGCAACCCATCATCCTAACTTCTGATTTCTCGCTCACTCATGTGCACGAAACAAGAACAATGGAAAAGCTATCGGAATTGATGAACTTAGCTATTTTATGATTTTGGTACGCTCGAGTTTTTTTGTATGATTTTGATAAGCTCCCACTGCAACGTGGTGTGTATTGATGCTGTGAAACTTATTAAATTTGGTTAATCTGAATATGATAATGGATGTAATGATATTGGGTTGTGCATATGCTCAGATTTGAATTATATATATACGGGTTGAATTTGAATTGTAAATTTAATTTTTTCCCGAAAAAATGTGCTGTAGGGGTGGTTCTAGAGTGAATCGCCCCTACAAACATGTATTATAGGGGTGACTGGTACTACGTCCGCCCCTACAAATCAATTTTGTAGAGGCGGCTGGTGTTACCAGCCGTCCCTACAAATCGATTTGTAGGGGCAGCTGATAACACCAGCCGCCTCTATAAATCTATTTGTTAGGGCGGTCTGGGAACTGCCCCTACAAATACATGATTTGTAGAGACGCTTGGGTAGGAGCGGCTGGGCAAACCGCCCCTATAAAGCCTCTGGAGACGCCCCTACAAAGCTATTGTGTAGTAGTGAATTAACATAGTAATTATCATAACTCAAAGTGACTACAGAATAAGTTATTTTATAGCCAGCTGCAGGGTAGTAGTTATATATATATATGTATGTATGTATGTATGTATGTATGTATGTATGTATGTATGTGTGTGTGTGTTTGATGGTACTATGCTCGTGCATATGCGTCTCCTTTAATTTTGTTTTAAAGCAATTTTTGTTGTGGGACACTAGAGAAACGTATAATTAGCCAGTTCACACCGTCAGATGAAGAATTTGCCTAGTACCATCACAACCGAAAATAGTGGCTTTGCCATATGCCACAAGCACTCGGCAAAGCCCACAAAACACTCGGTAAAGGTTTTGCTGAGTATAACACTCGGCAAACAGCACGCGACATCTACAGTGCCGGCAAACGTCTCTTTGCCGAGTGTTTTCTATCGGGCACTCGGCAAATACTTTGTTGAGAGCTGAAACCGACGCTCAGCGAAAAAAAGTAACGCGACGGCATGGAGACAGTCACGGTGCGTTTGCGTTTGCCGAGTGTCCCAGACCTGACACTCGGCAAACCTGCCTTCTTTTGCTGAGTGTCAAATCCCGGGCACTCGGCATACCTGCCTTCTTTGCCGAGTGTCAAATACTGGACACTCGGCAAAGTCTGGCCTAGAACGTACAAATATTGGCCTCTTTGTCGAGTGTCCAGTACCTGATACTCGGCAAACCTGCCTTCTTTGCCGAGTGTCAAATACTGGACACTCGGCAAAGACAAACCCCAGAACATACAAATGTTGGCTTCTTTGTCGAGTGTCATAGCGCAGACACTCGGCAAAAGGCCTCTTTGCCGAGTGTAACACTCGGCAAAGCGACCATATATTTCCTGTTTTTATTGTTCGGTCACGTATAATGTACCCCACTCAAATAAACATTACATGCATCACACATAGTTCACAATAAGCATCACAGGTAGTTCATATAGATATATCGACAACACATAAATACAAATAAACTTCAGAATCACTAGTAGGTTCATTCACAACCACAAATAGTCACAAGTAGTCATAGGTAATCCACAAATGCAAATGCAAATAAAATCACAAGTAGTCACTTAGGCCACGGGTTCCGCTGTGACCACGCTGGGTCATGAGGCTCATTCGATGCCGCCGATTGATTCTGCACAAAGGAGAAGAGATTGCATGTGTGAGACAAGATTGAACAAAACGTATGGTCTCTCTACTGCCTAACTAGTATAACCCTTGCAACTATCAATAATATCTTCTCAGTTGCATTGTGCTCTAGTATGATTGCTTAAGTACTAGTTGGTAACAAACATATAGCATTAGTCACTAAGTTTCTAGTGTCTAGGCATCTTTGTAAGATTGATTCTGCATAAACTAGAAACGGTGATTATAAGGTTGTAAAGTGACTTACAGTGCCTAAAACAGTATTGGAGTAGGTTGAGGGGGAGGGACCGGCATCGGTGGCGGATGTTGATCGATTGTAGTGTAAATACCCCTCATATATTCAAACATCTACAGCCGCTCTGCCTCCATCCTCTATCACTCTACCTCCGCCCTCTACCACTCTTCCTCCATCTTCGCCTCTAGCTTCTCCCAGCGCCTCATTTTTTGTTCTAGCCAAGCCTACAATATTTCATCCCAATGTTATAATGCAATGCAAAAGTATGTAAAAATCAATGAATGATGAATAAAACAGAAATAACCTGGAGTGCATTCATCTGGAACCATGTAGAGTCCAGCCATGGGAGTACCGCCGGGCTGGAACTCATGCTCCGTGCTCGAATCTGGGAGAGAGTGGGAGTACTGGCCGTGTTGATTGTGCCATCGCTAATCCAGAACCGGCCATGCTTCTTGCCTCCTCCTGCCCTCATGACCACTTCTCCATCAAGGTCATGGGCGCTCGGATCATACTCTGGGCTATGGACCGCCCTTGCCATCGATGTGTATCCATCGAGGCGGCTGTGGACGGACTCATTGCTGTACACCGAGGGCGGGTCCTCCGGGTTGTAGGCGATGTCGACTGTTGCCTTGCCCTTATGGGCCAAAGCATATGCAATGAACTAGGAGCAAGGCTTGCCACCATGTGCCGCCGACTGCAAAAAAAAATAATATGATTAGAAATTATGCAGAGTTGAGCGTTAGAATAAAGAAATGAATTCACGTACCCATCTAACCGCGTATTCTAAGAGGTTGAGGTTGCCTTGATGGTGTGGTACACCCGGCATTAGCAAACGCCGCTTCTGGCAAGCGTTGTGATTCTCCTCCCACGTGGGGTCGCACCACCTGTCCACCATCCAGGCCCAGCACTGTAGATCGTAGGCGCACCACCACGGAGGCACCTACGTGATCAAGTATATGACATATAAGAAGATGAAATTAAGCGTAATTAATCTCAGAAAAAATAAGTATTAATGTTCTATATTTACCTTCAAGTATTGTTCTGAGGTTAGCCTCATGGTTCTTGCCGCACTTTTAGGGAGGCTCACTCTAAGAATTTCCATGTCGTATTGGATCATGGCCTGGATGCGCACCTCATAGTGCATGTCCTTGACGAGTTTCTTGGCGGCTTTGTCAGCCACAACATTTTCCTTAGCCTCATATCCCTCCTCGCATCTAAAGAAATCCTACATATAGATGCAATGTATCCAGTCATTATTTCAAGAATGTCCAATCAAAACGATGTATTGAGCAATGTAGTGCGAGAAAGACTTATCCAAAGCTCGGCCTTGACACGTTGCGCCTAGTTGGTAAATACCCTACCATCCCGATCAGGGGCATCGGTGACAGCGGCATAGTGGGCCCACGTGTAGGCCGGCTCGATTGTTCCACCGAACTGCACCAGGCTAGGGAACTTTTCTTAATCAAAAGACCAAGGATGCTGTTCACATGGCGTGTGTGATCACCTCCACCGACCTTCCTTCAACCCCTGCCCAAGTGATTAAGATAAATTATTAGTTTCTATTGTAATTTTGAACATATCAAACGAAAAATTAGTGATAACATCTAAAGTTACTTACTTGTCTCCATCTGGTCAAATTAGCGGGCATCTCTCAAGAGGTATCGATCACCTTGGGAGGGTCGAGGGACCTCGCAACCACACATGCGATGAAGTAGAGGAAGAGGTACCCCCTGCCTCCTCCTCCACCCCTGCCTCCTTCTCCACCTGTACCTCCTCCTCCTTAGAGGATGAGTGAGCGGAAGGTAACTCAGATGGCGATGAAGTTATAGGCGATGGTGGCCTCGTCTTGCCTGCACCCTTCCCTCGACCCCTGGGTCTACCCCGAGGTCTTTTTCTGGACCCCTCAGCTGCATCGGACCCTTTACACGTCAGAAAAGTAATTCCATTGCCAACTTCTTTTAGTGAGCATAAAAATTGAATGGTTAGGAGATGAGAACCTCGTTCCCAAATAGGATCAACTTCCTCCCAACCAATGGCTTTTCAAATAGAGGTGAATTCGACGTCCATACCTATGGCTTGGAGAAGCACCAAACAATGGCGTATCTTCAAACACGTGGTCCTTGATGAGGTGGTAGGCCTCCATCTCCTGGCCTCTCTCCAAGTCGAGGTAGGGCTCGTCTTCCTCCTCCATCGATCGTCCTTGCTCTTTGGTCAGCACGGTTTCTTCATCTTCATGCATTGGGCTTTCTTCATGCTCGGTGTAGCACGAGCTTGAGCTTCCACGGGAGCGCTTCGAGCTTCATCCCACGATCTTCTTGATGGCGCCGGCGATGGCCTTTCTTAACCTACCCATGGCAAAAAACAACACAACAACAAGAGAGAACTTGGCCACGGGTTATGGTTAGCACAAAATATAAAATGAGAACCCAAAGACTAGCTTGAGCTTGGAATTTTTGTAGAGTTTTCTTGCACTAGAACTTGTTGGAAAAAGCTTGAAAGAAATTTGGAAGCAAGTGAGTTAGTGGGAGAGTGAAAATGAGAGAGTGTGAGAGGGGAGAGGAGCTCTCCCGGCCACCCTGCATATTTATAGGCGCGAGGCACCCCAATAGTAGATAGAGGGCAACGGTCATGGGTTGTTGCTCGGAGGACAGCACCAACGACCACCTCCATGGGCCGGCCAACCCGTGGGGTCACCCACCCCCTAGTGGGCCTGCTTGGCCTCTCCTTTGTTGGATAGTGGCCAACGGTATTTTAAAACCTATGACCGTTGGGGTTTCATCTAGATCCCCAACGGCTTGCTTGATTTTGATTTTCTAACAATATTTATTGAATTTTTAATTTCTATAATTATTGCAAAAATGATAACTAGTAATAATAAATTATTCTTATTCAGAAAATGATTTTTGGAGGATTTTTTGAAGATTTTTATTTTGACATAAAAATTCAAATTTTTAAATCTTACAAATATTTATTTTGAGTGTTTTTAATTTTAAAGATAACTACCGATTTACCTTCGGCAAGAGTTCGACGTTTTTGGTCCATCGGACAAGACCTCTTCTTCTTCATTGACATGCAGCTGCATTAACATTTTCGAGGGAATTCTCAGGTTTCCCTGGGATTTTCCCTGATTGATTTCCGGGAATAGCGACAGCTATTTGAGAAATTTGAGTTTCTATCATTTTGTTAAAACTTAATTGATTCTTTACTGCGAAGGATAAACTTTCTATTTGAGAATTTTATCATTTGACATTAATTTCTTTGTAATATTTTTATTAATTTTAACTTGGCCTAAAACCAAGTCTTTGAAGGAAAGTTGATTCGAATTGTAATTTGAGTTGTAGTTCGAATTACCTTGCGGGCGTAATTGGTTATTCCACCTATTATTACCTGGTTGGCGAAACCCGTTGTTGATGAAGGTAGTTTCTTCGCGGGTTTCGGGGCAATCATTCCCGAATGGCCAATGTTTCCACAGACTTCACATGTCATGTGTGAGTCCATGGCTTGGACGGTGCCCATCATGGCATCTTTCTCTTATGCCCATTCCTCCAGTCTTTCCATCAGAAGATCTATTTTTGTGGAAAGTATACATGTTTCTTTCACGGTATGTATTCCTTTTTGTGTTTTCCTTTTCTCCCCATAGATTTGATTCGACACTATTTATTGATGAGAGCCGTGGCTCCATCAATGGTGAGAGAAAGGAAGGCGCCTCCAGCAGCAGCGTCGAGGTGGCCCCTAGACATGGGTATTAATCCATCATAAAAAATTTAGAGCACTAACCAGTTTTCAATCTTGTAGTGTAGGCATGCTTGAATGTAGTCATGCAGCCTCTCCCACGCCTCAGGAATGGTCTCCATGGAGCTTTGCTCGAAATTCAATATTCGTCCCCTCAAAGCATTGGTTTTGCCCATGGGGAAAAACTTAGTGAGGAATGCCGCAGAATATTTATCCCATGTCTTGATAGCTTCCTTTTCCGTGTAAAATCACTGCCTCGCCTTCTCCAAGAGGGAGAAGGAAAACAAGTGGAGCCTGATGCTCTCAGGTGCGACATCCTTGGTGACGATCGTGTCGCACAATTTGAGGAAGTGTTGGAGATGCGCGTTCGCATCTTTGCTTGGCCAATCATAGAATTGGTTTGCTAGCACCATCGTGATGAGGCCAGTATGGAGCTCGAAGTTTCCATCCCCAACGTTGACAGTGGGCCCAACGGGCATGTTGGTAACAACGGGGTGGAGTAGTCGTGGAGGGTCTTAGTCATAATTGAAGTAGCGGATAGTGCGGGGGTGACTGGTTCGACTGTCGGTTGAGTGGTAGAAGTGGCACGGGACCGTTTCTTCCATAGGAGTGCCTCCGGATTTTTGATGTAGTTTTTTGGTAATTTGTAACCGGTCATACACTATCCTATTTTTATCCACAATAGAAGAAAATAAGCAAAGTTAGCCTGCATAAATAATGGCTACCTTACATGCATAATATCATGAACATGTCCTACTAAATTCTTTAATCAATATGCGTTCCCGGTAATGACGCCAAAAATACTTATTGGTATTTCTAAACGTAATCACCAAGTATGGAGATAGAATCTATCCCTGCAACAGCGCCAGAAATGCTTGTTGGTATTTCCTAGTGTCGTCACTAATGATTAGCAATGCCTCTAAGTAATAGCTTGATAATTTCTTAATAATTTTAGATATTTATCCACGAGCGTATGGAGCTATTATTGGAGTATTTCACCCGAAAGTATTCATGGATTCGTTATTTATATTTTTTCTAAAGGAAGGCAGTTGATTAAGAATCTGCTATGGATATGAACTTGAATAATAATGCTTGCAAGTACACCAATGTTTATAAAAGGGGTAAGAACGGTGATTTCAAGATAGTGGACACACGCTTGCCATTCCTCAAAGGATAAAATAGAGAAGAAAGAATAAAAGAATAATCTTAGTTCAGCAGGCATTGGTCTAGTATAGTCATACAAAGATTAGTTAATGATCATACAAGTTACATAATTAGTCTTTGGGCTAAATGTGAAGCAGGTCGGTAGACCACCGAGTACTATTCTGCCAGCAACATCATGTGACAATTTAGACTACTACACCCTAGTCAAACATGGGAGATTATAAGGGACGGATAGGACTATCACCACCTGCCGTCTACCCCTCAACCGTGGAAAGAGACAATACATTCACTTATCTCTCTATACCCAAGCACCACATTTACGTATATAGAAACTACCCAAATTTGCTCGGATTCTCGACCCTACAGACAGGTAAAGAACTTAGTGGCCAGACGAGCTTCACGGCGAGACCCCTTCCCCTCCCGTCTCTGCTCTATAAAACCCACCCAGGGGCACCGCGTGCGCCCTCCGTCTCCATCACGCCCATCGCCGTGCCTCCTCGCTTCTCAGTGCCACAATTCGCCTCCTCGATCTCCATTGCTGACCTCGGGTCGAGCTTTCGGTCTCCTGGCACGTACCACCGTCGGCCTCGCCGATTGGTTCTTTGGAACCGCAAGAGCACGGTTAGTTCACTTCGCTATTCCTCGCTATCAAATCCTCGCTCTAATGCCGTTAATCGCCGCCGAGGCCATGGACGACCTCAGTGCCGCGGTCTGATCTCCATGTACAGACCAGCTCCTGCTCCACTTCTTCATGAATCAGGTTCGCAAGATCACGCCGCTCCCACGCCGCTGCGTCTCATCAACAAAGCAAGCCGGCGACCACGCCTTCCGTGGGGGTCTGGTGGACGCAGCTTACCGCCGCGGCGCCGCCTCCCGTGTGTCCCACACGGCCACACCAAGAGCCGCAGACTCCGATCCCGTCCGGAAGAACTCTGCCGCAGCACCTCAATCGACAATCGCTCACCATGCAGTGCTTCGGCCGCAGTCGCTGCTTCCTTCACTTCGCCGCTAATAATCTTCATAGTTGAGAAGCCTTTTGCCACTCCTGCATATATTCAGTTTTACTTACACTAGCTGCAGCAGTCTAGCATCGACATAATTCTTGACAGAATCCTTGTGTAGCAGAACTGTATAGTGTATACGTACAAGACTCCATATGCTGCTTCTAGTATAACCACGTGCTAGCTAGTACACCGGGTGAATCCTTGCTTCCAACACACATACAAGCTAATAAGCATTCAGCGCATATACGCTTCGCTCATGTCAATATTTCATCATGCTGATATCATATACATATTCTTTTCATAAA
This sequence comes from Miscanthus lutarioriparius, assembly GCA_904845875.1. Classification (NCBI taxonomy): domain Eukaryota; kingdom Viridiplantae; phylum Streptophyta; class Magnoliopsida; order Poales; family Poaceae; genus Miscanthus; species Miscanthus lutarioriparius. The sequence continues at coordinate 54,501,963 of CAJGYO010000016.1, forward strand.
TTTAATTCCCACATTTCCATAAATATCCCTTTAGCAATCTAGCCCAAATATTTTCTACGTCATTGACATCCTTCTTGCTAGTCTGGTATCCCGGCATAATTTAATTCCTTTTATATGATTTATCTTTATTTTCAAAATGCTTAATTTATTTAAAATGCTACTTTTACCATTTTAGTCCACAAAACATCAAGAGTCCATATATTTTAAATCATAGATCCGTTTTAGGTGGTTTCTGCACTCATGCGATCGTAGAATAAGCCCTACGTGTTTAAAACCTTTACTTATTATTTTTAGAATGATTGGTATACTGTTTCTAGCATTCTTTAAGGATGCTTGTTTTGGTTGCTGCTGACATTAGAGTGAAGCTACACGAGGAGGGGATATTTGAGAAGCCAAATCATCAACAAGTGTTTTTGGAAGGCAAGTGTAACAAAGGCTTCCTTGTACCTATGAATAATGTATAATTCATAAGTATGCATGTGTCTAATTTGAAATGCATATAAGGACTTTACTTAGATGATTCTTGTACCACATATCCTTGTTTCTTATGGGTTGGTATGTATGTTGGATAGTTGCTGCCACACAGAACCAAAGATAATAATTTAACTCGATTAATGATATATGCAACGTGATAAATGGTGCTTTTTAGCAACATAGACCAGAGGGCTGGAGCACGGGTTTTGAGTGCTCTGGATTCCTCGCCCTATGAACTCAATCCTAAAGCGGCCACCCAGGAGGTTTTGTACAACCCCAAGTGTCAAATGGCTCTGACCTTAATCATATAACTAGTACGTCTCTAGCTTGTTAGTGGTTACCGAAAGGCGCAAGAGGGGGATGCCTCGTGGTGTATAGTTGTTTTTCTGCCTTGGAGTGTGTAGTGTCGCGACCACATGTGCCTCTTGGAGGACACCTATGCACACTTGCCACTGAAACCTAGCGGCTACTAACTAGTTAGGGTGTCTAGCGAAAGGTTATGTAGTGAAACCCTGCCGCACCCCCTTGGAAGGGGTGATATGGGATTCATGACCCCTAGCATATGGGAATCACAGCTCAGCGAGTAAAGTTGTACAAATTCTGCAGAATTCTTTGAACTGGTATATCAGCCGTGCTCACGGACATGAGCGGCCTGGATCCTTCTTAATTAGTGGTACTTTGATGGTTTGGGAATGATCAAATATTGGCTAATATCACTTTCACTTGGCTTGGTTTATCACTAAAGTAGTGATTCAAGTTTAATAAAATATGACCAACTAAAATGCTAACCACAGTCAATTAGTGTTAAGCCTTTGAGCCTTCATGAACCCCTTTGTTATACTTGTTGAGTAAGGTGCGCTCACACTTGCTTTCCAATCAGCAAAAATCCTGGATGGGTAACAGATGGTGGTTCAAGTGATGAGATACCAAAGAAGTTCCATGAGTACTAGGTGAGTACTCCCCTAGTCAACCGTCCCTGTGGAGTATGAAGTCCCAAAGAGAAGATTAAGAATAATTTTTGCTATGCTTTTGTAATAGATGTAAGTCTTGCTGTAACTATGTTCGATATATAATAAAGCATTGTTCTTGATATTATCCATATTTGTCTCTATATGTGTCGTGTGGACATCATGGACACACATATAGTTAGCGCTTGGTCTTCTTTGGGAAATCGGGTGCGACATGTGAGCCAAAAAGTAAAGGTACTTGTTTGGTTGATCAATAAGACATGTCTATTACAATAGCAGGGGTTTAATATTTATACCCAAGGCTTGACTACGATTCTTGGTCGAATGAGACCGATCATGAAAACTTGGAAAGGAAAACTGTGGGGGTATAATCCCCAATACCCACAAGGTTGTACATGGGCCGAGCCACTAGGGGAGGCCCAGCCCGTAAGACTACGCCGCGTGGAGCATAGCACAGGTCGGCGTGCCTCGCAAGACTACGTGAAGATCCTTGGCGATCAAGGATGATCTGTTCGGATATGCTAGATTCCATAATCTCTATGATTCCTATCTTGTAAACCGATCAGGATAGAAAGAACCAGTAAGGAAAATGGACCCTAGGCCCATTTACTTTGGATTTTGGTGTTTGATGACCAACACAACTAAATTGGACTAATGAATTTGCAAGTAACAGTTTTGTAGTTCAATAGGGTGCAAGACGTGACTTGGACGAAGGTGACATGATGATCCCACGATCAACACCACAAGAGAAGACCTAAGATATCAAGTAAAGTCCAAGCACGAAGATAGGAACCAAGTCGGACGTAAGATTGCGAAGAAATGAGGTTCACAGAGGTGATAGGAAGCGGTCCTTATAGCGACCGGATGCGTCCGATCAAGATGCTCGGCAATAGTAGGCGTCAGCAGCTGTGACCGGATGCTGAGGATTTAAGTGACCGGACTCGATGATGACACTGTTTACTGTCGTGACAATAACTCAGCACTGACCGGACGCAGTGGCACTGGATGACTGGACGCAGCGACACTGGATTACATCAAGCTGATGACCCGAACCTGCCTAATCACTATCTCTTGCATTATGTGTCACCATCTGGTTCCCTCACATGCACCTCCATTGATTCATCTACTACCATGGGCATACCCCTCGGTAGACTACCGGATGTATTTTGCCGATAGTGGCGCACCAGGTAGGGGTGTGCGTGCTAAATCCATGGTGAGCCAGATGGTTTGCTTTCCGAGTTCCATGGCCCTTCTTGAGCTAGGTCAGATCTTCATAGTTGGATCAATGACCTAGGTCATCGGCCCTGATAGCAATGGGGAGATCGTGGAGGCGGTGGAGGATCACCCTACACCGATCGCACCAACACCTACAATGACACCTCCTATCCCGGTGCCCCACTGCTGGGTTAGGAGATCCATCAGCAATGATGATCTGATCACATCCATCGATTGGGTCACAGACCGCTTAGTGGAATGCTAGCTCCTTGTGGATTCGGTCTTAGATTAATCTAGAGCAAACAATGAATTTCCTACTCCAAGATAACCAAGCCGCCACAACCGAGCAGCCAGCGCGGCCACATCATTTGAGGCGGCCAGATTTTGATCTGGTGATCACGGCCACTATAGAGGGGCACATGGCGCGACGCCAACCACTTCCTTCTACCGGCCTATGCTTGGCCAATTATGAGGCCCCGATGGAGAACCCACCAAAGCCCTATCCCTTTGATCTGGAGAGTGTAATAGAACCATCCAATTTATAAGAGCACAAGTATAATAGCAATCACGAAAGCGATCAAACTATCATACTTGAGCCCATATAAACCCGGTAGTATGATTAAATCACGAAGGATCTCAAACCAACCAGCATACAAACCAAGATCATACATGATTCAACATAACAAGTCACATGTTATATCACAGTTCACAAATGGTTCACAAGTATCTCACATACATCGGAGTTCACATAGTTATTACAAACCAAGTTCAAATAGCGGAAGCAAAGTAGTTTGACGTCAACATCACACTTAGTTCAAATACATGCTAGTACCATGGTCATTTCCAGCATAAGCATAATAGAGAGGATAACTTAAGAGTACCATGCCCCATGGTTTTGTCCTCATCCACAGTAGGATGAAGGCAGTTCTTACAGTACCCATGATACATCATATCATCTACAGCAAGAGGGAATAAACCCTGAGTACGAGAATATACTCAGCTAGACTTACCCATCATAAACCAAAAATAATATGACACAAAAGAGTATGCAAGGCTTTATTGGTGGAGTTAGCTTGACAACATTTTGCATAAAAGCTTAAGTAACATAACTTGGAGATTTAATATCTTTAACATCAAATTGAATACCTATTCAATTAAGCATCTATATATTAGCACTTGTACTAGAGCAATCACATGATTAAGCTAACAAGCATCAGTAACCATATCCGGTATATTAATTTGAGCATCATCATAACCATCAAGTTCCATCAATTAATGCTATGTTGCCACTGCTTAGTCAAGTTCTCACTATCCGGGAGAGATGGCAACTCGAATCAATTCCAACTAGCTAGGGAGTTATTCCTAACACAAACCCATACTTCCCCCGTCGAGGTCGCGTCGGGTCACCTATGGTACAATTTAGATACAGTCATGGGTTCGATCGACGCCGCACCCTCAGGGATACTACTAGTCTACCAGGAAGTTTAGGCCCAGCCTACCCTTGGACTTATGCCACTGGATCCCCACACATCCTTACTTCCTCTAGTGTGTGCACTTTCACTTACCGGGTCTTGGCCTGAGTTGAGCTACTCGGCTTTACTGTCGGAACGACTTATCTGGCTAACTAAGTGCTAGACATGCGTTCAACATGACATGAGGACGTACAACGAATCGGTCCTTAACTGACACAGACGGGGATAAATAGGCCCCAAGACCTCCATGCCTTATTACTTCTCTTTCACAATCTTGCCCGGTCTCCTTTTATTCATTAACACATGGTTATTTCCATGAAGCAATTATAGCTAGCCATGACCAGATATCTACCTATATCTTGTAGGTGACAGGAAATCACCAGACTTCTACCAGACTAAGCATGACTAAGCATATATTCGATCCTGGACCTACAAAGGATTCAAGATATATTTATCTGAACAAGGAAAGAAATGCTGCAAGTGGTTCCAATCAACCCCTAGTACTTAATGCATCAACATAAAAGTACTCAAGTTGATATTTAGAAAACATAGGAGGCTTAGAATACTCTAGGGCTTGCCTTTCAAAAATGAGGAAGATTGGTGGTTAGGACACTCAGGAAGATCTTCCACATTGACTCCTCCTTCCGCCTGAACCTCCTGCTCCTGGACTGCCAGCCGCTCCTCATAACGCTCGAGTTCAAACTTGAGGAGCGTCACTCCTTTCGAGGAACCTATTGCATGCATATGCACAAATGAGTATCATGAATGCATAATAGATGAGGTGACCTGATGAAGTGTATATGCATGAGCATGGTTATCTGCAAGATGTATGATAAGTTTAACATTCGTTGACCAAGTAGATGTATAATTTCTTCTAGTCGGTCTTTACTGAGTAGGTGTATATCTCTTCTATAGTACATGAAACATACACTCACCAAGTTCTAGTAACCTAAGGAAAAGTTGTTCATCATCAATAAGAGGCTTAGAACCTACAGCTAACAACTAATCTCAATTAGCCTAAGCATCTACACAAGCATCACATAAGGCAAACAATTATAATTTGACTTAGTCATTTCCTAGACTGTAAACAGTAGCTACTTATTTTGGCCATATCTGGAGTTCTACTTAACCAAATACTATGATCTTAGACTTTATGGAAAGCTTATAAAACTACTTACAACTTTCTTATAGTCATCGCAAGATGATTCAATGGCTACCAAGGTCAAACAAAGCAATTTTTTAGATATGTCTAGAAATTCCAAAGAATAAGCATTTCTAGAGACAAACTTCCAACAGCTATAACTCTCAAACCATTTAGCCTATTGCCATGAAAGTTTGACACAAGTAAGATAAGTAAGTTATCTACAACTTTGTTGTTGACAATATTCACAGAAAATATCATTTTACCCATGCAATTTACTTAACAACAGAAACTGTCCAAAATAGTCACTATAATTAAATTATAGAGTAATTAATATTTCACTACATACAAGCAATCAAATTTGGGCACAACCAATGGTACCAACAGTTCATAGACATCATATACACTTTAGAAAACATAATGGTCAAGCCCAAATAAATTATTTAAATGCCTTTATTAATTTATTTGGACACTAAGGTGAAATAAGGAATATATTTCAAAATTATATAGTAAATTATGAGAAAATTGCAGTAGCCTACATGTGACCCCAAAAATCTACTGTACAAATTTCATGCCATTTAGACAAATATAGCCATCTCTACGAAAATGACAAGATGCATAGGCTTATTTTAACAAAAATAGTTTAGCCTAGTGAAATGTATCAAACAATAGATTTCATATTTTTCTTACTTTCATCCCAGCACCATAATACTGTGTAAAAATTTGCATGATAATAAGTTATGTATTTTTATCCTATTTAATTTCACTAGAAATTAGCAATTAATTAGGATTAAATAGGAAGACCATATTTTAAGTACTCTTATTGTAGGTTTAGCATTTTTTCTAGCTAGAGCATGTCAACACAGGATCAGAAAAATTGGAATCACAATTTTATCACTTTCCGACCTCAAGTTATGCATTTTACAAGATATAAACTACTTTAAAAGCACTTATATTGCTCAATTTAATTCTCCTAGAAAAATACCCTAAGCAGCAGATTTCATATTTTTATCAAATAGTACTCGTCATTATGAATCTAACAAAATTTGGTTCACCCCATTTGGATACACCTAGCTCCAGATATAATTTTTGCAAGTTAGTATTCAAATCCTAAATGCTATGTACACTCGGTCTACTACACACTCAAGCACTAATAGCTGGTCCCCGCAGGTCAACAGGTCCCACCCATCAGTGAGGTAGAGCAGAGCGCTGGCTTGACTAGCGGCGAACTCACCGACGACGAGGTTTCCAGCGGCACAGTTGGCACTAACGTGCTCTCCATTACCATGTGCCTCGACTGGAGGGGTTGGACGACCAAGGGGCTCGCCGGAGCTAGCTCGATGGCAGCCATGGTAGCTCGATGGAGATACACATTGGTGCTTTGGCCATCTCTGGCCATGACAAGCTCAGATGAGCATGGCTATGGCTCAAGGGTGACCTAGAGGAGCTCTAGGGTTTGGATTAGGGTTCGTGGTAGTGCCGGTGAGGCATGGCCGCATGCATGGCAGCACGGCGGTGCGAGCACGATGGTGGTGTGGTGGCGTTTCGGTGAGATGGGCGATGGTATCCTACATACATCTTCCCCATGAGCTTCACCATCATGTGGCTATGACCTAACATCTAGAAGTGAGCTAGGAAGAGGACCAAGCATGCATCGCCATGGCGGCGGCGCTCTCAGCTCGTGGCAGTGGTCTCATGTTCCAACACCGACGAGGTTGGCATCGGCCATAGGCTCTTGCCTTGAGCTAGACAAATCTCTAACCTAACCCTAACATGTGAAGAGAGATCATGCAAGGGATCCGGTGAGCACAGCCACGGTGAGCTCGAGCTCGGCGGTGCCAGTGGCATTCACAGCGACGTCGTGGCCTGAGGGCCCTCACCTTGGCTCGAAAGGCAGTGTTAGTGGGTCGGTGAGGTGGAGCAAGGCACGGCGGAGCTGTGGGTTTAAGGAATCAAACAATGGCATGGCGATGGTGGTGCATGAGCTCGGCGGCAATGGAGCAGCGCTCGGCTTTGCTTGGCGGGCGAGAGAGAGGTAGAGCGAGGGCGAGAGAGCGAGAAATGGAGGGAGCAGTGATGTCACCTCCATTTTCACTCCCCTTTAGCCTAACTAGTGGGCCCAGCACCGGCGTACGGCCACCAGGTGGCTGCCGTGGTCGACCACGACGGCGAGCGTCGAAATCGGCTACGTGCCAATTCAGTTGACTGAACCCGTGATCTTTGAGCCTCTAGATCTCCTAAGCCATGTTGAATTAGTGAAAATGGTATTAGTGAAAGTTGTAGAGCTATGTGAGATCTATAACTTTGCTTTAGGGAGTAACATTTAGTTCGTCATGGTTAGCAAGTTACAACGCTGCAAATTGGTGCACTTGAAACTGAAATCAACATTTTGGACTAGCAAAATTTCTAAGTCTAGAAACAACATTTTGTTGATCTTGTGAGCCCTATTTGACCATGTTAGACACTAAATTAGCTCAAGACCCTTAAATAAAGTTTCTTCCACATAAGATAATATACAACTTTTATTAAAGGTGCACTGCCATGCAGATATTCTATGCTATAGTTCAACTTTGGTCAAAGTAGGATCATGAAAATTGGAGTTTCTTGAATAACTATGACTTGGGGGCTGTTTTGGTCCATGTCATGAATACCAAACTTGGTCCATGTACCATCCTAAGTGTGTCTAAGGTGTTTTAATGATCAACATCAACCACTTGCATTAACAAGCATGACCATAAAGCATACACATGCTGCAACATAGAATAACAAAGGTATGTTTCATATGTTTCATATGTTTATGCTCATATATGAATGAATGATGCTTATGCTCATGCAATGCAAGTGCAAAAGTGCATGCCTAATACCTAGGGTGTTACAGAGGGTGTGTAATCCACATACCAGAATGCCATCCACCACCTCTTCGTCGACCACGTTGAGCACGACTGTGTCACCGACCTCTACATGATTGATCCGACTAAGTCCGATCAGCCCATGCCCGTGGTCAATATGGTGGCCATTCATCAGCTTACAGATGACTCCCTCCATGATGTCTTGGAGGAGAGCCCTAGCGATTACTCTGAGGGCTCAACCAAGACTACATCAAGCTGCCCTACTATCGATCCAGGGATTGGGGCATGATTTTCCACGTCAGCCACGATAGCACCACCAGGGACGATGAAACCTCTAATGAGCGCAATGCTCGCTTAGCAAAGAATGCTAATCGCCAATGTCACTGAGATGAAGAGGTGGCCCACAAGGGCGATGTGGATGGACACGACCCACTGCATCGGGGGCGTAATCTAGAGGAGTTTTACATGGTGGGCGACCATCCAATCCACTAGACCCCAAGCGCTAATCTCGCCATTGCTTTCAACGAGCTCGAGAAACTTCCCCAAACTCTAGAGGTCGAGAAGGACCGAGCACATATCATAGCAGCTAAAGTCTAGGTCAATGAGTTCCAGAACCCTGACCCATCTTATTCGACCGTGTCGGCTCGTAGCCGCCGCTCCTGCCACAACGGAGGAAGTCAACATCAAGGCGTCGAGCACCCTCAACACCAAGGTGGCAGACCCTATCTCTATAGAGGATCTAGGGGCAACTACGAAGGACATTCATGCCTTGATGGGAACCCTCTGTGTCCCAGGGAGGCCAGGGCGGCAACCGTGATGCCAATCAGGAGGTCAATCAACCCCTGCGCGACACCCGCGAGCTCATCAACGCCAATCTTGATGCACGAGGTCGCATCGAGAATAGTAGGTCCGCATGGTATGAGGTAGAGATGGAACACCAGCGGTAGTTTGATGAAGAGCACGAAGCACCTGCTGCACCCCGAGCACCATCCATTGTTCCCGTCGCTGGCTTCGGACTCCGACCATTCGCAGTGAGACTCCGAGCCATCCGATGGCCTATGGGTTTCAAGATCATCGGGGTGAACACCTACGATGGCAAGGCAAACCCTGCCCAGTGTCTAACTCTCTACGAGATCACCATGAGAGCTACAGGTAGAAGTGAAGATGTCATGGCAAACTACTTACCTATCATGCTCAACCAGTCTATGAACAACTGGCTTCTCAGCTTGCAAGAGAACTCCTTCTGATCTTGGGATGACCTCAAAAAAGTCTTCACCGAGAACCACGTGGCTATGTGAGAGCAGCCCGGCATAATGTATGACCTAGAGAAGCTTCACCAGGCCTCCAAGGAGTCCCTACGTAACTTCATTAGGCGCTTCTCGGAGATGAGGAACTTCATGCCCAACATCAGTGACACCGAGGCCATCGCCGCATTCACGAGAGGGCTATAGCATGAATAGCTCCATGGAAAGCTGTACCGCAAGAGGCCCCCAACCATCATCGAATTGATACAAATTGCAAATGGCTATGCCGACACTAAGGAAGCCAAACGGGCCGCCCATCCTAATCGCCACTCATGCTACACGACAATCGCCATGAGGAGAGATGCTACAATGATCGCGACCGCCACCATGATGATCATGAATGCCGCCAAGATGACCCTGAGCACCAACGCGATGACCGCCCGGAGGGCTCGAAAGGTAGACAAAGCCATCGCCGCCGGCCTGACAACTCCATCAATGCCATCAACACCCGCGCTAAGCGCACCTACGACCTGACTATTTCAAGCTCATAGACGGCCCGTGTCCTATCCACATGGACACCAAGCACACCATGCGAGACTATAGAGGCCTGAACAAAGCATTTCATGGTGAACCAACTAAAAGGCAACGTCGCAACGATGATGAGACCGAAGACGTCCAAGGTAGAGATCGAGACAAAAGCAAGGGCCCTCCTTACCAAGATGCCACCAAGACCATCACCACTATCTTTGGTGGGAGAGCCATCTCCGAGGACAAGGGCGAGTAAAAGCTTGTAGCTCGATGCATCTTGTCGATCGCTACATACAATGATCCTAATGCTGATCCCAAGTACCTCGACTAGTGGGAGCACTCGATCACCTTCTCTAGGGCCAACCAGTGGTCGAACATCCCATATCCAGGGCATTTCCTGCTTGTCTTGGATTCCATCATCAAGGACGTGCACTTCTAGAAAGTCCTCATCGATGGAGGGAGCGCCCTCAACATCCTATTCTCTGGGTCCCTAGAGGAGCTGGGGATCAAGAAGGAAGATCTCACCCCCATGGACTCTCTATTTTAAGGGATCGTTCCCAAAAAAGCGTCCCTACCTCTAGGATAGATTACATTGCCAGTATAGTTTGGCACCGCCAAGCACTTTCACGTCGACTATGTCAACTTCCTAGTTAACGATTTCAACATGGCGTACCATGCCATCCTTGGCCGACCAACTCTGGCGAAGTTTATGTCTGTGCCATACTACACGTACCTAGTGCTGAAGATGCAGATAGAGCAGGGGGTCCTCTCTCTGCGTGGTAACCTCGATGTCGCCTACTCCTCCGAAAAGGAAAGCTTGGCACTCACTGAGGCTACTGACATCACCATCCACATGCAGGACTACGTCATGACTTCGTAGCAGATTTCCTCGGAAGACCTAGAGTTCCCAACCATGGAGGCTGCCAGAGCATCAACCAAGTCTAAGGAGGTGAAGGAAGTGGTCCTCGTCCCCATAGATCAGTCTAAGACTGCTCGGATCAAGGCCGACCTTGATCCCAAATAGGAAGACACACTCATTAGCTTCCTAAGGGAGCATGTCAACATGTTCATGGGGAAACTTGTGGACATGCCCGGCGTGCCTCGGGAGCTAATCGAGCACTCCTTGAATGTCTCGGTGACCGCCAAGCCGATCAAGCAAAAGCTTCAATGATTCGTGTAGGACAAAAATAAGGCCATTAGGGTAGAAATAACCTAGCTCTTAGCTATCGGTTTCATAAAAGAGGTGTATAATTCGGAGTGGTTAGCCAACCTAGTTCTTGTAAGAAAAAAGAATAAAGAATGGAGAATGTGCGTTGATTACAGCTACCTCGCATTGATGAGGTCATAGATTCCATGGCCATCTATGAGCTCCTGTGCTTTTTAGATTGCTACTCTGGTTATCACTAGATCATGCTAAAGGAAGAAGACCAGATCAAGACATCATTCATCACGCCCTTCGATGCCTACTACTATACGACCATGTCCTTCGCGCTCAAGAATGCGGGTGTGACTTATCAAAGAGCCATCTAATGTTGCCTCAAGGACTAGATCAAGAAGAATGTCGAGGCTTACATTGATGATGTGGTGGTTAAGTCTAAGACTGCTGACACCCTCATCATTGACCTCACCAAAGTTTTCAAAGCCCTAGAAGTATACCGATGGAAGCTAAATCCCACTAAGTGCATTTTTGGTGTTCCATCCGGTATCCTGCTAGGGAACATCGTCAGGTGCGGCGGCATTGAAGCCAACCCAGAGAAGATCATGGTGGTGACCAACATGAAGCCTCCGACCTACGTCAAGGATGTCTAGAAGCTAACGGGGTGGATGGCGGCTTTAAGTAATTTCATATACCGTTTGGGCGAAAAGGGACTCCCCTTCTTCAAGCTACTCAAAGCTTAAGAGAAATTCATCTGGTCGGAGGACACTGACAAGGCATTCACCGAGCTCAAGCAGTTCCTCACCACACCTCCGATCATGACTGCTCCCCAAAAGGATGAAACCCTGCTAATCTACATCGCAGCGACCAACCGGGTAGTCAGCACCGCCATTGTTGTTGAATGAGAAGAGGCTGGACATGCATACAAAGTCCAACGCCTAGTCTACTTCATCAGCAAGGTCCTAAATGAGTCTAAGACATGCTACCCCTAGGTCCAGAAGCTGTTGTACGCCATCCTGATCACCTCTCAGAAGCTTCGCCACTATTTCAACGCCTACCACATAGCAGTGGTTACTGAGTACCCACTCGGCGACATCCTCCATAACAAGGAAGCCAGCAGCCACATCATTAAATGGGCAGTCAAGCTCGGCACCTAGATAGGGTCAAGTCATAGGGGCTCACCGATTTCATCACCGAGTGGATGGTTATGTAGACTCCTATCCCGGTTGACCACCCTGAGCACTAGATCATGTACTTTGATGGGTCTCTCAACCTCAACAGTGCTAAGGTAGGCGTATATTTCATCTCTCTGCCAGGGGACAAGCTTTGCTATGTCCTCCACCTACACTTTCGAGCATCCAATAATACTGCTGGATATGAGGCGACCCTTCATGGTCTCCGTATAGCTATTGAGCTTTGCATGAAATGCCTCTAGGTGTATGGCGACTTCACCCTTGTGATCAATCAGCTCAACAAGGATTGGAATTGCACCAATGAAAAGATGGACGCTTACTGCGTCGCGATAAGAAAGTTAGAAGACAAGTTCTTCGGCATCGAGTACCACCACGTGGTCTAGGCTGCCAACCAAGCAGCCGATGAGCTATCAAAGATAGGGTCAACCTAGGCTAAAGTTCCCATCGGAGTGTTCGTCTAGGACCTTGTGATGCCATCTATCAAGCAGGGGCAAGAAGGCATTGAAGAAAAGCCACCTGTCGAGCAATTAGTCATAGAGGTCCCTAGGCCAAACAGTGATTGGAAGGAACCCTTCATCAAATACCTCACCACTACAGACGTCCCAGCTAACAACACAGAGAGAACTCCTCACCCGCCGCAGCAAGCATTACATCCTTGCTGAAGGAAAGCTATATTGCAAGAATGCCAAGGATGAGCTACTCTAGAAGTGTGTTTCCATGGAAGAGGGCAAGAAGATCCTCAAGGAGATCCATGCTGGCACTTGCGACAACCACACAGCCTCTAGAACACTAGTCGGCAAAGCTTTCTAAGCTGGTTTCTATTGGCTTTCAATGGTTGCTAATGCGGAGGCACTCGTTCGCCGATGTGAGAAGTGTTAGTTTTTTGCTAAGCAAATCCATGTCTTGGCTCAGGCCCTACAAATGATTCATGCATTCTGGCCCTTCGTATGCTGGGGACTAGATATGATCGAGCCCTACAAGCCTGCCCCAAGAGGATTCCGCTGGGTCTATGTGTACAACAACAAATTTTCCAAGTGGATCGAGTACAAACCCCTGGTCCTAGCTATAGTGAAGAAGGCAGCCCAGCTGCTCGATGACATCATTCATTAGTTTGGACTTCTAAACAGCATCATCGCTGACCTAGGGTCTACGTTCACCAGCATCGATTTCTAGGACTTCTTTGATGAAAGGTGCATCTCGGTCAAGTACGTCTCGGTGGCACACCCAGGGCTAATGGCAAGGTCAAGCACGCCGATGGTATGATCTTAGACGCGTTGAAGAAGAGGCCCTATGAGAGGGAGCAGAAACATCCGGGCAAATGGCTTAAGGAACTGCCAGTTGTGGTCTAGGGACTAAGGACCCAGCCCAGTCGTAACACCGGTGTCTCTCCGTACTTCATGGTTATTAGCTCCGAGGCCATTCTACCTGCTAACATTGCCTTTTGAGCACCCAGGGTGGAGAACTACAATGAGGAGAGCTACGACCAAGCTCGGCTCATTGAAGTGGATAACTTAGAAGAGGAGCGCCTGGTCTCCTGTGTTTGGATGGCAAAGTACCTAGACAACATGTGAAGATATTATAACCGCAATGTCAATGAATGTTTTTTCATGGTCGGACACTTAGTACTCCGCAAGAAGCAGAAGACTGATGGGATGCATAAGCTTTCCTCACCCTGGGTGGGCCCCTTTATTGTTAAGGCAGTCACCCGACCAGGATGTCCCAAACTCTTAGTACATCGACCTCCTTAGGCGTTTCTACCCTTGAAGTGTTCATTTCAAAGATATGTACCTTTCATATTTGCGTGTTCAATAAAGTTTTTTGCCTTGATGTTTCTCCATATTATTTTTAATGCATTGTTGCTAAGCGAATCTTTTTCTACGTACAATATCTTAAAGATGACATGCAAACTATGCCTAAGGCAAATCCCCGAACAGTCATGTTGACGCTCGGATGTTTCTAGAGACAGCCCTATCTCTGGCTTCTCCTTACACATGCACGAGCATCTACCCTCTGCATTATGGGTGGCCGACAGTGGCTCCTTGCCGATGCTTTGTTCTTTCTACATGCACACGAGCTCCGCACTCCACGTTATGGTTAACGGGCTAGCTAAGGGTGGAGGCTCAGCTACACACAAACTGCTCGGATGGTTTATATTAAATATAAACACAAAACCCACTGTAACACTAAGTGTTCACCAAAATCTACTAAGCACTTTTACCCAATGTTGCAACATAAGTTTTTCCTAATCTACCGGGTACTGCTCCCTGCTTTGCTGAACAGGTTGATGTCTCCAGCCAACCTCTTCGCTGGTTCTTCTGCCTCATCCTCTAGCCTGGTGATCTTCGTCGCATCTATTCCTCGGGCATAGCCGGTCACCACCCGCTGGAGATCCACCATAGGGTATTGTGACCGCAGCTAGGCAAGTGCATGGATGACGGCTCCATGGGCGACGCTGTGTGCAAACTCTTTGAAGTCCAACCATGCCATACAACACTGGTCCAGGATCGACCGAGGTGGCAGGTCTCTAGGTAGCAACTCTCTCCCTTTGGATGGTTTGAAGCCAATGTAGTGAAGCACAGGCTTGATCCCTACTATCATCGCTTCAATTGCTTCATCCCATGCTTTCACTTGGTCTCCAAAGACCTTGAACTATGCGTGCGCCTGGTGCCGATACTCTACAAAAAATCAGTCGTATGCTAAGCATGCGATCAACACTACAGAGGTAAAAATAAAGTGCCAAGCACTCACGTTGAAGATCTTCAGTGACCCTCTCAACCTTCTCATCTGTCTCCTCCTTCCTCATAGTCAGTTGCATGATGGACTCCCGGGAAAGGCCGAGCTCCACTTCCAGCACTGCATATCATAGTCAGACATCTCACAACACTGACCATTAACAAAACAAGATCCAAAATCATACCTTTCTGCTGGTCGGTACTATGGCTAAGCTGCTCGGCTAGCGACTGGCTATTCGCCTCCATCTGCTGGTGCTCTATCTCCAATGCCAGGACTTTCACCTCCAAATCTTCTCTATGGTGGCGTTCTTGGAGTAGGCACGTTTGGAGGTCGTTCACCGATGCCAGTAGATTCTTATTCTCCTCCAGCACCTGGGCCATCTCCTCCAGTTGCCACCGGTGCTACTTGGACACCTTCATGACATTCTGCAAAGAGCAAGAGGTCAAAAGACTATGATCTTCAAGGGACACAATAGAAGGATTTTTCAAGCTTACCTCAATACGGCCGATCATTGCCACCAGGTCATTTCTCAACCTCTTCATCCCTGTGCTCGCCTCCCCCTCCTCCACATTTCAAACTCTTTAACATGCTAGATAACTGTGCGGAGGAGTTAGAGAGGCAAAGTGGGCTCCCGTGCAATTTCTTCAACTTCCATAGCAGCCACCTATAGAGGTGCCCTCCTTGGTCGCTTCTATGCTCGGATGACCTATCTGAGCCATACCTCCGATGTCGATGTAGTAGAACCAACCAATTTATAAGAACACAAGTACAATGGCAGCCCACAAGCAATCGCTCTATCATACTTGAGCCCATATAAACCCGGTAGTCCATCGAGTACCACGAAGGGTCTCGATTAACCATCAACATACAACCAAGATCGTACATGATTCAACATACATGTCACACATTACATAAGGTTCACAAATACCGTTCAACCATCATAGTACAAATTAAGGTTATTACAAACTAAGTTCAAGTAAAATAGTAGCGGAAGCAATTTAAAGTTTGAAACTAACATCTACCATCATTGTTTAAACATAGTGCTAGCCCACGATCACACATCCACAAAAGCATATAAGAAGGATTAATAAGAGATGCCTATCTAGGGCTCACTACTCGTCCATGATGGGACAGAAGCAGGTCTTGCAATAGCTATGATACACTATACTATCTGCAACAATGAGAATAAAACCCTGAGTACGAGAAGGTACTTAGCTAGACTTACCCGTCATAAACCAAAAATAAAGTGACTCCAAGGATTATGCATGGCTTCATAAGTGGAGGTAGCTTGACAACATTTTGCATAAAATGCGACTAATTCAGTTGTACAATTATAATTCAGTCATCAAGTTAATTATAGCTATTCATCTCTAGATTAGCATCTAACCTATACCAAACATGTGGTATATCATTAGTATCATACAATAGTAACTATAGCCGTGTAGTAATTCCATGTTCATCCGAGCCATCATATTCCATAACATAGTTACTACGATGTTGGGACTAGCCAAGTTTCTCACTATCTAGGAGAGACAGCGATTCGAATCGATTTCAACCAGGCTGGAATTTATTCCTAACACAAACCCAGGCAGACCAGATCAATGGTCACCTTAGGACACCTTTGGTACAACTCAGGTACACATTTCATGGGTTCGACTAGCGCCGCACAATTAGGGACAACCAGCTGCCAGGACGATCAGGACTACCCTGCCCTTGGGCTCATGTCTAGCTCCTCGCACATCCTTACTACCATCTAGAGTGCGCACTTGTATAGAACAGGGCCCGCCCAGAGTTGAGCTACTCGGCTTTGTGGTCGGAATGAGTTATCCGGCCAGCTAAGTGAGAGGCATGCGTTCAATCTTGTCAGAAGCGCCAACAACGGTATGGTCCTTAACCTGCATAGATGAAATCACATGAGTCAACTTACACATAGACTCCACCCGACCTCCATTTACATTACCCTATGGTTCTTTTTCACGATAGCCAATATAGGTAACCGTGCTTCGGTATCCACCTATATCTCATAGGTGATAGGAAATCACCTGACTTCTACCGGTCTAAGCATGGCTAAGCATATATTCGATCCTAGACCTACATAGGGTTAAAGGTATATGTAACTAGACAAGGTAGTTCTATGCATCATGTGTTTTCAATCAACTCTAATAACCTAATGCATCAAACATAAAGGACTCAAGTGACATTTTATAAAACATGGGAGACCTAGAATGTTTCGGGGCTTGCCTTTGAGGAAAGAGGTTGGCCGGTAATCCAGGCACTCAGGAAGGTCCTCGAGAGTTTGCTCTTCTTCTCCTAGAGCTATGGCCTGAGGCGTCTCCTGTTGATCCTCCTCTTCTTCCTCGTTGAACTCCAAAAGAGTTATCTCTTCGGACGATCCTATATGCATGAGCATGAAATAAGATATCACGAATGCATATATGATGACATGTATAATATGATATGATGTGATGAATGCATCCTCATAAGTGTTTTTAACAGCATTGCATTAAAGTGATAACAATTGCATCATATTTTACTGAGTAGGTGCATATCTCTTCTCTAGTAATTTAAGCAAACACTTATATAAATCATTTTCTGGACTATGAGACAGTAGCCACTTGTTTTGACCATAACTAGAGTTATACACATCAAAATAATATGGTTGTGGACATTCAGGAAAACTTATGAAATTGCCTACAACTTTATTTTAATCATCTTAATGTGATTCATCAGTTATCTAGGTCAAACAAATCAATCCCTCAGATCTATTCAGAGAGCAAGCATTTCTAATAGCAGACTTCTAACTACCATAATTCTTAAACCATAAGGTCTATGACTATAAAAATTTAACACAAGGTAGATAAGTAAGTTATCTACAACTTTGTTATTAACAAGTTTTATATAAAAGACCATTATCATCACGAAATTATCATCACAATTGAAACTATATATGCAGCCATCTAGTTGAATTATAAAGCAATAATTAACTAGTTGCATACCACCAATTGCTTTTAAGCCCAACTAATAACATCAACAGATCATATGCATCACTAGCACCATAGAAAACATCATGGTTAAACATAACTAATTTATTTATATCTATTTATTAATTTCCGTAGATAATGAGGTGATTTAAAAGATAAATATTTGTAGTGCTTAATAAATTCTGAGAAAATTACAGTAGCCTACAATTAACTTAGTAGTCTACTGTAAAAATTTCATGTCATTTGGATAACTGTAGCTACCTCTACAAAAATGACAATTAACATAGGCTTATTTTAGCAAAAAAATAGTTTAGCATACTAAAAAGTGTCAAGCAATAGATTTAATATTTTTCTTATATTCCTCCAAGCATAATAATACTATGTAAAAATTTGCATGATCGTACGTTATGTATTTTTACCCCGATTAATTTCACTAGAAACTAGCAATTAATTAACATTAAATAGGAAGATCATATTTTAATTATGCTTACTATAGGTTTAATATTTTTCGTAGCTGGAGCATGTCAACACAAGACCAGCAAAATTAGAATCACAATTTTACCACCTTCCTAGCTCAAGTTATGCAATTTACAAGATACAAACCACTTTAAAAGCACTTATTTTATCAATTTAATTCTCCTTGAAAAATACCCTAAATAGTACATTTCATATTTTTAAAAAATAGTACACTTCAAGATGAAACCAACAAAATTTAGTTCACCCCCTTTGGACACTCCTAGCTCTAGATATGAATTTTTGAAAAATGCATTCAAATCTATGAAATAAATCTAGAAAATCAAATTCAAATCTGACTGACAGCTGGGGCCCGCGGTCAACGGGACCCACCCGTCAGCGAGACTAAGACAAGGGACGGTGTTGACTGGTGAGAACTCAACGACGACGAGGTCTCTGGCTGTAGCGTCTTCACCATTGCACTCTTCTCACCCCCGCACATCGATTGGTAGGCTTAGTTGACTCGGCGTATCACCAGAGCAAGCTCGACGGCGGCCATGGTGGACGGCAGAGGTTAGGCCATGGTACGCCAGCCATCTTTGGCTATGGCACACTCATGCGAGGATGACTCCTCCATCTTGGTGACCTAGCAAAGCTACATGGTACAAGTGAGGGTTTGAGGTGGCGCCGGCGAGCTTGGCCGCGTGCATGGCTGTGCGGCGGTGCACGGAGCACAGCGGTGCTCTCACTGTTCTGACTAGACGGCGGTAAAAGGTGGGTCTCGGTCATGCCACTAGCTAGTTCTATGGTTGCTCGACCTAAGAGGTGAGAGAAAGGAGGGAGACGGTGAACCAACTCGGCGGCGGCGAGCTCAAGTGCCACGGTGGCCATGGCGGCTGCACCTAGAGCGGTGACTCGTTCCGGCGCCGTCAAGCAGTAGCGTTGTTCCTAGATCTGACCTAAGCATCTAGACTCTAGCGTGGTACTAGACTAGAGAAGATGGAGGCATGCTGTGTGGTGGAACAGCCAAGCCACGGTGAGCCGTGAGCGCGGCGGCGCTTCGGTGATGATAGCAGCCACGATGAGGCTAAATGTCGCAATACCTGGGGTCGATAGGTGATGCTAGTGGCTTGACCAGGTGTCTGTGATGGAGGAGCAGCTATGGCTGAGATGAATCAGTTAGCGAGGCTATGTTAGCGACGAGCAGCTGTGGTGGAGCTACGATGGTGCACAGCGAGCTCGGCGCGGTGCTTTGGCGAGGCAGAGAGAGGGCGAGAGAGCGAGAGTGAGTGAGTGGAACGAGCGGTGAGTGCGCGACACTTATGTGCCCGCTCTGGCCTGATTGGCTAGGCCAACGCCGGCATATAGTTGCCACACGATGGCCATGGCCTATGGCCGGTCGGCCATGACGCCACGTGCATCCACGTGATTCAGGCCTGCCATCGACGTCTGACAGCGTAACTTAGTGATCCTATAACTCCTAATCCGTTCGCCCATTGCAAAAACTCCATTAAGGAAAGTTGTAGAGCTACATGCCATCTACAACTTTGCTTTAGGAAGCATCCCCAAAGTCACAATGGTTATCCAGTTACAATGCACCCAAGTGGGGTACATCAAAACTACAAACAACATTATGACAGAAAAATTTTCAAGTCTCAAAATAGTATTTCCTTGCTACTTGTGAGCTATTTTTGAGCATGCTATGCACTGAATTAGACCTTGACCCAAAAATAAAAGTTGTGACTCTAGTTAAGTACTACAACTTTTATTTAGGTCACATAGCCATGCAAACAATCTAAGCTACTGTTCAACTTTGGTCAAACTAGTATCATGAAAATGACATTTCAAATGAAACCAACACTTAGAAGCAAGTTTGGCCTATGTCATGAATACAAACATTGTTCCATTTACCATCCTAGATGTGTATAAGGTGTTTTCATGACCTCACAACCATCTCATACATTGGTCATACATGATTACAAGCATAAACATATATATAAATCAACATTTCATGTTACAATGTATAAGAATGAGATCAAATTTCATATGCTCATGTTCATGAATGCTTGGATGATGCTTGTGCTCATGAAATGCAAATGCCAAATGCAATGCTTAACACTGGGGTGTTACAGCCCCTCCCCTTATAGAAATCTCATCCCGTGATTTGCAAGACCTATCATTCTTCGTAAAAGGCGGGATAAACCTCACGTAAATAATCCTCCCGTTCCCACGTGGCATCTTGTTCACTATGGTTATTCCATGCTACTTTGTACAACTTAATGACCTGGCTCCGAGTTACTCTTTCCATTTCTTCTAGTACTCAGATTGGTTTCTCTTCATAAGTTAAATCCGATTGGAGCTTAATGTTGGTGGGTGCAATGGCTTCCTCAGGTAGGCAAAGACATATTTTTAACTGAGAAACATGGAAGACATCGAATATCATACTCATCTCTGGAGGAAGTTGTAACTTGTGGGCAACATTTCCTTTCCATTCAATAATCTTGTATGGCCCTACATATCTAGGCACAAGCTTTCTTTTTACACCAAATCTCTGCACTCCCTTCATGGGTGACACTTTTAAGTATACAAAGTCTCCCACTTCAAAAGTTAGTGGTCTTCTTCTTTTATCAGCATAACTCTTTTGTCTTGATTGAGTTGCTTTCATATGTTGTTGGATAATGTGTACCTGTTCTTCAGCTTCGGTGACAAAGTCAATGCAAAAATATCTTCTTTCTCTGGGATTAATCCAATTCAAGGGAGTTCTACATTTCCGACCATACAAGGCTTCAAAAGGAGCCATCTTGATGCTCGCTTGATAACTGTTGTTGTAGGAGAACTCGGCTAAAAGTAGCCACTTCTCCCATGAACCCTTGGAAGATATAACACCGGCTCTCAACATATCTTCTAAGATCTGGTTCACTCGCTCGGTCTGTCCCAAAGTTTGTGGATGATATGCTAAACTTTTGATTAGTTTAGTTCCTAAGGCCTAGTGCAAGTGCTCCCAAAAACGAGCTATAAACTGTGGTCCCTGATCTGAGATTATGGTCCTTGGTACTCCATGTAGTCTCACGATCAGAGAAACATACAGCTCAACGTACTTCCTAGCTAGATACCTTGTGTTCACTAGTACAAAATGTACTGACTTGTTGAAGCAATCTACAATGACCCATATAGAATCATGACCTTGCTGTGTCATCAGAAGGCCTATAATAAAGTCCATACTTATTTCCTTCCATTTTCAGCCTGGAATAGGCAACGACTGAAGTAATCTAGCAGATTTCAAATGAACAGCCTTAACTCTACTGCAATTATCACACCTAGCGACATAGGCGGCGATTTCCTTCTTCATCTTGGTCCACCAAAAATGGGTTTTCAAATCTTGATACATTTTGCTACTACTCGGATGGATAGACAACTTGGATGAATGAGCTTCATCTAAAATTTGATTTCTAAGCTCACGGTCTTTTAGTACCACAAGTCGGTCCTCAAACCATACCACACCTCTTTCATCCAACCTAAAATGCTTGGTTCCTTTTTCTTTCATCTTTCGCTTGATGTAAAATACACCTACATCTATCTTCTGCAGTTCTATGATTTTGCTCTCAAGTGAGCAACTGATAGTGATATTGTGTAGCACAACAGGATGTAACAAATTAAATCCATCTTCCAACAAGGCTTCCAAAGTGTTGCAATGAGATTTCTGACTAAGTGCATCTGCTACAATATTGGCTTTCCCTGGATGGTAGTGCACTTCCAAATTATAGTCCTTAATTAGCTCTAACCATCTTTGCTGCCTCATGTTCAGCTCAGGTTGAGTGAAGATATATTTGGGACTTTTGTGGTCAGTATATATGTGACATACGTTTCCCAGCAAGTAGTGTCTTCATATCTTCAATGCATGAACAACTGCTGCAAGCTCTAAATCATGCGTAGGATAATTGATTTCATGCTTTCTCAATTGTTGAGAAGCATAGGCAATAACTCTTTCTTCTTGCATGAGCACACACCCCAAACCTATACCCGATGCATCATAGAACACATCGAAAGGCTTTTCAATGTCGGGTTGTGCTAAAACCAGAGCTGTAGTTAACAAGGTCCTTAGGGTGTGAAAAGTGGCTTCACACTCTGGCGTCCAACTGAACTTTTCATCTTTCTGAAGTAGTCTAGTCATGGGCTTAGCTATCTTGGAAAAATTAGGAATGAAATGACTATAGTAGCCTGCTAACCCTAGAAAACTCTAACTTTATGAATTGAAGTCGAGGCTTTCCAATCCATGACCTCTTGTACTTTAGATGGGTCTATAGAAATTCTATCTTTAGATAAGTTGTGACCCATGAAAGGTACTTTGCTCAACCAGAATTCACACTTGCTGAATTTGGCATATAACTTATGTTCCCTTAATCTGGACAAAACAATTCTCAGATCCTCTGCATGGTCTGCCTCATTCTCCGAGTAAATCAAGATATCATCAATAAACACAACCATGAACTTGTTAAGCTCAGGTATGAATACCGAATTCATCAAGTACATGAAGTAGACAAGAGCATTCGTCAGTCCAAAAGACATGACCAAATACTCGTACAAGCGGTACCTAGTGGAGAAGCTATTTTGGGTATATCTTATGGCCTGATCTAAATCTGATAATAGCCTGACCTCAATTCAATCTGCTTTTGCCAGTTGATCAAACAAGATATCAATACAAGGCAAAGGATGCTTGTTCTTAATGGGCACAGCATTAAGTGGCCTATAATCCATACACATTCTCAAGGACTTATCCTTCTTCTTTACAAATAAAGCTAGACATCCCCATGGATACGAACTAGGTTTAATGAGACCTTTGTCCAATAGTTCTTGTAACTGAGTTTTAAGTTCACCTAACTCATTTGGTGGCATCCTATAGGGTCTTCTTGAGATAGGTGTCGTACCTGGTACTAACTCGATCCTAAATTCCACATCCCTATCAGGCGGTAAACCTAGCAACTCATCTGAAAATACATCAGGAAACTCACAAACCACTGGAATATCACAAAGGGTAGTGGCCTGGATAGCACAAGACAAGTTTTGGAGATCAAAACTTTGGGGAAGTGGTACTAAAAAAACATTACCTCCCTTTGGTTCTCTCAACATAACTATCCTAGTGCTAGTGTTAATGAGAACCCCATGATCACTCATCCATTTCATGCCTAAGATCACATCTATGGATAATTCGGGCAATACTATCAGATCTACTATGTACTCCCTCTCTTGTATAGAGATGAGCACATCTCTGACTATCTGATTTGTAGAAATAGTAGCCCCAGCCGAACTTATACTATAACCACCCTTGTTTACCTCAATTATTATCTGATCATACTTAGATGCAAATGCTTGGATCATAAATGAATGAGAAGCTCCAGAATCAAATAAAACAATGGCGGGATATTTGTTAATAAGAAACATACCGGCGATGACAACCTCTCCCGTAGGAACTTCTTCAATAGCGGTGTAATGCATGTATCTAGGACGTGCTTTAGGATTGACCTGCTTCTGATTACCCTAGTTTTGAGTGCTGTTTTTCTTAGGATAGGGGCACTCCTTAGACCAATGGCCTAACTAATTGTAGTTGAAGCATGGTTGATTGCTCCTTGGTCCTACTGAGCTTCCTTGCCCTCTGTTCCCCTTAGGTAGGGCAATGGTGAATGCCTTACAAAACACCTTCTAAGGTTGGCTGGCCTGGGCTTTTGGTGGAGGAGGCCTAAACTTAGGCGCTGGTGGATGAAACTATAGCCTAGCCACCACTGGAGCTCTAGATTAGGAAGATCCTGAGGCGCCTGTCTCAGCTGCTCTTTTGTGGTCCTTCGCTACTACTTGCAAATTATTCTTGTTCTCTTGGGTCAAGGCATCACTAATGAACTCGTTGTATGTGGTACACCTTGAGTTGGCCATAGTCTTCATTAGCATAGTGCCTGTAACACCCTAGTGTTATGGTTGCACTAAAACACTTGCATCGCATGAGCATGTGTATCATCATCTCATTCATAAGCATCATTCATTCATGCATAAGCATTTCTATATGAAACATTGCTATGAAACATGTGAAACATGCTATTGTTCTTTTAAGTTTCATTGTATGTATGCTTTATGATCATGTGTGATTGATTGCAAGTGATTAATGTGGGTAACTAAAATACCTTAGCTACACTTAGAATGTCAATAAGAACAATGTTCATGTTCATGACCTTGCCTAATTATGATTTCTAATAGTGGTTTGACTTGTTTTGACTCCTAAACCCTTTTGTTTGACTGTTTACAAAGTGCAGCTTAGAGTGTTTGCATGTCTGAGCAACCTAAAACAAAGTTGTAGCAAATTTTATAAGGAACAAATTTTGTTTAGAAACCAAGTCATGAAAAGGTGCACAACATGCTCAAAAAGGGCCCACAAGTCAGTGTTGGGGGCTGATTCAACACTTAGAAAAATTTCTAAGTATGGATTGCAATTACAGTTTGAAGGAGCTGACTTTGGCTTGATATAACTCGTGATCCGTTGAGAATTAGCTAATGATTTCTAAAACATTGTTGTAGCCCTACTATAGCTCTACATGATTGCTTCAGGATGGTTTTGCCAAATCGCCACCGTTTAGGCGTTTGATGGTTATCAAGTTGCGCTGTCAGGCGTTGAGGTCTCGACTGAAACAGAGCTACAGTGTTTCGGTTGTTCAAGTCATGGCCGACCGAGACCAGAAGGTGGCCGCCACGTGGCCACCATGCGCCCGACTTGCCCTACCTGCGCCGCGCGCTGGCCAGCTTGAAGTGGAGGATGCCCTGCTGCCTTGTAGCTCGCTCGCACGCGCTCTGCCTCCTCCTTCGCTTCTTCCGCTCGCCCAAAGCATCGAAGCAACCGAAGCAGCAGCTCCACCAAGCACACGCCATCGCCTAGCTCGCTCGCTGCCACAAAAATGCTGCCTCCAGCTAGCTCATAGCTCCGCTGAGACCTCCTCTTGCTCATCGTCATCTCTGTGCAGTCATTCGACCTCAGGTGAGGCCGCTTTCGGCGTTTCCGCGCCGTCGCAACCTCGCCGGAGTTGGGTGCTCCGTGGCCAGCCCCACCTAGAGTACCTCGTCACCTCCGCTCTCTCCCTTCTCATTCCTCAAAGTACCCTAATGCTTGAATCAGGCCTACCCAAACCTCTACTAGCCAGAGATGGCCGGCGCACCACCGGGCTCCTCCTCCGTGCACCATGAACGTCGGCGAGCTACCTCCGGTGGCTTCGCCCTCCCATCACCTACCCCTATCGATGCACATAGATGAGTAGAACACGCCAGTGCCCTTGGCCTCACCGGAGATGTAGCTGCCGGCGAGCTACGCCATTTCTGCGCCGTCGTGTGCGCCATCCCCTGTTTTTAGTCGCTGACCGGCGGGGTCCACTGATCCGCGGGTCCCACGCATCAGTGACAATTTAAGTGAAAGGATAGTTCATTTGTGCAGTTTTGAATGCAATTTTGTAAAATTGATAACTGGTGTTTGGTAGATCCAAGTGGTGTGATTCAAATTTTGGTAGAATCAGTGAAGTCTAGTATTTAAGAAAAATATGACATGAGCACTTGTAGTAGAAATTTTGGATGAATTAAATAGGAACTTGAAATGTGTTTTTAAATGCATGCAAACTTGTTTAAATTATATCTTGAGTTTCTGTGATCTAAAAATTATGAAATTTTGTGGGTAAGCTATTCTTGCTGAGTATAAGCTCTGGTAAAAATTTGAGAGTCATTGCATGTATGGTTTTTGAGTTATATATTTTTCTTTTATCATTGATTGATACTTGTGTAAATTTTTGTAAATTATCTAGGAATCCTATGACCATGAAACTTTGTGGATAGCATCCTAGTACCTTAAGGATGCTAGGAAAAATATGAAATTTGTTGCTTGACACTTTTCACTAAGGTTTCCTATTTATGCCTTTTTAAGCATTTATGCCTTGTCATTTTTGTGTAGGATGTTATACTTGTTAAATTGAGGTGACATTTATATAGTAGCCTATTGGATACATGTATAAGCCACTGTAATTTTTGTAGATTTAATGGTGTAGTTTTCATATATGTTTACCATTTCCTCTAATTAATTAAATAAATTAGGAAAGTTATTAAAAGAAATGTTTTGGTGAGGAACACCCTACTTTCTGGTGTTCTTGTGATATGTGTAATAAGTGAGTAGAGTTAGTTTTATCCAATTATGTGTTTATATCATAAGTTAATAATTAATTTGTTTGCATTATGTCCTTCTGGACAGATCTGGGGACTTTATAAAGTTCCCCATGATAATTTGGTTTGCTGTGAATGTGATGAATACAAAAGTTGTAGATAATTTATGTATCTAGCTCCTGTAAAAATTTAATGGCATTTGGCCCAGTAGTTTAGGAACTATAGCTGTTTAAAGTTAGGTTCTAGCCTTGCCTATTCTCTATCTTGTTAAGACATACATCTATTGATTAAAGAGTTTGACCTGGTGAAGTTTGGAATCATGCTTTGAGATCTGAAAATGAATTATAGACAATTTCATAAGATTTCCAGAAAGTCTTAAATCATGGTATTTGGGTTTGTAGAACTCCAGTTATGGATCAAACTTGTGGCTGCTGTTTGCAGCCTGAAAACTGTTGAGTGCAGTGAATGACTTGTTTGCTTTATATGAGTTGATGTGATGATTTAGATGCTAGGCTAATTAAGATAAATTGTTAGTTGCAGGTGCTAGACCTCTTACTGAAGATGAATAACTTTATCTTAGGTTGTTATTACTTGGTGAGTGTGTCGTTCTTGTTTTCTAAAAGAGATATGCACCTACTCGGTAAAAATCAATGTTAATCTTGTATCATTATGTCTTTCATGCATCCATTCATACATGGCTGTACATTTCATCATCATCTTCCATCTCTTGTGCAAGCATGATTCTTATACTATGCATATGCATGCAATAGGTGTTCCGGAGGGAGTCATGCTCCTGGAATTCGAGCCAGTACTTCCGGAGGATCAGCAGCAAGCTCAGGAGCAGGAGGTGCAGGCCCCCGAAGAAGGAGCCCATGAAGAAGTTCTTGAGTGCCCTGATCACCAACCTTTCTCTTTTCTAAAAGGCAAGCCCCGAAGCATTCTAAGTCTCCCATGTTTTTACAAATATCTTGAGTATCTTTTATTGTTGATGATGCATTAAGTATAGGAATTGGTTGGAACCAATTGTTGCATTATATCCTTACCTTGTCCAGATAAAATCCTATGAATCCTAATTAAGTGTAGGATCGAATGATGCTTAGCTATGCTTAGACCGGTAGAAGTCGGGTGATTTCCTATCACCTGCGAGATGTAGGATGAGCTCTAGTCACGGTTGGCTATATTTGCTATCATGAAAAAGAACCATGTGTTAATATTGAAAAGAGACCGGACGGGATGACGGTAGTGCAGCAACAAGGCATGAAGGTCTTGGGTGTGAATCTATCCCCATCTGTGTCGTTTAAGGACCGATTCGCTGTACGTCCTCATATCATGTTGAACGCATGCCTATCACTTAGTTGGCCGGATAATTCGTTCCGACCGCGAAGCCGAGTAGCTCAACTCAGGCCGGAAGACCGAGAAGTGAAAGTGCGCACCCTGGCAGTAGTAAGGATGTGCGGGGAGCTATTGGCGTAAGTTTGAGGTGAGATTGACCACCTGGCAGAGTGGACTCCCTGAGGGTGCGGCGCTGCTCAGAGCCACGATTCCTGAGATGTACCAAAGGTGACCTAAGGCTGCCTTCGCGTGGTATGCCTAAGTTTGTGTTAGGAATACCCCTCCAGCTGGATAGGAATCGATTCGAATCGCCGTCTCTCCCGGATAGTGAGAACTTGACTGAGCAGCGGCAACGTAGATTCACTAAATGTAAAGATATGGTTAAATGATGATGATCATGAGGAGGATGATAATGACGAGCCATGAAATACCTGATATGGTTATTATTGTTTGCAACTAAATCAAATGATTGATTAGTACAGGTGCTAATCTAGATGGTAGAAAATGGCTAAAAGTCACTGCTAGTACAGGTGAATAATGCTAACGGTTACTCAAGCTTTTATGCAAAAAGGTTGTCCAGCAAGATCCACTGATAAAGCCTTGCATACTCCTTGGTGTCATTTATTTTTGGTTTATGACGGGTAAGTCTAGCTGAGTACATTCTCGTACTCAGGGTTTATTCCCTCTTGTTGCAGATGACATGCTCTATAATGGCTACTGCAAGTATTGTCTCCACCCTGCTGGGGATGAAGACTAGATCATGGGCATGATTATCTATGTTATCTTATCTTACTGCTTTTGCTAGATATGACTATGGTGCTAGCTTGTATTTGAACTAAGTGTGTGTGATGGTCTCAAACTACTTTGCTTTCGCTATTTGTGAACTCGTTTTGTAATAACTATGTGTACTCTGATGTATAAGGTACTTGCAAACTACTTGTGAAATGGATGTAGCATGTGGCTTGTTATGTTGAATTACTGTGATCTTGGTTGTATGCAAGTTGGTTTGAAATCCTTCATGGTTTCAGTTGACTACCGGGTTTATATGGGTTCAAGTATGACGGTTTGATCACTCCGGTGATTTTTTTCGTACTTGTGCTCTTATAAATTGGTCGGTTCTATTACAGCGCCAAGGCCTCTCTTGAAGCTTTCAATCTTCTTTTCCTCTGTATCGACGAACCCTGGGGCATAACAGGACAAATTATTGAAGGCATGCATGTACTCTGTAAGGGTCTTGGTCCCTTATGTGAGTCGCTTGAACTCAGCTGCTTTCATTCACATTAGCCTCGGGGGAATGTGATGTCCCCTAAAGGCTAACTTGAATTGCTCCCATATGACCTGAGAGTTGGCAGGTAGAGAGGACAAGAAATGGGTCCACCATATTCCGATCGGTCCCTGCAGTTGATGGGACACATATCCTACCTTCTGATGCTCCGTAACCCTCAATAGACGGAACTTTTGCTCGATTGTGTTAAGTCATTCATCCGCCTAAAGAGGTTCTTCAGCCACCTTGAAGATAGGAGGCTTGGTATCAAGAAAATCCTTGAAAGAGCTGTATCGATTCAGCTCAGACCCTTGTTGTTGCTGATGGGCATGAGCAGTATTCTGTGCAATGAGGCGCAGTGTCTCCTCCATTGTTCTCTGACTACCTAGGAACTGTGCAAAGAATTCATTCGCAGACGGTGATGGCGGTGGTGGTAAGTCACCGTCGTTGCCACCTTGGATGTTGCTAGCTCTAGCGCGAGTGCGAGTCATATGCAAAGTTGCAACAATAAGGGATTATTGGAAGATGTCAGGAGATTGCGGATGAATTGTATAATCATGCCAAACTAAGATTACTGGAGAGAATCTTAAATTCATACAATAAAATAGAGGCATAATAATTCATTCTTGCAACATGACCTCACCACTTTGATCACTTATCATGCTCACAGCGCCTTAACATACATGTCATATTCCACCAGTAAAATGAAACTAGAATTTCATTAAAGTTCAACCCATAGTGAAACAACATGCAAAGTGCCAATATTACACGGAAGTCAAATCACAAATACTGAACTTTAAGCTACAAGTCAATTACATGAATAACAAGGATACATCTAGTGCTTTAACTAGTCACTAGGCGACTCTAATCTTCCACGTGCTCGCTGTCGAGGTCGGAGATAGGATCGTCCTCATCCTCTAGCTCCACTTCTTCTTCCACCCAACCGTCATCCTCGACCAACATCTCTAGATCTTCTTCTTCTCATCAAGGATTGGGTGTAGTTGGTTGTTCAAGAAATGAACCTCATGCTAAAGTTCAACCACCATGTTCTAGGTCTGTGCAAGTTGCTGGCGCAAGTCCCTGTCGACATGGTCCTACTGTATGCTCAAGGCTTTGGTCCTATCTTGTTCTGCTTCTACCATAGCTACATGGTTGTTTACTAGGATCCACTGGCACGTAGCTATGAGCGCCTCAGCACGGGTGGCCTCTAGCTGCTCCGGCAGTCCTGCTAGCACTGCTTGATCATTTGCTCTTGCCTCTTGGGTGGTAGCTCTCTGCTGATCAATTTGCTTTGGTTTCCTAAATCTACATAAGCTTGATCATTTTCCCATCGAGCCTCACTTGCTGCCTTCTTGTGCTTGTGTACATGCTTCTTTAGCTTATGCTGCGTAGCTTCGGCTCTCATAAGCTTATCCATGCAAGTGGTATAGGACTCTTGCTAGAAGTCCCTGGTGTCCTGATGAGAATAGAAAATCTTCATCACTACAAACATTGCGCTCATAGCAAGACTAGAACTATCTGCCCGCTCTTCCCGGTCTTGGATCAATGCATTGCTATTGCGCTGTGCCCATACTATTGTGGATGGATCCACCTGAGGAAAAGTACTAGCAGCACTGTCGGTAAGCTCATCCCCATGTTGATTACAAATCTGACTCAGCACCTCAAAAGCCACTACTTGGGCAGCCTCCCAAGGAGTTCTTCCTTCTGATTTTGCCCTCCATTCCCGCCAGAAGAGTGCTTGGTTACGAGCTGGTATGGTCAGCTGTACTTCATACCATTGTTGTCCTTCTAGGTATACTTCATTCCAGTAATAGAGGGGTGGTTCGTAATACCCCGCATAATGCAAGACTCTCCAAAGTAGGGCAGGAGTACCAAACATCAATAGGAAATTCTCACTTCTAGCCGGTGCTGCCATCTGTACCGACAACATGGTGCAACTCTCGTGAGACAGTCATAATGGATAAGAGTTACATAACCGAGTAAAAGACTTATAGGGGGAGGAATAATGCAAGTATGTAATAATGATGATTTATCATGATGCATGTACGTTCCGTACGTCCTCACAAACTTAGGAAAATTAAAACTTCTAATGGCATACATGGTGGCATACATATGTTCTCTCACATACAATGTAACTAGTTGGGCTACACATTTCGCTGTTAGTGTACCTGCACAAGAATTTCATTTCAGCCCAACCCCACAATTATATATGCATAATGTAAATATGGGCTCTAGGTTGCAATCTAAATACTTCCATATATATATACCCATATATATATACTTTCATATCAAAGCTACCCGAAAGTAAATGTCCTATATATACATATAAATATGTATATATAGTCGTATCAAAGCTAACCCACAATTAAATACTTTCATGTATATATGAGACATATATACACTTCAGTATCAAAGCTAACTCTCCCCATAGACCACACGCTCACATCTTACAGTCATGCCACTATGATGATGATTGGCATCTTACCTTGGGCATAGAGGCATTTGATCCATACATTACCACTCAAGTGAATGGCATCCATACAATAGAACATCGTATGGATGATGAAATGGAAAACCCCTAAGTTAGTACTTAATTATCCACCTGAAGTCCTTAACTGGGCATAGAGTAAGTCATCACTGGCACACTTTAGACTCAACTCTAGGTTTTTAAACACACATATATATAGCTATAAGTTGCTAGAAACTAGTTTTGGAAAACAAAAACCTTTGTTTAAAATACACATGTGGCAATTAATGTTCAATCATGCTCCGATACCAGCTGTAGCAGAACCAACTAATTTATAAGAGCATAAGTACAATGGCAGCCCGCAAGCGGTCGCTCTGTCATACTTGAGCCCATATAAACCCGGTAGTCCGTCGAGTACCACAAAGGGGCTCGATTAACCATCAATATACAACCAAGATCGTACATGATTCAACATACATGTCACATGTTACATAAGGTTCACAAATACCGTTCATCCATTAGAGTACGAATTAAGGTTATTACAAACCAAGTTCAAGTAAAATAGTAGCGGAAGCAATTTAAAGTTTGAAACTAACATTTGCCATCATTGTTTAAACATAGTGCCAGCCCACGATCACAATTCCACAAAAGCATATAAGAAGGATTAATAAGAGATGCCTGCCCAGAGCTCACTCCTCGTCCACGGCGGGACAGAAACAGTTGTTGCAATAGCCAAGATACACTGTACCATCTACAACAATGGGAATAAAACCCTTAGCACGAGAAGGTACTCAGCTAGACTTACATCCATCATAAACCAAAAATAAAGTGACTCCAAGAATTATGCAAGGCTTCATAAGTGGAGGAAGCTTAACAACATTTTGCATAAAAAGTGACTAATTTAGTTGTACAATTATAATTCGATCATCAAGTTAATTATAGCTATTCATCTCTAGATTAGCAACTAACCTGTGCCAAACATGTGGTATATCATTAGTAGCATACAATAGTAACCATAGCCAGTGTAGTAATTCTATTTTCATTCGAGCCATCATATTCCATAACACAGTTACTACGATGTTGGGACTAGCCAAGTTTCTCACTGTCCGGGAGAGACGGCGATTCGAATTGATTTTAACCAGCTGGGAATTTATTCCTAATATAAACCCAGGAAGACCAAATCAACAGTCACCTTAGGTCACTTTTGGAACAACTCAGGTACACATTTTGTGGGTTCGACCAGCACCGCACAATCAGGGACGACTAGCTGCCAGGATAATCAGGACTACCCTACCCTTGGGCTCACGGTTGGCCGGTAATCCGGGCATTCAGGGAGGTCCTTGAGAGTTTGCTCTTCTTCTCTTGGAGCTATGGCTTGAGGCATCTGCTACTGATCCTCCTCTTCTTCCTCGTTGAACTCCAAAAGAGTTATCTCTACGGACAATCCTATATGCATGAGCATGAAATAAGATATCACGAATGCATATATGATGACATGTATAATATGATATGATGTGATGAATGCATCCTCATAAGTGTTTTCAATAGCATTGCATTAAAATGATAACAATTGCATCCTATTTTACTGAGTAGGTGGATATCTCTTCTCTAGTAACTAAAGCAAACACTTATGTAAATCATTTTCTAGACTATGAGACAATAGCCACTTGTTTTGACCATAACTAGAGTTATACATATCAAAATAATATGGTTATGGACATTTGGGAAAGCTTATGAAATTGGCTACAATTTTCTTTTAATCATCTTAATATGATTCAGCAGTTATCTAGGTCAAACAAATCAATCCCTCAGATCTATCTAGAGAGCAAGCATTTCTGACAGCAGACTTCTAACTGCCTTAATTCTTAAACCATAAGGCCTATGACTATGAAACTTTAACACACGGTATATAAGTAAGTTATCTACAACTTTGTTATTAACAAGTTTTACAGAAAAGACAATTATCATCACGAAATTAGCATCAAACCAAAACTATACATGTAGCCATCTATTTGAATTATAAAGCAACAATTAACTAGTTGTATACAACCAATTGCTTTTAAGCCTAACTAATAACATCAACAGATCATATGCATCACAAGCACCATAGAAAACATCATGGTTAAACATAACTAATTTATTTATATCCATTTATTAATTTTCTTAGATAATAAGGTGATTTAAAGGATAAATATTTGAAGTGCTTAATAAATTCTGAGAAAATTATAGTAGCCTACAAATGACGTTAATAGTCTACTGTACAAATTCTATGCCATTTGGATAAGTGTAGCTACTTCTACAAAAATAACAAGTTACATAGGCTTATTTTAGCAAAAAAATAGTTTAGCATAGTGAAAAGAGTCAAGCAATAGATTTAATATTTTTCTTACTTTCCTCCAAGCATAATAATACTATGTAAAAATTTTCATGATCGTATGTTATGTATTTTTATCCCGATTAATTTCACTAGAAACTAGAAATTAATTAGGATTAAATAGGAAGACCATATTTTAAGTATGCATACTGTAGGTTTAATATTTTCCTAGCTAGAGCATGTCAACATAAGACTAGCAAAACTAGAATCACAATTTTATCACCTTCCTAGCTCAAGTTATGGAATTTACAAGATATAAACTACTTTAAAAGCACTTATCTTGCTCAATTTAATTCTCCTAGAAAAATTACCTAAATAGTATATTTCATATTTTTAACAAATAGTACAGTTCAAGATGAAACCAACAAAATTTGGTTCACCCCATTTGGACACTCCGAGCTGCAAATATGAATTTTTGAAACATGCATTCAAATCTGTGAAATAAATCTAGAAAATCAAATTCAAATCCGACTAACAGCTGGGGCCCGTGGTCAACGGGACCCACCCATCAACAAGACCAAGACAGGGGACAACACTGACTGGTGAGAACTCACCGACGGTGAGGTCTCAGGCGGTAGCATCTTCACCATTACACTCCTCTCACCCCCGCGCATCGACTGGTAGGCTTAGTTGACTCGGTGGATCACCGGAGTAAGCTCAATGGCGGCCATGGTGGACGGTAGAGGTCAGGTGGTGGCATCGGCCATCTTCGGCTATGCCACACTCAGGCGAGGATGGCTACTCCATCCTAGTGACCTAGCGAAGCTACACGATGCAGGTGAGAGTTCAAGGTGGCGCCGACAAGCTTGGCCGCGTGCATGGCCGTGCGGCAGCACACGGAGCATAGCGATGCTCTCACTGTTTTGGCTAGATGGCGGCGAAAGGTGGGTCTCCATCATGCCACTAGCTAGTTCTAGGGTTACTCGACCTAAGACACGAGATAAAGGAGGGAGACGGTGAACCAACTCAGCCGCGGTGAGCTCGAGTGCCACGACGGCCATGGCGGCCACGCGTGGAGCGGTGACTCGTTCTGCCGCTGTCAAGTAGTAGCATCATTCCTAGATCTGGCCTAAGCATCTAGACTCTAGCATGGTGCTGGACTAGAGAAGATGGAGGCATGCGGTGCTCCGGTGACGATAGTGGCCATGGCGAGGCTAAATGCCACAATACCAAGGGTCGATAGGTGATGCTGGTGGCTCGAGGAGGTGGAGGTGATGGTGAAGCAGCTGTGGATGAGACGAATCAGTCAGCAATGCTACATCAGCAGCGAGTAACTACAGTGGAGCTACGGCGGCACACAGCGAGCTCGGCGCGGCGCTTTGGTGAGGCAGAGAGAGAGCGACAGTGAGTGAGTGGAGTGAGTGGCGAGTGCACGACACTTATGTGCCCGCCCTAGCCTGACAGGCCAGGCCAACACCGGCGTATGGCCACCACGCTGTGGCCACGGCCTGTGGCCGGCCGGCCACGACGCCGCGCGCGTCCACATGATTCAGGCCCACCATCGATGACTGACAGCGCAACTTAGTGATCCTATAACTCCTAATCCGTTCGTCCATTGCAAAAACTCCATTAAGGAAAGTTGTAGAGCTACATGCCATTTACAACTTTGCTTTAGGAAGCATCCCCTAATTCGCAATGGTTGTCCAGTTACAATGCTCCCAATTGGGGTACATTGAAACTACAAACAACATTATAACTTAGAAATTTTTTTCAAGTCTCAAAACAGTATTTCCTTGCTAACTGTGAGCTATTTTTGAGCATGCTATGCACTGAATTAGACCTTGACCAAAAAATAAAAGTTGTTACCCTAGTTAGGTACTACAACTTTTATTTATGTCACATAGCTATGCAAACAATCTAAGCTACTATTCAACTTTGGTCAATCTAGTATCATGAAAATGGCATTTCAAATGAAACCAACACTTAGAAGCAAATTTGGCCTATGTCATGAATACAAACATTGTTCCATTTACCATCCTAGATGTGTCTAAGGTGTTTTCATGACCTCACAACCATCTCATACATTTGTCATACATGATTGCAAGCATAAGCATATATATAAATTAATATTTCATGTGACAATGTATAAGAATGAGATCAAATTTCATATGCTCAGGCTCATGAAATGCAAATGCCAAATGCAATGCTTAACACTAGGGTGTTATAGTCGATGCTGTCGAGGCCATCGCTTGCTCAGCAACCATGGGTGGATCTCGTGCCACGTTGCTCGATGCATCTCTTGTGGCCACTGCTCCTGCTCCTGCAATATTAGCCGACGTCGCCATTGCGCTCCACAACCCCTCATTGCCTAGATCACCCTCATCGTGCGCCCCACCTCTAAACGAGGTTGGCTTGGTAACTGGTGGCTCCTCCATTGTAGGGGTGGCCGGTTCCGCAGCCGCTGCTTGCTCCATGGTAGGGCAACTCGATCTACTCCCCCTTGTCCCTGCTAGGCATGGGGAGTTTCTAGTTCCTCCACACACCCCCACCATTAGTAGTAAAAGCCTATAGGTCCTCATTCAACTACGTGCTTTGGCATGCAAACAACATGTCAGGAAGCAAAACACCATGCTGAAGAAGAATTGTGCACATAAAAGGGAACTTACAATTGGGACTCTCGCTGCGCTATATGGAACCGGTGCATTCGCCTAGAACCACTCGGTCCAGCACTCAAACTGTCCAGCATCTCCGTGGCCACCACCGGAGTAACCCGCGTGGTCTTGGGTATTTCGATGGCCACCTACGTTGCCGCCACTTGAGTGGTCCATTCAGTCTTAGGGACTATGGTAGTCACCCGGGCTATCGCTGTCGATGCCACCCGTGATGCCGCTACAGGTGTTGCCCGAGTACTGTCGGGCATCGACGTTGTAATATCCCACATCCACCACCTCTCACATGACTTTGCCCTAGCTGCCCTAGACGGCGGAGGCATCATGACCCTCGATGAAGGAGGCGTCGCCGGTCCATCATCATCAGACAAGCTCGACACATACATCTACCGTCTTTGGGGCTTGGCGGTAGCTCGAATGTGCACCGGCCTCTCCTCATGATGAGATGACCCTGTTGTTTTTCTTCTCTTCAGGGATTGCTCCTTGCCAGCAGGCCCTCCCCCAGAGCTTCTCGTGGACATACGACGTTCACTCATCTTCATCTTCGTTGTTAAGGTCGACTAAGCTATCCCCACATGTCTCTGAGCTGGCTCGACACTAGGGACTACTCAACCAGGTGTCAACTCACCTTGGCTAGTCCACCGACGGCACCGTCGAGAAGTGCACCGCCCGGTCCTGCCCATGAATCTTTAGGAACATGAATGAGTACATTGAAACATATAAGGGAACAAGTAAAACCGAAAATAAGATTCTTACCTATGATGGGAGGCTCCCTACATGGAATAGCATCTGCTGGTTGTTGATCCTAAGATGCCCCTCAAGGTTGAACATCATCGAGATGCGCCGTTTAACTTCATCCCGACTAATCTCCTCGGGCACCTCATGGCTCCCATCGGTCTCCCCCCGGAATTCATACCTAGGATATGCCCTCTCCTTACTGGGCTACACCCATCGAAAAGTGAAATTTGTAGCCACAATCACCCCATCCAACCTTGTCCCGTCTATCAGTGCCAAGAGCTTCGTCACTTGCTCCATTCCATTAGTGCTAGGCCTCTTCGACCACTTAGCATTTCTCACGGGGATCTGATCAACGTCGCATGCCACATACAGCTCCACCTGTGACATGTAGAACCATCGCTATGCCTAATACTTCACATTCATGTTCAAAGGGGTGGCAATGTATTGACAAACCATCCTGTCCTGAAGCTACAAGTATGCGCCGCCTAAGATCCTAGATCTAGATCCTCCTTGGGCTTTCAAATAGAAGAAGTGGTGGAAAAGATCAAAATGGGGAAGAATGCCAAGATAGGCCTCGCAGAAATGGATGAAGACAGAGACATGGAGGATGGAATTTGGGCTGAGTTTGCAAAGACTGATCCCATAATAGTCAATCAACCCATGGAGGAATGGATGGATTGGAACATCAAATCCATAATAGAAGTAATCTTCAAAAACTACTAATTCATCGCCATGGGGAGTAGGAAAACTCTCACTACATGCCGGACACCATCCCGCCGTCACCCTATCGGGCAGCACGCCGTGCACCACCAACTGATTGAGCACCGCCTCATTGCTGATGGACTCCATCCACTCCTCATCATGATTCAGCTCACATGATGACCTACTCGAGCCACCGTAGTTTATTTTTAGTGCCATCTCATAGATCTATGGCCTGGAGGAGACTACATGCTTGCGGTTGCTCTAATGGTGGAGCAGTTGCCAGGCGTAGTGGTATGGGCTCGAGGAGGAAGATGATGTGGTGGAGAGATAGTGGGGAATGTGCGCTAGGGCCAAGGCGCTCTTATAATGGTTTAACCCCTGACCTTTTGCCTCCTAGGGATTTTTTGGAAACCATGCCTGCCCTGCCACGTTCGCTCCTAAAATCTTTGTGTGCCACTAGGCCGCCGAATGGGCCTGGTGGGCCACCACGTCAAACGCAGGCCAATGAAACAAAATTCAACGCTAAGTGTTGCTTCGACGGAGTTTTTGACATTTACGACAAATTATTTTCTTTCTCTGACCCTGCTATAAGATATCTTCGCAATCTTCCAGCAGGCTCGGGGACTATGTGTGTACACGTCATCTTGCGATGACTGTACTTATTCCCATGCTGCTTATCTCAACTGTGTTGGGGATTAGTTTTCAACTGAGCTAGGGACTAGGTTAACAGCTGACGACTACTACTTTGGACCATGGCACCACATGATTACTACACCTATTGCTAGGCTCAGGGACTAAGTGGGTATACTTCACCTAGCAGTGAATGTGCTTATTTCTAGACTTGGTCTTCTACAAAGCGACTAAGTCATAGACTGTAATCATTCAAGATCCATGTTTTGGCTCTAAGAGTCAATTTTGCCTAAGGCATTGATGCTAAGCATCTCTCTTTGTTTCTAAGGGACTAAGTTCCTCCACGCTGACTAAGTCAGGGACGCTAAGCATCTAACTTCGCTGCCCGAAACCTAAGTGGGTACACTTCATCTAAGATGGAGACTTCAGAAATTTTTACTTGAGCTCCTTACATCCTACCAACAAACTATGACTTCATGTGAGTCTAAGCTTGGCTCCCAGTTGAAATGCTCGGACATCTACTTCAATAGCTCGGACACCGTGTTCAACAGCTCGAACAACGTGTTCAATAGCTTGGACGCTTGTTTCAACATCTTGGCTCCTAGTTAAACTGGTCGAACACATGCTCCTAATGACCGATGACAAGCTAAACTGCTTGGACAAGCTCAAGATGGTGTTGCTTGGCCGATACAAGGTGCTCGAGGACTAGTTGTGGGGGTATAACCCCCAATACCCACAAGGCTATACATGGGCTAAGTCATAAGGGGAGGCCTAGCCTATAAGACTACGCCAAGCGAAGCACAGCATAGGTTGGCATGCCTCGCAAGACTGCATCAAGATCCTTGGTGATCAAGGATGATCTATTTGGATATGCTAGATTTCACAATCTCTGTGATTCTTATCTTGTAAACCAATTAGGATAGAAACAACTCACCTATAACCCAACCCCTGAGCTATATAAGGTGGGTAGGGACCCCCTTATTTTCATTGAATTTGTGATAATACAAACCACAAAGACACAGGATGTAGGGTACTACATCAAGCTGATAGCCCAAACCTGCCTAATCGCTGACTCTTGCATTCTGTGTCACCATCCGGTTCTCTCATGCACACCTCGATCGATTCATCTACTACCATGGGCATACCCCTTAGTAGACTGTCGGATGTATTTCGTCGACAAAAATAAAACTTTCTAATTTAAGATAACTTGGACTCCAATCTTTCTTTTCTATGGAGCCTGACGCGTCTCTTCCTTTGAGTCCTGTCGTTTTTGCCAATTGGGCCCATTCTCTCAAAATGATGACGTCACCTCGTCATTTGATTCTATTGATGACTCGGTTAGCCGATTTGGTTGAATATTTTGGCTTCCCTTGATGAATCTTGACTTTAGGGCACTCTGGTCCCAAACCAAAATTCGGTGTCAACACATGCCCCTAATTTTTGGATAAAATAATTTTATTCCAAAATTACCTCTTACGACCATTGCACCTGCTGCACTCTTCTTGATTTTTAGGTTCCCTGATTCCATGGGCTTTCTCACAGGTCAATCTCATCACCCCTTCTTGATCTAGGACAGACCGAAGATTGTGACGTCTCCTTCCTTCTTATTTTTTGAGCAATCTTTTTCTTCCTCCAACTTGTATTTTATAGCCGATCTTCTGACATTCCTTGAGTCTCTTTAGCTCATCAGCTAATCGATCGAACTTTAGTCGATCAATTCCAAGGCCTACTCCTAGATGCCCGTGAAAACACAAAATTATAGCAGACAACACCTCATGTCCGCATCTGAATTTGAACGAAGTTATAAATAAACCTTGATGAATAAAACTTTTAAGTCTACCACTCCTATAACTGGTGCCCCCTCATTAGGCCACGCATGGTCTCATCGATATCTGAGATAGCCTGTCGTCTTCCATAAATCAAATTTATTTTCTCACAACTCAAAGGATCCACTAGCATCCCACTCTAGCTTATAAATACGTCCTCAAAGCATAGTCGAGGGATCACATCCACTCCTGCCTCTGCTTTTGTTACTATGTAACTTCTCTTCCCCTCGTTCTTAGATCCAAAAATCATATTTGGAGGAGCATGGACAATGGCAAGCGTGTTGCTGATGATCTTCCAGAAGAGAACCTTCCTCCCCGCCGATGCCTCCGTTTTCATGGGTAAGATCAGATATGTTCTTGATCACATCTTCTTTCGCTGACCTGTTTTATTTCATAGTGGTGATCACCCCAATGCCACCCATGATGCCCAATCGGTGGCACAGGCATTTTCATCCTTTGACTCCGCCGACTCCTACGATGGAGACGACGTGCGGCGCTTTCGTCATGAATGGAATATGGTGCTCAACCGCTATTCTGAGGCCACCTGGCGTAATGGGCAATTGGAGTTTTCCCTGAACGCCTCCTAAGTCACCCTCCCTACCATGGAGGCGGTAGCGAACGTGGTCCGGGCACAACCAGTGCAGTCAGACACCAGGGTTGCCGGTAAGATCTTCAGCATCCAGTTCTCCTTTAACACTTCCATTTTTTACCAATCTTCCAATGGTTTCTTGCGTTCCTTCATTTTTAGCTCTGACGATGCAACTGGAAGCCCTCTAGTTGGTGGCAGGTGATGCCTCTAGCGCCTTGAATGCCCAAGGCAACACTCTAGAGGCTTGCCTCCAAGATGTTCCTGTGCGTGCTAGGGAGGTGGCCCTTCATGGCATCTGTCGCGGTGCCACGGTCGCCCTGCAATAGCATAGGTGCACTCGGGTCACGATCTTCGCTTGGTGGAGACTGGCTTCTCGGAGGTGGAGAACCCCGATGACTACCAGGACCTAGTGGATGACTTCGAGGGAATAGGCACCGCCGTGGCGAACATAACCTCGGCCAAGGAAGTTGTGAACAATGTCTTCCTTGGCCGTTAGTTTGTAACTAGGGGTTATGTTTATGAATAAATAAAATTTCTTTTGCACCTGTTCCTCATACTTTTGGCTCTGAGCGTCCCTTTTCATTGTCATCAATTCCTTTTAGCGATAGCCTCTAGGTCGATAACTTGAAGTATCCATCAAAGAACTTGAACTCGGGTCCATTAGTTGATCCAAGAACAGCCGATCAAACCGAATCGACTAACCTCCTAGGGTTGGACCATCTAGGGTCAAGTGTAAAAACAAGTGAAATAGCATCGAGCAACTTTCCTCTAAAATCCATGGTCCAGATCTTGAGTGACAATGCGGTTGTAGAGACTGACGTTATCCTCTTAGATGCTCCGTAGCCTTCAGTCCTTGTGCATTTCTGATTTTGTGATATTTGGTGTAAATATTTAGCCGACATACTTCTTTATCCTATATAAATTTCCTTGTTGTTTAACGATCGACTTCCGAAGATTCTTTCCAGACTTTGAAACTAGCTTCTCATAGCCGTCTTCAACTGATCCATCCTTAGAGCCAGCCTTTAGGTTCGGATGGCAACACAAAATTGCAGCGAATGAATTTTTACAAATCCACAGCACGAAACTGAACGAAAATCAAAGAATCCCAGTAAAATGGCAACTCTTTGCATTCAACTGCTACTTTCTCATTTGGCCACACGTGGCCTCCTTGATTCCCAAAATGGCCTATCATTAACTTCTCTTTACTCTATCATGGCTCGATGAACCTACCCCATGCCATTTTCTGTTATAAATATATTCCTGGGGATAATTGGGAGGTCATATCTACACTTGCCCCCATTCTTGCCATTGAACAACCCCTTCTTCTTCCTCAGACCAGAAAAACTCAGTCCTTAGCCAAGAACAATGGCGGATGGCAAGCATCCTGCTAGTGACGATCTAGAGAAGGATCTCCCTCCGTTCCAGCGCCTTCGCATCCCAAGGTATGCTAGAACCGCGTTCCTGATTTTCTAATGACCATCTAATCTTGTTAATTTCTTCTTGCAAGAACATCACTTGGGCCAGTGTCCAGAATCTACTGGCATGGTTTGAGGCCCAACTGGTGGTGTCTACGGCCTCCTCCACCGACTCCTCTGATTTGTACAACAGAGATGACGCCTAGTGTTGTCTCCATGAATGGGACGAGGCACTAGTTCAACACTAGGAGGCGACTCAAGAAACTGAGCCCTTGGAGGCTGCTTTGGCTGCCTCCCAAATTGCCCAGGCACAACTGGCTAATTCCGATGCTAGGGTCATAGGTAAGATCCATAAGAGAAATCCTGTCTCTCTATCATTTCATTCTGTCAGGCTTACTCTTGATGATTCTTTCTCTTCTTTTATCACAGCCTGGATGGAGGAATTAAAAGCCCTACAATTAGCGTCGAACAACACTACTAGGGCCCTGAACAGCTAGGGCGATCTACTAGAGAACCACCTCCAGGACGTCCCCGTGCACGCTAGGGAGATCGCCCTCCATGGTGTTCGCCAAGGTGCCGCCGTTGCCTTGATGATCGCCTAGGTGAACTCCGAGCATGAACTCCAGGGGCTTCAGCCCAGCTTTGCCAATGGTGATGACAACCATGAGCTGGTGGTGGCCTTCACTGGGCATGTTGATGTTGTCA
Source organism: Miscanthus lutarioriparius (assembly GCA_904845875.1). Classification (NCBI taxonomy): domain Eukaryota; kingdom Viridiplantae; phylum Streptophyta; class Magnoliopsida; order Poales; family Poaceae; genus Miscanthus; species Miscanthus lutarioriparius. The sequence continues at coordinate 54,545,199 of CAJGYO010000016.1, forward strand.
CAGATGCTTCTTTGACCAATTGTAAACAAAACTTTCTTCGGCTAGTAGTTTGTATCTAGGGATCCAACTATAAAGAAAATTGTTGACTCCCCTTATGTTGATCTCATGTTTCTCTCTATGAACGACGTCGATATTTTTCCATATGACTTGTATTTTTATTCTTCATTTTTTGCACTATAGGCAATGCATACCACACCGGCTTTCGCCTTCTTAGGCTGAATTAGGATTTTCATTTTATGTTCTAAAGGCAAAACTCTGTTAGTACCGGCTATCAATCCTAGCGATGATCCAAAATCAATTAAACTTGAATAATAATCTTAATCACAGGGCCAAAATCCCATATCGAGCGATGTTATCTGAAGATAGCCGATGATGATTCAAGTACTAAACCAAAAATCACCAGCTATCAAGCTTCTTAAAAAATGTTGTACTACTACATCCGAATCTGACTCCTTGAAATAGAATGGCTACATTCTGTCAAACTAATCTACGAGAGCAATTTTTAGCCTTTCCATAGCAACCAACTAGGGGAGTCATCAAAATAAACTCTCAGAGCTAATTGCTTAGATCGGCTGTTGACATTCATCGTTGATCTTAATGATGCCTCCCCACATTCTGGAAGAGAAGCATTCACAATCTTCAAATTCCTAATATGTTGGATCGGCTATTGCCACACTCATAGACGTGTCAGCCAGAATAACTTCGACGTTATCTCCTTGCCACTGGATGAGATATTGGTGCATTGTCGATGGAATGCAACAATTGGCGTGGATCTAGTCATGACCAAGGAGTAGACTGTATGTTCCCTTGCCATCAATGATGAAGAAAGTAGTAGGTAGACTCTTGCTCCCAATCATCAATTCAACACTGACTGCCCCCATGTCTTAGAGGCATTACCACCGAAGTCTTTCAATATCATATCGGTCTCAAGCAAATCTCTAGGACCCTTTCCAAGTTTACAGAATGTAGTATAGGGCATCAGATTGATAACAGCACCTCCATTGACTAACATCTTAGTCATTAGCTTTCCATCGACAAATCCTTTCATGTATAAATCCTTTAAGTGCCAATGTTGACATGGTTTGTCAAATATAGCTTGTTGGGACTAGAGGGTTAGCTGAGCCACTGCTTCTCCTAATTCTTCTTCATCACGCCCTTCTTCATTGGATTCTTCTTGTTTATACTTGAATGGAGCTCTGAATTCATCAGGTAGGATGAAGACCATATCAATATTAGCCGATGGCTTACCCTTGTCGGCTGTTTGCTTGACACGCCATGTTTGAGATCTATTATACTTCTAAGCTTATAATTCTCTGTTCATCAAGTGTTGAACCCTTCTCTTTTGGCTCCTTATTAGACCTCCTAGACACCATTGGCCTTCTTGCCAAACATGCTCTTTCTCTTCATCATGATCGGCCCAATTTTGATCATGTATATGTTTGCCTAGCCGATCATGAACTCCTTTATTTTTTATGTGCTAATCCATGTCATTGGATTGATAACTCAAATGTTCATGGATGGACCGGTGGTTGGCTTGAGATTACCTAAACTCTACATACTGATTACTGCACTTCAGGCAGTTACATTTTGTAGGTAATTTCAAACCTTTGTTCTAGCAGTGTTTGAAGAAAGGACAGCTTCAATGTAGCTCAGCTTGCTCTCTTTCATACCTTTCTTCTTCGCACCGATGCTCATATTCTTCTTCTTCAAGTCGGCACTGGTAGTCCTTCTCCATCCTTCGTTTCCACTTGTTCAACAAGATCCTAGATGTCACTTGAGGACGCATAGCACCAGCTCTAGAGGTTTCACCTCGATCATACCGGCTCTTTTACTGATTATGCTGCTTCTTAGCTTCTTCATACTCATTAGCCATTATTTGAACCTTGGGGTCAACCGATCTATCTTCTTTGGCCTTAGCCGATGTCAAGACCTTTGTCTTTCCCTTAGCCAAGCCAACTGGAACTCTACCATAATCACCCCTGGGAAAAGGATGCTTATCTATGTCTATCGTCGGTTTCTTAGCTGGCTCAAACTTGGCGTTTCCTTGCTCGATGGCCTTCTAAATGTGAAAGCGGAAGATTCTGCATTCGTTGGTACTATGGTTGGTAACATTGTGGAACTTGCAGTATTTCTTCCCTTTGAGTTCTTTAGCCAAAGGGATCACATGATTTGCGTGTAATCTCAACTACTTCTTTTCCAACAGCAAGTCGAAGATCCTGTCGGCTTTCTTGACATCAAAGTCATAGGTGTTCTCTATTTCCTTCACCCATGGACAAGATATAGGAGCCTTGCTCCATGTCCATTTGGCGATCGCCACTTCAAGATCATCTCCATCAGAGTCCACATCATAGGGATCAATTATAGCAACAGTATCCTTCAAATACTTCTCTTTGCGCAGGGCTCGATGCTGATTCTCAAAGGCAGACACTCTTTGAACTAAATGGGCCAAGCTTTCAAATTCCTGGCCATCAAACTTCTCTTTGATTAATGGAGACATCCCTTGAAGGGCCAATTCAGCCAATTGGCCATCAGACAAATTCAGCCAGTAGCAATGGCTCCTTCTCTGAATCTTTGACTGAATTCAGACCCTGACTCATTGTTCCTCTGCCTTATGCTTGTCAAGTCTGCAATCTTCTTCTCTCCTATCCCACTATAGAAATATGCATGGAACTTTTTCTCCAAATTGGCCCACCTAGTGATTGAGTTTGGTTTTAGCGATGAAAACAAACTCAAGGCCGATCTAGATAGGGACAAGGGGAAGAATCTAACTTTGTGTGCCTCCTCAACAGATGCTTCTCCAAGCTAGATGAGTTAGCGACTGATTTGTTCCATGGTTATCATCTCATCTACCCCAATGAATTTGGAGAAATCTGAGACTCTATAGCGTGGTGGGAGTTGCACAATATCATACCAGGCTAGGAATGGGCACTAGTAAGAGCCAACCTATCCTTTAGCTTTTAGACCAAACTGGCTTTGCATCATAGCAGTTATCTAGTTGACAAACTCATTAGCGTCCATGCCAGCAATTTCTTGTCTCGTCTTCCCTTGAGCCTGAGCTTGAGATCCTTGTACTTGAACTTATTGATTTTGAGCCAGAGGCATTTGCCCTTGGGCCTGAAGCTACTGAAGTTGCTGAGCATTATAACTGTAAGGATTCTAATACCCAGGATGTGGCATGAGCTCGTATGTGCTGGCATTAGAAACTAGGTGATATCCTTCTAGATAATCGATCTGAGCATTATGAGTTGCATATCCTTGCAATCTACTTTTGAAGTAATTAGGATCAACATTCTTGATGATCCTCTACACTGATGAAGCAATTTTATGGGCCAACTGAGGCATTTGATAGGATGTACTAAATCTTCCCTGAGCCAGGCATTGCACAACCTACTAAGTGGCTAGAGAGGTTGGCTGCTGGACTGAATAAACTTGATTTTGTCTAGTAGGCTACTGAATTGCTTGCGTGATGGGTGCACTTGGTGATTGATGTGCTAGTGGTTGCCCCCAGTCATCTAAGCTTGCCTCCCTGCTATTGGTAGGGTTTGACCTTGCCCCCTGCGACTGACAGAACTTGATTTTTCCCCTCTGCTATTTGCAGGGTCTGATCTTGAGACTATCCTCCTGAAAGCTATTGTATTTGTGGTTGTAGGAACTACCCACCATTTGGCTGCTAACTAGAACTAGGTATGTTGCTTCCCACAACCGAAGGATTAAAGCCATTAGAATATGCTGGCCCAACTTGATCAACTGGCACTCCAAAGAAGATTTCTTTCAAAACATTACAAATCATGTTGGCCAACACCTTATTGTGGTTTGTAAAGGCTTCATGAATAGTCTTGTGGACCAAATGAGCAGTAGTCCTTGCTTCAACATCTTCACTTTGTCCATGCAGGAGGATGCTTGGCAGGGGAGTCTTCTAAACGACTGAATCGCATGTCCAATTGTAAGATAGTAGGCACTTCTCTCTGCATTCTTCTACTGCCTGCTCAATCAGCGCCTTTTGGTCATCAGGCAGGTGTTCAAGGTTGACCTTGAGGATCATCTGATTATCCATGTCGATGATTGTGGTCCCACCAGGCGTGTTACAATCATGTGGACAGTGAAAAAATTGATGGGTCATCCTCCGCCGTCAGGTGCCGCACACACGAAGCAAGTCAAGAGAAACTACATGGAGCAGATCCCGAGCTCTCTCTGGCTTAGGAGTGGACACTAGACCAGATGGTCGTGGCCGAGGGCATGCTAGTCAATTTGACCTTGTAATTGATAAGGAGAGAAAGTGGATCAGTAATTTAAGGTGGAACATATCGGTGTTTGTCCAGACAGCTCCAAATTTATGGTGAAGTGTCCAGCAAGATAAGGCTATCGACTACAGAGTCAATATCTACCATGTTCATGATGTAATGTAAACAAATTAAGCATATCGATGGTTATTATTTACTCGATTACATGGATCTAACTTAGTCGATGATCAAGAAAACATGAGAGAGATGTAAGGGTAGACGTGTAAGCATACATGTGAGAAACATACTAGCTTTAAACTTGGATACGAACAAGTAAAAGCATGTAAATAGCTAGTACATCCTCGACATACAAGTCTATTGGCTCAAACAGCCGATTCCAGTGATCTTATTGTATAGCATATGATCACTCATCCATTGAATATAAATAAATCTACAAACAACTAAGATTAATCTATTGTACCATCAATAGGTCAAGTCATCTGATGTAGGATTGATAGTAGGACCCTAGATAAGAGACCAGCAATCAATAGATCTACTTACATTGCAAAGAAATCATGAAGGCATGTTATACGTGTGGAAGCTTAGGCCATCGGCTAAATAGCTGATGGAGACATAGCAGGTGGCAGATGCCATGCTCTTCTTAATAGATAGATCTATTAACTGATAATGTCCAATCTGACATGCTATCAACAGATCAAGTTGGCTGATGCTGTAACACCCCAGTGTTAAGCATTGCATTTGGCATTTGCATTTAGTGAGCACAAGCATCATCCAAGCATTCATGAGTATGAGCATATGAAGTTTCATTTCATTTACCTTCTCTTTATCACATGTGATGTTGCTCATATACTTAATTATGCTTGTGATCATATGTGACCAATGCATGAGATGGTTGTGAGGTCACCAAAATACCTTAGACATATCTAGAATGATATTTGGAATAATGTTTATATTCATGACTTAAGCCAATTTTGCTTCTAAGTGTTGGTTTACTTTGTAATGCCATTTTCATGATCCTAGTATGACCAAAGTTGAACAGTAGTTAGACTATTAGCATGGTTGTGTGACCTAAATAAAAGTTGTAGTTCACATCATGGGTAACAAACTTTATTTAAGGGTCATGAGCTAATTCAATGTCTAACATGGTCAAATAGAGCTCACAAGTTCCAACAAAATGATGTTTTGTGACTTGAAATTTTTCTATGTAGAATGCTGATTTCAGTTTCAAAGTAGCTCACTTTAGAGCTTTGTAGTTTGAAAACCATTGCAAATTAGACAAAACACTTTTAATCAATCTTGTAGCTTTCACGTAGCTCTACAATGTTTATTAAGGGAATTTTTGCTAAAGCGCCACGGATTAGGAGTAGTAATCCCTTGAAGATGCTCCATCAGTCGGCCTGATCGCTGATTCAGAGCAACGTCACGCCGACCGTCGTGGCCGACCACGCGTAGGCCACAGCCGCCACCTGGTGGCCGTCCACCGACGATGGACCCACCGATCAGGCCAGAGTGGGCAAAAAAGGGCGCCGCGTCGCGCTCGCTCACTCTCTCGCGCTCACTCTCTCTACCTCGCCCCTCGTCTCGTGCTCGCCGAAGTGAAACCGTAGCACTGCCATCGTCGCCGCCGACCTCCGCCGAGATCGCGTGCCACCACCGCCACTCCAATAGCTTGCGCACACTTCTCAGCCATGAGCTGCTCCACCTCCACGAACTGCTTATGCCACCATCCGAGCTCACATGAAGCCGCATTTTGCGTCGCCATCACCGCCATAGCCGCGGTGCGCCACCGAGCTCCAAGCTCGCCTGTGGCTAGCCCTATCCACTGCAGCTCCTACCTTCTTCTCTGTTGGTCCGTCGTCGCCCTAGGTCATAGGTGCTCACATCGTATCCCAGTTCCCTGCTGCCGCTGTCATGCTGGAACATCACCGTGCCGCCGATGTGCTTGCGCCGCCGTGCCACCATGCACGCGGCCAAGCCTCACCGCCGCTTCACAGTGTCTTGATCTGCGCCGTAGAGCTTCGCTAGGGTTCATGGATGTTGTAGCCATGCTCGCCTGGCCATGCTGTCGCCGGAGGTGGCCGGAGCACCACCGCGCACCGCCGCTAAGCCACCATGCTCACCAGCGAGGTAGCTCCGATGATCCTCCAAGCAAACCTAGGGTACCAGTAGATGTGTGTGGTGATGGGGAACACAACGGCGGTGACCTCATCGCCGGTGACCTTGCCGTCGATGAGTTCTCGCAGGTCAAAGCACCGCCTCTATTCTATTTCGCTATCATGTGGGGCCGGGTTGACTGCGGGACCCGCAAGTCAGCGCCTAAGGGTGTATAGATCGGGTGCACCTAGCATTTAGGGTTTAGTTGTTTTTTGTTTCTTTTTCACAGATTTGAATTCTAACTTGCAAAAATTATATCTAGAGCTAGGAGTATCCAAATAAGGTGAACCAAATTTTGTTGGATTTATCTTGAAGTGTGCTATTTGATAAAAATATGAAATATACTGTTTAGGATACTTTTCTGGGAGAATTAAATTGAGCAAGATAAGTACTTTTAAAGTAGTTTATATCTTGTAAAATGTATAACTTGAGCTAGGAAAGTGATAAAATTGTTATTCCAATTTTGCTGGTCTTGTGTTGACATGCTATAGCTAGGAAAAATACTAAACCTACCGTAGACATACTTGTAATATGGTCTTCCTATTTAAACTTAATTAATTGCTAGATTCTAGTGAAATTAATTGGGGTAAAAATACAAAACATATGATCATACGAATTTTTACATAGTATTCTCATTCTAGGAGAAAAGTAATAAAAATATTAAATCTATTGCTTGACACTTTTCACTATGCTAAACTATTTTTGCTAAAATAAGCATATTTAACTTGCCATTTATGTAGAGGTAGCTATACTTATCCAAATGGCATGTGTAGCCTACTATAGACTATTACGATCATGTGTAGCCTACTATAATTTTCTCAGAATTTATTGAGCATTGGAAATATTTACTCTATAAATCACCTTATTATCTAAGGAAATTAATAAATGAATATAAATAAATTAGTTAGGCTTAACCATGATGTTTTCTATGGTGTGTGATGCATATAATCTGTTGATACTATTAGTGAGGCTTAGAAGTATTTGTTTATAGGAAACTAGTTAATTATTGCTTTATAATTCAACTAGATGACTGCATGTGTAGTTTCTGTTGTGGTGATGATTTCATGATGATAGTTATCTTTTCTGTAAAGATGGTTAATAACAAAGTTGTAGATAACTTACTTATCTACCTTATGTTAAATTTTCATAGTGATAGTCCTTATGGTTTGAGAATTATGATGGTCGTAAGTTTGCTATCTGAAATGCTTGCTCTCTAGATAGATCTGAAACATTGAATTGTTTGACCTAGATATCTACTGAATCACATTAACATGATTAAAAGAAAGTTATAGGCAATTTCATAGGATTTCCAGAATGTTCACAACCATATTATTTTGATGTGTATAACTCTAGTTATGGTCAAAACAAGTGGCTAATGTCTTGTAGTCCAGAAAATGATTTACATAAGTGTTTGTTTAAGTTACTAGAGAAGAGATATGCACATATTCAGTAAAAGAAAATGTAACTTGTTATCACCTTAATGCAATGATACTAAGAACACTTATGAGGATTCATTCATCACATCATATCATATTATACATGTCAGTATATATGCATCCATGATATCTTATTTCCTGATCATGCATATAGGATCGTCTAAGGGGATAAGTCTATTGGAATTCAACAAAGAGCCAGAGGAACAATAGGAGGCACCTCAGCTCGTAGTTCTAGAAGGTGAGGAGCGAGCTCTTGAGGACCTACCTAAGTGCCTGGATCATAGGCCAACTTCCTTTATCAAATGCAAGCCCCGGAGCATTCTAAGTCTCCCATGTTTTACAAAATATCACTTTAGTCTTTTATGTTTGATGCATTAGGTTATAAGAGTTGGTTGGAAACACTTGATGCATAGAATTACCTTGTCCACATATATACCTTTAACCCTGTGTAGGTCTAGGATCGAATATATGCTTAGCTATGCTTAGACCAGTAGAAGTCAGGTGATTTCCTGTCGCCTATGAGATATAGGTGGGCACTGAACCACGGTTGGCTATATTTGCTATCATGTAAAAGAACCATGGATGTTGTAAATTGAGGCCAAATGAAGTCTATGTTGTAGGTTGACTCATGTGATTCTGTCTGCGCCGATTAAGGACCGTACCGTTGTTGGTCCTCGGTCATTTTGAACGCATGCCTCTCACTTAGCTGGTCGGATAACTCGTTCCGACCACGAAGACGAGTAGCTCAATTTAGGCCGGCCCCATTCTATAAGAGTGCACACTCTGGATGGTAGTAAGGATGTGCAGGGAGCAAGACGTGAGCCCAAGGGCAGGCCAGGCCTAAACGTCCTAGCAGCTGGTCGTCCCTGATTGTGTGGCGCTGATCGAACCCATGAAATGTGGATCTGAGTTGAACCAAAGGTGACCTAAGGTGACCATTGATCTGGTATGCCTGGGTTTATGTTAGAAATAAATTCCTAGCTAGTTAAAATTGATTCGAATCACCATCTCTCCTGGATAGTGAGAAACTTGACTGAGCTTCCTTCTATCGTAGTGTTAATGGCAAGTGGAATGGTTCTGAGAATGAAATATTAAATGGCTATGGTTATTATTGTGCTATCTTTAACAATATACAACATGTTTGGCACAGGTTAGTTGCTAATCTAGAGATGAATAGCTATAATTAACTTGATGACTGAATTATAAAAGGTATAGTTGAATTAGTTGCTTTTATGCAAAATTTTGTCAAGCTAGCTCCACTTATAAAGCCTTACATGATCCTTGGAGTCACTTTATTTTTGGTTTATGATGGATAAGTCTAGCTGAGTACCTTCTTGTACTCGGGGTTTATTTCCCATTGTTGTAGATAATACGATGTATCATGGCTACTGTAAGAACTGCTTCTGTCCCACCGTAAATGAGGAGTAGGGCCCTAGGCAAGGTATCTCTTGTTAATCCCTCTCTTATGCTTTTGTGGGATTGTGATCATGAGCTGGCACAGTATTTGAACATCGATAGAGATGTTGGTTTCAAACTTTAATTGCTTCCGCTACTATTTTATCTAAACTTGGTTTGTAATAACTTTTAATCGTACTCTGATGTATGAAACTATATTTGTGAACTTTATATAACGTGTGACATGTATGTTGAATCATGTATGATCTTGGTTGTATGTTGGTTGAATCGAGACCCTTCGTGGTACTCGACGGACTACCAAGTTTATATGGGCTCAAGTATGACAGTGCGACCGCTTATAAATTGGACGGTTCTGCTACTGCTAGTATTAGTGCAAGATTCAACATTAATTACCACATGTGTATTTAAAACAAAGGTTTTTGTTTTTCCAAAACCAGTTTTGACAGCTAATAGATATATATATAGATAGATAGATAGATGTTTAAACCTAAAGGTTGAATCTAAAGTGTGTCAGTGATCACTTCCTTTATGCCCAGTTAAGGATTTCAGGTGGCTAATTAAGTACTAACTTGAGGGGTTTTTTACTTTCGTCGTCCGTACGGCGAGCTATTGTATGGATGCCATTCACTTGAGTGGTAATGTATGGATCAATTGCCTCTATGCCCAAGGTAAGATGATGAGTGGCATGACCTCAAGATGTGAGCGTGCGGTCTAATGAGGAGAGTTCGCTTTGATACTAAAGTATATATATGTCTCATATATATATAGAGGTACTTAATTGTGGGTTAGCTTTGATACGACTGTATATGTATATTTATATGCATATATGGGACATATTTACTTTCAGGTAGCTTTGATACGGAAGTATATATATGGGTATATATATGGAAGTATTGTTAACACTGGATTTTGGTCGATTCTGGAAGATGACAGGTGGACCCACATGCGGGAAGAAGGGTATTCGGCAAACAAAGCAAGCGGTCGGCTAAATGCATTGCGGTCCTGTTACTCTCCATATGGTGACTCCATTCGGGAATAACAGAAGATGGCAGGCAAGACCGATCGAAAGGGGGAAGTTGTGATAGTAAAGGACTCTAAAAGTTTAGGGTAAGGAGTCGTGAGTTTCCAAGTTTATTTAAAGATTCCTTTGTAAATCGTAGTCCTCTAGGACTCGTGTTTTTGTCTAGGGTATAAATATTGACCCTCACCATTGTAATAGGGGTTCACAACCAAATCAATACACCCGCCCCGCGCCAACTTTCGAGTCCTTTTGTCGTGTCCGTCGAGTTCTTCGAGAGGAGTCATCGATCCGTCGACCTCCGTAAGTTCCGACAACCTTGTTATCATGTTTAGTATCATGCGGTGGATTTAAACGTGATGCAAGTAGTCTTGTTTGTTTTTCAATGATCGTATGGCGGATCTTTGCTTAACAATCAAGAAGTCTTTGCTTATGCTTCGTTTATGAGTAGATACCGTATGTGGCGGTGTTTGCTCGATATGCTTAGTAAAAGCAAGATAGTTACCGCTCTATTAGATATGGCAAAATCTAAATAGATTCATTAAGTTATCCAAAGGTTGCATGTTTTAAATATTTTATATATTTGTAACACACTTCGCCCAATCTAGATCGAATATTGTTCGCCCTCTCTTATGGTTTTATTCGCGCTTCAATGATCATTATTTTCAGATTACCTTCGCAAATAGACAATACACGCGTAATGGCTGAATTATTTTAATCTAGATTGTCACATGTTGCGGGTTCATGCATGATAATTACGTTTAAGCCTTGACGGAACTAGGTGTCGTAAGCGGCGATGCGTGTTTTAGATTGGTTTAATCGTGCTTATTTGCACGCTTCCTTCTTCATGGATCCCAACTTTCGGTGGATGGTCGAGCTTGGCTATGCATTAATTCATAATTAATTTCACTTGTTCAAACATGTCTTCTCATGTACATGTGTTCGGCAATTAGGCCTTTACGCAGCATTCATCTTACGATTAGCCGAATGGTTTATAAACTTGTTGGCGCATGCCTCTTTATAGTCGTATGTCGCTGTAAGTGGCTTCGTGGTCAGATATGAGGAACCTATGCGGTATTACCCGACATGTTCCGGTTTGACATTTAATTGTTCTATCCCTTGTTAGTTTTTTTTCAGTCAAATCGACCGCACGCTTCCGGATAACAAAGCACCCGGAACTCTCGATTGAAGCTACGCTTTTCAAATTTTGTGTGTGTGAGGCACAAGGCGTCACATTTTGTGTCAACACACTTTTGGCACGCTTCGGTGGGACAACTCTGCTAGTTCAAGATGGCATCCGAGATCAACAATGATCATGTTCTCGATGTAAGCATGGCGTAATTGCCGATAATTACAAGGATTTAGTGCTACAAGCATGCGAGCAATACCAACGGAAATGCTTGATGTCTTTTTCCAAAAACAAGAGCAATAAAGTATTTCAAAAGCGCCAATGCCAAGGGTTCTTCTTCCGCATCAAACTGATTACAATCAAGAGGAGGATGCTCGTAAGATGGCAGCCCCGGTTTATAAAGCTATGGGAGAGACCATGACAAACCATCACACAGCCTTTTCCGAATACCTTTTGGGCAATCATGATCAAGTACTTTTGGCCCAATGGTTGATAAATACTTCGAAGAAAATGTTGGACCACTCAATGGGCCGACGCTTTTCAATGTTCCAAAGCATCAAGAGAAGCCTGTTGGAAAAGAAGTAGTGTCGCCTTCAAATATAGGTGGATTGACTCACACTGAAAAGCAATCACATCCCACCTATGGCCAGTGACATTTGGTACCACAGAGAAGTGCCACCTTCAAATTATAGAGTTTCTCCAAAGATCAAACAGATTACTGAAGAATATGTATGGAGATGGATATCAAGAATTTATCGATTACAATTATCAATGTCGTACCAAATCCAGTGGTATAGAAGTGTTTGAGATTGCCTTCGGAGTGCAAGTACAAGGAAATCGTGATCCGTGCATTGATGTTTTGATGCACAGTGATGGTCGATATGATGCAAAATCGTTCGGCTTGAAGCCAAAAAATCAATCCTATTCATACAAGTCTCCTTATCCGAATGGTACAACAGAGTGGCATTGCCTCCAAGGGTGAAGCCTCCAACAGATTTGACCAAGTTTTCTCGTCAAGATGATACTAGTACCATAGAGCACGCCACCGGTACTTAATGCACTTTGGAGAAGCTGCTTGTATGAAGCTTGAGGATTCGATATTTTCCTTTGTCTCTTACAGACCAAATTTTCACATGGTTCACGCCTTTTACCAAATCATTCCATTGGTACATGGGCGTAACTAGAGCGTAAGTTTCATTCATATTTCTACACGGGTACTAATGAGAAGAAGTTGGTTGATCTCATGAGTCCGAGGATGAGAACAAATGAAACACCATTGGAGTATCTTCGCAGATTTAGGGAGACCAAGAATATGTGTTATTCTCTCGAATTTACCGATGATCAACTACCCGGAATAGCTATAGCGGTGAATGTTGCCGAATATCGTGGAGAAGTTGTTCGGTTTAGAGTTTGATGATCTTGGCCAACTTGCACAAAGACATTTAGCGCTTATGAGTAATCAAGCCCAAGGATTCGTGGAGAGATAATCGCTTTCGTAAGAACAATGCCACTAATGAGGTGTATCAAGGCTTTCGGATGAAGCGAATCGAGTATATTGATGAAGATGAGATAGTCATAGGCGAGTTGAATTGGGCAAAGGAACCCACTCAAGTTAATCAACGCTGGTTGAAACAACAAAAGGAACCTATGATTTTGATGTTACTAAGGCGCATGCACTTTTTGCATTGTTGATAAAGGAAGGACGATCAAGTCGCCGTAAGGACATCCTATGCTACGTCCTCGAAGGAGTGAAAGACAAAAAGTATTGCGGTTTCCATAACACTAATTCTCATTCTATTAATGATTGCCGAGTGTTCGTATCACGAATCCGTAAAGCTATCCAAGAGGGACATTTGAGGTTTGATGGTAAGATGAAAATTGATGATCAGCCTTTTCCACAAAATATGATTTCTTTCTCTCGTGAATATGGTCTCGCCAATGATCTCAAAGGTAAAGGCAAGGTGAAGGTGTTGACTTCGATAGAGCAAAGGAGAGTGGTGCTTGCTGACCCGGATCGGCAAGTCACCAAGAGAGAGTCAGAAGAACGAGTTCGGTTTCGTAATAGCCGAACCGAGAAAGGTCAAACTTCCAAACCCGAGTTACATCCCGTATTTTGCTAAACAAGTGGCAGAGGGAACAAGAGAAGGAATACTGTAAGAAGCAATGGTTTATGGAAGAATGCCGGAGGTATGAGGAAGAAGTATACCGAAGGGAGCAAGAAGAATACATGACAGAACAGGAGCAGTCTCATTGGGGTTGTTCGTTCTTTAGGCATTGTTGGAATGAAGGTTTGAGGTTACCCGCAAGAAATAATTGTCCGGAGTGTAGTGCTCAAGATTACTCGAAAGTACAGTAATCTCGAGTCAACCGCCGTCCCCGTCTATGAAAGACTTGGAACGAAGGTTCCTGAAGATGATCGGCGCTTAAAAATAGGTGGCTTTGAGAATCAGCAAAGGAAAAGAGTTGCAGGTTCAGGTTGGATTCATGATAGAGTGCATGATGAAGAAGCTGACTTCTATAAATACGTATGGCAAAAAGGACAAAGTGGTGTCCCCGTGCCCGAGGAAAAGTCGAAAAGAAGAGTTCAACGGTTGAGGAATAGGGAGTTGAACCGGAAGTTACCAAAACAAAGCAAATATGGCGTCCCTAAAAGAAGCTTGATGGATGTGATCCTTCGGCTAATGCTTGCATGGCTTTTTTCCTCCCGTCAGAGTTTATAGCTCCCGAAAGCCAAAATGTCCAAGAAGAGGTGTACTCTGATTTTGATGAAAGTGAATGTCAGGATTTGATGGCTCAGCTTGTGTTAACACAAAGAAAGTCGCTTTTTGATAAACCAATCAAGAATCGCCACTTGAGACCACTCTATTTAAAGGGATATGTCAATGGCAAGCCTTTAACTAAGATGTTTGTCGATGGAGGGGCTGCTATCAATATCATGCCTTATACTACCTTCGTGAAACTTGGGATGACTAATGAAGAATTGTTGAAAACCACATGGTGCTTAGGGACTTTGGTCGGCAATCCTTCCGATACCCAAGGTGCTATCCATGTCGAAATGACTATTGGGTCAAAAACTCGATTACTACCTTTTTTGTCATTGATGGCAAGGGGCATATAGTCTACTCTTGGGCGTAGATTGGATCCATGCTAATTGTCGATTCCTTCGACCATGCATCAAATTCTCATTCAATGGATTGGAGATGATGTTGAAGTTGTGCATGCCGATGATTCGGTAAGTGTTGCTCACGCCACAAAATCTACCTCACCGGGAATATGAAGGCGTCGATTGTTTCTCTGAAAACTGTGGGAAAGAAGGTCCTAAATGTTTTTAGCGAAGGCCAACAAATTGATCCAAGCAATGGGCTCTCATAGCAATTTTAATGGGAAATCCCGTCGATGGCAACAAAGGAAAGTTGGGACGTGGTTTTATGTCGGTGATAAGTTGGAAGAAATCAATGTGGGTGATGATTCTAAGCCAAGGCCGATGTATATTAGTGCAAAGTTAGACCCGTAATATAAATCAAGATTGATAGACCTATTGAAAGAGTTCAAAGATTGTTTTGCTTGGGATTACACGGAAATGCCTCGATTGGATCGTTCCATTGTTGAGCATCGATTACCCATTAAACCCGGATTTCGTCCTTATAAACAACCTCCAAGGAAGATATACAAAGAGGAAGTATTGGCCGATGTGAAGAAGGAGGTTGAAAGGTTAATAGAAGCAAACTTCATTCGGCCGCAAGTATGCAGAGTGGATTTCAAATATAGTACCCAGATATAAGAAAAATGGAAAAATGAGAGTTTGCATAGATTTTAGAAATCTTAATAAGGCTACTCCCATGGATGGTTACCCAATGCCGCTTCGATTTGTCGGTAGATGCAAAGAAGAAAGTTATGAGGTCATTAGTTTTATGGATGGTAATGCTGGTTATAACCAAATTTTTATGGCAATAGAAGATATTTCAAAAACAAATTTCGGATGTCCCGGTCATATTGGTTTGTTCGAGTGGATAGTCATGACGCTTGGGTTAAAGAATGCCGGTGCAACTTATCAAAGAGCTATGAATTATATTTTTCACGAGCTGATCGGCAAAATTAGAAAATCTACATCGATGATGTAGTAGTCAAGTCTAGAAATCGTGAGGGACATTTAGCCGATTTAAGAAAGACTTTGAGTGCACAAGAAAGCATGGCTTAAAGATGAATCCAAATAAATGTGCCTTTGGAGTTTCGGTTTGGTGAGTTTTTGGGATTTTAGTTCACAAAGGAGGAATTGAAGTTGGGAAAAAGAGCATGGAAGCAATAGACAAAGTTGTGCCGCCAACCAATCTCACGTAATTGCAATCATTGTTAGGCAAAATCAATTTTGTAAGAAGATTCATATCCAATCTATCGAGAGAGTTTTGCCCTTTTCTCCTTTATTAAAGCTCAAGAAGGATCAAAAATTTGTATGGGGTGACATACAATGTAAAAGCTTTTGATGAGATCAAACAATATATGAAGGCACCACCATCGGCCGGTACCTCCACAACTTGACAAGCCTTTTAAGTTGTATGTATACCGATAGTCTAACGATAGGATCGGCCCTTATGCAAGAATTTGAAGGAAAAGAAAGAGTCGTAGCTTATCTTAGCCGAAAGCTACTAGACCCGGAAACAAGGTATTCGCTACTGTAAAAAGCTTTGCTTGTGTGTGTATTACTCATGTACCAAATTTCGCACTATTTGTTGAATGCCAAATGCGTGGTGGTTTCTTGTTTTGATGTAATCAAACATATGCTATCAATGCCGATTTTGAATGGAAGAATTGGCAAATGGATTTTAGCATTGTCGAATTTAATTTAAGGTATGAATCGGCAAAAGCGGTAAAGGGTCAAGTTATTGCCGATTTTATTACCCAACATCGGGATATTTCTCCGAGGTGGTAAGCATTGTGCCTTGGGCCTTGTTCTTCGATGGATCATCTTGTAACAAAGGTGGTGGTGCTGGTATTCTTTTGATTTCCCCACAAGGAAAAGCTTTTGAGTATGCGCTCCTATTGAATTTCATGTTACTAACAATCAAAGTAGTATGAAGCATTACTTAGAGGGCTTCACTTTTTTTTAGAAGTAAAGGCCGTTGTCATTGAAATCTTTGGGGATTCTGAGTTGGTGATTAATCAACCTAATGGTCAAGATGAATGCAAGAACAATGTGTTAAGAGAATATTATGAGGAGTGTAGAGAACTTTTGAAGAATTTTCGATAGTAACCTTGCATCATATCCCTAGAGAATACAATGAAGAAGCAAATAAGTTAGCTCAAGCTGCTTCTGGATATCGAGAGAATCGGGAAGTTTTTGCTATGGAGGAAATTTTTAAATATCGATCCAAAGAGATGGTGATTGGAGATACGGTTACCAATTATCCGAGAAATCCATCTCAAAAGGTTTCCGAAACTCGTGTACAAAGCTCTCAAATTTGTGTTTCGGATGATCGCCTTTATTACAAGTCCATCGATGGAGTATTGCTCAAATGCTTAAGTCAAGAAGAGGCCAAGAAAGTGATGTATGAGGTTCACGAAGGATTGTGTGGTGCACATCACCAACTTATCGGATGAAGTGGATAATTAGGAGAACTGGTTATTTTTGGCCAACTATGTTGGAAGATTGTTTTGGATATTACAAAGGGTGTCACAATTGTCGAAATTCGCAATATTCAAAAAGTTCCAAATATTCGCTATGAATCCTATAATCAAGCCTTGGCCGCTCGTGAGGATGGGGTATAGATTTAATTGGTCGATCAATCCTCCTTCTAGTAAGGGACACAAATTTGTACTCTTGGCCACGATTATTTCACCAAGTGGGTTGAGGCTATCCCTTTGAAGAAGGTAACGCCGAGAATATGATCAGTTTTGTTAAGGAACATATAATTCACAGATTCGGGATTCCTCAAACTATAACAACCGATCAAGGAACTCGCCATTTCTTCTGCATTCGTGATTTTGCTAAAGATATGGGGATTAAGTTGTATAATTCTTCTCCTTATTATGCCCAAGCTAATGGTCGTGCGTAAGCATCAAATAAGATTATGATTAAAATTATTCAAAGAAGATTGATGAAAACCAAGGAAATGGCACTTGGTTCTTAATGAAGCAATCGTGGGCTTACCGAATGGCTTGTCATGGGTCCACTCAAACGCCTCCCTATGAACTGGTTTATGGGCATCATGTCAGTACTACCATGGGAATTACTATTAGATTCAAGGCGAGTTGTGTTACGAGAGAATTGGCAAAAGAAGATTATAAGAATCATGATGGATGAATTGGAAGATTTACATTTGATTCGTCTCAAGGCATTGGAAAATATTGAGAAAAATAAAATGCGCTGCTGCCGTATTATAACAAAAGGGTTAGGCTTTGAAGCAATTCGCAGAAGAGATTTGGTTTGGAAAACTATATTGCCGCTTGGAACAAAGGATAGAGTGTTCGCAAATGGTCTCCAAATTGGGAAGGTCCTTTTCAATAGTAGAATGTGTACCGCAATGCATACATATTGAAGACTTTATTTGGGGAGGAGTTTACCAGAGCTATCAATGGAAGATTTCTTAAGAAATATTACCCCAAAGTTGAGGTTGGTTCATGAATGTAGATCGTAAAAAAAAACCGACAAAGAGAAAATCGCTTTTAGTCTAAGGATCGAATACAAGATTGAGAATAGCCGATATTGTTCATATCGCCTTTAGCCTAAAAAATCAGATACAAAGATCGAGAATAGCCGATATCGCTCATATCGCCTTTTAGCATAAAATAGCCGATGCGCTTTGCATCGCCTCTAGCACAAGAATGTTTATTCAAATCGGGTTGTTTTCAGCATTTTTCCCGACAATGCATAAAGTGGAATTTTACCGAAAAGACTCAAAGAAATAAGTATTCTTCCAAAGGACAAGATTATTTATAAAAGTCCATCCTAATACAAACTATTCCTCAAATAACTTGTTGAGGATGACGGGGTTTGTGATTTCGGCAAGGGCAAGAAGATGATCGTCGTGAGGCCTCCGACGCTCATCGATGTCGTCGACTTCGTCGTCCCAAGGCCTCCAACGGCTAACCGGGCGGGAGGAGTAGTCCTCGTTGGTTTGGGAGGTCATTGCCGCCACCCCGAGAGAAGCGCCGAGGTGCACACCTTGGATGACGGCCGATCAATGCGACCGGCCCACGGCAAGATCAAGGCGTGCCTCGGTCTCCCCCGAGCATTCATCTTGTCGGCAATCTTGTTCGCCGCCGCCTTCAAACGGTCATTCTCCGCGAAAAAGAGTCAAGGCGTAAAGAAGAAATAGGTCGGCAAGCAAAGGAAGTCGAGGATGATAAAACTAAATGAAGATATCAAACCGGTGATGGCGTCGCAGAATTGCTTCCGCCGGTCCTCCCATTCGCTTGGTCGATGCCAAACTTCTTGGAGACGCCGCCTAGCTCCTCCCGGCTTCGTCCCTCTCCCGCGAAACTTGAGCGCCTCGTGAGAGTATGGATGATGTGCATCTCCGCCGTTCTCGCCGAACCCCAAGGATTGGAATGATAAGAGCTTGAAGAGTCGGAAGACCCGGAGGAGCCGGATGATGGAGTTCCCGGTTGAGCTGCCATCACTGGAGGAAGGAGATGGTATTGGCTGGAGCTGATGACCCTTATCCTGATGAATGAGGAAGGAAAAATCGAAATTAGGAGATGAACAAGGAAGTTGCAAAGGGGGCAAAAAGCCGAATCATACCCACGACGCCGGCAGCACGATGCTCTGCTTCCTTCAGCCTCTCCGTCGGCAGGACGCTTGCCACGGTTGCCACTGTTCGTCATTTGCTTTGATGGAGGTTAGGGTTTCCTTCTGGAATGAATCGAATGAAGGAAGTGGAAGAGACGGATGTGAGAACGCTGAGGCGAAGATAGCGATGAAGGCTAATAGAAGGGTCTATTTATAAGCCGAAGCGAAGGATCATGGCGAATTTCACGGGGTTGTGGGGCGAGAATCCTGAACGGTGGAGTAGGTTTTTTCCCTTTCGGCTGGGCCGTTACTGGGCTGGGCCAGGCATGGGTTAAGTCGAACGTCGCTCGAATATCTCCCTGGTTTGTTGGAGCCAACATTGTTCGGTTATACCTCGCAATATTTGGATTGGATTCGCTTCGCTATCGGAATAATGGAGACAATCGGTGCATTCTAGTCAAGTAATTTAAGGAAAAGGCCGATTGCTTTGAATGAATAAAAATAAGTAAACATAAAGCTGGTTAATCAAAGGAAGGAGGATATCACACTTAAGTTTATTACAAATCCAATGTCTAATGGTTCGAAGATGATTGATTGCCTCTATGGCCTCGATCCCCGATTCGCTAACATTATCTAGCACTTTTGATCTTCATCTTCGAACTCGGATGTTGGATAACTTGGTTTTGATCTCACGATCTTCTTTGATGGTCGAAGCTATCTTTAGTGAAGTCGTTTCTATGATCTTCGCAAACTAGTTACATGAGCTCTGTGAGACCTAATTTTGGCATTCGGTTCGCTAGTTGAGCTTCTAGTCTGCTTTTTTTCATCCTCCATGGCTTTCAGCCTCAGCTCCAAAGTTGCCAAGGAATTTCTCGTAGTTTGATGTGAGAGTGAAGATCTTTAATCTCCAGTTTTTTCAAAGATCTATCCTTCTGCAGAGCGGTCCTCGAAGATATATTCTTGGTTGCCCTTCTCACCATAGCAAAGTGGTCATCAAGATGGGCTGCAGATTCTAGGGGAGCCTTGAGAGCAGAGGGGATATCTTGATCAATGAGTTCAAGGAGGTCTTTTATCTGGTCTGCATCCTGAACCAGACTGAAGGTATTCTTGTTTAGCAGAATTATCACCTCTTTTAGCCGGGCCTGATTTTCCAGCGATAAGGTTTGATGGGAAGTAATCTCTTCACCTTTCTCAATGATGTAATCCTCAATAGAGAAGGAGTAACTGGTGGTCGGCTTAGTGATGTTCTTCTAAAGAAAAGAGAAAAAGGAAGGTGTTAGCCGGTTGGGTAATTTTGTTAAAATATAGTGTAAAACAAGAGATTACCTGCTGAGCTGGTTGATCATTAGGATGGGTTATACCCTGGCTTCCTGGGGAACTTGGCTGAAGATTCAGAGAGGACAGGTTTGGAGCTTGATCAGGAGAGGTTTCCCTTGCCAGTTCATCTAAGATTTCATCTATTTTTAGTGAAGTAGATGATAATGAGCATAAGAGAATAGATGTTATTAAAAAGAAGAAAAAGAGAATTGGTTGAACAATGTTACCTATAGTCTCATCAGGTTTATGAGCCTTTGAACTTTCAGCTTCATGAGTCACTGAAATTTCGTTATCATGAATTTCTTCATCTTCAGTAGAAATTTCAGGGGTTGGTTCTGCAGGCGCTGAGGTATTGCCCAGTATGGGAATTTCGACTTGTGGCTGCAATATAGAGGTAGTCAGGCTTACTGCTAAGTGAGATTGTTGACCTGATAAGGAAATAAAAGATTCATGCCTTAAGGGATGATCTGACTTTCTTGGTCCTTGGTTTTTTGGGTAAGAGAAAACTTTCAGGTGTTTTCCTTTTGCTTTTTCCTCTCGAAGATGCAGCAGCTAAAGTAGCAGGAGTTCTCATGAGTGCCTTTAGAGGTGCTGAATCCAAAGTTGCAGGAGTTTTCATGAATTCCTTTAAGTTTGGAGCATCAAACCCCAGGGCAGGCTTGGGACCAGCCGAATAGTACTGGATCGCTTTGGTTGGGGGAGTAAACTCAAGATCCTGTACATGACCAGATGTTAAAATAAGAAGTGGATTCAAGAGCAAGAAATGATGGGCATAATGGAATTACCTCACTGTCAGAAGCAAAATCAGGTTGCAGGTTTTTGCATAAAGGATGAACTGATATATTGAAGATATGAGCATGCCATTCTTGCCACCAAGAAACAAAGGAGGAATGAGCAACATCTATTAGCCCAAATGGAGATGGTTCATATATTGGCAATTCCCATCCTAATTCAAAGACCTTCTTGGCTTCCATTCCTTCTGTGATTACTTCCCTTGACTTTATGATTGTTGAGAAGAGGAATTTTGGAGGCAGTTGGCCACATCCTAATTGTCTGGCCACCATGTTTGGATAATAGAATTCATAGGTGGATTGTACTAATCTCCCATGATGAAATTCAGCTGGCAGAGTGCAAGGTTTGATGAAGGAGTTGAAAATCTCCGTGGATTCTTGGCCTGAACAACCAATTTCATAGCTAAACTTGCAGGGCAAAGTCAGATTTTCATTTTCTCTGTAAGGAAACCAGAGCACATTGCCGAATCCTTTGAAAAATAGCTTGAAGAAATGACCGATGTCTATGTCAATGCTTATGGATGATGCTGCTTCCCCATAAGTCTGACAAGCCTTGACCTTTGCTGTGTTGCCTTCAGCATAGTTAACTGAAGGAAAACTTAGATTGAAAAGGCTCACAGAGGTTATTTGATGCATATATAGCTGAAGCCACATTTGAATTAGCCACCAGGGACCATTCACACAAGAGATTTCTCTACCTTGGCGCATCTGAAGAGTAATCTGATGCATCATATGGTAAACAGACCCTAAGAGATATTTGCCTAGTGGGATCTGAGTGCCTGTAGCTAAGTCTTCAGCCATTACCATGTGGTTCAGGGTTGGTTCATTGGATTTTCCACAGAAGATGAATCTACATAGCCACATATTCATGAAGGCTTTCAACTCTTTGTCAGAGACGGTGCCAGATGCATTCATGTAGTTCTGAATGTGTTTAACCCATCCACATCCGTGAAGTCGACGGCTCTTTGATTACTTTTGCTTTTGTACTTATAAGGATATACCGGCAATGACACATTCAAGCCACCATCATGAATACGTCGGCTAGAGTGATGGTCATAATACCATGACCAAAGATGAAGGCATTGATAGTGTCGCACCAAAATGAGAAGTCGCTATCAAAAGGGAATCGCTCCTCGTGTCTCTCGCTAAAGATAATTCCGGACAATGACCGATGTCCCGACTTTCCCATGGTGGCTGCTTTCTTTTCTCCAAGATTCTCCGTATCGCCACGCCATCCGTGATTGGGGAAATGGCCAATTCTTGAACGTGTTTGGCCATCGGTTTGACGAGGTGATCCCACTTGAAAGGAATTCTTTGGGTTTCTTCTCAATAATTTCGAAGGGTCGGGATTTCCCATTGGGCCGAGGAAATAGGAGTCGGGTTAGCAAAGATAGGGAATCGGTCGCTCTTGTATTCCTTTAGAAGATGATTGAAATCAAAGGGGAGTAAATCAAAAGAGGAGCGGAGGATGAAATGAAAGTTGCCGAATATGAGTAAAGTTTACCTCTGGGATTTCATCCTCGGTCGCCATTGAAGATTTGAAGGAGGTCCGAGGTTGCACCGAAAGCTTGAATTTTTGGGCAGCGGTCATGCGGTTTGAACGGTGATGACCTAGGAGGATGAAAGAGCTTGTGCTCAATTTCGAATAAAACAACTTTTATCCCGAAATTGAGGGGCATGTGTTAACACCGGATTTTGGTCGATTCTCGAAGATGACAGTGGACCCACATGCGGAAGAAGGGTATTCGCAAACAAAGCAAGCGGTCGGCTAAATGCATTGCGGTCGGTTACTCTGTATATGGTGACTCCATTCGGGAATAACGGAAGATGGCAGAAAGACCGATCGAAAAGGGGGAAGTTGTGATAGTAAAGGACTCTAAAAGTTTAGGGTAAGGAGTCGTGAGTTTCCAAGTTTATTTAAAGATTCCTTTGTAAATCGTAGTCCTCTAGGACTCGTGTTTTGTCTAGGGTATAAATATTGACCCTCGACCATTGTAATAGGGGTTCACAACCAAATCAATACACCCGGCCCCGTGCCAACTTTCGAGTCCTTTTGTCGTGTCGTCGAGTTCTTCGAGAGGAGTCATCGATCCGTCGACCTCCGTAAGTTCCGGCAACCTTGTTATCATGTTTAGTATCATGCGGTGGATTTAAACGTGATGCAAGTAGTCTTGTTTGTTTTTCAATGATCGTGTGGCGGATCTTTGCTTAACAATCAAGAAGTCTTTGCTTATGCTTCGCTTTATGAGTAGATACCGTATGCGGCGTGTTTGCTCGATATGCTTAGTAAAAGCAAGATAGTTACCGGCTCTATTAGATATGGCAAAATCTAAATAGATTCATTGTTATCCAAAGTTGCATGTTTTAAATATTTTATATATTTGTAACACACTTCGCCCAATCTAGATCGAATATTGTTCGCCCTCTCTTATGGTTTTATTCGCGCTTCAATGATCATTATTTTCAGATTACCTTCGCAAATAGACAATACACGCCAGTAATGGCTGAATTATTTTAATCTAGATTGTCACATGTTGCGGGTTCATGCATGATAATTATGTTTAAGCCTTGACGGAACTAGGTGTCGTGTGGCAGATGCAGGTTTTAGATTGGTTTAATCGTGCTTATTTGCACGTTCCTTCTTCATGGATCCCAACTCGGTCGGATGGCTGAGCTTGGCTATGCATTAATTCATAATTAATTTCACTTGTTCAAACATGTCTTCTCATGTACATGTGTTCGCAATTAGGCCTTTACGTGCATTCATCTTACGATTAGCCAATGGTTTATAAACTTGTTGGCGCATGTACTCTTTATAGTCGTATGTCGCTGTAAGTGGCTTCGTGGTCAGATATGAGGAACCGTATGCGGTATTACCCGACATGTTCTCGGTTTGACATTTAATTGTTCTATCCCTTGTTAGTTTTTTCAGGTCAAACTGACTGGCACGCTTCCGGATAACAAAGCACCCGGGAACCCGATTGAAGCTACGCTTTTCAGCTTGCTGTGTGTGAGGCACAGTGCGTCACATTTTGTGTCAACAAGTATTTAGTTTGCAACCTAGAGCCCAGATTTTTATTTCTGCATATATACTTATGGGGTTGGGCTGAAATGAAATTCTTGTGCAGGTACACTAACAGTGAAATGTGTAGCCCGACTAGCTACGTTAAATATGAGAGAACACATGTATGCCACCATATATGTCGTTAGAAGTTTAATTTTCCTAAGTTCGTGAGGACGTACGAAACATACATGCATCATGATCACTCATTCATTACACACTTGCATTGTTCCTCCCCTTATAAGTCTCATATTCGGTTAAGTAACTCTTTTCTATTATAACGTTGTTCTCACGAGAGTTGCACCATTTTGTTGGAAGAGATGGTAGCATTAGCTGGGAGTGAGACTTTCCTAGAAATGTTTGGTACCCCTACCCTACTTTGGAGGGTCCTGCATTATGTGGGATATACCGAACTGCCTCTCTATTCTTGGAATGAGGTATACTTGGGTGGACAGCCATGGTATGAGGTGCAGCTAACCATACTAGCTCGTACCCAAGCACCCCTGTGGCAGGAGTGGAAGGCAAAATCTGATGGATAAACTCCTTGGGAAGGTGCCTAGGTAGTTGCTTTTGAGGTGCTGAGCCAGATATGTCAGCAACATGGGGATGAGCTTACAGGCAGTGCTGCTGGTACTTTTCCTCAGGTGGATCCATCCACAGCAATTGGGGCACAGCGCAACCGCAATGCATTGATCCGAGATCGGGATGAGCGGGCAGATAGTTCTAGTCCCGCTATGAGTGCAATGTTCGCCGTAATGAAGACTATGGCCAACTCAAGATGTGCTACCTATAATGAGTTTGTCAGCGATGCCTTAACCCAGGAGAACTAGAACAACTTACATGCAGCAGCAAAGGGCCACAAAAGAGTAGCTGAAGCAGGTGCCTCAGGGTCATCTCAGTCTAGAGCTCTAGTGGCAGCCAGGCCACAGTTCCATCCACCAGCGCCTAAGTATAGGCCTCCTCAGCCAAAAGCTCAAGCCAATTGCCCTCAGAAGACATTCCGCAGAGCATTCACCATTGCCATACCTAAGGGCAATGTAGGCCAGGGAAGGTCAGCACAACCAAAGAACAACCAGCCATGCTTCAACTGCAATCAGTTGGGTCATTGGGCCAAGGAGTGCTCCCATCCCAAGAAGAATGGCAATGAAAACCAGGGTAATCAGAAACAGGCCAATCCAAAAGCACATCCTGGATACATGCATTATACAGCCATGGAAGAAATTCCTACAGGAGAAGTTGTGACCGCCAGTATGTTTCTTGTTATCAAACATCCTGCCATTGTTTTATTTAATTCTAGAGCTTCTCATTTATTTATGAGCCAAACATTTGCATCTAACAATCATCAGAATATAATTGAGATAGACAAGGGTGGTTATAGTATAAGTTCAGCTGGGGCCACTATTTCTACTAATCAATTAGTGAGAGATTTGCTCATCTCTATATAAGAGAGGGAGTACACTATGGATCTTATAATATTTCCAGGACTATCAATAGATGTGATTTTGGGCAAGAATTGGATGAGGGGTCATGGAGTTCTCATTGACACCACCACTAGAACAATCATGTCGAGAGAACCAAAGGGGGGTAATGCTTTTCTAGTACCACTTCCCTGGAGTTTTGATGTTCAAAACTTGTCTTGTGCTATTCAAGCCACTACCCTATGCGATATTCCAATAGTCTATGAATTTCCTGATGTATTTCCAGATGAGTTGCTGAGTTTATCGCCTGATAGGGATGTGGAATTTAAGATCGAGTTAGTGCCAGGTACAGCACCTATCTCGAGAAGACACTATAGGATGCCACCAAATGAGTTAGCCGAACTTAAAATTTAGCTACAGGAACTGTTGGACAAAGGTCTCATTCGACCTAGTTTGTCTCCATAGGGTTGTCTAGCTTTATTTGTAAAGAAGGACAAATCCTTGCGGATGTGTGTGGATTATAGGCCACTTAATGTTGTAACCATTAAGAACAAGTATCCTTTGCCCTAGCTTTATTTGATTTGATCAACTGGCAAAAGCAAAGGTATTCTCTAAGATTGACTTGAGATCAGGCTATCATCAGATTAAGATCAGGCCAGAGGATGTACCTAAAATAGTTTTCTCCACTATGTATGGCCTGTATGAGTATTTGGTCATGTCTTTTGGACTGACAAATGCTCCTGCCTACTTCATGTATTTGATGAATTCGGTATTCATGCCCGAGCTCGATAAGTTCATGGTCGTGTTTATCGATGATATCTTGATTTACTCGGAGAATGAGGCAGATCATGTAGAACATTTGAGAGTTGTTTTGTCCAGATTGAGGGAGCATAAATTATATGCCAAATTTAGCAAATGTGAATTTTGGTTGAAGAAAGTACCTTTCTTGGGTCACAATTTCTGTAGACCCATCTAAAGTACAAGAGGTCATGGATTGGAAGGCCCTGACTTCGGTTCATGAAGTTTGGAGTTTTCTA
Source organism: Miscanthus lutarioriparius (assembly GCA_904845875.1). NCBI lineage: Eukaryota > Viridiplantae > Streptophyta > Magnoliopsida > Poales > Poaceae > Miscanthus > Miscanthus lutarioriparius. The sequence continues at coordinate 54,571,943 of CAJGYO010000016.1, forward strand.
GGGCTAGCAGTCTACTATCGTTGTTTCATTCTAGATTTCTCCAAGATAGCTAAGCCCATGACCAGACTACTCCAGAAGGATGAGAAGTTTAATTGGACGTTGGAGTGTGAAGCTGCTTTTCACACCTTACGGACCTTATTAACTACAACTCCTATTTTAGCACAACCCGACATTGAGAAGCCTTTCGATGTGTTCTGTGATGCATCGGGTACAGGTTTGGCGTGTGTGCTCATGCAAGAAGGCTGAGTTATTGCCTATGCTTCTCGGCAATTGAGAAAGCATGAAGTCAACTATCCCACACATGATTTAGAGCTCGCCTCAATTGTTCACGCATTGAAGATATGGAGACATTATTTGTTGAGAAACATATGTCACATTACACTGACCACAAAAGTCTCAAATACATCTTCACTCAACCTGAGCTGAACATGAGACAACGTAGATGGTTAGAGCTAATCAAGGACTATAATTTGGAAGTGCACTGCCATCCAGGAAAAGCCAATGTTGTAGCAAATGCGCTTAGTTGGAAATCTCATTGTAACACCTTAGAAGCCTTGTTGGAAGATTGATTTAATTTGTTACATCCTGTTGTGCTACACAATATCATTGTTAGTTGTTCACTTGAAAGAAAAATCATCGAGCTATGGAAGACAGATGTAGGTGTATTTCACATTAAGATAAAGATGAAAGAACAAGTAAGTCTAGCTGAGTACCTTCTTGTACTCAGGGTTTATTTCCTATTGTTGTAGATAATACGATGTATTATGGCTACTGTAAGACCTACTTCTATCCCGCCATGGACGAGGAGTAGGGCCCTGGGCAAGGCATCTCTTGTTAATCCCTCTCTTATGCTTTTGTGGGATTGTGATCATGAGCTGGCATAGTATTTGAACAATGATGGATATGTTGGTTTTAAACTTTAATTGCTTTCGCTACTATTTTACCTGAACTTGGTTTGTAATAACTTTTAATCATACTCTAATGTATGGAGCTATATTTGTGAACTTTATGTAATATGTGACATGTATGTTGAATCATGTATGATCTTGGTTGTATGTTGGTTGAATCGAACCCTTCATGGTACTCGATGGACTACCGAGTTTATATGGGTACAAGTATGGCAGTGCGACCACTTGCGAGCTGCTATTATACTTGTGCTCTTATAAATTAGACGGTTCTGCTATAGATGCAGCATTGATAACGGAGTCATACCGGATACTGGCGATCAATGAATCTATCTCTTAACAGAACATGACTTCAAGCACCTGCCATCTATGATCAAGATTGAGATAGATTAGTCATCGAACAAGATCTAACATCAAGAATTGAATTCAGTCATGATAATAATCAGTAGACGATAGATCAAAAAAATAAGACCAATAAAACTCAATCTAGATCGGGCAATTGGTGATATTATGTTAAACAGTAAACTATTTAACACAATATCGATAACTTTGATCAATACCAATGTTTACAAGAGATCAGTCGTCTATTGCAGCCTTGTAAAGGTTGATACGAATCGATAACTAATCTATACCATGATTTGTAAGAGATCAGTTGTCTGTTGCAGCCTTACAAATAACAATATAGATCGATAACTAACTTATACCATGACTTGCAAGAGATCAGTCGTCTGTTGCAGCCTCATAAGTAACAATATAAGTCATGACGGATACTCACAAACAAGCCGGAGGTTAGGTCATCTGATGCAGCCCTACATGCCCAAAGAACTCATTGAAATCTACTCTACTCCTACTCCTAAGGGGTGGCATGAGCCAAAAAGTGAAGGTACTTGTTTGGTTGATCGATGAGAGATGTCTATTACAATAGCCGAAGTTTAATGTTTATACCCGAGGCTTGACTACGAGTCCTATTCGAATAAGACCGATCACGTAAACTTGGAAAAGAAAACAAAACTTCCTAATTTGAGATAACTTAGACTCTAATCTTTCCTTTCTATGGAGCCCGACACGTGTCTTGCTTTGGTCCTGCCGTTTTTCCCAATTGGGCCCATTCTCTCAAAGTGATGACATCACCTTGTCAGTTGATTCTGTTGATGACTCGGTTAGCCGATTTGGTTGAATATTTCGGCTTCCCTCGACGAATCATGACTTTAGGGAACTCCGATCCCAAACCAAATTTTGGTGTCAACACCCCCATTGTAAGTACATGAGAGCATTCAAGCGAGGAACACGCACTCGATCATCTCTGAGACTAGACGTAGGGCTCCGGCCTGAACCAATATAAATCCTCGTGTCTTTTGGATGCTACCATCGTCTTCCTAGAGTAGCGCGGCAATCATATAAATTTACTAGTCCGGTTTACAAAACACCGACACATACGCATTTCAATCCTACACAAGTTAAATTTTAATCCATACAAACATAATTATAATATCCATACAAATAAACCTAATAAAACATAATTAACTTGCATACAAACATAATTAAAATATCCATACAAAGAAACCTAATTAAACCTGCATAACCATTCGAATAAACTAATTAAATATAACAATATGAATAAACCTAATTAACACATGAACCCTACAAACTGGCCATAGCTCTAGCCTGTCTCCATTGCCAGTAGTGTATGTCTCGGATATAGTAACCACGGTCATTATCAATATAATGCAAGGACCACACTAAAATACTCTCTCTTGCCTCACAACGCCGAAGACATGGTACCCCATAGATATAGTCCACTGTCAGATTATAGCTGGTCCGATTCTGCCTAAATCTCATGAAATATTGGATACCAGTTGTTGTCCTCTGGCCTAGGTCTTCCATGTAGTCCCAGTGTAGCCCAGTCGCTCAATAGCTTGTGCAAGAATGGGTTGCATGCCACTTGTAGCATAGGTCATATAATAATAAGAATAAATAAAAATTACTCTGATATCATACATGACATATCACATCCATTTGGTTGAATATCGCATGCCTTTCGCTTACTCACGGTACGTCTAGATTATGCTCATGTAAAGCTTCTATCTTCAAAGACGAGAAATCAGGCATACGGTAGCCAATTCGCTCAATTTCCTATAAAGAAAGCAGCACGGCATCGATCTGGGTGCCTATTCGGGTCAGCATCTATCGTCCAATCTGCACGATGTCTTGGCGCATATCATCATTGTACCTAATGGGGATGTCTAAGGCAAGATTACATGTCCATAACTCACCACCTTCATCATTCACGACCTCACTTGTCGTGGTCTCGAAGATGTCCGACACCCCGAGCAACCATAGTGCTGATTTTAGCCACTTGACTGGTTTTATAGTATGTGACATATGCAACAATCATATTATGAATTCATATATATATATGCAAAAAATTATATTAGCACGTATTGATGGTCATTAATATCAATTATAAACCATCAATATAACCTGCATATATACTAATTCCATCACCAAACATAGGTCTAGGGGTTTAAACTGACAAATTCCATAAGTTTTGATGAATCTGTGTTTTCAGCAGGGTATATTCAGAAAACCATCATAGGGGACCTAAGCATCAGAACTAATCATACTTATCCACGATCAAACCTGCACTAGAAGACTCTAGAAGACACCAGAGGACACCACACCGTGGCAGAGGGCGAGGCGCCGCTAGGTGCCTAGGGGGCCCACAGGGAAGCCCCTCCTCATGATGTCAGTTCTCTACCACCTTAAGGATTGCATCTACGCCATCCTTTCAAGTTGATTTGATCCAAGGGTCCGAATTGATGCTACCCCCTATATATATAGCCCTATACCCCCTCCAGCAGAGCCATCCTGAAACCCTAATTCATATCCTCCTCATCAGGATCAGAGTCAGCTATCAAGAGAAGATTAGTCCTCCATAGGATCTAGTCTTGCATTAGAAATAGAGAGATAGAGTGTGAGGGAAGAGTTTGGAGGAAGTACCAGCCTATCGGTGGTGTCTCTACGGCTTGTACCCTGGTAGAATCAAGTTCTTTATAAACTTGCTTCTAAGATTGCTCTGGTAATCAACTTCTAATTCAAGTAAGTAACATGTTTATATTGTTCTTCAGGTTTGCTACTCTTTTTTAGTACTTTAATCCTTGTCATTCCTAGGTTAAAGTAGTATTCGTAGTGTAAGCGTGGTGCTTAAACTCGGTTACTCATAGATGTACCTTACATTCTAGATTGGTGGTAGCTCACGAGAGTGACACTTATAGCCTCGTTGAATCCTCTGTAGTCCACCTCCCGTTTGTAGGCCGAACCGGATCTAGTCACTATAGGAAACATACTATATCTGTGTTTTCCTTAATAATATTCCCAGAATTAAACAATAGAAGACATAGCTTACCAAAATTAGAACTATAAGACCTTAGTGATCTCCTTTATACTCATGTTATCTTAAGTCATGTTGCTACTCCGGGTTAAGTTAGACGTAGTTAATCTCACATGTTTCTCTGTGGATACGATACTTGGAATACTTTCGGGTGAAAGCTACAGCGGTATCCGTGCGCTTGCGGATTTTTCTGTGCGTGTTAAATATTCCAATAGCACGCAAAACTTAAAATATTCCATACTATTGATGGGTCTGGGTAACGCGGAATGGCCCTATCTGGCGATGGCACGAATGGAAGATCACCATGGTGGAATCCTAGTTCCTGTGGCAGGAGAAGTCCGCCGCCATTCATCATAACTAAGAAAACTGAAAAATATCCTAATAAATATAGAACCCCGTATAAATATATCATGCAACAATATATATTAGAGAAACATATAAAAAACAAAGACTTTTGCTATTTATCTGTCGATTGATTTTTTGGTACTAAATCTGTCAGATTTCATAGAACAACGCTTGTATACCATGTGACCATCATAAAAATACACCATAGAATATCACATGTATACTATATGAACATCACGTGTATATTACATGCTATTTTATCTGTTGACAATTTTTTGGTATTAAATCTGTCATATTTCATAGGACATCACGCGTATACCATGTGAACATCATAAAATATATCATAAAACATTACATGTATACTATATGAGCATCGCCTGTACTATAAAATCTGACAGATTTTACTACATAAAATCTATTGACCCGACAATCCCAAAAATAAATCATCAAGATATATATATCCATGTCAAGTAAACTTAAACACTTTGCAACCATTTTGCACCCTACTTGTTGGCACTTTTTTTTTAACGATTATTAACTTTCATCAAGAACTAATTTTGCTAACAGATCTAGAAAACTATAAATGTTTAAGGTTATGTAGAAATGATGTATAAATAAAAATAAAATCCACCATTATTATTTCTAATCTAAAAAACCACATATTTCGATGTTTATTACATTATTAGCAATGAAAGATTAGAAGATGAAGTTGCTAACCTTTAGAGAATTGAAGATGAAGCCGGCGGCCGAGAGCAAGAACTTGCTCCCCCAAGCAAGAACACGGATGAACACACGCGCACAAGCAAAGACCAAATAATTGAACTGTGTCTTGGGCCGAGGGGACCGTGGAAGTGGCTATATATAGTGGGGACATTTAGTCCTAATTGGTGGAGCCTACCGGGACTAAAGGGTCAACCTCTAGTCCCGGTTGGAGCCACCATCCGGAATAAAAGGCTAGCAGAACTTTTGGTCCTGGTTGGTGGTTCCAATCGGGATTGAAAGGCGATCTTTAGTCTCGGTTTGAACCACAGACTGGGACTAAATGTCTCTGCTAAAAAAGCTTGTTGAACTATTCGTTGGGTAGGGAATTTTAGTCCCGGTTGGTGGTTCCAACCGAGACTAATTCTATTATTAGTCCCGGACCCAATCCCAACCGGGACTAACGGCAAAAACCGAAAGTCCATTCTCTACTAGTGTCACCTCCTTCGCACTAGCCGGGTATCCAACGTTCGAGTCCATACACCCTTTAGGAATCCATATCCAGTCCGGACTAGGCCCATTCGTGGTCCATGAATGTCCAAATTGAGTATCATGGGCCATAGCGAAATCATGGTTATATCCATCTTCTTCCTCCGCCCGTGCCTTCCAGAATTCAACATTGCCCTTCTGCTCATCCATGGGCCATGGCGATCACTCCCTTCAGCTGCAACATTCTGCTTATTGATGACCTTTCAAAAAAAAACATTCTGCTTATTGATGATTCCAGCCTATCAGAGGTCTCTACAAGCTCCTTCATTTGAGGATCCAACTCACCATCACAAGACAAATGTTGCTTGATATCCTTAGCTAACTGAAAATTGAGAGAATTGCTTGCCCCCGTGGTAGATGGCTGGTATCTAGAGGGATGAACCACCCAATCATTCAATTTACCAGGCACCATGGTTAAATGATGCGGGCCACCCTTGCCCCCTATGATTCCTTGTTCAATCGTGGGCCAAATCAAATTAGACAAGCCAACCGGTCACTCGCAAACCCCCAAACTAGCTGTGGCTCCATCTATGGACGGCGAGGATCCCTGAATACCACGCACTAAATCATGTCCCCTCCTAGATGAACCAGCGAAATCAGAGGAAACCGACTTCTGCCCTCCCCTATGAAGACGACCCACCTCGATACGCAACTGTCGAATTTTCCCTTAGGTCATACACCACCGCCAGGCTTCCGCTGATGCCGGAGGTCTGCCACCGACGAAGTCCCATTACTTACAGATCCCGGCGACGAGGACCCCAGAAATCAAGGAACTCGCCGGGTCGCACCACAGAGAGGGCTCATGCTGAGAACTCATTTTTGATAAAAATATGAGTACAACTTTATAGTTGAATTAATATTATTAGGGTATAAGATAAGATAAGAAAGGATACAATTGAACCAACAATGCACCTAACCAGAGGACAGGATTACACAGAACATGCACGCATTAAAACACCTTGTCAAAGACAAATACAAAGTTACTCGAAAATAAATTAACCAGTGAGAAGGTGGAAAAAAGTGCAAATGCATGACAAGGGTAACTTAACGACCCAGAAAGCATAATAAAGATTAGTGCGAGATCAGCCGATCACACAAAGAAGCGAGGCTGGCAGCTGATGGCCCTCTCAGATTGCGGAGCTCGTCGTGGTACGTCGCTGTGGATGACGCCCGCCGGTTGAAACTCCTTCTGGCGATGTCCCTCATGGAACCGGCGAGGGAGAGCTTCGGGTTCAGCCTTGTGGTAGTGTTGAAGTCCCTGCACACTGCCATGTGCGACCGCAGCGCCGCCTCCATGCCAGCGCCCGGCTCGTGGCGCAGCCGCTCGCCTACGGCCTCCGCACAGAGGCCACACACCCAGCTCCCGCAGTGCGCCGTGCGGACGCGGCGGATGTAGGCGGCCGTGCAGTCCTCCGCCACTCCGCAGCACGCGCATCGGACCATCTGTGCCACGTCGGAGCTTCCGCTCTGACCACAGGGGGTCTTTCCGTTGTTGGAGAACTTCGAGAATGACTGCTGCAGCTCATGATCCTTTTGCTGAAATATCAGAGGAAATAATATGCATTATTATTGGACTACATGCAACTTTTATTTCTAAGCAAATTGACAAGGTGAAAACGTCTTTGGCAATTAAAAATATGAAATGTATGTGTCTACTAATTACGGATTACTATGATGTTGAAGTCATATTATGCACTTATAAGCTGCCGGTACCTATCGTACATCGAATAGATTAGAATATAGTACATGGGAATATGGCACCATTACCTTGGGCCCCAGTAGGCCATTTCGGGTTTGGAGCATTGTGCTCTCCTGCATGTCTGTTTTTGCTTTCCACTGAACTAAGCTGAACTTTTGGTTGGTAGGAAGTGATTTGGTTTAGAAACCATGATCCTATTTATAGGCAAAAATATTATCTTCTTGGTAGCATGAGATGATTTTCTCATAAGGAAATTAAAAGTAAGCAACTTGGATGCACCTTTGCCACTGAAATAAAGTGATCCGGATAGAACATGTTTTGCAACCTTTTCATGTATGAAACATACATATACCTTCCTTTGGGCAGTTAGAGACAGGTCCTTTTTTTTGCAGCAAGGTTAGAGAGAGATCCTGGATAGCTATATAGGTGGCCTATATCTATATGTATGCAGCTGTTGTAGAGTGGCACTTCTGACGGCTACAAGACGTTATCTGTCCCTATTCGGACACATAAGAAGCTTTTGCCGCTAATCATTGCTATCACCTCTACATTGGCATTGTCGCAAGTTGAACCCTAAAGTCTACGTCAGGGTTGTTAAATTTCAAGTTCCAAATAAAGAGCTCGGAGGTGTTCTGAGCTAACTAGACCGTGAACTTTTTCTTAATTGTACGATTCAAAGTATTTTTTTCCCAGTGGTCACTTTTTTTGGGAGATGGGCGAATATGTCTAATGTGATAGTTTGTTCCAAGGACTTAGAAAAACAGTGAAATTGAAGGGCAGCCCACACAAAATGTTTGATCAATGACACACCACTAACTATAAGAAAATGTTCTTTCTTTCTCAGTAATATTGAATTATAGGGAGTTCTAGATCAATATATATGACAAATAATTGCGAAAGATTACAAAATTATTTTATTATACAAATATTTTCACAATCGACTAAAAGGTAATAATATATATGACAACACAAGATCCATCCAACATTTTTTTTGTCATCAATAGAATCATCAAAATAAATTAGCTTTAGCACCCTTCGTTTTATACGACAGCTTTGCATTTATGAATGGATTATATTACTTTCCAAAACATATTGTGAATGGAGGCAAAGGCAATACCTTTTGACATGGGTTAGAACACATAAAGGTACTGTAACAGGAATTCTTTCAAAATTTCAAAGTGTCTTTTCTATTTGTGGTTTTATTAATCACCTAGATGAACTCAAGAACTTATTAAAAATCACTAATTAAGATTATCAAGAGACAGGTTGGGCCCACCACCTCTAAAACATCTTTTTTTTACTTGTCTGAAAAAACAAATTTGGTACCAACATAGGGTAGAGAAAATTCATTTACATACCTAAAAAATAGGGAAATTGAAAATACTGGACAAACAAAGAAATGAATTTAGCGTCATCCAGAGTTCTGGTCTGAAATCATTTGCAATCTAACATTGAGAAGCAAAGTGCACATCAATGTTAAAAAGGCAAGACCAACACTACTACAAATCTACAATAGCTACTTTTAGAGACAGACAAAATAAGTTTAAAGAGGCGGGATGCTCATCTCCGTTTGAGTCAAATTATCAGTTAACCCATGTTTCTAGATGGAGTGATACATATACCCACCTCTGTTAATAAAAAACAAAAACAAAAAAAGACAACATAGGGCATCAATTCATGATGCTAGGACATCAATCTGGGCCACTAGAGCATCACCACGGCGATAAGCTCGGTGCCTCTCCACTCTGTCCTATGTATCCACGTGCCATCACACTTATGAGGGGAAGTGGGCAAGGGATAGAGGAAAGGGAGAGGGAGAGGAGATCTACCATTGAACTAGGAGATGACCATATCATATAGGCATTAGAGATATGTGGGTGAGGGAGTACTAGGTTGCCTCTACATTTGGGCACACCAAGCCATCTTTGGCACCACAACAAGTGCCATCGGCACCTGCAACAGGGCTACCACGGGGACATGGCGTTGTATGAAGGTAGCGGTGATATACACGCCAGCTTCATGGCCAGTAGCACTGCTTGGCTTGGGGGACATCATCCCTGCAGCCTTCCTCAACCCCGGCCAACATTAATTGGGGCTCTATGTGCATGATAAGTCATCGGTTGCCTGCCATAGATTTGCCAAAAGTTACCGCAACGATGTTAATGTCATCTACCAAGGGCTGGATCCAAGCCTCCCTTCGCCAAATCTAGTCCCTTCACCACCACCAATGAGTGAGACCCCATCCTTTATAGGCCCGATAGCATCCACCAGCTGCAACACGATGACAAACTTTCGGTAGCAGGAGAGGTCGATGCACAAAGGATGGATGAGGATGCAATCACCATATGTTGAATTGATCTTAGACATAACGATGTATTTGATGCACCATGAAAAAATATTTTATCATGCACTTATTTAATGTATTTGATGCTCTTCTCTATAAGGTTAGTCAAACTTAAGCTAGTTTGATTTAAGACAATTGCTTACCTCTGTCCCTCGCCCAAGGTGGGCTTACAAGTGCTTACACCCAAGTGTGATGAGACTTCCTTTGATGATTGGTGGAACAGAAGTTCAAATGCAGTGGGTGTTCACTTAATAAAGGGCCTCAACCCCATCATTATTCTGAGAGCATGGACTTTGTGGAATGTTCATAATCGGTGTGTGTTTATTGTTGAATCTCCAAACCTTGCTAGAGCTCTGTTGCTCGCTAGTGAGGAGCATCTCTATTGGAGCTTGGCTATGGCACGATGTATCAATAACCTCCTTGCCCATGGGTTGAATGACAGTTAATTTTGGGTCGAGATCACCTGACTCTGTGTGTCAAAGGCAAGTCAGTTTATTTTGGACATAGTGGTGTGAGTGGGCATGCCTTGTATGGGTTCTTATCCCTTATTTTGGACATAGCTCTCCTGTGTGTTCAAGAGAAAAAAATAAGATAATTAAAAAAGTTGATTTATTTTGAGACGGTGAAATTACTTGCATGACATGGGCACTCTACATGAATGATGATTAAAGGGCAATCTAGAGTTAGAGCCTAGGTTAGGGAGTGTTTTGATTCCAGCTGGATGCTAGTAATAATTAGCTAAAGCAATCTGAAGGTGAACTAGATCCCACATATGTTTGCTTGAATTATAATAAAATCTAACCACCCAAGTATAGTAATATCATCATTATCCATCTCAAACCTATTTTTTGATATTATAAGTCATTTCTACTCCCACTAACAACAGTCCACATTTATAATATAGAGATCCAAACAGACTAAATTATTATCATCCATATAATCCAATTAGAATTAAACAAGCGCTTAGTAATTTTATTTTGAGGGAAAGGCCCTTAGTAATTAATACTTAGGTTTGCCATGGAGAGACGACAACCTTCATGTGGTCCGATGAAGCACAAAGAACCCGTGCAACCTATAGTGACAGAAAAAGGTGCATGGATTGTGGCAAAGTTAAGGGACCATCCTATTATTAGGTAGGATGTAAAAAGGCGATGCAGTTCAAAAAAAAAGGAGATTAAAGGTGCACCCAACGGCGCTTTCATTTAAATCAGAAAGTGGGCAGGCACATGAACGTCGATCCTTTGCCATCATTCGTCGGGTGGAATAGTAAATGACGACTTGGTTCACAACTCACAAGTACACTGGAACTTGTTCGTTAGTTGTCTCATATGTCATATAGTATTCTGTACAACGTTGAGGACTGAAATGTTATCTTTTTTTTTCTAAAAAAAGAGTTTTCAAAATGTCTAAGCAAGACCTTGCTGGCTGGTAAGCACTATACGATCTCCATGATTCCTCCCATCCTCGCCAGATTCTTTGGCTTGAGCAAAACCATCTATCTTTGCAAAAAGGATAGAAGATTATAGATATAAAACATCTCAATTGCCATTTTTATTTTGGATCCACCAAATCACCTACGCGACAAGATAAAAATAGAAACACCTTTTGGGAAGGCAGATGCTAGTGCCCGGACACTCGCATTGCCCGAATGCCTCGCCCGCTTCGCGCATGCAGGTGGGGACCACCTGTGCCCCGCTACGTATCACGCACGTGGGGACCACCTGCGCCTGCGCCTGCACCGTATCACGCTGGCACCCTCGCCTGCGGATGTGCGCCATGTGACTCTGACCATCCCATTTAACGCTTGAAACATGAAAACACTTGCAACACAAAAAAAACCTTGCTGCAATATATGTCTGAAACAGATGAAACATTTGAAACAAACACGTGCAACATCTGTGTGAAGCATATGCAACATCCAGATAAAACACTTGCAACATGTGTCTAGAATGGATATAACATTTCGAACAAACACTTGCAACATCTGTGTGAAACACATATGCAACATCGAGATAAAACTCTTGTAACATATGTTTAAAAAATAGATGAAACATTCCGAACAAACGTTTATAACATACATGTATAGCTATTGCAATATGTGCAACATCCCGATCTATTTTTGCAACATCCATATGTAACACTTGCAACATACCTCTGAAACACTTGAAACATACGTTTGCAACATGTGCTTCTTCATGGGAGACGATATCACGGTCGGCGACGACCTTCACTTGGTGGCATCGGGGTGGTGGTGGCGCGGTGCACGCCATGGCCGTGAAGGCGAGTGGGGAGATGGCCGTGGTGGCGAGGAAGAGTGGCGCGACACGGCGTAGGATGGGGGCACACGCAAGGAGATGGCCGCGACGGCAATGCGAATGGTCGCATGGTGCGGTGAAGCATGCGATGTCTGAACGGAGTGAGGAAATATTTTAGAGAGAGATGTGGAGACATAGAGAGGAGGCTTGGGCCGGAAGCGGTAGCGCGCAGGCCCATCAAGGAGAGTCCGGGCGGACAGAGGCCCTGACTAAAGCATTACCGTTTTGGGAAAGTTTTTTTTGCTTTCCAGCCAGCTTCCCATGGAGTCTGAACTGGAAGTGGGAAAGGAGTCAAAGCGAAATGCATCCGTAATACAGCACCATACGAATTTAGCCATGTGGCATTTAAAGAAGATGTGATCCATGTTGTCTACTTCTCCACATAAGAGACACTTCTCACTGCCCTTCCAGCCTCTCCAGGTAAGATTGCGGAAGCTTGCAATTTATTACAGTATTACAGAGCTGCCAGAGGAATACTTGATCTTCATCGGTTGGACTTTCAATTACTTAGACCAGTTAAGAGCATACCTCGCCATCATGTAAAAACCTGTAGAGTGATTTGGTGGAGAAGGCTTTAGACTCGTATAGATCCCAGTTCACTACGTCATTTGAATTTGGTTGTAAGTGGATGTATTCTAATTGGATCATCAGCTCCTGCCACTATGGGGGACGTTGTGGGGAGACAAAAATCTGTGCAGGTCAATCTCTCAGCCGTGTTCAGAGCTACACTCAAACACACCAAAGCAAGAGGATCCTCACACATATTATAGAGATTAGGATATTTCAGCTTATGGATTTTATCTACCCACGCCTCCTGCCATATGAGGGTTTCTTGCCACTCTTCACCATGAAGATGCCCCCATCACCCCATTTGAAAAGACTCTTAATTTTGTGAAGAACTTGCTGAAAATGGGAGGAACCTATCTCTTTTTTTGGAACCTTTGGCAAGGGAGCCCCCTACCTTTTTTTTTGTATATATAGGCCATGTTCATTTCTCTTATAATCTGTCTTTTTCAGCTTGTTTTTTCAGCCGGAACAGTGTTTTTCTCTCACAATAAATCAGCGGGAACAGTGTTTCGGTTTGTTTTTTCAGCGAAGCGAACGGAGCCATGAAGAAAGGATATGTACAAATTACAGAGCTCTCAAAGCTCAAAAACAAAAAGAAAGAGAAGTAGCTAAGTGAAATTCTCGCACCATAATTCAAGTCTACTTTCCTACCACGCTTAGCTTTCATACAAACCAAAGCAAGCTCCTTTTTTAGATCATTCTTCCATTTACTGAGGCTGCAACGTTCACCATCAAAAATGATTCCATTCCTTTTTTCCCATATGATCCAACACGCTGTTATTACCAATTCTCTGAAGGTCAGTTTGCCAAAAGCATTTCTAGTTGTGATCACCATATCTAAAGGTTGGAGGTTCAAATTCCAATGTATTGAGAGTGAGTTCCAAAAGGCAGAGCTAAAAGGGCATTAAAAAAAGTGGAGACTTGTCTCCTCACAGTGTGTATTGCATAGCACACAGTTATAGTCGTCCATAAATTTATTCTTCCTGCTAAGTAAGTTCCTTGTGTTCAATCTATCTCTGAGCAACAACCAAAAGAAAAATTATGTTTGCCAATGTTGCAAGAAGACCAGAGCCAAGAGAAAAGTGGTGAAGCTTCAATTTGTCCTTGTAGAAATGCATAAGTGATGAGGACATCACTCCTTTGGATGCACCCGTTGATCCTCAAACCGTTATGCATGGTCCAATGACCCAAGCTCGAATACGGAAATTAAATTTAGATGTGATCTTGTTCTTAACCGATCCATTTCATAGTTTTGAGAATAGATTGCTACCTAATGATGTTATCTTGTATAGGAACATTGGAGAGGGTTATGAAGTACTTGGAGAGAGGTGTGGAGACAGAGAAGACTAGCAAGGACGTCGAAGACAAGACAGAGGCCTAATCCAACGGAAGTTCGAGTCTACCTCGGCCTCCAGGACCAACCAAAAGTAAAATAGACGCCCAGGCCGCATACAGTCTCTATTTTTAATGATCCACATATGCATGGAAAAGCTAATTTCATAACCAAACCAATGGCCTTGGTTGGTCCAAATTCCACCAGAGTCAATGTAAATCATCGAAACAAGTCAGCATCCATAATCTACCAGGGGGTTGTGTCACCGTATTTTGGTCCATCGAGCCATGTATCTTCTTAGAGCCCGTTAGGGGTCATGTCTAGGGGGTGTGACGACCCTTATACCTTATATTGAGTCTTTAGCACACATGTTAGGGTTTGAGTTTTGATTTAGATTAATTAGTCAGTCTTTGAACAGTCGCTGTTTTTGGTTATAAAACCCCAACTTTGAGTGTTTGATAATACATCTGCGACTATCAATTTCAATTGAGTTGCTTATTTTGAGTTCTTGCTTGAGTTCTTCGTTTTGCGGGTATAGCCTTCTTGGCAAGGTCAGCCGGATTAGTGACATTGTTGATAACCAGAGGAGTCATGGTGCTAAGGTTGCAAGGTTCATGTCTTTTGATTTGAAGCCGGATCGGTGTGTTGTGCTCCACCAAAATAATAGCTATCATCACCTGACGGAAGATCGAGATCCTCGCCCCATCAATAAGACTTTTTTGTGGACTAAGAATGTGAGTTCCAGATATATTTCCAACTATCTTCCAAGTCCATCTCCACTAGTTGATCTAAGGCCTGAGCTGATAAAGGCAAACTGAACAATCTGGTCACTTGGTTGTCTCTGAAAACTTTAAGAACATTTGGTTTGCTGGGAAAAAAGAAAAGAGTTGTGCAAAGGATCTCTGTATGGGAGGGTTTGTCTAGTTGTCATACCAAAACAGGATCAAATTGCATTTGTCTGGATTGCGCAGGTGGTGAAACTTCTGAACTTTTCTGCTAATTTTATCACATCTTTCCACCAAAAGGAGCCAATATGACTTATTGCATGTCGTGGGTTTTCGCTGTTCTTATAGAGCTTACACCAGGTTAGGTTCATCCATGGAATGTTGGCATGGTTGTAGAATTTGTCCAAAAACTTTATGAGAAGTGTTGAGTTCTGTCTTTTCATGTTTATGATTCCAAGACCACCTTCCTCTTTAGGTCTGCATGTACTTCCCACACAGATAAATATGAACCTTTTCTATTTATGTCTTCACCACTCCAGAGACATTGTTTTCTGTATCCATCTAGTTGCTTGATGATCTACGGGGGTATCTATAAGAAAAACATGTAAAAAGTTGGAAGAGCTGAGAAAACAAAATTAACTAGGACAAGAGGTTGCCGATTCCTCCAAGTCTACTTTCAATTTTGATGAGGAGTGGACTAAAGTCGAATGTTGGCTCTGGTGGTGCCAATGGGCAGGCCTAAATAAATGAAAGAAACATCTAATATTGCATCCAAAAGTGGTTGCCAGATGATTAGTCTTGTTCTCATCGATCAACAATGATTGGCACTAATAAGTATTTCTTGAAATTCACACGTAGGCCTGTGGAAACAGAGAATGCCCTTAGGATGCCTTTCAAGTTAAACAACAATCTTGCTTCTGCTGGTAGAATCAATAAAGTGTCATCTGCATATTGTACTATTGGATAATCTCCACCAAAGTTATCACTGAGATGATGAGACAAAACACCTAGTAGCTAGGTTTTGTTGATTATAGACTAAAGCAGATCAGCTGTTAAGACAAAGAGGAGGGGGGATAGTGGATCACCTTGCCTTAGCCCTCTCTTATAGGTGAAGGGCTTCCTAGGTATGCCATTCAGAAGAACTAAGGATGTTCCAGAGCATAGTATGTTTTTTATCTATCTTATCCATCTACTGTTGAAGCCTTTGTGTTCAAGGACCTCTAAAATGGTTTGATGTTCAATCTTGTCAAAGGCTTTTTCAAAATCAAATTTAAGAATGAATTTTTCTTTTTTTAGGGCTCAATGGGGGAAAACCCCCCACCTATTTTTTGTATTAATATGGTGAAAACAAGTACAAAAATACAGGTGCACGAGGGGTGCAAAAAGAAGCTTGCAAAGCTCAAAACGAAAAATTACAGAAAACATTATGTTGTATTCTCTAACCAAAGACTAAGTGAGCCAGCAAGGCTAGGCTTGGCCTTGATGCAAATCAAGCCAATCTCAGTCCTGAAAAGAGCCTTCCAGCTGTTTAGGGTGCAGGGTTTGCCATCGAAGATCAGCCCATGTCTTGAGTTCCAAATCGTCCAGCAGGCAGTGATGAGAATCTCCTTGAAGATGGGGCTGCCAAAGGTGGCTCTTGCTTCAATTAACATATCCAGTGGTGGCAAACTTAAATCCCAATGTATGCCAATGTGGTTCCAGTAGGAAAGGCTGAAGGGACACTCAAAGAAAAGATGCATGCAAGTCTCTTCCACATTACTATTACAGATGGCACAGTTGTAGTCATCAAGATACATATTCTTCCTTCTTAACAAGTTCCTGGTGTTTAGTCTGTCCTTGAGGAGTAGCCAAAAAAAGAATTTGTGCTTGCCAAGATTGCCAGCAGACCACATCCAGGAGAAGAGAGGGGAGGCAACTTCTGTACCTTGAAGACATTTATAGGCCCTTTTTGATGAAAACTTACTGAAGTTCCTGGTATAGATCCATGTATCAGCAATTTCCTCATCCTAGTCATGCATCTGCAGCAACATTTCTAGGACTTCCAATTCTTCAGAGGCTTGGACTGAAAGTGGTAGGAAATAGTTTGCTTTGAGGTCACCGTTCAAGTAGAATATGACTGAACTTTTCTTTTTCTTGGCAAAAGAGTAAAGATGAGGGCACAAATCTTTAAGACAGTTGTCACTCCAGACATCTCCCCAGAACAGAACTGAGTTACCAAAGCTAGGATTGTAGTGGCTCAAGGCTCTAAACTCAACATGTAGCTTGAGGATTTCCTTCCACCAAAAAGAGCCAACTGGGCATCTAGCATGAGGTTGTATGTTGCTATTGTGATAGAGCATATCCCAAGTCAAAGTTACCCAAGGGGTATCTGCATGATTAAAAAACTTATCTAAAAATTTCAGAAGAGGGCTTTGTTCTGGGTTTTGATATCAATGATACCAAGACCACCCTCATCCTTTGGTCTGCATGCAGGTTCCTAGGTATCCAAGCAAGTACCCTTCCTGTTGATGTCTCCATTGCTCCAGAGGCAATGCTTCCTGTACCTGTCAATTCTCTGTACAATTTGTGGAGGTAACAAGAGGCTGCACATGTAATAGGTGGGCATGGCACTAAAAATAAAATTAACCAGAACTAGTCTGCCCTGATAGGATAGCATTCTACTAATACCATTAAGCCTGCTCTCAATCCTGGTTAGGAGTGGACTAAAATCCTGCAAAGAAGGTTTTTGGGTTCCAAGAGGGAGGCCCAAGTATGTGAATGGCATACTTTCAGTTCTGCATCCAACGGTTCTAGCAAGGTGTTCTGCTCTATGACTGTCAATGTTGATAGGCACCAGGAAGGATTTCTGAAAGTTCACATGTAGACCAGTTGAGTCAGAGAAAGATCTAAGTAAACCTTTTAGATTGAAGAGGATTCTAGCATCAGCTAGCACTATTAATAAAGTATGATCCGCATATTGCACTATTGGGTAATCCCCTCCAAAATTTTCACTTACTGGGTGCTTCAGGACTCCAAGATGTCAATCACTATTTATGATGGACTGAAGAAGATCAGCTGCAAGAGCAAAGAGGAGAGGGGAAAGAAGATCACCTTGTCTAACTCCTCTCTTACATTTAAAATTTTTTACCTGGAACACCATTAAGGAGACTAGAAGATGAGGCAGAACTTAGGAGCATCTCAATCCACTTTATCCACTTTTCAGGGAAACCTTTGTGTTGCAGTACCTCAAGGATGACTTGGTGCTCAATCTTATCAAAGGCCTTTTCAAAGTCTAGCTTTAAGATGACAATTTCCTTTTTAGAATGATGACAAATGTGCAAGAAATGAAAGGCCCAGGCTAAACAGTCTGAATAGTTCTTTCTCTAATGAAGTCATACTGATTTGGGTGAACCAATCTAGTGATGACTGATTGCAGTCTTGTAGAAAGAAGCTTGGTGATGCACTTCAAAGAGTAATTGAGAAGAGAAATGGGTCTGTAATCATCAACAGTAGCAGGGTTGGGCTTTTTGGGGATGAGGGCTATGTGGGAGGAATTGAGGCAGCTGATGTCAATGACATTGCTATGAAAGTCATGAATTACCCTTAGGAGATCATCTTTAATAATTGACCAGCATTTTTTGATGAAGAAACCATTAAAACCATCTGGACCAGGTGCATGGTTGCTGGGCAAAGCCTTAAGCATAGCAGAAATTTCATCATTACTAAAAGGATCAGAAAGGAAATCAAGTTCTTCCCTATGTAGGAGGGATTCCAGATCATAAGAGATACCCACAAAGTTGCTGACACCCAATCTCTCTTTGAAGGCATTTCAAAGTAAGGCAGCCTTCTATTCATGGTCAGTGACCAAGATATTCTCTGCAGTGGTTAGGCTCCCTATATATTTTCTGGTGTGACTATTTGTGGCCATTGCTTGAAAGAAGCTTGCATTTTCATCTCCTAATTTAACCCATCTGACTGTGTTTCTCTGTTTCCAGTACTTTCTTTTGGATTCAAGGAGGCCATTGAGATGCTCTTTGACTAGTTTCCTGAAAGAAGATTCAAGGTGGTTAAGGGGTCTTTGATCTTCTAAGCCATCCAGGAGAAGAAGAACCCAGTTTCTGTTATGGATCAACTTGTTCAAATTAGAGAGTCTCTTGCTCCATGATTTCAGGCCAGCTCTGGTCTGTTTGAATTTTCCTGACAGAGTTTTTGCAGCATTTCCATAGAAGGGGCTGGAATTCCAATGGAGATCAACTGTTTCCAGGAAGTTAAGTTGGCCTACCCAGTAATTTTCAAATCTAAAGCCTGACCCTTTTGGAACTTTACTCCCTATGTTGACAACATAGGGTATATGGTCAGAAGTTGGCCTTGACAGAGGCATAACTGTAGTGGCTGGAAAAGTGAGCCCCCAGGTAGAAGAAACAAGGACCCAATCTAGTTTCACCAGTAGTGGATCCAATTGCATATTACTCCAGGTGAATCTTCTGCCACTGAAGGGAATGTCAAGAAGATTCAAATCCAAGATGGTGTCATTAAACATCTGCATTTCACACAAATTTCCACCTGGTTTGTTTCTATCTTCTGGGCATCTGTATAAGTTGAAGTCTCCTACTAGAAGCTAGTCATCAAAGCTTGTGGTGTCCAGATTAATTAGCCAGGTGATGAAAGCCAATTTGCTAGAGGAGTGAGCAGGTCCATAAATATTGGACAGGTGAAAACAGCTGTTATCAACAAGGCTGGTGAGCTTAACAGTGACAGCATAGCTATTTCTCTGAATGATGTCTCCACTATACAGGTTACTATTCCAAATCACCGGAAGCCCTCCAGAAGCTCCTGCAGAGGGAGAAAAAGCAGTCCAGCTGCCTTGGGCAAAACTTTCTCAGGTAAGCACTGTCAAAATTCTCTCTTTTGGTTTCCTGCAAGCAGACGATGTTACATGCACTTTCAACAATTTTATCACGAATAGCATCCCATTTTTCCTGGGAATTGATGCCTCTAACATTCCATGACAGGATCTTGTGAACTCTGTTGTTATTCATTTATGATCTGTAGAAAAATAGCACAAGTGTTTGGCCAGCAAGTGACCAAACAAAGCAACACATGGAGCAAAGGAGATATGTGTATAGTAACAGGACAAATCAAAGAGATGATAGAATAAAGAGTGACAACAGAGCTGAAAAAGATAATCATGGAACCAACAGGTGAAGGCAAAAAGTAAATCTTAAACTGAGTGGCTAGATAAACACTGATCACGCAAAGGTAGCAGAACAAGCATAGTCTGATAACTGAGAGGTTCAGGTTGCATACAAGCCAAGCAGTGGCTGAGGAGTTCTTATTAAACCCGCACGCAGGCTGGGCATCAAAGCTAAAAGGTAGCAACCTAAGCATCACCAAAACAAACACCACTAGCAGGCATAGTGGTGCCAGCCCCAAGCTTCTAGTTGTGATCTTCATTGACATCGGCCATCAGGATGGCAGCAGACAGAGCCGAAGGCTGTATCTGAAGGAAGCCCGTTGCAATTCCATGCACGATGTTCTCAGTGAGGTGTGGTGCAACAGAGGCTCCTGGGGCCAGGATGCAGGCCAAGGGCATGGGGCTTGGGATCTCCTTCTCCTTGCGATTCACAGGGGTGCCTTGTAACTTGATTTTTACAGCATGTCTCTTGCTGCGCCTAAGGAACCTGTCATCGATCTGTTCCTTGGCTCTGGTGGCCCTCCTCTTGCGTGGGGGTGAATTCTTCAGCAATGATCTCAAAGAGATCATCCTCCTCATCAAGCAGGTTGTTTAGACCCTCAGCTAGTTCCATGATCTGGGGAGGCAAGAGCAATGCCAGATGGGCCAGGATTAGAGGATCATTGAAGTAAGGAGGTATGACAGTGTCAAAGTCAATATTCAGTAAAGTGAGAGATGCAAAGGGACATGATCTAGGGGTTTTGGATAAGAAATTGAGTACCTTTCTTATGATAGGTAGTGCAAGATCCTGGGGAGGAGCACTCGGAGCTGCAGGGAACAAGCCATGAGCAACAGTGACTGCTGGAGTATCTTTAATAATGATGGATTGGAGCTTGGGCTTCTCAACAACTAATACAGGCAGCATGTTGGCAGGGCTCTGAACCACAGGAGCAGTCACATCTGGCACAACTTTCTTAGGAGCAGCATCTGAAACTTCAGCTGCAACTTCACTTTCAGCTTCATTGACAGAAATCTGTATCCCACCATCGGCAGTAGCATCAGCTGGTGCACCACCTGCATTACCCTGATTGTTGGTGTGAGTTGTAAATATAATTATAATTGGGGATCAAAATGTAAAATAGGAAAGAGATAAGATGGAGTACCTGAGAAGGATCGAGAAGATAGATCCAGTCAGTGTTTGCAACTTCACTGTTCTTCCCCGAGTCGTCGTCGCCCAGACTAGAAGCAGCTCTGAGGCAGACGTTGTGGCCACAGCCTTTGTCAACACGAAGACTGAGCTACTAATTCCTGCAAGGTACGGGTGCTTGCTTGGTTGCTTGCCGGCGGCGGAGAGAAAAGCTGCGAGCTTGCTGGTGACCGTGATCTGCTTGCTTGTTTCCTGTATCTAAGGAGGAGCTGGTTCTTGGTTGTTGTTTTTTTTTTTTGCTGCTAAATACTGAATCTGCTGCTTATGGCTGAAACTAGTGGAGAGAAATCAGTAGATCACGTGGAAAAACTTTATGAAATATTTAGCAAATTGATGGAGCAGCCTAAGGTGGTGACTTCTGATATTCTTAAATACACACTCGAGTCTAATCCTAGACCAGAGAACTATGTCAGTGGGGCCCGTCATTGTAAGTTAATTCTAAGCTCCCATGGATATGAGTGTTTACTTGTCGATTCTGATAAAGAAAGGGAGGTTGATATAGCAAGCAAGCAAATAAGTGATAGAGTACTATTATGGATGTTAAGTAGTATGGAACCAATTATCAGAGAACAAGTTGAAACCTTAACTACGTCTGCAGAGGTGTGGTCGGAATTGGAGAGACAATTTGTAGGAAAATCAAACAAAATGCAAGCTACTCGAATCATGCATGAGTTGACTCATTTAAAGCAAGGCTCAAGGTCTGTAGTAGAATATGCTGGTGAGATAAAAAAACTGTACAGAGACCTACACTATTATCATCCATTTGAGGCGGTTGACAAAAAGGATTTGGCTATTCATCATACTTGGTTCCAATCTTTTGTGAGCAAGCTATTTCTTGATGGTTTGAATCAAGAATTTGGTCTTCATCGACAACTTATATTCTCTAAGTCCGAATGGCCTACTCTTGATGAGATAATTTCCAGCATCAGAGAAGAGGAAACTAGACTATCACATCCCAAAGTGGATGATTATAAAGCAGTTGATGTTAGTGCGGTCCTATCTATAAAGAAGGGCCGCATTTCTGTTCCTCAAGGGGACCAAGAAAAAAATAAGGTGGTTTGTGATCATTGTGGTGATAAGGGGCACACCATAGAGAGGTGCTTTAAACTGCATGGTTTTCCATCTAGCAAGGTGATTTGTGATCATTGTGGAGATAAGGGGCATACCATAGAGAAGTGTTTTAAGCTGCATGGTTTTCCACCTGGGTGGAAAAAAGGGGGGAAATCTCAACCAGGGGGAGTTCGAGGTGCTAACTGGAATCGGGCTAATCATATAGCATCTGAAAAAGGAGCTTCTAGTGGTAGATGCTCAAGCTCTTGAGAAATACAACTCTAAGCTCAAGCTCTCTAAAGGCTCATCTTCCACTCAAGGTTCCTCTACTAATTCTAGTTACCATGCTACTTCCCAAGGTATAAAACATGTTCAAGCCTATACAAATAAACCTTGGATTATTGATTCTGGAGCAAATAACCATATGACAGGAGCATCCAATCTTTTCACTTCCTATATTCCTTGTTCAGGTAAGGATAAGGTGCGTGTAGCTGATGGATCCATGGTTCCTATAACAGGACGTGGATCTATACGGTGCACAAAAACCCTATCCTTCTCACCAGTTTTGCATGTTCCTTATTTCCCTATTAACTTATTATCTGTTAGTTCTATCACAAAATCCCTCAACTGTAAAGGTTGGTTTGATCCTTCTCATTGTGCTTTTCAGGAGCTAGGGATAGGGAGAATTCTTGGGACTAGGACCATGCATAATGGACTCTATTATCTTGATGAAGGAAGTGATGAAGTCGCTTTTGCATCCAAGATGTCTCCATGTCAAGAATTATTATTACTTCACCGCAGGCTTGGACACCCCTCTTTTGCTGCTATGTCTCGTAGTTATCCTTCGCTTTTTAATGCATGTCCTAGGGAATCTCTTATATGTGATGCATGTGAGTTTGCTAAACATACAAGAGGTCCCTATACTCTATTTCTGGACATAGATGGTTTGTGACTTTTATTGATGGCTTTAGTAGATATACTTGGCTTTATCTGTTGAAACACAAAAGTGATATTTTTGTTATTTTTAAAGATTTGTATGCCCTTATTAAAAATAAGTTTGGCAACACTATTAAGGTCTTACGTTCAGATAATAAGTACGGAGTATGTTTACCAGGAGTTTGAACAGTTCCTAATGGTATTGAACATCAAACAACCTGTGTTAACACTCCAGAGCAAAACGGTGTTGCTGAACGGAAAAATAGGCATTTACTTGAGGTTGCTCGTTCTCTTATGTTTACAATGAATGTTCCTAAGTTTCTTTGGGGGGAAGCTTTGAAGACTGCAGCATATTTAATTAATCGGATGCCTCTTTGAGTTCTTGACAATAAATCTCCTGCTGAGTTACTTTTGAATTCGAATGAATTTGTTGTGTCTCCGAAGGTCTTTGGATGTGTTTGCTTTGTTCATGACTACATAAATGATATTAGAAAACTTGACCCTCGTGCTGTTAAATGTGTGTTTGTTGGTTACTCTTCTACTAAAAAAGGTTATTGTTGCTGGTGTCCATTTGAACATCATTTCTTTATAAGTATGGATGTGACATTTCATGAATATGAACCTTACTATAAGCCAACCAATGATACTAGAATTACTCTTTCTCCACCTGAAGGACAACAAGAGGGGGAGAGCTCTGTTCTTGTTCCTCCTTCAGTTGGTTCCTATTGGAATAATTTGGTTCATAGTCAGGGGGAGGAAATTAATAACGATAACGAGAGTGGGGTAATAATTCTTGCCATGGAGTGGGGTAATAATTCTTGCCATGGAGATATACAGGGTACTTTGCATTTTCAAAACATAGAGTCTCTTATGCACGAGGACCCAGGTACCAACTCACACTCTCTTAGTCCTAATGCTTCATCTAGCACTCTGGAGCGAGGAGATAATCAACTATCTACTCAACCTCCTGAAAATGATCTACCTATAGCCCTAAGAAAGTCAACTAGATCTTCCAATATTCCAGTACGTTTTAAAGATTATGTTGGTTATAAACATGTCATTTCCAATTTTATCTCCTATAAATGTTGTAGCCCATCCTTCCAGAGTTTTGTTGCATCTCTTGATTCTGTATCCATACCCACTAACTGGAAAATAGGTAAAGAGGGTCCTAAGTGGAAGGAGGCAATGCTTGAAGAGATGAGAGCTTTGGAGAAGAATAGAACTTGGGAGCTTGTGGATCTACCGCAAGGTAAGCAACCTGTTGGGTGCAAGTGGGTTTTCACCATTAAACACACACCTGAAGGGAAGGTTGAAAGGTACAAAGCCTGTCTTGTGGCAAAAGGATACACCCAAACTTATGGGATTGACTATGATGAGACCTTTGCACCTATTGCCAAGATGAATTCGGTAAGAACTCTTATATCTTGTGCTGTCAACTTGGATTGGGAAATATATCAAATGGATGTAAAAAATGCTTTTCTTCATGGTGATCTTCATGAAGAAGTATATATGTACATACCACCCGGCTTTGAAACAGGTCAAACAAATGGAAAAAGTGCTTCGTTTATGTCGATCTCTATATGGATTGAAGCAATCCCAAGGGCTTGGTTTGATCGCTTTAGACAATCAATGCTCAAAAGAGGCTATATCCAAAGTAATGCTGATCATACACTATTCTATAAACATGCTACAAGCAAGGTAGCAATCCTAATAGTATATGTGGATGATATTGTGATTACTGGGAATGACATTGCTGAGATTGTTGATTTGAAGAAATATCTTGCTCAAGAGTTTGAAGTAAAGGATTTGGGGGCAATTGAAATATTTTCTTAGAATTGAAATCTCCCATGGACCAAAGGGGATGTTTCTATCTCAAAGAAAATATGTTTTGGATCTACTAAAGGAAACCGGAATGCTCGTATGCTGTCCTGCAGCCACACCTATTGAGCAAAATTGTCGTTTAAGTAAAGATGTTGGTACTCCAGTGGATAAAGAATGTTATTAGAGACTGGTTGGAAGGCTCATATATCTCTCTCACACATGACCTGATATTGCCTTTGAAGTAAGTGTGGTGAGTCAATTTATGCATGATCCTAGATCATCTCATATGGATGCTGTCTATCGCATTTTGAGGTATCTTAAGAGTAGCCCAGGAAGGGGTCTTTTATACACTAAACAAGGAAGCCTGCAAGTTGAGTGCTATACTAATGCTGATTGGGCTGGTTCTTTGGATGATAGACGATCAACTTCTGGGTATTGTACCTTTGTTGGAGGTAATCTAGTTGCATGGTGAAGTAAAAAAGCAAAGTGTTGTAGCATGATCTACGGCCGAGGCAGAGTTTCGTGGTATGGCTCATGGTGTGTGTGAGCTATTGTGGCTGTAGATTCTTCTAACTGAATTGAAATTGTTTGAGAGTGGGTCCTTGATGCTATACTGTGACAACAATGCGGTTATTGATATAGCTAACAATCCTGTTCATCATGATAGAACCAAGCATATTGAGATCGATCGTCACTTTATTAAGGAGAAGCTGGATAGAAGAATTATCTGCCTACCTTATGTAAAATCAGCTAGCCAGATAGCTGATATTTTGACCAAAAGGGTTACCTAAAAAGACTTTCTCTTCATTTGGTAGCAAGATGGGTCTATATGATGTCTTTGCCCCATCTTGAGGGGGAGTGTTGGTGTGAGTTGTAAATATAATTAGAATTGGGGACCAAAATGTAAAATAGAAAAGAGATAAGATGGAGTACCTGAGAAGGATCGAGAAGATAGATCCAGTCAGTGTTTCCATCTTCACTGTTCTTCCCCTTCTTCTCTCATATCCAAAATTCCTCTTAAATCCACCCATTAATCTACAATACTGATCAACCATCATATTGGACCCATATGCCTGTGAAGAAGCTAGGGTCGCATCTGAAGGAGCCGGTGGCACGGGTCCCATCCAACATGGTGGCTGAGGAGCGAGGGGGTGCAGTGGACCAGTCATGACAAAGGCCTCCTCATCTTGCATTTCTAGAACTCCTTTCTTCTTGAGGGTAAACACTAACACTGTCCAAGAGCATCCTTTGGGGGGAGCCCTGCATTGACCTTGACAGAGTCTGGGAACTTGGCCTCGTCATTCAAGTAGACCTTAGCGATGATTCTGGCCAGGGTGCTCGACTCATGGACATGCACAAGGATGACAAACTCAGAAATAGCTTTTGCAATGTCCGCTCTAGTGCGGATATCCTTAGGGAAACCAATTTGCATTACCCAAGCTTCACGATCAAGATCAAAGGATCTAGCGTTCTCTGCCTCATCGTGCTTAATGATACTCATTCTATAGTTGCCAAAATGGAAAACTGGACCAAGACATTTCTCCCTCTCTAAAGCGGTGTTGAAACGCACATAAGCATCACCCATGGTGTAGGGCTAGATGTCTGCGACCCGCACCTGATGTATGTTGAGGAAGAAGGATCGGAGCGTAGACTCAAGATGGTGGAAATCGTCCTTGTGGATTGGCGGCTAGAGCTTGATGATCGTTAGGTCCTCATTCGTTAGATTGTAGCACCCCGTCAGATACACCTTGTTACGCAGAGGTGGGCGGAGGGGTGGGTCCTCCAAGCTCTAGCACGCTGGCACATGAGGGTAGGGGTCAACGGTGAAGTTGGCCATTGGAGCTCGAGGAAGGGTTTGCTACTATAGTTGTTTGGTGGGAATTGAAGGGCGGTGAGGTGCAAATGGGGGAGGGGGAGGGCATCTTCTTGTTACTTAAGGGAGGTTGCCCTGACCCCTCACCTTCCAACATGGAAACAGACCGGTAAACGCGCCGTAGATGGGCCATACAAAGGCAAGCTACAGAGGTATGTCCATAATTGAAGTAGATCTTGCATCTGATTGATCCACGACAATGTTTCCTCAGGTGGTCATGCGCCAGTCATCGGGACTAGGCATGGGCCAAGACCTAGTTTGGGGCTAGAGTAGAAGGGCCAGAGGTGACAGGCCCGGAGGAGGCAGGCCCATAGGAAGTCACCAAGCCCAAGAGAGATTTTGAATTTGAAATGGGCATGGCATTAGCACCAGTCTAGGGCGGAGAAGGTGCCCTGATGATCTTCTGTGGACACTCATTTCCAAAGTTCTCTTTCTTGACCCAAAAATTCTTTTTTCTAGAAAAGCGAATGAAATCTCGATTGGAGAAAAAATTCGAATGGTAATTCTTTGGGTAGAACAAACGCTTGAAAACAGAATGCTATTGAGAATAAAAGCTAGGGGATTTAACAACATCTGCATAAGATTTTTTTTCTTTTGCTCAACAAGAGCAACCTTTTTGATGGAGGGATTGATTTTGGAGGAGTTTCCTTCTTCTTTTTTCTGACAAAGTTCCACTCTACCTCTTGTTCATGGCACCAACGTTCATAGTCTCTTTGCCAATTGGGACCTCCTCCACTCCAAAGGTGGAAGACGATGGCAAAAGATTTGCAAGAGAAGCTCTAAAGTTTGTGGATCATGATCCCCACATTTTTGTAAGAGATAGAGAAACTAAACAACTATAGGCATCTAGAAATCCTAGAACACTCTATGGAGGTCAGTTTTGATGATGTTTCAACATCTTTTGATGAAAAGTCCATTGAACCCATCTAGGCTATAGGCATGGTTGTTAGGCATGTCTTTAATCACACAATTAATCTCCTCTAAGCTGAAGCAATCATGCAGGTCGTCTAGGTTGTGTCTTTTGATGATCTCACTCAAATTGTAGGTCATTCCATTGTAATCACTAATGTTTAACCTATTCTTTGAATCCTCCCATAAGATGAAAGCCTTCTGTTCATGGTCTGATATTAGATCACCATCAGCAATGGTTAAAGTGGTGATGAAGTTTTTCTATGACTATGAGTGGCCATTGCTTGAAAATAGGTAGTCTTTTATTCACCCAAGGTAACCCATCTAGTTGTGGTTCTTTGCTTCCATTAAGTTCTCTTGGCTTGCAATAAGATGCAAATGTGATTCTTAACTAGAGTTCTGAAAGCACATTCAAGTTGGGATAGGGGCCTTTGATCTTCTAAACCATCTAGGAGGAGAAGGACCTAGTTGCTATTGTGAATCAGCTTGCTAAGGTTGGAGGGATTTTTGGTCTAGGATTTGAGACTAGCTCGAACTTGTTTGAATTTGGCTGACAGAGTTCTGGTAGAATTAGCATAAAAGGGGCTAATGTTCCAATCTAAGTTAACTATCTTCAAAAAATCACTCTATTCAGCCTAGAACTTTTCAATCTGAAGATTGAGGACTTGGGCATGTTACTGCCAAAGGTGATCACATAGCACTACTACATAAAGTTTATTCACCGTTGGGACTTTCACCAATAGTTTTGGAATAACCGACAGTGATACGTATCACCGCCGGCCCGTTACCTGGGAGACCCCTCCTAGCCACCCAACCGGCGGTGATTGTTGGTTTCACCGCTGGCCCAGCGTACGATCGGGTGGTGAACCAAATCATGTCCTTCGCCGCCATGTCATCCACCGAGCCAGTAGTAAAATGGTTTTCATTGCCGACTACTCATCCTATGTCCGACGCTCGAAGAAAATGGCAGAGATAATAAGACTTTTACTACCGGTGCCAAGATGGATGGACGCGCTACTATAAGATCCGGTGGTGAAGGAGGTTATCACCATTGGATTACCGTATGATCCAGCGGTGAAACAAACATTGTTTGAATGGACGCATTGGGTATGCTGCCAGGAGAGGCGACGGAAAATACACGCCTAGGGAACTCAACGCTGCCATGCGAATCGCTACCACTGAGTGGACACATTGGCCACGCTGCGAGGTGAGGCAACAGGAAATATATGTGCCTAGGGAACTCAACGCTGCCATGGGAATCATTGCCATTGTTTCCTATGTATAAGAAGGGGTTCGGTATGTTGGTTTCTCCACTCTAAACTTAGCAAAATTTTGCACTTGATCTTTCTCTATCTTTCTTCCTCTTCCTTCGCAAGCATGGCAGGCCACAACAACTCTGATAGCGAAAAATCATATTCAGACGATGTTGAGTTCGAAGCAAAGGAGAACGAGATCTTGCTTGGCCTCTCCAATGGTGCCATGAGGTTTCGTCGTCATGGTGAGGGCACCTTTGTGTGTCCTTTTTGCCGTAGCAAGAAAGTGCCATCATGGAGCCTTCTCGAGTTGCTGCAGCACGCGAATGGGAAGTCTCACAGAGGCGAGGGGATCTCTGGCCTAGAGCATAGTGCTTTGGCCAAGTATATCCTAAACAACGACCATGGCCCATGACCGGGAGCTTGGTGGAGTTGGGGACTATGGCAACAATGAGGCGGTCAAGGCTCACAGGGACTAGCGCTAGGCGGCCAATAGGGCCAATAGGGAAGCACGCAAGGAGAAGGTACTGAAGAAATATCTCTATGTGATGATGTTCTTTGTGATCAATCTTCTTTCATTTTTTAAAGTTATGTAGTTCCTATCACCAATTGAAGCTTCCTCCTGGCCCTTGGCCCCTACTATAGGCCAAGCAAAAAGCCCAATGGAGGGTCTTCGTCATCCCGCTGAAGCTGACTACTAGTCTTCTAGGATGTCACCTTTTTCCATTGAATTTTTATCTTGTAATATGTATATTTTTTAATGAAATATGATTGTTTTTAATTTGATGTATTTACTGTGATTTGAATTTTGTCTATTTTGATGTTTAATTTGTCATGGTTTGTGGCCCCACATAGACCATTAACCGGTGGTGATACGAAGTCAACGTTAGTACGTTACGATGGTGTTACAACACCCATTGGCTTTCATATGGTGATGGCTGATGCTCAAAATATGTGCCATCCATTAGTGCGTATTGAATTTGGACCCTTCATCTAGACTGAAGCCCTAATAAGGCCAGCCAACCAGCCAACGCCACCTCCCACATAGCTGACCCATTGTTCCTCTCGCTATTTGTGTGAACTTTGAACCATTTCATGCATCGCATGGCGCCGCCGCCAGATCCAAAGGCAAGGATATGCTTTCGCACTTCAATGATAGATCTTTGATGGATTTTTTCTCTCTTTAAGCCTTGTTTGGATGTTGTCAGATTCATCTCACTCCACATGTGTTGAGGTGGATTGCTGTAAAATTTAGTTCAAAATCCACTTCAATCCACACCAACACATGTGGATTGATCCAAACAAGATCTTAGTGATCTCATTAGTAAGGAAGCTCTCATCCTACTGCACATTGATGATCGCAAGAGGAACACACTGGCCAGCCTCACAGAAGATGTCATTCTCATGATCCTCCACCACCTCCCCGCCCGCTCCTTGTTCTGCTATAAATGTGTCTATCGCTCCTAGAACCGCCTCATCTCCGACAACCGTAAGGTGCTATCTTAGATAGGAACCACGTGATCTCCCTTTAGTAAATTTGGAAGACCTCGCAACCTACATAGAATGTGTAGGAAAGCTTTTCTTCATTATGTTTCACCTTTAATTTTCTTGTGTTCTAGACTGAAGTGTCATCTACAACGGAGCAGACCGGTTTAGAGATATCTGGGTTCCAAGAAAATCTTTCCGGTTTCATTATAGACCAAGTTGTGAGCACCAAGGGAGTCCATCACCTTCTCTAATCAAGGTGCTAGTGTTACGAAAACTATATATTCGCCATTGTTGGATTAGGACATTTTGTCCATGTGGTTGAAAACTATGTTTGTTGCTGTCGCTTTGTATGGATATTTGTGTCTCGGTGGTGATGTATGTTTGGATATAATGCATTGTCTCTCTCTATATATGTTGTTGGCGATGCGTAAGCCATGAAATTTCTGTATTGTTGTTGTTATAATGTATTGTGAACAATGATGCAGCGGTAGCATCGGCGTTAATGGACAAAACATTACTGCCGGAACAAGCACAATGGCGGTGGTGATGCTGCCCTCATTAAAGCTAGAGGAAACACCAACCTCGTGTGCTGGTACCTACATCACCGGTGAATGATACGCTAGACTAGCATTGATGGTCTTGTCATCATAGCCGAATGATATGACGAACCTACGTTGGTGTGTTCATCATCACCACCGGTTTGTACGCTGGCCCAGCGATGCTGGTTTCGTTGTCACCACCGAATGGTGCGCCGGCCCAGCGTCGATGATTGTATCATCACCGCTGGATGGAACGACAAGCCGGCAGTGATGGTTACATCATCACTGCCGGATGGTACGACGGGCTAGCATCGATGGTTACATCATCACCGCCGGATGGTACGATGGGCCGGCGTCGATGGTTGCATCATCACCACCAGATGGTATGATGGGCCGGTGTCAATGGTTGTATGATTACCACCAGATGATACGTCGGGCCGGTGTTGATGGTTGCATCATCACCGCTATATGGTGCGCCGGACCGACGATGATGTGGCTACTATTACCGCCGGTCGGTATGATGAACCAGCGGTGTTCAGGAGATTGTCGCCGTCGGATGGTATGTCAGTCTGATAGTGGTGAAAACTTGTCACCACCGGCACGCAACCGGCAGTGATGAAGGTTGTGATCACTGCCGACTTTCACCAATGGGGGCCAAAACTATTGGTAAAGGGGGGTCTGGAGCTGGTGGTGATTAACTTTATGTAGTAGTGTAGGGTATATGATCAAAAATGGGTTTCGACAGAGGCTGAACAATAGTAGAGGGATAAGAAAGGCCCTAGGAGGGGGAGGTTAGAACCCAATCTAGCTTGACTTACAGAGCGTCATCCTACATGTTACTCCAAGTGAATAATCTACCACTTAAGGGTATGTCTACTAGATCCAGGTCCATACCAAGGATGTTGAACATTGCATTTCTAAAAGGTTACCTCCAGGTTTATAATTTCTATTTTACAATGACCAATAGAGGTTGAAGTCTCCCACTAAAAGCTAGTCTACAAAATTTGAAGTCTCTAGGTTTAATAAGAGACAAGTTATGAAGCAAGCTTTTCTCATGAGAAGGCTGGACCATAGATGTTTATGAGATGTAAAACCTTGTCATCAAGTTTGTTCTGAAATTTGAGTGTAATAGCATAGGCATTGATCTGAACCACATTTGTTGTCAGCAGACTGCTATTCCAAATGGTTATCAGCCCACCAAAGACCCCAACTAATGGGGAGAAAGTAAAACTACCAAGGAACCTAGGGCAAAACTTTTTGAGATAAAAAGAGTAAAAAAAGCTTCTCTTAGTTTCCTGCAAACATATAACTTGACAAGCACTCTCAGTGATTTTGGCTCTGAGAGCATCCCATTTCTCTTGGGAATTGATGTCCCTAACATTCCAGACTAGGATCTTTATAGCTCTGTTCTTACTCATTATGAGACAGTGGGAGATAGGGATCCATGGCAGACATACCAGGTGTCGGCCCAAACAAAAGAATCATAGAGCAATTGGCAATGTGGACAGAACTACAATTCACAAAAGATTCAGAGAAATACAGAAGGGGCCATAAAGGGTACAGATTAAACTAGCATTGCATTTGTTGGACCTAAGGAGGTCGAGAGTATCATTATTTTGCCAACTCTCAGGCTAGACTTTTAGGACAACCAAGTCTAGAACAAACTTAAATAGACACATGTGCTAGCACATAGCCTGGGCTTTCAAGCCAACCATGTTCACAAAACTACTAAGCAAAAGAGGCAGACCCACATGAGGGAATGCAAGGTCACCTATAGGATTTGGCCTTGCCATTCTTGTTGTCTTCCTGGATGATTGCTGCAGGATAGCCTTAGACTAAATCAAAAGGATGCCCTAGGTGATTCCCTCCACAATTTTAGGTGTTAGATGTGGAGCTAGAGGTGCACTAGTTGTAGGGATGATAGCCAGAGGCTGGACCTCCACGGCTGCTTCCTTGCTTGAACTGTCTTTGAAGCCTTCAAGCCTATTTGTAGTTCTTTTGTTGCACCTATAAAACTTCTCATCCATGGGTTCTCTGTGTTTCTTGACCCTCCTCTTCCTAGGAGTAGTGAAGGTTGGAGGAGGGACCTCAACAACTTCATCATCATCTTCGACCATTTCTTTTAGCTCTTGAAGAGTTTCACTAGATGAGGATCTTTGATTTATGGGGGCAACAAGTATGCCAAATGGATTAGAGTGAGGTGATCAGCAAAGCAAGAAGGCCTCCTTAAATTAGGATCAATGTCTAAGAGATTGAGACATGAGAAAAACCTTGGACAAAGGGGCTGATAGGATCTAGGTGGCTAGAGGGGGGAATAGCCTATAACAGTCTTCTACAAATGCACAATCACTAGCGCAAAATGATTGGTACAAGAATTGACCCTAACAGTGCCAGAGATATGGGCCAAGGATACCTGCACCACCCATATATATGACCATCACCCAGCCATCAGCCCAGCAGCCATCTAAGAGGAGGCCCATGAGGACTGACATGATCATCCAACGTGCAGGTCAAGGCAAATCAAGGCGGATGTATCTGGATGATAGCTAGGATCAATCTATTGCGCACATTGTGTAACAAACTAGGAACATAATCTGTTAGCCCAATCACCCTCTCTGTAACCCTACCCCTCTTGCCTATATAAAGGAGGGTAGGGACCTCAGGCTCAGGATCCATCTTCCACCTATTGCAATCTACTATGTAGCTAGGAGCAATAGCCCCTGTAATTAAGCATACAAATACAAGAGCAGCCGCACCACTGGAGTAGGGATTCGTGCACCGTGCCCTGAACCAGTATAAATTTTTGTGTCTTGTGTGCTACCATTTGATTCTGTCTATGTGATCACGTTGCTGGATATTGTAGAGCAAAATAATCCAACAGTTGGCGTGCTAGGTAGGGCCTTTCGTGTTTAGACTAATTTTGTGTTTTAGATGGGAGTTGTCTTCAACTTTGGTGATGAACTGGAAGAGGAGCAATCGGGGAAGAAGATCACCTTCGGCAAACTTAACTTCATCGCCGACCAATTCGGGGACCTGTGCCATTAGGAACCCAAGCAAACCGAAGAGGGGGAACAGTCCCTCTAGATCCGTGCTTTCATCGCTGGACTGGAGGAGGTTGTGGACACCGCACCAGATGCCCTCGCAAGGTACCTCAAGCGCTATGCCCACCTTTTCATTAAAGTTGGATGAGAAGGTGAGCCGGTCCCCACTTTTCACATCAGCAAAACCACGAATCTCGACTCTGCTTCAGATCTAGCATCAATACCTCACCTCCATGACCCCCGATCTTCCACAAGAATGGGGCGGACGGTGACAATCCCTGGCGAGACACTCTCATGGGATACGGTGGAACCCACCGAACCTCCCATAGAGGAACATCAGCCACAGGAATCGATGGACCAAGATGACGCCGATGACACCCCGATCAGCAAGGTTGGTGGGACAACGCCGATGTGTCCGGACTCATCGATCCCATGGCTTTCCATCGTTTTCTTTACAGCTACGACTAGCTACTCAAGAACTCAGACTCTGATGGCGATGATAACAAGGCCATATCACGTGTGCCAGGCACTGGCACTGAACCATCATCGGGCAAGCAGCCAAAACTCGGATAATCCCCTTCGATGAAAGGGTGAGACCTCTCTCCCCGCCAGGAACAGTAATGGGGCGGTGCGACCGATCACTCAAGCACTGACCTCACCTCAGGAAACTCCCATTCTCAACCATACGCTTGCACTCAACGGTCAATGGCCGTGAAAAAGAAAGGCAGGGGGGCTATCATGTCTCCTTCGTCAAGAATGGAACCCCCAATAGGCAACGAATCAGGACTGTTCAAGGGAACAACTCGTGCAGCCACCTGCACTAAACAAGGCCAGAGACTCTATCAGTCGGCCTATATGTGTAACTATGCGACTACACCAATCGTCTCGTCGTGTTCTCACCTTTCCAAGAGCCAAACTGCTTCCGACCTGTCAGTCATTCTGGACTAGGAACTCGAGGCTAATCGCTCCCTCCATGAGCAACTGTAGGCCTCTTCCAAGTAAGGAGGATGGTGTAGGGTCACAAGGATGGAGGCAACTACGACACCTCCCTTGACAATGAACCCGACGCCGACTTCTATCCCCAGAGACACAATCTGACAGGAAGGATTCACCAAGCATCTAGACAACACCCAATGACCATCAGTTATGCTTACTTCACCTTTATTATTTGGTCTTCCTTCTCATCGTGTTACATTTTTGCGAAAATCTACATGTATCAATTTGATGCGAATGAATACCAACATCTCCCGAGCACCTCAAGAAGGATATTCATGAATCACTCGGGGCTGGCTGTATCCAAACGACCTAGCTACAACACCTGTAGTCATTATGATCAAGGGTTACACTAACCTGCCATCATGATCAAAGACTGCATAAACCATCTTACGGATTGCACACCTATCCCCTTTTTATCCCTTTCGCTGGTCGGAGTCTCATAGACCTTGAAATGGTATAAGCGACTTAACAAGACCTTGCATGGACTCCATTAGAACATTTCATTCTAGTCAAATAATCCCTAGGTAGTTAGTCTAAAAACTTAAACCAGCATGAAACACTAAAGACGAAGAAAGACGAAAAAGCGTGCAGGCCGTGCAAAATGTAAGATTGTTACAGGCGACACCATACCGATCCAGACAAATTCTAGACCGCTGAACAAGGCTAAGGCTCAACGCGCCAATGGCGCTGCTCATGACTAAGTCTAGCACCCAAAGATCATTGTTGGTGCTCTAAGTCTGGGCCATTTTCTACTCGATCAAGCACCCTGATCCTAAAAATCTCATGAGATCTCAGGGATCGCGAAATCAACGTCGGCATAGCTATGCTAAATGATCGATATGCCACCCAAAGCATGACTACAACTAGTCCATCATTGTTCGAATAGAACACCCGGGGGCTAATCATGACAACACTTGTCGCTGGACGATCTTAAAACGATTATCCACCCTACGAATGTAGAGAAGTGCCATACGGGGGTTCATGACGATTGTGAAATGGCTCCAACCCTCGGGTATGTCATGTTGATCCACTCGAGCGTTTGGGGGCTACTATTACCACACACAATCACCATGCGTAGAGCTTTCGACTCGCAAAAGCATCGAGAAACTGCAAGATCCAAACTTCATTACACCTTTTTACAAAGAGGTACAAAATCTACTCTCAAAGAGGGCATCGTCCTTGATGATCTGATCCACATCGACAATGGCGTCAATCGCCTTAGCGTAGCCGTCGAACTCGACAATCAGCTGACTAACATCAACGTTGTTGAGGATCTTTTCCACCATCAGGAACCTAGGCGTCACCTTGTGTAGATCCATCTTATGACAAAGTCAGAGATGAGCTGCAGTCAAGGCTCCTATGGCTCCATGACGAACCCCATGAGCCACCACCTCCCAAATCTGCATCGAGAGATAGTGGAGCCAATCAGGAACGCTCGTCCCAGCTTGCAACACCATCGTGATGGCAGCGATCGTTGCGTCATGGAGCGCCAAGTGATGCTCATTGCTAGACTACACTAGGGCATCGGAGGAACGAGCCCAGGCAGTCGCCTTGTTCCGCTCACGAGCAGACTCCACCAACTGCTCGACCAAATCCTCATTGGCCCACCACAGCTTTGTCACCTCAGCTTGCGCGGCAATCAGTTGCTCC
Source organism: Miscanthus lutarioriparius (assembly GCA_904845875.1). Taxonomy (NCBI): domain Eukaryota; kingdom Viridiplantae; phylum Streptophyta; class Magnoliopsida; order Poales; family Poaceae; genus Miscanthus; species Miscanthus lutarioriparius. The sequence continues at coordinate 54,608,730 of CAJGYO010000016.1, forward strand.
TTAACACCTGGGAAGAAGGGAAAAAGCTTAGAACCGCCCCTAGCAAGAATGGATAAAACTCAAAGAAGGTGGAATCCAAGTTACCGGTGAGCTCCGCATGGGTCGCGGCCATAGTGGCCTTGGCCTCGTCGGCCTCTCCATTCATGGCATTGAACGCCGCCCTTACTACCAAGATATACTCTCTTAGTCTCCTCTCCTCCTTAGTGACATCATCAAGGGCCTCACGCGTCACATCGGCCTCCTGCACCATGGCCAGGACACTCCCCCCATCACTGCCTTGCCCTGGCAGGACTCATGACAATGATGGAGCACCCCCATCAAATGGGTCTCGGGGCAGGATGTGTCATCAAGATCACCCTACCATGGATGACTCTCTCAGATCACCCCTCTTGTCAATGAAATCAAGAGACAATTCTATACTTACCCAAGTCGCACCAACGCCTCACGGAGAAGAACGGGACCATAGAACACGCGCTTCTTGGTGGTCTCCCCTCCTCCGTCTTTGCCCTCGCATGCTTATCGCCTACCATGGATGATGAACAAAGGCTCGAGGGAAACCACGGCAAATGATGAAAAGTAAGAATATCAAGACTACAGTACAGGCTTACTAATCCTCCTTTGCTTCCTCTACTTTTTATAGGAAGGGGACACACATGGTCAATGGAATTCCAATAATCTCCCCGAGTAGTGGCGCCCATTAAGGCCGTGCCACATCCCCACAATTTCTAGAGGGAAGCCTCCTAAGAGACATACATGGGGAAATGAGCCACAAAAACCAACACCTCGGCTTCATCGAGAAGGAACCCAGCTCCAGAATCACAGAAACCGTGGGCCTAATAGCCTAGAACCCGACGCACCATCACCCGAGCCGATGTAGGCGAGTGATCTAATACTCAGATCGAGTACTCGGCCTAGCTCACCCTCGCAATAGGTGTAAGCGGTAGTGACTCGTTCGCTACTGACCCTACCCCTTCTAGAGTCATGGGGGTATTCGAGAGGGTCACCAGTATGATCCTAAAACCTCTCACACTCAGTGTCACGTAAATCTCCGAATACCCGAACGAGCTCGAAGTACCTTATTACAATGGATGTGTGCCCCTTTGCGGGAAACCAGAAAACTAGTTGGCCCAAGGCTATAACCAATGTACGAGCTTTTGGAATCTAGAAAAAGAGTTTCATGACATGCCCCCACTGGTCAGGCTTTGTCCTACCTCTTCCTTTTAGTGATAGCAGACATTTACTTGTTCTACCCATTACCAGCTCGAAGAGTAATATGCGCAACTGCCCACAGCTGCTCACGTGTTCATTACTCACCCACAGTGGTTCCCATTTTGGGGCACTATTATATTGGCCTCAGGGCTCCATGACAATGTCCTGGCTCTTCCCACTAATGCGGCTCACGAAAATTCGGATCTTGTTACTTAATGGGTCTCAAAGAAAAACGTGACGCCCTTAGTGTTTGTTACTAAATGACCTGTATCAGGTCGCCCTAAAAATCAACTGGCATAGTGACGCGTGGGCGATGGAGGTGTACCTACCCCATCTCATTATTGGTTTACTACTAGAACTTAATGATGCGCAACCACTAATTGTACGCCGGAATACATCGGGAACCAACTTCTCGAGTACAGTGGTGTTTTCACCTTAACCTGGCACCTATGGCATCCTAGGAGCTACGCTTCTAGTTATCGAGCATCACCACCAGAACATGATCTTGACAGCGTCCCAAGGGCTATGCCCAGGAAACCATGTTTCCCGATATGGGGTGCACCACCCGAACTAGGCGCTTACAACTATCGAGGGACTACATTCCTTGATGTACAATGTACCACCGTCCCACTCGATACTTGAAGAAGATTCTCGCTACCCAAGAAATGCTCTTGGTACTTGAATGTAGACATACTGGCTCCCCAATACTTGGGAATATCAAGTTGCACTGCTCGAAACTTTGGTACTGTTGGCATTTCTTAGCGCAATCACCAAAGGTGGAGGTTTTAAGTCCATCCCCAGCAACAGCGCCAGAAATGCTTGTTGACACTTCGTAGCATAGCTACTAGGTTTGTATCCCCGGCAATGGCGCCAAAAATACTTGTTGACACTTCTTAGCATAGCTACTAGGTTTGTATCCCCAGAAACTATGCCAGAAGTGCTTGTTGGTATTACTTAGCAACATCACTAATGATCAGCAATGCCACTATGTAATAGCCTTGATAGTTCCTTAACAATTTTAGACATTTATCCGCAAGCGCACGAAGCTATCATTGTAGCATTTCACACGGAAGTATTCAGGGTATCGTTATTTATATTTTCTCAAATGAAGGCATTTAATTAAGAGTCTAGCATGGATATGACCTTGAATAATAATGCAAGTATACCAATTGTTTATAGCAGGGGTAAAGATGGTGATTTCAAGATAGTGGACACACACTTGGCATTCCTCAAAGGATAGAATAGAAAAGAAAGAATAAAAGAATAATTCTAAGTTGAGCAGGCATTGGTTTAGTATAGTCATACAATGATTAGTTAATAATTATAAAAATTACATAATTAGTTTTAGGGCTAAGTGTGAAGCAGGTCGAGAGGTCACCGAGTACTGGTCTGCCAGCAACCTCATGTAACAATTTAGACTCCTACACCCTAGTCGAACGTGGCGGATTACAAGGGATGGACAGGGCTGTCACCACCTGCCACCTACCCCTCACCCATGGAAAGGGACAATGCATTCACATGTCTCTCCATACCTAAGCACCACGCTTGCATATACAGAAACTACACAAATCCCCCCGGGTCCCCGACCATACTGTTCGACAAGTAAAAAACTTGGGCACACCCGAAAGCATGATGAACTACCACCTTAGCTTAGCCCTAATTCTGATTATATAAGTTATATGAGTAATTAAGCACTAAGTCATTTATGCTACTCTCATGACACACAAACTATGCATTAGTTCATATATCAAGATTATAATATAACAACTATACTCTAGTTCATAAGTATGACTATAATTATAAAGTAAAAGCATGACTTTGGAAGAACTCATATTTATATTCATACACAAAGGTCTCTTCTGCCAAGGAGCCAAGCTCTCCAAGGTAGCTTTGCCTTGCTCTAAACTACTAAAAGAAAGTAAAGCTTACAACTAGAGAGTGAGGTGTGAGACATCTTGCTCAATGAGAGTGTGTTGTAGAGGGGGCGGTACCCCTCTATTTATATAAGGAGCAGGGGCGATGCTTCGGCTATTCTTGGTGTGAAACCCTGAGCTACAGCGCCTCAACATGGAGGCATGCCACCGCCTGTCGAAGGGGTGGCTGAGCAGCGCTGATAGGGGGTCACCCGCCCCTTGACCGTGCCGTCTCACCACCACCTTCGCTTGGTAGGCTTTGGGCTGGACCTGGATTGCTTTCATGTGGTGCTTTGCTTGGTTTAAGTGGAGCTGATGGGCGTCTCCCTTGTTCCTTTGTGCAAATCAGCGTCACAAAGCGCCTTTCGGTGAAATCTTCCATGTATTTGTGTTTGTGACCTATAAAATAATGTTCTCCAAATACATGTGGAACTTGGTTAATAATAAATACATATTTGTTTAAGATTGCCAATTTCTCCTCTTTTTGTGTCTTAATTGGCGGCCGGATTTGATCAGTAAATATCGCCAACAAGATCCCCTGTTTAACCTTTGCTCATCCTGAGCAAATAGCTAAGTTATTGGTTGTTGATCAGAAGTTGCTACTATGTCGAATATAATTCATAAGTGCTATGCCTATAACAAAGTATTCTTCCTTAATGTAAATAAGTTTGGCATTCTATCCACCCTTTTTACTTAATCCCTGTGGGCCTTATTGCTTTTCCAAGTCTTTAGGTGGCTGCAAGATAGAACGGTTTTAACAGAATTACTAATCATTCATTCTTTGATCAACCTAATATCCGGAGGTTTTATGAATTTTGCAAAATGAAATGTAAGTTCCTCAAATGATTCACTCAATAGCTCAATGTGGACCAAGGCAATTGATTGCTTTGCCTTCTTTTCATCCTATCTCTAAAAGGCTTTGAGTGGAGTTTTAGGTAGGTATGAATGAGAGGCATACTTACATCACATATATTGCTAAGTCAAAAATCGGATCCAAGGAGATGCAAGTCATACACTTTGATCAAGATGTGCAAGTGTGTGGAATATTTTCCCAATCCAAATATTTTTTTGTACTCCTTTTGATCATGACTTTCTCTCTTTTTAATAATTGCCTTAGAAATATAGGTTATCTCTCTCTTTTCTTCAATACTTTGGAACCTTCATGTGTTCCATTCTTTTTCTTTTCTTTTGTTATTTTGAGAGCTTCATATGTCTCTCTCTTTTTTTAAGCATAGCCCCATACTTCTTTTTGACATATAAAAACTTTGGAGAGAAAGACTCATGATAGAAGAATGGAGTATTTATTTTAGAGGACAGAAAAAGTATATTTTTGCGTAGCCCTTAGTGTAAGAGTTAGCATTTTATTTATGGGTGCGCGTGAATCTTGATCATGGGTGCATGACTAGAATCTCTATAAGGGTCACAATAATTTGACAAAACTGAATGTGAATATAAGTAGCATATGACTAGGGTTTTGAATTTGCATGTGTCATATGGCCGTGGTAGGAGTTTATAATCATTGAGGAACTTTTGATTTTATCATTTTTGAAATAAAAACTCCAGATGTCAAGTTTCTCTTAGAATAAAGTTATAGTATATTCTATTTACCATATCATAACTTGCAATAACTTTTAAAAGGATCATGCTTTTGCAACCCATAAGTTTCAAGTTTTTAGGATAAGACATTCTAACCAACAAACTTAAATCTTAGGGAATACTAAATTACAGCCTAGTCACAGATGAATTATAGATAGAGCAACTATTTATCATTTCAACATAGGAGAAACTAAACATTCTTAAATCACATATGAGAGTGGAATAAATATTTTTGTTGTTTTTATCATTTTTTTTTGGATTTTATATATTTTTTTAAATGCTAATAATTAAATAAATGTAGAAAATAAATAATGCAAAAATTAAAATGTGGAAATAAAAGATACTACTTACCTCTATGGTGGTCCTTCCCAAAGCTAGCTCGAAGCCAGAAGATGAATTTGAGGTAGGTTATTTGTTTAGCATATCAACTAATGTTCGCATTTTGTAATTTTGGTACAATGGTCAAACTAGACAAGATGTTCGGTTTGATCAAGGTAGACTGATTAACCTAAGCCCCATACTTAATTTAAAGAGTCTATGGAAGCATGATCGACCACTAATCATATTCCAAACCAAAATATACTTCTTGCAGAACATTGGAGAATAACTAAGATTTATTTAGAGATGAAAGGTAAACTCTTAGGTGGATTCTTTATTTTATTATATACATGGTATGTCAAAATTTATGTTATTTATTTAACCAGTGTCTATACTTAGCAGTCTTGGTTCAATGATTGCATTAAATGTATAATCAAGGTAGGCTGAATATCCTAAGCACCATTGTTAATTTAAAAAAGCCTATGAAAGTATGATTACCAAAAAAAATCATACCCAATCCAAAAATACTTTGTACAAAACATGGAAAGAAGATATTTTTAGGTATACCCTTTTATCATTTTCCTTTATTAGTGCATATACTAGGAATTCAAAATTTTAGCATAAGTATAAAAGATAACTCCCAATTTACCTTTGGTAAGGACTCACTTTTTAAGGTCCAATGAGTAGGACCCTTCTCTGTTCAATTGCTTGATGGAGCGCCTGATCCTGGAGAAGTGGATGCAGATGCTGATCCTTTCACTTGCCACACCGGTTTGATCCCTTTACGTGGTTGTTTCTTGGGTTGGTTTTTAATACGTTTTCTCATGTTATACCCATTAAATTGTTCGGCCTTGAATATGAAAGTTGACATGCCCTGATCCCACGTGGATGATTACATTAATTGTGTTAAAAATGGTCTCCCTAGGACGAGGGGAACTTCCTCATTCTGGCCCCATATCTAGCACGACGAAGTCCATGGGGATGTAGCTATTTTGAATTTTTACCAAGATGTCCTTGGCTAATACCTCTAGGTTCTGTGTAGATTGGTCTGCCATCTGCAATAAAAAATGTGCAGTGGACAAAGATCCACCTAGTATTTTATCATATATTACCTTGAACATGATGTTAATGCTTGCTCCAAGGTCACAGAAAGTGTTGTCAAAGACTTTTTGGCCGATTGAGCATGTGATTGTCGGGCGGTCAGGATCTTCTTTTCTTAGCAGTGAATGGTGGATCTAGTAGATAATCATAGTTCACCTGACGTAGAGGCTTATCGAACCTCATTAAGACCATTTTAACAGATTCGAGAGGGGTTTCAGGTTACCCTAGAATCTTTCCCGAATCAAAAAGAGGTATAGCGGTAGCAATTTGAGCTAATTGTGTTTCAACCATTTTATTGAAGCTGATTTGATTTTTAACAGCAGAAGTTAAACCTTCAATCTTAGAATTTATATTTTCAAGCATTTTATCGTTTGACATTAATTCTTTGTAATATTTTCATTAATTTTTGCTTGGCCTAATACCAAATCCTTTAACAAAGGTTGATTCGAATTGTAATTAGAATTGTAGTTCGAATTACCTTACAGGCGGGACTGGTTGTTCCACCCGTTATTACCTGAGGGTTGGCAAAACTCGTTGTTGATGAAGGCAGCTTCTTCGCGGGTTTTGGGGCAATCATTCCCCGAATGGCCAACGTTCCCACAGACCTCACATGTCATGTGTGAGTCTATGGCCAGGACGGTGCCCATCATGGCATCTTTATCTTGGGCCCATTCCTCCAGTCTTTTCATCACTAAATCTATTTTTGTAGAAAGCATATCCATCTCCTTCACGATATGCATTCCTTTTTGTGTTTTCCTTTCCTCCCCCAACTTTGATTCAACACTATTTTGTTGATGAGAGCCATGGCTCCATCAATAGTGAGGGAAAGGAAAACGCCTCCAGCCGCCGCATCGATGTGCCCCCTAGACATGGATGTTAATCCATCATAAAAATATTGAAGCACTAACCAATTTTCAATCCCGTGGTGCGGGCATGCTTGGATGTAGTCCTGCAGCCTTTCCCACGCCTCAGGAATGGATTCCGTGGCATTCTGCTAGAAGTTGGAGATTCGTCCTCTCAAGGCATTGGTTTTGCCCATGGGAAAGAATTTGGTGAGGAACGCCGTGAAATATTTGTCCCACAAATTGACAGCTTCCCGTTCCTTGTAGAACCATTGTTTTGCCCTCCCTGAGAGGGAGAAGGAAAACAAGCAGAGCCTGATGCTTGCAGGTGCGACGTCCTTGATGATGATAGTGTCATAGAGCTCAAGGAAGTGTTGGAGATGTGCGTTTGCATCCTTGCTAGGCAAACCATGGAATTGGTTTGCCTACACCATCGTGATGAGGCCGGTACGGAGCTCGAAGTTCCCATCCCCAATGTTAACAGCGGGCCCAACAACCACATTGGCAATAGCAGGGGTGGAGTAGTCACGGAGCGTCTTGGCTATGCTTGGAGTAGTGGATGGTGCGGGGGTGACTAGTTTGACTATTGCAGGAGTAGCAGAAGAAGCGGCACGCGACTATTTCTTCCTTAGGAGTGCCTCTAGATTTTGAGTGTAGTTGTTCGACAAGTCAAAATCGGTCATACACTATCCTGTTTTCATTCACAACATGAGAAAACAAGCAAAATTAGCCTGCATAAACAATGCCTACCTTACATGCATTTTATCATGCATATGTCCTACTAGATTCTTTAATCAATTATGCCTTCCCTGGCAACGGTGCCAGAAATGCTTGTTGGCATTTCTTAGCGCAATCACCAAGTATGGAGGTTTTAAGCCTATCCCTGGCAATGGCGCCAGAAATGCTTGTTGACACTTCTTAACCTAGCTACTAGGTTTGTTTCCCTAGCAACTACGCCAGAAGTGCTTGATGGTATTACTTAGCAACATCACTAATGATCAGCAATGCCACTAAGTAATAGCCTTGATAGTTTCTTAACAATTTTAGATATTTATCCGCAAGCGCACGGAGCTATCATTGTAGCATTTCACCCGAAAGTATTCAGAGTATCGTTATTTATATTTTCCCAAAGGAAGGCATATGGTTAAGAGTCTAGCATGAATATGAACTTGAATAATAATGCTTGCAAGTACACCAATTGTTTATAGCAGGGGTAAAGACGGTGATTTCAAGATATTGGACACACACTTGGCATTTCTCAAAGGATAGAATAGAAAAGAAAGAATAAAAGAATAATCCTAAGTCGAGCAGGCATTGGTCTAATATAGTCATACAAAGATTAGTTAATGATCATACAAATTACATAATTAGTTTTAGGGCTAAATGTGAAGCAGGTCGGGAGGCCACCGATTACTGGTCTGCCAGCAACCTCATGTGACAATTTAGACTCCTAAACCCCAGTCGAACATGGGGGATTACAAGGGACGAACTAGGCTGTCACCACCTATCACCTACCCCTCAACCATGGAAAGGGACAATGCATTCACCTGTCTCTCCATACCCAAGCACCACACTCGCGTATACAGAAACTACCCAAATCCCCCTGGGTCCCCGACCCTACGAATCGATAGGTAAAGGACTTGGTCACACCCAAAAGCACGATGAACCACCACCTGAACTTAGCTATAATTCTAATTATATAAGTTATATGAGTAGTTAAGCATAAAGTCATGATGCTACTCTCATGAGACACAAACTATGTATTAGTTCATATACCAAGATTATAACATAACAACTATACTCTAGTTCAAAAGTATGACTACAATTATAAAGTGAAAGCATGACTTTGTAAGAACTCATATTTCTATTCATACCCAAAGGTCTCTGCTTCCATGGAGCCAAGCTCTCCAAGGTAGCTTTGCCTTGCTCTAAACTACTAAAAGAATGTAAAGCTTACAACTAGAGAGTGAGGTGTGAGAGGTGTTGCTCAATGTGAGTGTGTTGTAGATGGGGGGTACCCCTCTATACAAGGAGCAAGGGCGGTACTTTGGCTATTCTTGGCATGAAACGCTAGGCTGCACCGCCTCAGCATGGAGGCATGCCACCGCCTATCGAAGGGGTGGCTGAGCAGCGCCGGCAGGGTGTCGGCCGCCCCTAGGGGTCAGCCGCCCCTTAACCATGCCACCTCACCACCACATTCGCGTGGCAGGCTTTGGGCTAGACCTGGATTGCATCCCTATGGTGCTTTGCCTGATTTGAGTCAAGTTCATGGGCGTCTCCCTTGTTCCTTTGCGCAAATCAGCGCCGAAAAGCACCTTTCGTTGAAATCTTCCATGTATTTGTGTTTGTGACCTGCAAAATAATGTTCTCCAAATACATGTAGAACTTGGTTAATAGTAAATGCATATGTGTTTAAGATTGCCAATTTCTCCTCTTTTGTGTCTTAATTGGCGGCCAGATTTGATCGATAAAGATTGCCAATAGGCACCCGAAGATGCTCACTCGTACTTACAGTACACAGAACTTACAGGGGAGACCGCGATGCCCCGAGGACTAAAAGTTGTGTGGTAGTTTATCATTAAGTCCTATGGGGGCTACTGTTAGAGATATGGGCCAGGGGTACTTGCACCGCCCGTATATATGACCATTGCCCAGCCATTGGCCTAGCTGCCATCAAAGAGGAGGCCTATGAGGATTGATGTGATCAACCAACATGGAGGTCAAGGCAAATCAAGACAGGCGTATCTAGACGATAGCTTGGATCAATCTATCGCGCACATCATCATGTAACAAACTAGGAACATGATCATCATTAGCCCGATCGCCCTCTCTCAGAACTCTACCCTCCCGCCTATATATAAAGGAGGGTAGGGACCTCGCCTCGAGGATCCATCTTCCACCTATTCCAATCTACTACGTAGCTAGGAGCAACAGCCCTTGTAATTGAGCATACGAATACAAGAGCAATAGCACCATTGAAGTAGGGATTAGCGCATACCGCCGCCCAACCAAGATAAATCATCTCAGATCTCGTGTGCTACCATTTGATTCCGCTTCTGCGATCAAGTTGCTAGATATTGCCAGAGCAAAACAATCTGACAAAGAGGAACTACTTGCTCTAGCTCTAATTCACCCAAAGCAAGCCCCTACACAAGTCTAGTAGCTTGGTCTCTAAACTATGTCACTCAAACAAAGAAGCTACTCCTTCGTTTCCAAATGATAAAATCGCTTTGACTTTTTTTGGTACATCAAAATTTTCATGTATGTAGATATACATTATTTCTAGATACATAGTAAATTTGATGTAACAAAAAAGTCAAACAGACTTATAATTTGGAATAGAGGGAGTACCAACTAACAAACTAGCTCTAACTAGCAAGATTTACTAACAAACAAGTCTTTCTAGTTAGAGCAAGTTTGCTAGATGGTTGCCAACTAACTAGCAAGACTTGTTTGTTAGTCTAGCAAAACTATGTTAGTAATGAGCAGGAAACAGTTGGTCACCTATTTTTTGAATGATGTGTGGCATGTTGTGTTTAGAAAGAGATTTCTAAAATGATGGAAATTGATTTTAGTCAGCACTTTTAATCTGTGGTGCGCTTATGGATTAGTAATAAGAAATATGATACAACGGTGCTTATGGAACTATCAAAATCCTATGTGTTTTCAGGGAAAGAAGGCTTATCATCGGCAGGTAATGAAGATGAACTGCTGACAGCTTCTCCTCTAGGAGCTTCTAAGTGGGACAAATTGTGATTTCTATCTTATGTATGCAGAGAAGAGGTAGCTTTACATCTAGAACTTGTAGTGCATGAGCCTGTAGGGGCTGCCATAGATAGTAAGAGCCTCTTTTTAGTGCTTTGTAATTTTGTTTATATGTACCCACTATTTAACTATGAGTTGCTAATTTTGTCTCTCACTAACAGAATTATAACAAGGCCATATTGCTAGCGCAAAGGTAAATATCTCTTTCCAATGTTTTATCTCCTTTTGAATCTTACCATACTCAGTAGACTGAATCCCAATTCACCTTTTTTAATAGTGGGCCAAATTACTTGGAAGCTCTCTCATGATGAAACGGCCAAAGCATGGTGATTGGTAATGGCCTTCTCAGTTTGCTTTGGTACTTCTCAAAAGCATGTTTAGCTAGTCCCCTAAAAAAGCATGTTTAGTTAGCATATGCCACATTCTTATGTAAATTTATTTATTTGCTCAGAATTTATGTTTTGGCATTCCATTGGTCGAGAAATTGTTATGTCAATATACTTTTATTCTCTTTCTTGTTTGCCAGCATCTCATAAGTCTGAACCATTTTAAAATTACGATTATAATAAATTGACTTATGTCTTTGCACCAGCTCAGAAGTATACAATAGATTGATTATTGACCTGGACATAATAGCACAATATTTTGATTGAAGAAAGTAGTACTATTTTGTCGGAACATACTTATTCTTTAATCAATGGTTGTCACTTTAATTCGGCCAATGCTTGCTTACAACAGCAATAGGTGTTACCCTATCTTCGGTAGAGTATATATCACAGTGTTATAAGATTTGCTAATTTTTTGTGCAATGTTTTAGTGACTGTTACCATATTTTTTTGGCCTGCTTGTATTTCTAATTTATGATTAGTGATTACATGCTCACTACAATTATACCCTGGATCATTAGCATTCATTATGTTGGCAAAATTAGCTACCCAGCTTATGTTACCACTGATTTTGGACTAGCTTGCATAAAAGCTAATTTTCTAGACAGCTTGTAAGATGTTTCTTTCCAAGTTTGGATAAGATTAAATTTTGTTTAGTGATGGTCTTGCTCTTGAGTTGTGAAGCAGGTACACAAAGATGCCGTAAAGACCTGATGTCGCCGTCAAACGGGTCCTCTGTCAGCTGCCGTTGAGGGTTATATAGGAGTATAAATTGATGTCAACTGCACGTCAATCAAAGATTCTACGAGTCTTTCTGTTTTGGACCAAGTTCAGGACAAACTCTTTTGAAGTTCATTATGGTTGCATGTAAAATTGATCTCTGAGATTGTACAATGACCCTTTATAGTGCTGCATGATGTAAGAGAGTTTTCAAAGATGTCTGATGACATTCATGGTTTAATTTTCTTTTATTGTACAACAATCTTAGTGTGTTGCACACAAAAAGATTTTACTTAATTTTGTTCTTTATGAAACGAGAAAAGTATTGTTATAAATTTGGCTAAATACTTTAGTATAGATAAATTTGGCCAAATAGTTAATAATAGGGTGCCGGAAGGGCGCCTAATGTTCTAGTATACATAGTTTCGCAAGCGACTCCTCCAAGATACAACAAGCAATCTCCAAGTCAATGAACTCCTGTAAAAAAGGATCTTCCAATTTCTCGGTGTAGGAATTGCCGTTGAGCAAATAATTCAGCTTATTACATCACCTGCGCGCTCCTTCTCCGGTTTGTTTTCAACAGGCGATGGACCAATTTAACAATTCAGCTAATACTAATCCAGAAAATCGGGACCATATGGAAGACAATATTAACATTGACATGGATAAACACAATGTGAGTGATCATACGCACATATTTAATTCAAATGAAACAGAACCTACAAATTATTTCATATAAATATTGCTTTTGCATTGAGTTAACTGTTTATTAGTAATATTTTGTATATATGTGTATATACTACCAATGGGTAGTACTAGTAGTATTATTTTGTTCATATAAAAAAGGTCCAAAATTTTAGCTTCGTTCCAAGTCCAAAAATACTCAGGACCGGGACATGGTGAACCCCTTCTCCCCTAGCTAGGTAGCCAATCTCCAAAAGAGGGTTTGGTTTGGGCACCCATATCCATTTAGAGTTTTGTTGGCTCGAGGAACGGACGTGTCTCTTTAGCCCAATATTGTGTGACTTATGGGTAACTCCTCACTCCCCAACATACATATAGTTTCGCAAGGGACTCCTCCAAGATACAAGAAGCAATCTCCAAGTCAATGAACTCCTCCTGTAATAAAGAAGGACCTTCCAACTTCTCAGTGTACGAATTGCCGTTGAGCAAATAATTCAGCTTATTACATCAGCTATGTGCTCCTCCTCCGGTTTGTTTTCAACAGGCGGTGGACCAATTTAACATGTGCTTCCGAGCCTCGGCACGTGCCAACGAATAAATTGTCCGGCCGGTAACATGTTTGTTCGGATTCTCACGTAGCTCTGCCTCTCATAGCTTTGCTGGACAATACTTGCAGCAAGTGGGAAGGGAACATATACGCAAGTCCATCAATCAGAATCGAACAAGTCTCTTTAATTTCCGTGGTCCAGTAGTCGCAAATGAATCGGCACATCGCGTGCCATCCAGCCATCTTCCAGCTGAGCGTATTGAACAAAACCTTTCAATCGCGCGAGATGAGGCATCCGAGGGTGAAGTAATGTTCTCACAGTCAGTCCTCAGTCCTCACACGTGGTTGGAACATGGTGCATCTTGTTCAACCATGTTCATCACAATATCTTCTGCCTTTTGCACATCCGAGCGAGTAGACATGGATCGATATGGACATCGCCAGAATAAAACAAGCAGGAGCCAACAACAGAGTCGCTTTCAAGTTAATATCGTACATTCTGCTGACATTCTGACGCGACGCGACATACAAATCCGGTAGACAATGAAGGAGAGACGGACAAGCAAGCAAGCTAGTGGCAGTCGTTGCGATTAACAATGCATTAACTAGTTTGACGAGGTGATAATAATCAATATTCAATACAGAAATGCATCTGGCGGCTGTTGAGATTCCTCCGCAGATGGAGTTGTCAAGCAGCGACGACGACGACGCCGTCTCCTCCGGCACTGGCGCTGGCGGCGGCATGGGCTTCCTCCATCCGCGCGGCGATGGCCTTGACGCCGCCGTCGAGGTAGCCGAGGAGCCCGTCCCAGGTCCACCCCTGCACGGGGTCGCACTCGAACGCCCACACCAGCCTGCACCCCGGTTCCTTTGCCTCCTCCTCCTCCTGGTCACCGACGATGATGCTCATAGTGGCGACGTAGCTGCCGAGCCCCATGCTGCTGCCGACGACAGAGTACGCGAGCCGGCGGGCGTCGTCGTCGATCTCCAGCAACTTCTCCCGCGCCCAGATGCCGACTTCCCCGGTGGTAGTGCCCGGCGCGAGCGAGGCCACGTAGCGGACGCACCCGTGCCGGCCGTCTCCCCCTCCGCGAGCTCGCACACGTCGATGCTCGGGAGGTACCGGTGCAGCGCGCAGAAGCTGGCGATGTGCGGCCACGCCGCTGAGGCTGGCGTCGACGGCAGAGTGGCCTCCACCACGCCCTGCCACTGCACCTGCGCCTGCGCCGCCGCCTCCTTCTCCATCTCTCGCGCGCCTGAGCTAGCTCCTGCGCTCGCTTGATGTGCGATAAGTAGATGTGTTCGTGGTGGGTTGCGTCGATGAGTAAGTATATGGTGGTGCGGGTGTGGTGGGTGGGTCTTCTGTTGGGGTTGGAGAAGCAGTGGTAATCTGTTGGGGATGAGCATGAGAGAGGGACGTGTCGCGTGTGTGACTTGGGCTTGCAGTTTGGACGGTTTGTCCTCTTCTCCGTGGTTGGTGTAGATATTAGTACTCCTACTACGCGTCTGTGCAGTAACAGCCAATTCGCTGGGTCGTAAACAGTATTTATCTCTTACGTCAAATCAGTCAGCAGTAATAATCCATGATTGTTTCAGCCGAAACGAATAGGCTGTAAAGGTCTGGCTATGTGGTCTGTGCCCGGCTCCTGTCATTTACGAGTATTCTATTTTTTTTTGAAACGTCATGCAAAACTTAGGAATAGAGCACAATTTTTTCAGTGGTCAGATAATGGTGTGGTGACCTCCATCTCTGACTTCCATTCTCTATCATCCCGGTGGCCGGTACCAAGTACCAAGTCACTCCACACGCAACAACGAAGCTTCTGAGATATTCTCACAATCTCACGTTGACATTATTGAACATGTATGACAATTACGGAGTACCAGGTACTGTACAATATGTGAGATAATTTCTGTCTCGCGTAGGGCTCCCATCACTGCTTTCTTCTTGGTGGTGATTGTTGCCATGAACTGTGAAAAGAGAAAACATCGTCGTGGTCTGAAATGTGCGGGGCCTCCGTGTTCATGCACGTCGCAAGGTGGTCCGTGAGGTCGCCTCCCATGAGAATGCATGTGCCCTTGCTTTGCTTGGAAGAGACTAAGATAAGCGTTTGGTTTTGGGTAAATGTAACACTACTTGATTACAGATTTTAATAGATGTCGTTGCTTCTTGTTTGTTTCAGCCCACGTGTAATCGAGTCACAACGTTACCCAATTCCATTTCTGTGATCGTTCGGGCGATTCCAACGTAGTGAACACTTTTCATATGTGCGACTGATAACGTTAGGCACTAATCACATGGTGGGCCCTACTAGGCAAGTCGACGGAGCAACTGACATCTTCTCTCACTACTTAAAAAAAAAGCATTTGTAGGGGCGTTGGCGATGATTTGTAGAGGCAGCTCAGCCAGCCGCCTCTATCATATCGTCTCTACAAATTATGTATTTGTATGGGCGATTTCCAGACCGCTCTTACAAATCGATTTGTAGAGACGGCTGGTGTTATCAGCCGCCCCTACAAATCGATTTGTAGGCACGGCTGGTACCCTACAAAATCGATTTGTAGGGGCGGCTACAGTACCAGCCGCCCCTATAATACCTATTTGTAGGGGCGGCTATAATACCAACCGCCCCTACAGTATATTTTTTCGCCAAAAAAATTTAAATTACCAACACGTGCTCTCTCAAATCATCGTGTGATGAGTAAAATACATGATCAAGTATACTGGCAAACTTGACTGTAATATTATAGCCCAAACAAGATTGTTTAGCCAAAAGTTTCTAAACATCTTATATAGTACAAGAATCACAAAAATAACAAACAGACTCATATTATGACAACAAAACATATATCTATATCACAAAAAGACAAGCAAGCACTCAAGTGCTAACAAAACAAAAAATAGAGGTAGTATGTGTAGTACAAGTAGATATGTCTAACATGTAATAAATTGGCAAAGAGGGTCAGAAGTTTCTTCTCATTTCATCAAGAACTAATAATTCAAACATTGAAATAAGCCCAGAGATGCAGCAAGTGCAGGTCGGCTTTGAAGGATATCGCACGGCTGAGCTCCGCTATTGCATCGTTCTCCTTGTGGCTATCCATCAGCACTGTGCAAATCAAAACCAAAACAATGTTTTAACCAGATTTATATGCTGTGCAGAGCAATACATGAAAGACATGAAAAAGATGTATCATTGTCTAACACGTTATTCATCTTAGCACTTTCACAAAGACATGAGTACATGACATGAATAAGGAGGAGTACTTTCACAGGTACGAGAGTTTTCACAAAGATGAGGTTGTTACGCCTGTGCATATTTTTATCCTAGCACATGGTGGCTCTAAGTTTAGCATAGTCTACTTGATTCTCGGCTGCTGCACTAGTCAAAGTGGTGCAGGGTTCAAAACTTGTGACCAATTTATGTTAAGAAGAGGAATTCTGCAAAGTGATACAATCCAGGAAAAAGGACAAGTGTTTGCAGCGATAGTCCAATGAACTTCATGTTGAACAATAAAGAGAAGGTAATCACCACCGGGGCAAACAGAGTAAAAAATGAGTAATTAAGTGCATTGTGCTTAAAACAAAGTGACTGTGCCCCTCATACTTTCACCTGTACCCCTGTGCAGCTCAGCCCATAGTCCCATGGTCCAAGCAACCCAGAGAAACTAGTGACTGTGCTTCATTTACAAAGTTGAATCAAATTCACAATTTGACTGCAACCTTTCCTTCTATATAGAGTTATAGACCAACTACTGTCAATTATGTATGTTCTTTTGCAGAAAATATATACAGTGCCATTACACAAACAACTCTAAAGGGAGTGGAAGAGTTCTCAATGTTTTGCAGTAGCATGGCAACACAACTCTGAAACTCAAAATAGTTATGCCAACACATGTAGATCTACCAAAAAAAAGTATTGTAGGAAAAATAGTACTCACTGTTATTGCGTTCTCAACCAAGTGGAAGACAGGGCCTTGCATACCAACAAGTTCATCAAAAGGAACGTCCTCTGCACCATCTGCGTCATCTAGACCATCAAGCATCTGCTCAACCTGAGCCTCAAGTCGTTCTAATCGAGCAGCAACATTTTCAGCATTCCTCCTCAGAAGTTCACCGGGACCAATTCCTTGGGCTTCTGCTAATTCATCAATATTTCCATCTGCAGGAACCCTATTATTAGGACCAGCTAGCCTCCTGACAGCCCGAGCACCATGCCTTTCACGGCCTCCATCATCCCTCTCAGCATCATGTCCACCAAGTTCACGCAAATGCCTTATGTAGTCCCGTAATGAGGTGGCTCCGAGAAATACAAGGACAATGATAGCTGAGAGAAGGAACCCATGAAGGCAATCACTAAGGATCAACTGAGCACTGATGTGACTGAGGAACAGCCTTTGTGCTTCACCAAGACTTCTCACAAATGTTAACCGGCATATCCAATAGGTAATGAACGGGATAATCATGAGCCAAACTGAGAGAACAAAGGCAAGCCGAAGGATGAATTGAAACACATGGCATGCTTTCATTCCAACACCAACTATCAGTTCGTGGAAAGGAAGTCTTGTCGGAGCATTCTCAGCGTACACGGGTGAGAAGGAGAATGCGTGTTTACAGACCTGCAGTGCACATATGCATACATCAGAAATTATCTAGAGAAAATGGGGTGAAGCTGAAGACAAACAAGACACACACATCATCATCGTCATGAGTATTTTCCTTTGCAATACAAGACATTACTACCCAGCCGTAGAGTTGTGCTTGGAACCACCAACTAAAACTTGTTCAATCAATTGCCCTAGACTAACAAAATGAATTATTCAAGAGGAGGTTCGTTCTAATTATTCCAATCCTAGAATTCCTCCAATTTTTTCATTTGTTCCGAAGGTGGCCTAAGAGAAGATAAGGCAACCGAAACTGCAAATCACATGTCAATACCAAGTCAATAGTCTCACTGCTAAGAAGCACAAGCAGACGCTGCAGGTTAACAGAATTATTTTTTTGATGAAACTGGAGGGGGTTAACAGAATTATTATGCCTCTGAAAATACTCTGAACCCACAACAGCAGCGGAGCATTATGAAAATACCTTTGCTAGCTGAATAATCATCAAAACTATCCAATTGTCCTGATTCTCAACCCTAATCCCCTAATTCTAGCAACTGAAAAGGCATAAATAATAGCCCTATCCATTATGAACACCTATTAACATAGTTTTGACCCAATCTACAAGTCATAACAAAGAAACAACACCCATAACACCAGCTCAACGTTCAATCGATCGATTCCACCACGCAATCGAACTAATCAATCCCTAAAGCAACGACCCAGCGGCGTCCCCATCCTCGGGGTGAGGGCAGGGGCGGGGCCGGTTTTATTACCTCGCACTGGCGCGAGTTGCTATGGTCGAGCCACTGGAGGAGGCAGTCCTGGTGCACGAACTTGATGCTGCCACTGCAGGCGCACGGGTAGCGCAGCGGGTGGTCCTCATCGCCGCGGTTGCGGCAGATCCGGCACACGTCCCCCTCGTCCTCCTCCTCCTCCTCACCATGCGGTGGACGCGGCTCCTCCGGCAGCTCGCCCGCGACGGCCCGCTCGGCGATCTCCGCCATGGCTGCTGCTTCCCTGGGTGGTCGGTGCCTCAGCCTTAGCTGTCCTGCACTGCGCAAAGGGGAAGATGGAGGGAGAGAGGATCTGGGTGAGGAACCATGAGACGGAGGACGGATCTGGGTGACGAGCCATGAGACAGAGAATAAGAGGGTGAGGTACCTCCAGATCTGGCCGCCAAGCCGATCCACCGAGGAAGAGGCCACACGCGCGCAGACAGAGGTGTCGAACACAGGCACCTAGGGTTTCGATGTTTCGTCGATCCCTGGAGCGCACGCTGACCGGTGGGAGGAAGCCGTGTCATGGTGGCAGCCGCGACAACGGCCACCTATGGGGCTCATTGGCGCCAGTGGCGCCCGTCCGCCCCCCCCAAGCCTGCTTGTCGGCCGGCAAGGCCAAGGCATCGAGAGAGAGAGGGGGGAAGGTGAAAGCAGAGACGGAGGATAGGGCCAGCACGCCGCCACGTCAGGAGAGAGGGAGAGGGAGGGACGACGGGGGCGGAGGCGGCGAGAGCGGGAGCGATTACGGCGGGGGTCGCAGCCGCGCCTCATGAGAGAGCCAGAGAGGGAGAGGATGGTAGTTTTTCTTTTTTGCGATGAGGAGGGGGAGAGATGGGAGATATTTTTGTGGTGGGGAATTTTTGGACGACTAGGACGAACAATGGCCATGGAAGGAATTCCAAATGACGTGGCTCACTGGTGAATTTGTAAGGCAATGGTTGGTGATTTAGCCCCTCTACAAATGGATACAGCATTTGTAGGGGCGGATCGTATTATCAACCGCCTATACTGTGTCATTTGTAGGGACGGCTGCTGTGCTGGAGCCCGAACACGCCACTGTAAGGGCGGCTCGAATGCCACCGCCCCTAGAAAAAAAAAAAAGCTCCGCTATAATAAACTGCTTTTTTACGTAGTGTCTCAACGCCCTCTATTTACTCCATGAGTGGTTTTCTCATTTTTTTTTCCTTTCTTTCTTTTTCTCATTTCTTGTTTTTTCTTTTTTCCTTTTTCTTTTTTTTTTTTTTTTTTTGCTTTTCATGTTTTCATATTAATCTAACAATTTTCTTATCTTTAGACTGAGAAGTTATGATCACAAGTTGTCTCCTAAAAAGATATATACATAAGTCATGAGTATAACTTTGTAACTTTCTAAAAAAGAAAAATAAAAAAAAATCTAAAAAAAAGGAAAGTCAAAACAGTTGTGATGAGAAGTTATTGTGATAGGTTGTTCCGTAAAAAGATGCATAAAAGTTGTGAGTATAACTCTGTAACTTATCAAAATTAGAGAATTACAGAAATATTTTTTTTAAAAAAGTCAAAAAAGTTATGATAAGAAGTTGAAGTGATAAGTTGTCACAAAAAAGTTATGAATGCAACAACCCGAGCTCGGTGCTGCCCGTCGTCGCCTCTGATTCCAACTCCTCGCGTTTATCTGGGTGTAGAAGTAGAATCCGTCGACGACCATGCGAATTTTGTTTTCAATTTGCAGGAACCACTCAAATTTGATGATGGGGTTCTTCTCCTTGTTACTGAGGCTGTTAGGCCAAGATTACCGCCAGTTCTTTCGCCAGGAAGTTCTTTCGGTGAGCAGGCGTTCTGGGTTCTTGAGTTTTTCCCCCTCTGCGTTAGGTTCACTTTGGGGATCAGTTCTTGTTCAGATTAGATTAATCCCTGCATTCAGAAGTTCAGCTTTGTTCATTATTCAGCTACCAGAGTTAGTTGTCTGATTGTCTTGGTCTCCTGATGAAACACTAGTGCTCTGCTCCATTAGTCCATTGCAACAGCCTGAAGCGGCCTGCTGGTACGCCGTGCCTAAACCGGTGCATTAGCAAAGAATCCAGTACCGGCGGGCAGACAAACGAGGGCAACTTCAACTGGCTACATGTGCTTCCACATGTGCTTTAGAAAAAATGATATGCTTTGTTTAGCTATAAGTTGGCACTAATATGAAACAAGCTACAGATGAGCAGAGGTAGGTTGGTTGAATGGATTTCATGATCTTTTAACTGAATGTCCTGACCATTGACTAGTTGGTTAGTTGCTACATCCTCTTTTTGGGTTTTCGCATTGAACTTACTTTAGCCATTTAGTTTCAAACATGTATGTTATTTTGTGGTTTCTATATGTGCTTCAGAAAATCATATGCTTTGTTTGGCTTTAAGTTTGGACTAATATGAAACAAGCTACAGATGAGCAGAGGTAGATTGATTGAATGATTTTTTCATGATCTTTAACAGAATGTCTTGACCATTGACTGTCCAATTTAGAAAATTCAGTTGTGACATTGAGAATCACAGCCCAAAAACTTCAATTTTTTCACTTGTCTACCAATCACTACTTGGAACTCGAATACTTCAGTGGGTGACGAATTTTTCTGTGTGTTTTTTTTCAGTACACATAGAAAAATTATAATTTTCTATCGGTTCCAAAATATCAAGACAGAAAAATACGAAAACCCATGTGGTAATTGTATGTTTTTCCGTGTGACAATACACATAGAAAAAGTGCAATTATTCTGTCGGTATTTTTAAAACGCATGTAAAAAAAAAAATGCACACACACAAAAAAAATATTGATTATTCTGTAGGTTTTTATATTACCCAAAGATTAAAATTACATACACACATAAAAATAAGTCACTACTCATATAGATTTAGCTTTGGCGCCATGTTTTCGTGTTGCCGCCTAGCTTTTGGTATTGGCGCCTGTGGCATAGAAAAGGCAAAGTGGAAAAATAAAATAAAAACAAAACCCCTAAACCTAAATGCTCATATCGCGTCGCCAACCCATCGTCGTATCCCATATCGGTATCGCGCCTGCCGCCTCCCCCACACGAGACCGCCCAAGCTCCCCATCGCTCCAGCTCCAGGTCCGCCGCCCCCATCTCCACATTCAGCCCCCACCGCCCATCGCCAGCCACCCTAGCTCCATGGCCGCCGCCCGCTGCCCTTGGTCCGCCACTAGCCACCGCCGATAGATCTACATCCCGACGCACCAAGGAGCTTCACCGCTTGTTCGACATCCTTCTCCGCCACCAACCCGCCACGGCCGAGTGCCCGTCTTGATGGGAACGGGGGATCCCGATCTTCCGTCATGTTCAAGATAACTATCGATTTGGTGGAGAGCGACACACCGATCCGGCTTCAGATCACAAAGACCCAAACCCTGCAACCTTAGCACTATGTCTCCTCTGGTTATCAACCGTGTCACAATCCGGTTGACCTCTCCAAGAAGGCTAATCCCTGCTATGAATCGAAGAACACAAGCAAGAACAAGATAAAATGCACCTCAATTGAAGTGACAATTGCGTATGAATGATTAAGCACTCGGGTTAGGGTCTTGCAAACCGATAACGCAACTGCTCAATGACAGATTGATCTAAAGCAAAATCCAAAACTTAACGTAGGTGGTGGCTACTGATTATATAACCTAAGGGCATCCAAGGACCTCTATTCATGTCCATAAGAAGTTCGACACGTTACAAGGCCCAAACGACCCAAAAAGATGGCGCCAAGGCATCCTCGACAGATTCTAGACGTCAACTTATTTTGACGATTTTCTTTTTCATTCTAAAGGAATTTTGATGTGGGAGCACTTTCCATTGATTAGCTTATCAAAATAGCTTTCCATCCATGTGTGGATCATTAAAAATGGAGTCCGTTTGTGACCTGGGCGTCCGTTTTACTACAGACTGCTCTGGAGCCCGAGATTGACTCGAACTTCGTATGCATTGGGCCTCCAACTTAGCTTGAACGCTCTTGCTTGCCTCCTAAGGTGGTGCCCAAGGAGGAGGACATCCTTGGGCATCTCTGAGGAGTTCTCCATCTCCTTGGGGCGTGGTCCATCTTGGGCCAGGGTCCCAAGGGTGAATATGAGACTCATGACGATGACATAGCTCTCGGCAGAAACAGCGGCAACTTGTCATGATGATTTAGAGGCCTTGCCGACATGATATTGAGATAGGACCAGATCTATTTGAAAGCTTATGAAACAAGATTTCCATCAAGTGCTCATTAACCTCAATCGCACTCGGATGGATTTGAGTTATAGCCTTTCCAATGAAGTATTGTCAGCTACCGCCGAACTGAAAGTTCAACTTTGATGGACTTGCATTTTAATACACATTTCTAGCTGCAAGCAAATAGTGACATGTACATGTGGAATCAAGTGAATTGTAACAAAAATCACTATACAAATGTAGGAACGACCTCACCTTAAAATCAATGGTCATATCCGAAGGTGACATGTCCTCATCATCCTCCCCTTCTTGACAGCAAATCGTCCTCGGTTTGAGCTTAGTTGGAGGACAAGTTGTAGGTAGTAGCCAACACTGCTCCCCTTCTTGAAATTTAACTTGTTTCTGTATAACAAAACTTGGGGATCTCCACATGACATGATTATATCTATTGCAGCCCTCTGATTGATCATATTGTTGTACAACAAAAGGACATTTTAGATTTGAATAAATATAAACTCAATATACCATATACTCTCCTTTATAATTATATTTTTCAATAAAGTGATATGCACCTCTGGATAACCATGGTAATTCAGCACATAAAAATTTCTTCTTCAAATTACTTAACGCACACAGAGTATCGAACTCAATATAACCCAAAGTATCTAAAGAAGAAAACAATTTTTAGTTCATCTTTTTCAGACGCAGTTGGAAGCAAATGTCTATTTTCAGCAGAAGTATTTGGTTCCAAAACAAAAGCATCATTTTCATTCAATAGTTGTGGCACATGTATAATGGAAGCACTATCATGCAACTCTTCTTTATCATAAACACTATCAAAATAATTATTTTGTGACAAAGGTAATTCAGATTTAGTGTCAATTAAGTATTGTTCTATTATAGCATGAGTGGTGGACAAATTCAAAGATAGCATCACTAATTTCAGCAATATCGAGTTTGTTGCAAGCATAAAAGAACTTTTCAATTCGGATACTTGCTTATTTTCATATTTAACATCTAATTCTTTTTGTTCATTAGTAGTTCTATCTCCATTAGTTTGTATAATTTTAGCATGGATTAAAATTTTACCATACTCTTGTGTGGATGTGGGTGGTGGTGGTGAAGATGTTGCTGCAGCAGCGGAAGTAGCCACTCGCTTGCTTATCGCGGTCTCAACCTTCGCAAATGCTTGCTCTATCGCAGTCTCGACCTTCACGAATGCTTGCTCCACTCTTGCTAATACCTGGGTTGTGAGGTTGTCACCAATGTTTCTCTGGTTGTTTTGGCGATATCCCTACAATTCTTTTTTTTGCAAGCATAGCAAGCTAAAATAACTCGGTTGGTAGTGTTAAAATCTTTATAATAAACAATATCCTGAATTTCACATCTCAAACCACCATAAAAACAACACACTTGTATCTTCTGGATCCTCCTCTATCCCACAAAGAATCATGACCTTTTAAGCTCGCAAAATATTCTTGAATAGACATATCTTCCTGCTCTAAGCACTATAATTTCTTACGCAAATCTCGTTTATATGAAACAGGAATAAAACGATCACGCATTGCTTCTTTAAGTCTATCCCATGATTGAGATTGTTGATGCAAATTGCCTAGTTCTCGCCACCAGAATTGAGCAAGATCTTTGAATTCACTAGTGGCGTGTTTAACTCTATGTATCTCATAAACTAGGTGTGAATTAAACTCTCGTTCTATAGCCATCACCCAATCAAAATATTTTTCCCCATCAAACGAAAGATGGTACGCTAAATTTATCTCTTATACCTTAATGATTATAGTCAATATGTGATGGCTGATTGTTTTTCATGCGTACGGTCCATCCTTGCAAACACATGGGCCATAATTTCATGCAATTCACTCTTAAATAGAAACCCGTTGATTGATATTGTTAGAAATCAAAAGAAATCCCTATCAACTATTATATGGGTCAGTGGAATCACACTGTCACATGTCTTACCAAGCTCTTACAAGGTTCTTACCAACGCAAAGCAGTGGACGGTACAACCGGCGGCTGGTTTGTGATACCTGTGAGGCGTAGCACCAAGATTGCAAGGGTCTTTTTCTGTACCGATCTGAAGTATATGTGAAGCTTGGGAGGCTTAAAATATGGTACCATGGAATAACAATAATTTAATTCAAAAATTACAAAATTAAAAAGTAGTCCCAAGCTAGTCTATATCGTCGGCCTAAACTCGTCCTGGACCTAGTTCAAGCAAGAAACGATACAACTCAGCACAAGGACTTAAAAGGATGCAAGCACTTCTTAATTTTTTTTCCTTTTTTTTCTTTTTCTTTCTTTTTATTGGTGCGGCTTTTTCTCTCTTTTTTGCACCTCGATGCCTTTTGCTTTCTTTCTTTTTTGTGCAGGTTTTACTTTATTTTTGCACCCGTTTGCCTTTTTCTCACTCTTTTTCTTAACCAGAGAGTGCCGCACGATATTAGGACTTCAAAAAGACCACCCAATTATATCAGGAACAAGGGTACTAGTTGCCAAAAAAAATGATCCAGAGATATCTTTCTCAACTCTGTTTCTTGATAACAGCGTGGCTCAAAATTCTTTCCTTTTGTTTTCTCACGCCGAAAAGCTGGAATAAAATATAAGGCAACTAGTAGGTAGTAGATAATCACAAGTTAACTAATATTTGTAGGCATCCGGCAACAACCAACTGAACAGGGAGAATTTCTCACGGCCAATAATGACGGCACTCAGCCAAGCCAATTATAGCACGACTAAAGCACCTGAAACAAGATATAAGCACACAGCTGACGACGCACAAGATCACCAGACCAACAAAACAGGATTGACGATCTGGATTGTTGGATACTAGAAAACACAACTTGGCGCGCAGACAAAAATTTTGATGAAAAACAAGCCGACGCCAACACAACTGAAACTTGACAATTGACCAGGAATAAGACCTAGACACGATGAACACAATAACACACCAGGGTCGACTGTTTAATAAAGCAAACTGATATTAAAAAATTACAATGGCACAATGGGTGATAAGAGAAGGAAAAACAATGATGAACAACACAAATATTTTTGTAGGTAATTTTCTGGATTTATAGGACGAAGGAAAACACAACTAATCTAGGGTAAATACGAACGTGACGGTAATACTTAAAGCTCTGATACCACTTGATGGGAACGGAGGATCCCGATCCTCTGCCAGGTTCAAGATAACTATCGATTTGGTGGAGAGACGACACCGATCCGATCCGGCCGGATCATAAAGACCCAAACCCCGCAACCTTAGCACCACGCCTCCTCCTCGTTATCAATCGTATCATAATCCGGTTGACCTCATCAAGAAGGCTAATCCCTACTGCGGATTAAAGAACACAAGCAAGAACAAGATAAAATGCAACTCAATTAAAGTGATAATTGCAGATGAATGATTAAACACTCGAAGTTGGGGTCTTTGCAAACCGACAACGACAACTGTTCAATGACAGATTGATCTAAAGCAAAACCCAAAATCTAATATAGGCGGCGGCTATTGATTATATAACCTAAGGGGCGTCCAAGGACCTCTATTCACGTCCTTAAGAAGTCCAACACGTTACAAGGCCTAAACGGCCCAAAAGATGGCGATGCAGCGTCCTGACAGATTCTGGACATCAATTTGTTTCGACGATTCCCATTGATTCTGAAGGAATTTTGACGAGAGACCACTTCCATTTGTTAGATTATCAAAATAGCTTTCCATCCATATATGGATCGTTGAAAACGGAGTCCGTTTGTGACTTGGGCGTCCGTTTTACTATAGACTGCTCTTGGAGCTTGAGATTGACTCGAACTTCAAATGGATTGGGCCTCCAACTTGGCTTCAACGCCCTTACATGCCTCCTAAGGTGGTGGCCAAGGAGGAGAATGTCCTTGGGCATCTTTGAGGTATTCTCCATCTCCTTGGGGCGTGGTCCATCTTGGACCAGGGTTCCAAGGGTGAATATGAGACCCACGATGATGACATAGCTCTCGGTAGAAACAACAGCAACTTGTCATGATGATTTGGAGGCCTTACCGACATGATATTGAGATGGAACCAGATCTATTTGAAATATTATGAAACAAGTTTTCGATCAAGTGCTCATTGACCTCAATCGCACTCCGGATGGATGAGTTATAGCCTTCCCAATTAAGTATTGTCGTTGTCATCGAACTAAAAGTTCAACTTTGATGAACTTGCACTTTGATACACATTTGTAGCTACAAGCAAATAATGACATGTACATATGGAATCAAGTGAATTATAACAAAAATCACTATACAAATGTAGGAACGAGCTCACCTTAAAATCAATGGTCATATTCGAAGGTAACATATCCTCATCACCTACAGTGCGCGGCCCCAACCCAGCGGGTGGCCCTCCGGGCGTGGCCTTAGGCCCACCGCCCCCATCCATGCATGGCCTTGGGCCACCATCGTCCGTCCATCCCGACGTGGCCCTAGAGCGGCCATCGGTCGGCTAGGAGCATCCCAGGCCTGCCACCCCTGGTATCCCTCCTGTCCAGCGCACGTCCCTGCACATGTCCCCGTCGATCTCCACCATCCCTGATTTTCAGTTGAAGTCTACTTCCCTCAAGATTTGGCCACTGGTGCTGTCTCCGTCAAATCTGAATCGAGTTATCATGTTTCGTGTTTCTCCCCGAAAATGTGTATATTATACTTTCTTTCTCTATGTGTGGCTATGTGTATATAGAAGTAAAGCATGGTTCTAATGTACTATAGTGGAGATTTTTGGCTAAGCAAGGACCGAATGGTCCTATTAGAGGTGCTTGTTTACTTTCAAGACAAAGGAAGAATTGTTTAGGACTTGTGATTGAGACCCAAAGGTATACTTCTTTCTTCAATCGGATCTATTTATTGTATGTTGTTATTCTACATTTTATTTTTGTGCCCACTTGTCGAGTTTGGAATGTCTATCCTTGCACTAAAAATAATTGAGCTTACTTTGTTGTGATATCTAATATATTAATATTTGAAATGAACTTGTTGGGCTACTCCCCACTGTTCGCACCCCCTTGGGCCAAGCGAAAAGGGATTTGATCAATGTTTGGCACTTTCGCATCCCTTTGAGGGCGAAAGGAAGCATTCGCCGATAATCGGCTTATGGAGACAAGGCTTTTCGCTGCTCGAGCAAAGCTAAGCTATCGAGTGAAAGCACGGGATTATTTAAATGTTCGCATGATGTGACCTGCTCAGTAGTACAGAAGCTTTTCGCCTTTTGTCACCGAGGCGTAATATGCATGGCGGCCCAACAACTACAAATAAGTGAGGGGACCACCAGCCACGCAGCGATGGCGATTGAAGTCCGAGGAAGGTGAAGAAGAGAAAGACTGAGTGCCCTTGGCGAAAAGGTATATTCTCCTCAATCGGGGTAGTTGTAGGGGTAGATGTGTCCCTACAAATGCTACTGAATCAGATAAATAGCGCCCATAGGGTTGTAAAAGGGGAACCCTAATTCTTGCTCATTGTATGGAATCGGGTTGCTGTGGTAACCTTTTCGCCAACTCTCTCCTTCGGGTTTTGGGTACGTTCGGTGTGACGCCGGGGGTTCTAAGGTTATGGCTTAGAACAATGTAACTAGTTAACATGTCAAACCAAACATGGATGTATAATGGTTGGCAACGTGGCAAAGCTCCCTCAAATGAATGGATTGATGGAACCACATAATTCTTGAATAGTGCATTTTCAATTCCTGGTGTAGCTAAAAATGATACCATTAAGTGTCCTTGTGCACAATATCGGAACTACTTTAGATATAAAAGATATACTATAGAGATGCATTTGTGTAGGCATGGTTTAAGGAAGGCTATGAAACTTGGACTGAGCATGGTGAGGAGCTAATTTCACATGATGGATATGATGGTGTGGCAAATAGAGAGGGCGCTGATGAAGTTGATCAGATGGATAAAATGTTAGTTGACCTTGTTGGGCACCATCTACCTATACTAGATGCTGAACCAACAACATATGCTAAAGCTTTCTATAGGATGGTTGCTAGTGCAGATGAGTTGGTGCATGATAGAACCACACACTCATGCTTGTCTGCTATAGCTCGTTTGTTTGCTGTGAAGTCACGATACAACATGTCCGTCGCAGAATATGATGATATAGTAGGCATAGTACATGAGCTCCTTCCTCCTGACTCCAAGGTACCTAACGACTTCTACCAATCTAGAAAATTATTAGAGGGTCTTGGTATGCAATATATCAAAATTGATGTTTGCTATAACTATTGCATGCTATTCTACAAAGATAACAAGGACAAAGATAAATGTGATTTTTGTGGTGCTAATCAATATGTGGAAGGGTGAACAAAGGTTGCATATGCAAAGTTTTGCGCTATCTTCCAATCATAGATATGTGCACTACAGCAACACAAAGTTCTTGTATGCAAAGTTTTGCGCTATCTTCCAATCATAGATATGTGCACTACAGCAACACAAAGTTCTTGTAGACTTGGTACTAGTATGTGCACTGCTCCTATAAATACTTTACTAATATTACATGTGAATTATCTAATGATTTGAATCTGAAATATCTGTGCTTGCAATACACTTGTAGAACCTTTATTTGGAGTCAGAAAGGGTTGTACCAGAAGAAGCATTACGACGCTTGTCAGCTGCGCAAGCAATTGTGAGTATATCTTCATTCCACTATCAACATGTTTTGTAGCTGTCAGATCCATCACTTAGAGATTTTAGATGGAAAGAAAGTAGAAACTAATTAGTATTTTGTGGGTACTATTCGAATGGCAACACAAAGCAAGAAGAGGAAGTGGCCTCATGTCTTTGATTGTTGTATAGCTACTGTAGTGAATTTGCATGGCTATTGCAATGAGGAAGTGGCCTTATGTTGGTTTGTAATGTTTCACACCTTGAAAACTAGCAGTTTGAACACTTTAAACCTTGTCCAATTCATGGTACCACATTCAAATGACTTTACATCAAATTTAGAGGCTTTGCTAAAAGTGTTATATTGTTGGGAGATAATTCCACTTACTGATGTAACTTTGTTCACATTCAGGCAACTAGTTCTTCTCATGCTGCCTCAGAATCTGTCAACAATGCTAACGATGTTTGTCACACCAAGAGGGATCTTCATGTTGCAGATGTTGGCAACAATCAAGGTTCTGATAACAATGGAGATCATGCATCGATGTGATAGTTGTGTTTAGTTGCAAAACATGGATGTGGTGGTGGTTTCATCTTTTTGTAGAGTTGTGCTTTTGCACATTAACTAGTAGGTGCATCTAATATGTTAGCTTTAGTTTTGGCTATAATATGACTCAACGATGCATGCTGATATTTTATTCATCTTGGCTAAAACTTGAACTGCTGAGATGAGATGGTAATGCTTTTGAATGTATTGATGCCGGAATATTTGGACATCATCTACATGTAGCCTGGATGCTATGAATGAATGTGCTGAACATTTGGACTCCATCTTTATATGTATGCTATTTATTATGTTGTGATGAAATTGCTTTATGGACGATCTATATTTTAATATGTTGTTGCTACTGTTTCCAAATAATTATTGTATCCAATTTACTGCATAGGTAAGTGTATTTATTCTGTCGGTGGTCTTTTAACACCCTACAGGAAAAATATAATTTTTCTGTGTGTTCTCCTAACCCGATAGGAAAATATTTTTTCCCTGTGAGTGCACATCTAAAACTGTGACAGGGCAACACTAACAGAAAAAATGATTTTTCTGTCGGGTTTTGCTTTTTTTTTTGTGAGAAATAATACACATAAATTTTATTTTTAATCTGGGTGAATGCAATTTTTCTATGCGTGTAAGACCTACAGAAAAATTGTTTCTGACGGCGAACCGATAGAAAAAAATGATTTTTCTGTCATTCTATTTCTATGGGTTATTTTCTGACGGTACACCGTCAGAAAAATATTTTTCTGTCACATTTTTCTGTGTGTTTTTGTATACACAGAAGTATTCAAGTTTTCAGTAGTAAATAAACTGATCTTGTGAGGGCAGATTTTCACTGTAAACCGAAAACCAAACCGAACTGAACCGAAAAGTTGGTTTATTCGGTTTTTGGCTTTAACTTCGGTTCTTGTATTCTAGAGTTTGGGTTGTTGGCTTTAGTTACAGTTTTCTACTCAAACAGAACCTAAAAACCATTAAAATCGAACAGACGAAGCCATCAAGACTCCACTCTCCAAGCGTGACCCCATAGAGAGCAGAAAACAGAGCCCACCACGTCCAACCCCAATCTCATCTACTCCTTTTGTCCCAAAATAGAAGCCGTTATGAGATGCGTGCAGCTCAAAATTTCTCAACTTTGACTAGGTTTGTAGAAAATACGTGCAATATTTATAACTTTAAATAAGTTTATTATGAAAGTATATTCAATGATCTACCTAAGACATTAATTATGTACTATAAATATTAATATTTTTTATATATATTTAGTCGAACGTGTTCAACTTGAGACGGAGGGAGTACACGCATTCAGTCATTTCCGTCCCATTCCTGTCTCTGCCTTTCATCCACACTCACACCCCAAAACCCTAACCCCGCAAGCGGTGGGGCCATGTGGCTGACCAGCGCGCAGCGCATCTCGGAGCAGGGAATGGCCTGGTGCCGCGGAACGAGCTGGGAGCAGCCTGGCGTGGCGGTGCAAACAAGCTAGGGGAGCAAGGAGCCTCCGGCAAAGGAGCAGGGAGGCTGCTGCTGGTTGGTCGCTACTCCGCATGCTGGCTGCTGCTGGTTGCTTCGATTCGATCTCGTGTTTTTTTTTGAAAACGAATCGATCTTGTTGCTGATTGAGATTGGGATTGGGATTGAGATGAGGATGTGGATTAGATGGCCCAGCTATACATATTAATATATTATTAGTGCTGCTGTCTGGTGATGAACGTCCGTGTATGGCTCTCTTAGTCTCTTTTGGATGCGTTGCTGTTCGTGTGAGCGTGTGGATCCACTCGACTTCCTTGTTTTGTCCTGCTTTGCTGATTTTGTTGTCACTCGGTCGGTTCGGTTTAAACTGAATAACCAATGTGAAAAACCGAAACCAAATTCACTAGTTTCCAGTTTTGAAATAAACCGACAGTTATTGATTGTTGGAAACCGAAGTTTTACCAAACCAAAGAAACCGAACTGAATTTGTAGTTTAAACCGATTGCCCAGTCTAACTCATGCCTAACTGTATCACTGATTTTACTTGTTCACTTGAAATGCAGCGGCTTTGGAGTTGCGGCAGCCGGCAGTCAAATGTTGATGAAACTGTCAGCCCTCTGTTGTTGGACAAAGATCAGGAGCAGGACCATGAACAGGCTGCGGAAGAGGAGCTGTCTTTATCTTTACCAGGCCAGGCCAACAACGTTTTTTTTTTCACGAACACGTTCGTGTATTTCATTAAGATAAGAAGAAGGGTTGGTCCGGACACCGGTACAAAGAGTACTCACCACCGGTCATGCCCGGCGGCTTAGAGTGCGAGACGCATGCCAGGCCGCAAGCCTTGGCCAGACTCGTGCATGATTACAAACGGTGCGACAACAACAGCGCAGCTTGGTCAACCTGAGGGGCAGTGGGCCAGTGGCCCGTGTATTCAGGAAGAAGGCTGGACAACGGCAAGTGGATGAGAACTGGCTGAACTCCTTGCTGAACTTGGTTTCAGTCGTGAGCTCAAAATCATGGTTCTCGTATGTGTGCTGAGCTCTGTGCGCAGCTTCGTCATCTAAATCTCTTACATATTTTGCTCAAAAAAAATTCTAAATCTCTTACATACACTTTCAGCAAATGAAAGCAACGTGATGTTGCGAGAGGTCACGTACACAGCGCACACAGATGCTAGGCAGTACTGTACGTTGGAATGTTGGATTGAGTGTCATTTGCAAACTGATAGCAATTCACACGTGTAAACTATGTGAACTAACAACCATTCTAAACTGCATCATTTGCATGTCTCACCCTTTTTAGTTTTTGTTTACCCTGCAATATGCAGCTTCTGCCACCCCCCCCACCTTCTTCGGAACTGTGGCCCCCACATGCAGTGACTGCAGGGTTGGCAGCCTGGCTCGTATCGCGGCCTTGACTGACCTCACCTGCCAGCGGACAGGTGGCATGTTCAGCAACCGCCGCAACGAACTTGAGCCACGCCCACGGGAGGTACATCCAATCCGAAGGAGGAGGACGGGATGGGCGACACGCCGAACGCGGTGTGCCACTGCCAGGGCGCCTACGAGGCTACGACAGCCCAGAGAAGGACGACGTCCTGTGGGAGGTCCTCGGCGCGGAGGACGGGTCCGACTCCGACGACGTCGTCCTGCGCCAGCCTACGTACGGGCCGTGGCGCGACTTCGACGGCCCTAGCTCGATGATGCGCTGGATGATCGAGGCCGTCTCCCCGAGACAGTACCCGCCCGAACTCGCAGACGTGATTCCGGTGAGCTCGCGTTGATCTGGTCGTAGTAAGAGCCAGCTATCAGAGTGCATTCAGAAGTTCAGATTTGTTCGTTATTCAGATACCTGAGTGCTTGTCTTGGCCCTCCTGATGAGCACTAGCGCGCTGCCCCATTGCTAGTTTGCTACAGACTCCAGCGGTGGCCATCGGTGGTCGGAGCCGCGTGCCTGAACCGGTGCTTTAGCGGAGAATCCGGGTCCTGCGGGCGGACGACGAGGGCAACTTCAACCCACTCGCCCACCTGAGGAGAGATTGAGCGGCCGAGCTGGATGAAGCGAATGCCTCACGCATCACGCTGTGCGTGCGGCCCCCCTCCCAGGGGCGGCTGACCCCTCTGTTTGTCGACCAAACTGCCAACGAGGAGACCATGGAGCATGGACGTTGTCGTCGTCACCACCGGGTCACCAGGTGACGACTCTGCTGTTTCTTCAGCAGTCTGTGCAGCAGTTCGTATCTGTCTCTCTTCTCATGAAAAGTGATTGTTAAGTTGATCTACGAACTTGAATAGTGTGTGGTGTTAACTCACATGCTCGGACTTTGCTATTGAAGAATCAGTAAACTTTTTGCTGCATGTCAGATGTTCAAAAAAATCATAGTATTATACTGATCACAGTACGTAGATAGAGGCTTTCAGTTAGAATCGACCCTACTTTTCAGCCATGGAATATATTTTTCTCCCACAACAAATCAGCTCTACAAATCAGCCGCAGCCACAGTCGTACCGAACAGCCCAACTATAACTTGCCTACTACATGCTTTAGCTCAGATGTACATATACTTTTCTGTGGTTTTGAATATACCTGGTTGGCTAGTTGCTGCATCTGGTATCCTCTTCTTGGTTTGTTTGCATTGGGTCCTTATTTAGTTATTTTAGCCATTTAGTTTCAAATATTTATATTTCTTTTGGGGTTCTACATGTGCTTCAGAAAATGATATGCTTTGTTTGCTTATGAGTTTGGACTAATCTGAAACAAGCTACAGATGAGGAAGTAGATTGATTGAATGAATTTAATGATTTTGCTGTATTTAACTTTTCTGTTGAATATCAGTGTTTTTGTATAGGCTAAAAATATTCAGAATGTAGAAACAAATGGATCCGTTGTTACATTGTCAATTCACAAAATTCCATACCTTGTTCAGTGTCCAGGAATTTCAGTTTTCTCTGTCTTGTTCTGAACTGATGTTTTCCCCCCATTTTTACTTGCTGCCTTGTGAGTTCAGCTGCTGCGGCTTTAGTGTACCCAAATGTTATTGCGCCGTAGAGGAACACCGGAGCAAGACTTTTGACAACAAGGTTCAGAATCAAAAGTTCGCTGCTTAGGAATTAGGATACGATGAGATGAGAACTGGCAGTTCTTTTTTGTTCTAATTAATAGGTTTAGAAAACTCAGCAAGCCCTTTCTATGCTTGGTACTAGTAGGGTTGCCATGAAGTTTCAGAACTTGAAAATTGCTGAAAGCATTATGTGGAGATAAATGCTCGGACAATTTTTGCAGAGTAACAACCGTTGTAGTCACTGTCTTCATGGAATCGTTACGGTCCAAATTTTCTGAATTTAGCTTATATTCATGAACTGAAATCACTGGTGTATCATTTGTATGGTGAACAAATATTATGGGCAAAATTAATTCGAACTACAAAAAAGTGAAACAGAAAAACAACGGCTCCGTCGGCGTGCGGGATCAGCGGCGGCACGCCCGGTGACCGGGATTTGTGATCTGTCACGCCATGATCGCCACCTTTCTCTGCTATCCGTTGTTGCACTGCTCTTCAGAGTACGTAGCCGTTGACCGTTGTGCTTGTGCCACTCTTGCGGCTCCTCTTGTCCTCCACGGCTCCACCAAGAAGCCAAAACTGAACTCCATTTGTATTAGCATGCAAACAGGACAGGACAAAGGGAATAAGGAATGAACACGGAGAACCAAAACGGAACTCCATTTGTATTAGCAGATCGACTTGCGACACATTGCAGGTTCTCACAGCCCAGCAGACAGAGGCAATCCATTCGAAAACAAACAAACAAAAAACAGAAAGAGGTAACCACAGGACTGGCATTCCAGTACTGGAACTGCACACACATCTCCGTAACAACTAACGGTCCCGGTATGATTGTTCCTTGGCTTTCATCAACTCAGATGAGAATGGATGAGATGTCCATGACACAAAGCTGCAGGCTCTGCTCTATGTATCTGAAACGCAAGATCGAAAGAAGCTTCCACATGTTGACACGAGGAGTCGGGCTCTGGGCTCTCTGTCTCACCTATGGAGAAAGGGGGAACTGTATCTCCGGCTCATCATCAGCTTGGCCACCCGAGTTAACATATGATTCATCAGATGTTGGTGGTGCCATCTGCCATGCCCTCCAGTTCTCGACCGACGCGTCCGTGTCCCTCGCCCACTCCAACCGGGCCTGGTTTAGCCAAGAGTTAACAGACTGGGTCACCTGGCACTTCTTTTCCTCAGCGTAAGACTGTGTCGACCAAACATTATCTGCGTGCATGGAAAAGAGCAGCAATACATAAGGGTCAGCAAGCAATCATCATTCCAAATCCAAATGCTAGTGGAAGTCATAGTCATGATTCCTGAATTAAATCTTAGCAAGACGAATATATAATGGCTGATGCCAAACAGAAGAGTAGTGTTCTGTTCATACCAGATTCAGACTAAATCAGCAATTCTATTCTAAATGAGTATTCCAAACCCAAATGCTAAAAGAGCATGCAAAAGAGCAGCAATTAAGGGTCAAGCAAGAAATAAAAAATCAGCAATCCAAATCCAAATACTCGCGGAAGTTATAGTCATCATTCATGAATCAAATCTTTTTCGCAAGAAGAATATATTAAGAACCGATGCCAAACAGAAGCAGTGTTCTGTACATGCCAAATTCAAACTAATTTAGTGACTCTATTCTATCATCTATACACGCTGTGCAGTTGTAATCCTAGTGTACATAAGTAGTACATCTACGAATGTAACGAACATATTTCTCAATGATAAGACAAAGGCAATGAATCGGAGAAGCGCACACATGTCACGAGGATCCCTTGTAATCTGATCAGAGTGTAAGACAGTAAGCATGCAAACTGAAACTGGAAATGCGATCATATCCATCAATGCAGCATAAACTAGTTCAGATACTACTGTTACTAGCATGCACATAGGCTAATATGAATGTCGGAAACGACCTAGCCAGTCTAGGTATGAACACGCTTAATTTACAGTTGAATGCCGAGCATGCAGACACACAGAGAGCATCAAATCGAGATTTCTAGCAGCCATATGCATGGTGCAAACGATTGATTCAGTAAGCGAAGGCGAGGCAAGCGGATGCGTCAGAACTGAGCAACTAATGGGGATGTACGCGCGCATACCACCTGGTGAAGAGTCGTCGTCGCCCGGAAGCGTGGGTGGAGGTGGCGGCGGCTCCCAGGCATCGACGATGGGGCGGGAGGATGGGAACCTGAGTTGATCACGGTCTATCAGGCATTCCTTGCAGGCGACGACCGTCTTCTCGCGCATGTCCAAGCCGAAGAGCTTGAGCCTGGAAGAAGTAGACGCGTAGTGGTGGTCGTTGGGGTCGACGAGGGCGACGTGGGGCACCACGTCCGGCAGCAGCCAGCGTCGGTGTAGGTTTTGTTCTCCAGATTTCGGCGAAGGCCACCTCGCACTCGACGTCCATGCGTTGGGGCCCTCCGGTCGTCGAAAGCGCACATCCGGACGGTGGGGTTAGCAGCGGGTAGGTCGACGAGGTCGTCATAGGAGAGGCGCGGATCTCGACGAAGCGCAGCTTGCCCTCGTTGGGCTTGGCCTTGCGCGGGCGCTGGTCGATGAGGGTCCCGATGCGGGGTCGGCCGACGCCCCTCCATCTCGCAATCGTCCGGGAGCGGGATGAAGCGCAAGCTGGGGGACTCGAATTGGGGCGTCAGGGTCGTCAGAAGAACACGCGCTATAGGCGGGGCGAGCCACCGAGGCGGCCGTCGTGGCGATCACGCCGGTCTCGGAGAAGGGGTTGCATGCGCGCCTGCTGCGAGTTGAGCCTCGATGAACCACCGCCTTGGGCGGTGGAGTAGCAGAGGAGCCTGTTGGGGTGGTCGTCGGAGGTGGTGGGGTGGAGCTGGACGACTACGTAGTGGCTGCGGTGGTGCGGGTCGGCGATGAGGCCGATGCTGAGACGGGGGCGGATGTCGTGGCCCCTGGCCTGGATATAGGAAGACACCGGGGGGAGGATGGTGATGGTACTTCATGGGTGTTGCGAGAGGAAGAAGTCCGGGTGGTTGCCTTCGACGATCTGGAGGAGGATGCAGGCGGAGAGGTCGGCGGCGAGGATGTAGGCGTACAGCGGCTCGTCGTTGTGCCTAGGGTCCGGGGCGACGCGAGGGTGCAGCACCATGTAGGAGGGCAGCGGCGGGTCGTTGAGGTCGAGTAGCACGTCGGTTCCGCCGACGATCTTCTAGGCCCGCTCGTCCTCGTTGCCGAGGAGGACGGCAGCGGAGACGAGGGCCACCCACTTGCGCTGCGGCTCCGACTCGGGCTGCTTCTCCGCTTCCTGGCCGGCACGCGACGACTCCGCCACATCTGGCGCCGACGACGACATGGTTGGCGGCGAGGCGCTGCACTGGTTGGGGTGGTAGGAGGGGCGAGTCGGTTGCGTTGGTTTAATTTGAATTCGTGATCGGCGTGGCTGATGGCTGCAAGAGGAAGGGGATGGGGATTTTATAGGCGGGCGTGGTGCTACCTGCGCATCCATGGCAGCGAAGCACGGGCCCACGAGGGGCGTTCTCCATTCCTCCCGGGCGCTTACATAACGGAACAGGTGGGGTCCACGTGAGGTCACCCGAGGAAGGAAGACGAGCAATGGATGCACGCAGTGGCGACTAGCGAGGGCCATGGCCATTGATCGTATCACACTATCACACGAGTGTCGGCTGCCGCCGCTTGTATGCAAACATGCATGCCTCTCATGAGCCGTCTTTGTATACATGAGTCCATGAACATTAGCTTTTTTCTTTGAAAATTTTCTACTAGAGTAGGGGTGTCTTATTTTGCTCTCTACACCTAATTTCATGGCTTCTCCTTCTCCGATGTCCTCCTAGGCTTTGGGGTTTAGGGATTAGGGATTCATGGTTTTGGATATAAGTTGTCTCAAAAGAGAATCTTAAAGAGTGGAAGGTCAGTCCTTCAGTGGTGGTGGGCACGAGTAAGGGTGGAGGCGGCGTTACATCGTCGAAATTGGTCGGGTATACGGTGGCAGTGAGGTGAGGCAAGTTGGTATCACCGGCTAGGAGGCGGTTGTAACACCTCTGGTGTTTTGACCTAGAACTAAAACTTGACATGTCATCATATGCATTGCAAAGCATTCATAAAGAAGAAAATTTGGAATGCATTCACTAAATAAGATTTGTTTCATAAGTTGTTATTTTATGTGATGCAATGTGATTCAAAACGTTAAACAAAGATCATGACCACAAGGGTCAAATTTCATGTGATCATGTGAGATCATGTGTCATTTGACTCAAATAACCCTAATGGGCCATGTTACTGTTCAAAATTCAAATTTAAGAAAAAAGAAAAACAAATCAAATTTGAATTCAACTTTAAATTATAAAAGTCCTTTTTGCCCCTTTTGGATATTTCAAAATCCATTTGGAATTTGGGGTTGTGACAAAAAGCAAAGTTGGAGCTTATTTTATGTGGATCAACTTTGGTATTCAAAGTTTTTCAAGTTTACATATAAAATTTGGAGTAATTTTAAAATGATTCAAATACACAAATGCACCCCAAATTCAAATTTCAAAATGGAGGTAGAATTTGAAAATGTTCCTTGAAGCAAAGTTGTAGAGCTTGAAAAGTTGAGCAACTTTCATTTTTGGAGATTTTCAACTTCTTTAGAATATTTGTGAGTAATTTACAAATTAAACTTAGTGTCAATTCTGTAATTCTCATGAACAGTGTCACGATCACCGCCCCACCGCCGACGTACCTTCTCCGGCCTTCCAGGCTCGCCCTCGGTCGCCCTTGGCTTTGCGCTGGCATTGCATGCACGCTGCGTGTCGATTCCGCGTGCTCCTGGACGCGCTATAAAGCCTGGAACGCCGTCGTCGCCCTTTCTTTCCCTGCTCTGTTTCCCGACGTCGCCGCCTCAACTCCGGTGAGTTCCCCTCGCTTCCTCAGCCCAAACCAGCCTCGGAAAAGCAGTGTTACAACTCCGTCTCGTCCTTCTGAACCCATCTCAACCACTGTGGTTGTCTGGGATCGCCGAGAACCTCCGCTTGCGACTCTTCTTCCTCGCGGCCGGCGATCTCGACTGAAGCTCCGGTTCACCGCGGCCAGCATCATCTGGTGAGCCGTGGTCCTTGTTTGTAGGTTCTATAGCTTTTGTCTTGATGCTGTGGTCCTTATTTCGCTCTTGCTTGGTCATTTTGCCCACTGCAGTCGCCGACGAAGTCTTCTCCGCCGTGAGCACTGTCACCGTCGACCCGCGTCACCGTAGTGCCTCCGGTCTCGTTCTTTGCTTCATCACGTCCGGGGTGAGCTGCTGATCCTTTCTGAGCCTTTTGTTTGATCTCAACCGGCCTTGTTTCACTGGCGTAACGTTGTCGTGGCACCACGTCCGCCATGGACGGCGTGAGCCTGGTTCCGTGTCGTAATCCACCTCTGAAATCCCATAGATCGACGCGGCTAGTCTTTGTGAGTGTTTAGGTACCATGGTCGTCGCAGTTGAGCTCACCGTCAGTGAGCTAGCGTCGGTCAGCGCCGTCGAGGCCAAGGTCAAAGCCCGAGGTTAGGGATGACATGTGGGGGCCGGCTGTCAGTGAGAGCAAGAGAGAGAATAGTGACTTTTGTTATTTTCTGATTTTGAATAGTGCTGAATCTTTAGAAATTTGTAGAAAAATAATCATAGCTCCAAAAATTCTGAAAATTTTTGTGTAGCTTCTTTACATGCTCTAGTATGGTTTAAAAATTGGAAACTTGAAATTTGAATAAATTTTTAATGTTCAAATATTCAGTCCATTAATTAATAAATGCAATTTCCATGATTTTTGTAGGCCACTATATAGCTCTAAAAATTTTGAAATTTATTTTGGTACACTAATTTGTTATGAAGAAGCTTACATAAAATTTTGAGGTCATTTGGGACAAGTTTATTTTTGGGCTTATTTTAAATTAATTAAAAATTTAATAAAAGCAACCCTAATTGTTAGGGTTAGGGTTTAGTTTTTTTTGTTTGGGCCAGGTTGTGTGACCAGTAGGGTTTCAAGATCAGTTTGGTCAAGTCACATGTGTGGTTCTTGCCGATAGAATTGCAAGTTGGTTTTGTTGGCTTGCAACTGTACCGTGAAGGAAAATCGTATTCGGGGTGTTGTTACATTTCATGTACCGTGAAAGCATCATGTTTACATTATCATCATGTTAAAGCATATGTTATCATTTCGTGTAGAATCCGAGAGTGAAATGATTCTAGCTGAGCAAGTACTGGAAGAATCCCCGGTTGTCGCGGGATTTGGTAATTGTGGTACTGATCCGGAACCTAAGATCGTCAACGAAGGCAAGCCCCGGTTTATGCATTAAACCATTACCTTGTTTACTTTGAAAAGTTTATCACCTATGTTACTTATTGCATTAAGTTGATTTATTCAAATGTTACCTACTTGATGCATTGCCTACCTTGTTAATTGTTTACCATCCTTGAAGATGATTTCATTTACAAAGGCGTAGAATTGCTTAGTATGCTTTGTGGTAGGCTTTCAAAGTAAAAGTTTCGATACAATCAAAGATGGCATACTGGCCAAAGAAAGAAAGAAAGAAAGAAGATAGAATGAACTAGAGACTAGTCGGATGGCTTATCTTGAATGTTGGGTAATGTTGCCGACTATGTCGCTTAAAGGCCACTCATTGTGGATCTTCTGAACGAGACACTTTGTAGTACTGGTCACATACTCCAGTAAGCCTACTTCGGCTAATCCGATACTAAGATGAATGCCCACGCACTGGGAGTGGTGAGATGGCGGGAGTAGCGTGTACCCTCGTGGCTTGAATGTGGCCAGATTTGAGGCATGCTGTGCTCTCGGGTGGCATGGAGACGGCTTAGTATGGGAGGATCCGGTAGCGAGGTTGATATATGCAAGATTAAGTTCTACATATGTCGTGTGATAAGGAATCCCCAGCTGGGACTTGAATCAATTTGAATTGCCGGTGCTCCGCGGATATGGAGACT
Organism: Miscanthus lutarioriparius; assembly: GCA_904845875.1. Classification (NCBI taxonomy): domain Eukaryota; kingdom Viridiplantae; phylum Streptophyta; class Magnoliopsida; order Poales; family Poaceae; genus Miscanthus; species Miscanthus lutarioriparius. Next base: position 54,650,049 of record CAJGYO010000016.1, read on the forward strand.
CGATTCATTACAGAAGCAATGCAGGACTGGTGAATTACTAAAACATGAGAAAAAGAATGGAATGAGAAGGATTGGAACATGGGATATGAACACTTGGTTGGAGATATTGAACTAAAGTACTTAGGGGTAAAACTTGAAACTAGGATCAAGAATAGTAAGCTTTTGGCAAAGAACTTTTGAAATTTTCTATATCCTTACCTTGCCCCAACACCTGCATCCCTAAGACCTTCGCTCCTTTTTCGTCGGGTCAGTCTTGTTGAGTACTTTTGTACTAAGGGTTTGTTAACCCTTGTTGCAGGTGAGTCGCATGCGCAGGCTTGTTTTGGTCCCTGCTGCATGTCAGTGTATGAAGTCGATGACGATGAGGAATGATGAATGGCCTTTGGACAAGGCACTAGTTTGAGTGAAATAAAGAATGTTAATGTAATATTATCCCGCTACTATGGTTGTATGACACTTATGGTTTTGTAAGTCTGAAACAACTGTTTTGTAATATTAAAACTTAAAGTCTTCCGCTTTATAATCTCTGGTATGTATATTGAAAACTGTTGTAATCTGCAATGACTGTGATTGGGATCCTGTTTGAAAAAGATTCGTGGATGATTCGGGTTTCCCGAGGACACCCGATAGATCTGTTAAGTTGTTGGGAACTTGTGTACGCTATCCGAGGTCTGTTGAGACATCGATGGGTGCACGTGGGCCCGATTCCTTAGGAGGTTCTGCCATAGCTGGTATCAGAGCAGGTCCTATCTAAGATCATTGTAGGTTGCTTTTGAAAACCTTCAAACTAATTTGGATCAAAGAAATTAAACTGGATATTTTGAGTTCAAATTTCTTTCTTCTTACCTCTGATCTAGCCTCAATCTTATCTTATTTGAAAGTTTGTGATGGATAATATGATTAGGTTTGTCCTATGTATTAAAAATATAGTGCTTATGATTATATAAATCTTTTGTAATTAGATTCGTAAGATCGAATCATGCATCATGCTTGAGCACCTTGCATAATAATTCCCCTTAAAAGTGGTTGGGTAAGTAATGTCAATCCCATTCTTGCTAACCTCCATTATCCTCAAGCTATCCTTATAGTCCTCTCCTAAATTCTACAGGCTATGGCAAAGACCATGATAACCGCACGCAAGTCCACTGGACCTCACGGAGTCCCTCGTCACCAGTTGGCACCGCGTAACCGTGAGCTTGGTGAAGGAAGTTCCAAGACCCTAGGAGATGAAGGATCTTCAAGCAATCCCGCCAACATTGAGAACCTTACCAAGGAGCTCAACACTCTTCGTCGAGCTCATGCCAAAGATCAAGAGAAGCTGGCGGAAATGGAAAGGGACATCACCAAGAATACCGAGTTGAGGAATGAAGCCTGGACACGAGAGGATGCGGCTAATGAACGCATCCATGAGTTGGAGTTCTACATAGAAGATCTGGAGATGGACAATGCCATTCTTCATGAGAATGTCCACATGTTGTACGCTCAACTTCATCCTCCTCATGGGGATGGTGAAGTTACAGATGAAGAAATGATAGTAGATCTAGGAGAAGTCGAGAATGATGAAGAGGAGGAGGATCCTGAGGAGTTAGTGTACTTCTCAGATGAAGATGAGGTTTCATTCGATATGGGCACGGATGCCGATGACTGAAAGCTTAGAGTAGTAATAGTTCCTTTACTGCTTTCCTAGTAATCCAGGGTTGTCTTGTGGGATACAAGACATGTAACATAAATAAGAAACCCTTTGTAGCATGAAACCTTTTAACTGCTTTCAATAAAATAATAATGTAAATAAACATGTCTCTTTGACAGATGCCTCGCATTAACACCCGAACTGGTGCTGGTACTTCGCAAGACAATGATGAAGTCCCAAATCCTCCACCAATGCCTCTGAGTATGGCAGATGCCATAACTGCACTCGTCTATGCAACGGCCGAGAATGCTAGGTTGTTAAAGGAAATGGCTTAGAACCAACAAGCACCACACCCTAATCATGGCCGCCGTAATAATGGAAATGATGAGACAATCTATGTTGATTTTACTGACACACGTCCGCCTGTGTTCTCTAAGGCAGAAGAGCCTTTAGAAGCTGGCGATTGGCTCCGAACAATGGAGCAAAAGTTTGAGCTGATTCATTGTATCGAGATTCAAAACCAAGGTTTATGCGACAAAGAAACTCCTCGAGGAGCTGCTGGTGCTGGTGGGCAAATTTGGTAGTCAGATACATTACCTGGTCACCAAATCACCGGATAGAGTTTAAGGATGCCTTCAGGGCACACTATATTCCGGATGGTGTGATGACCATGAAGTTAGAAGAGTTCCTGCTCTTAAGCAAGGGGAGCACCGGTGATGCACTATGTTACGTTTCAATCACCGTCAGTAAGATGCTATAGAGTATGTGAATCTTGACAGAAAAAAAAGAAGAATCATTTCATGAGAGGTCCGAACACCAAACTTCGAGACCATGATGGCAACTTGTGGCAATGCAACTTATCATGAGATCATCAACATTGCTATCGCTTCAGAGGAGAATTACACGGCTGACACAAGGAGGCGAAGAAAAGAGGTCATTTGCTTCCGGATCGTCGAGTGGAAAGCGTCAAAAGGTGATCTACCATCCTCAGAATCATGGCCGTGCACCATTCCTCCCACAACAAAGCCAAAGCAGGCAGCAAATCTTTATTCACCCTGCAACTAATACGCCTTTATACTCACTGGAAAACAGCAGCAAAGAAAAGAATACAAATAATACAAACCGCAATGCTACTCCCCAGAATCACAATTATCCATGCTATAATTGTGGTAAAACCGGACACTTTTCCCGAGAATGTCCATATCCTAGGAAGAACAATCCTGATGCACCCAAAGCCCCACATTACTCAAGCTCGAGAATCGGTTACAAGGGCAATGCTCGTAATAGTCGAAAAGGACAATGAGAAGAAATCTAGAAGGGTCTTCTATACTGTGTGGAATCTATTCCGGAAGGAGAACCAATAATGATGGGTATGTTTCCCATTGCTAAGCATCCTGCAATTACCTTATTTGATTCTCGGTGCATCCCATACATTCATCAATCGTACATTTGTTGTGAAGCATGGGATAGCTATTGGGGAAACAAATGAACCCTATCATATCTGATCGCTCGGGGACGAATCAGTACAAGGGAGGTAGTTCAAAGATGTACCTATTGATTTGGGAGGTTATGAGTTCCCTACCAATATGTTTGATATTAAAGGATCAAGATATAGATGTGATCCTTGGTATGAACTGTTAACTCAACACGGGCTATCATAGATGTCCTGCGAGAACGATAAGGGTAAATGCATCCGGCAAAAAACCCAACTTCTCATCCAACTTCCCTTTCCTAAGAGTACAATGGAAACATCATGCAACTATTGTTGAAGGAGCCGAGAAAATTTCAGTGGTATGTGAGTTTACTGATGTCTTTGCCGAGGATCTCGCTGGGTCCGCCACCGCATCGAGATGTAGAGTTCGTAATTGATCTCAAACCGTGGAAGCACCAAAGGTCCGTAAGAGCATATAGGATGCCACCCAAGGAACTGGCAGAATTAAAAATGCAACTACAAGAGTTGTTAGACAAGGGTTTCATTCAACCCAGTTCATCGCCTTGGGGATGCCCTGCTATCTTCGTGAAGAAGAAGGACCAAACCTTATGGTTATGTGTTGACTATCGGCCGTTAAATGAAGTCACCATCAAGAACAAATACCCCTTACCCCGAATTGATTTGCTTTTTGATCAACTTGCGGGAGCTAAGGTATTCTCGAAGATAGACTTGAGATCGGGCTATCACCAGATTAAGATCAGGAGTGAAGATGTGCCGAAGACAACATTTACTACCCGATATGGTCTATATGAGTATTTAATCATGTCTTTTGGGCTGACCAATGCCCCGGCTCATTTCATGTACCTGATGAACTCAGTTTTCATGCCTGAGTTGGATAAGTTTGTCGTAGTGTTTATTGATGACATTCTTATCTACTCTAAGAGCAAAAAGGAACATGCGAAACATCTCCGTATTGTTCTACAAAGATTAAGAGATCACCAATTATATGCCAAATTCAGCAAATGTGCATTTTGGTTAGAGGAAGTACAATTTCTGGGTCATGTACTATCTCACTGAAGGTATAGTCATTGATCCGAGCAAGGTAGAAGAAGTCCTTAATTGGAAAGCACCTACAACCGCATACATCAAGTTCGTAGTTTCACAGGGTTGGCGTATTACCGTTGGTTCATCCTCGACTTCTCCAATTCATGCGGCCAATTCTTTGGATCGCTAAAAAAATCAAACTAAGTTTGTATGGTCAACTGGATGTGAGGAGGCCTTTCAGACATTGAAGAAGTTGATGACAACTGCACCAGTATTAGCACAACCTGATATCGAGAGGCCATTTGATATCTATTGTGATGCATCTGGAATTGGTATTGGCTGTGTTCTTATGCAAGAAGGCAGAGTCATAGCATATGCTTCCAAACAACTCAAGAAGCATGAAGAACATTATCCCACCCATGATCTTGAATTAGCCGCTGTTGTTCATGCACTCAAGATTTGGCGACATTATTTATTGGGCAATATATGTCATATCTATACAGATCACAAAAGTTTGAAATATATCTTTACTCAGTCAGAGTTGAATATGAGGCAAAGAAGATGGTTAGAACTTATCAAAGATTATGACTTAGAAGTTCATTATCATCCGGGCAAGGCTAATGTGGTTGCCGATGCCCTGAGTCGCAAGAGTCATTGCCATTGTCTGACTGTGAAACCTATGCAACGAACATTGTGTCAAGAGATGGAGCATCTGAATTTACAAATCATAGAACAAGGTTCCCTGTCCAATATTGCAGTTGAGTCCACTATCAAAGATTAGATCATTGCTGCTCAACAGAAAAGTAAGGGCATAGCCCATATCAAGGATAAAGTCAGATCTAGAAGATCAACATGTTTCAAGATTGATGAATCAGATGTCGTATGGTTCAAAGATAGATTGGTAGTACCCAAACATCCGGAGCTGCGAAAATAGATTCTTGATGAAGCTCATTCTACAAGATACTCCATTCATCCAGGTAGCAACAAAATGTATCATGATCTGAGAACGAGATATTGGTGGACCAAAATGAAAATAGAAATAGCTCAATATGTGGCCAAATGTGATACTTGTCAGAGAGTCAAAGCGATTCATATGAAGACTGCAGGTCCATTACATTCCTTGCCAGTTCCATCTTGGAAGTGGGAAGATATCTGTATGGACTTCATAGTAGGGTTGCCTAGGACATCTGCAGGCTATAATTCAATATGGGTTATTGTTGATCGCCTCACCAAGATAGCTCATTTCTTACCAGTCAAAGATAAATATCGAGCGGAGCAGTATGCAAAGCTTTATCTGGATAGAATCTTTAGTCTGTGTGGGGCACCCAAGACCATTGTCTCTGACAGAGGGTCATTGTTCATATCCAAGTTTTGGAAAAGTCTACATGAGTCTTTGGGAACTAAACTTATCCGTAGTTCTGCTTATCATCCACAAACAGATGGACAGACGGAAAGGGTAAATCAAATTCTTGAAGATATGTTAAGGGCATGTGTTCTCTCCTATGGTGCTATGTGGGATGAATGCCTTCCCTTAGCTGAATTCTCATATAACAATAGCTATCAAGAGAGGATTAAAATGGCACCATTTGAAGCATTGTATGGTCGTAGATGCCAGACACCTTTACATTGGTCAGATGTTGGAGAACGTTGGTTCTTTGGACCGGATGTGGTCAAGGAAGCAGAAGAGAAGGTTAAACTCATACTAGCTAATATGAAGGTAGCTCAATCCCGATAGAAAAGCTATGCTGATAAGAGGAGGCGACCTCTAGAATTCATAGTGAGAGATCATGTCTACCTCAAGGTATCGCCAATGAAAGAAGTTCATCGTTTTGGGATCCGGGGAAAGTTGGCGCCCCATTATGTCGGTCCGTTTCAAATCCAACAAAGATGTGGACCAGTCGCCTATCGCGTTAAGCTACCAGATCACATGTCAGCTGTGCATGATATCTTCCATGTATCCCAGTTGAAGAAGTGTCTTCAAGTACCTGACCAAGTGATTGACTTTGGTGATGTAGAACTAGCACCTGATTTGACTTATGCTGAGTACCCCATTAGAGTCTTAGATCATAATGATTGAGTCACTCGAAGGCGTACAATCAAGTTCTACAAAGTACAATGGAACCAGCACACTGAAGAAGAAGCTACTTGGGAGTCTGAGGATTACTTAGAAGAAAACTTTCCTGACTTCTTTGCTTCTCTCTAGTTGCAATACCTCGTCTATATTGTAACTTATTTCTTTTGTCAAAAGAATGGAAAACCCCCTCACTAGTCTTTTGAATAAAGTTATGATGTGTTAGCTTGACACATTTCCTTTTCCATTACTTAGCCTTAAGTTTTAAATCTCGGGACGAGATTTCTTTAAGGGGAAGGGTTGTAACACCTCTGGTGTTTTGACCTAGAACTAAAACTTGACATGTCATCTTATGCATTGCAAAGCATTCATAAAGAAGAAAATTTGGAATGCATTCACTAAATAAGATTTGTTTCATAAGTTGTTATTTTATGTGATGCAATGTGATTCAAAATGTTAAACAAAGATCATGACCACAAGGGTCAAATTTCATGTGATCATGTGAGACCATGTGTCATTTGACTCAAATAACCATAATGGGCCATGTTACTGTTCAAAATTCAAATTTAAGAAAAAAGGAAAACAAATCAAATTTGAATTCAACTTTAAATTATAAGTCCTTTTTGCCCCTTTTGGATATTTCAAAATCCATTTGGAATTTGGGGTTGTGACAAAAAGCAAAGTTGGAGCTTATTTTATGTGGATCAACTTTGGTATTCAAAGTTTTTCAAGTTTACATATAAAATTTGGAGTAATTTTGAAATAATTCAAATACTCAAATGCACCCCAAATTCAAATTTCAAAATGGAGGCAGAATTTGAAAATGTTCCTTGAAGCAAAGTTGTAGAGCTTGAAAAGTTGAGCAACTTTCATTTTTGGAGATTTTCAACTTCTTTAGAATATTTGTGAGTAATTTGCAAATTAAACTCAGTGTCAATTCTGTAATTCTCATGAACAGTGTCACGATCACCGCCCCACCGCCGACGTACCTTCTCCGGCCTTCCAGGCTCGCCCTCGGCCGCCCTTGGCTTCGCGCTGGCACTACATGCACGCTGCGTGTCGATTCCGCGCGCTCCTGGATGCGCTATAAAGCCTGGAACACCGTCGTCGCCCTTTCTTTCCCTGCTCTATTTCCCGACGTCGCCGCCTCAACTCCGACGAGTTCCCCTCGCTTCCTCAGCCCAAACCAGCCTCGGAAAAGCGGTGTTACAACTCCATCTCGTCCTTCTGAACCCATCTCAACCACTGTGGTTGTTTGGGATCGCCGAGAACTTCCACTTGCGACTCTTCTTCCTCGCGGCCGGTGATCTCGACCGAAGCTCTGGTTCACCGCGGCCAGCATCATCTGGTGAGCCGTGGTCCTTGTTTGTAGGTTCTATAGCTTCGTCTTGATGCTGTGGTCCTTATTTCGCTCTTGCTTGGTCATTTTGCCCACTGCAGTCGCCGGAACTACGTCGCCGACGAAGTCTTCTCTGCCGTGAGCACTGTCACCGTCGACCCGCGTCACCGTAGTGCCTCCGGTCTCATTCTTTGCTTCATCACGTCCGGGGTGAGCTGCTGATCCTTTCTGAGCCTTTTGTTTGATCTCAACCGGCCTTGTTTCACCGACGTAACGCTGTCATGGCACCACGTCCGCCATGGACGGCGTGAGCCTGGTTCCGTGTCGTAATCCACCTCTGAAATCCCATAGATCGACGCGGCTAGTCTTTGTGAGTGTTTAGGTACCATGGTCGTCGCAGTTGAGCTCACCGTTAGTGGGCTAGCGTCGGTCAGCGCCGTCGAGGCCAAGGTCAAAGCCCGAGGTTAGGGATGACATGTGGGGGCCGGCTGTCAGTGAGAGCAAGAGAGAGAATAGTGACTTTTGTTATTTTCTGATTTTGAATAGTGCTAAATCTTTAGAAATTTGTAGAAAAATAATCATAGCTCCAAAAATTCTGAAAAATTTTGTGTAGCTTCTTTACATGCTCTAGTATGGTTTAAAAATTGGAAACTTGAAATTTGAATAAATTTTTAATGTTCAAATATTCAGTCCATTAATTAATAAATGCAATTTTCATGATTTTTGTAGGCCACTGTATAGCTCCAAAAATTTTGAAATTTATTTTGGTACACTAATTTGTTATGAGGAAGCTTACATAAAATTTTGAGGTCATTTGGGACAAGTTTATTTTTGGGCTTATTTTGAATTAATTAAAAATTTAATAAAAGCAACCCTAATTGTTAGGGTTAGGGTTTAATTTTTTTTTGGTTGGGTCAGGTTGTGTGACCAGTAGGGTTTCAAGATCAGTTTGGTCAAGTCACATGTGTGGTTCTTGCCGATAGAATTGCAAGTTGGTTTTGTTGGCTTGCAACTGTACCGTGAAGGAAAATCGTATTCGGGGTGTTGTTACATTTCATGTACCGTGAAAGCATCATGTTTACATTATCATCATGTTAAAGCATATGTTATCATTTCGTGTAGAACCCGAGAGCGAAACGATTCTAGTTGAGCAAGTACTGGAAGAATCCCCGGTTGTCGCGGGATTTGGTAATTGTGGTACTGATCCGGAACCTGAGATCGTCAACAAAGGCAAGCCCCGGTTTATGCATTAAACCATTACCTTGTTTACTTTGAAAAGTTTATCACCTATGTTACTTATTGCATTAAGTTGATTTATTCAAATGTTACCTACTTGATGCATTGCCTACCTTGTTAATTGTTTACCATCCTTGAAGATGATTTCATTTACAAAGGCGTAGAATTGATTAGTATGCTTTGTGGTAGGCTTTCAAAGTAAAAGTTTCGATACAATCAAAGATGGCATACTGGCCAAAGAAAGAAAGAAAGAAAGAAGATAGAATGAACTAGAGACTAGTCGGGTGGCTTATTTTGAATGTTGGGTAATGTTGCCGACTATGTCGCTTAAAGGCCACTCATTGTGGATCTTCTGAACGAGACACTTTGTAGTACTGGTCACATACTTCGGTAAGCCTACTTCGGCTAATCCGATACTAAGATGAATGCCCACGCACTGGGAGTGGTGAGATGGCGGGAGTAGCGTGTACCCTCGTGGCTTGAATGTGGCCGGATTTGAGGCGTGCTGTGCTCTCGGGTGGCGTGGAGACGGCTTAGTATGGGAGGATCCGGTAGCGAGGTTGATATATGCAAGATTAAGTTCTACATATGTCGTGTGATAAGGAATCCCCAGCTGGGACTTGAATCAATTCAAATTGTCGGTGCTCCGCGGATATGGAGACTCGATTCATTACAGAAGCAATGCAGGACTGGTGAATTACTAAAACATGAGAAAAAGAATGGAATGAGAAGGATTGGAACATGGGATATGAACACTTGGTTGGAGATATTGAACTAAAGTACTTAGGGGTAAAACTTGAAACTAGGATCAAGAATAGTAAGCTTTTGGCAAAGAACTTTTGAATTTTTCTACATCCTTACCTTGCCCCAACACCTGCATCCCTAAGACCTTCGCTCCTTTTTCGTCGGGTCAGTCTTGTTGAGTACTTTTGTACTAAGGGTTTGTTAACCCTTGTTGCAGGTGAGTCGCATGCGCAGGCTTATTTTGGTCCCTGCTGCATGTCAGTGTATGAAGTCGATGACGATGAGGAATGATGAATGGCCTTTGGACAAGGCACTAGTTTGAGTGAAATAAATAATGTTAATGTAATATTATCCCGCTACTATGGTTGTATGACACTTATGGTTTTGTAAGTCTGAAACAACTGTTTTGTAATATTAAAACTTAAAGTCTTCCACTTTATAATCTCTGGTATGTATATTGAAAACTGTTGTAATCTGCAATGACTGTGATTGGGATCCTGTTTGAAAAAGATTCGTGGATGATTCGGGTTTCCCGAGGACACCCGACAGATCTGTTAAGTTGTTGGGAACTTGTGTACGCTATCCGAGGTCTGTTGAGACATCGATGGGTGCACGTGGGCCCGATTCCTTAGGAGGTTCTGCCACAGCGGTGGAGACTGGTTGGGCGTAGGGTAAGGGTGTGGGCCGAGCACTAGTGATGGCCTAACGGGTTAGTAGTTCTAGTGGAAGAGTGGTGGTGGAGGCAGCTTGTGTTGGCAAAGTCGATCGGGGATGCGGTAGCAGCGAGGCGAGTTGATGCACTATGTAAAAAAGGACATATCCACCAGCGCACCTACATACGCCAGCACAAATGCACATCTGTAATACGAGTTTACAGATGCATCTTCCCGATGCGCGTCTGTAGTAAGTCGCCGGTGAGGGTTGCCGGTCCGGTGAGGTCAACACGCGTCTGTAGTTGCACGTCTATAACATGAATCGCTTACCTATGGACGCGGCCAGCCAATGCGCATCACTGGTGCAATCCCACGGACCCGAAATTTTTATACATTCCAGCAGAGCACCGTACACTTCGCGTCCGCTCCCGTCCGCCCCAAGCCATTGAGCCCCGAGTCTCCGTCCGCCTCCTCTCCCTTCCCCTCCGCAACTCCTCCCCTCCAAAGATGGCGGCGCCTCCCTCCGCCAGACTGGTAGACGGCGCCTCCCTCCTCAACTCCTCTCCCTCCCCCTCCGCAACTCCTCCCCTGGAAGACGGCACTGGCTCACCGTGCAAGACTGGATGGCGCCGCCTCTGTCCTCCAGATCCAGCCGGTGGTGCCTCCCTCCTCCAAATCCGGCCATCGTCGCCTCCCTCCTCCACACGGAAGGACACCATGTTGGCCTCGGCGTGGTTGCCGCCAGCGGGCGAGGAGAGGCAAGAGGCGGTGCCCGTCCGTCAGGTACCGCCGTCGCCCTACGCCGAGATTCCCATGTCTTCTTCGGGCCCGTTGCTGGTGATGGGAACCCACCACACCAGGTATGCCCGCTCCTTCTCTTCCCTTCCTGCTGTGCCAAATTGAGCACCGGAACCCTAACTTGAGCTATTTAGCTATTTGTATTCGGATCTGATGTAATCACAAGTGTGTACATGTATTATGCCTACTAACTTTGATATTTGTTGACACTCGGCAAAGGATGCAGGTTTGCCGAGCGTCTAGGAGTTGACACTCGGCAAACGCGCCGTGACCGTCTCCGCGCCGTCGCGTTACTTTTTTTCGCCAAGCGTCGGTTTCAGCTCTCGGCAAAGTGTTTGCCGAGTGTCCAATAGAAAACACTCGGCAAAGAGGCGTTTGCCGACACTATAGATGTCGTGTGCTGTTTGCCGAGTGTTACACTCGGCAAATATTTTATTGAGTGTTTTTTGGTCTTTGCCGAGTGCCTGTGTCACACGGCAAACTCACTGTTTCCGGTAGTGACAGTTTAGTGATCTCTCGTTAGCTTTGTATCTTGCTACATGTATCTGCAATGGAAACTGATGATCCAATTATCCTTTCTAATGGATTTGCCCTCTGCTAGATTATCCTTTCCTCATCAAATGGAGCTGCTCCGAAGGTGTAGATGCAACACCTTCTGAAATCTGAATCGACGATGCTGCAGCCAGGTAGGTCATTCTGTGCCCTCCAGGTTCAAAAATTTTCATCTATGTGTTGTAGTTATCTTCCGTGAGTGCAAAGAAGAGAATGTATATACTGAGAGATGCTAAACTGCAGCAGGTCATGTCTCTGTGGTATATCTCTTTGTTTCTACTGTCTCAGTATTAGTGTACTGCATAGCCTTCTGTTTTTATATAGTCCACTTATATATGAACTGAATAATTTGTAGTCATAGGTAAGTCGAAATGAGCATATTTAAGTTCTCACTTTCTTGTAGTTCACTTCAGCAGTTAGTTAATTTGAGAAGTGTCTTTCTTGGGATTTTTGCCTATATTCAGGACTACCTGACAGGTTAGTGCTTTCTAAGTCTCTATGTTACTTTATTCTTTTCTGTTGTTTCATACTTTGATTACCATCCAACACAAAGATTTTGTTAGCATGTAATTTGACTGGAAGGAGGATCTTGGACTGGTTCGATCTATTTTTGGTGGATGTGTATACAGGGAGGAATTCGGCAAGGAGTTCAAGGAGAAGAACCCTAAGAACGAGTCTGTTGCTAAGTTCTCCCAACATGGAGTAATCTGTTATTATGCCTGGTGTTCTTCAACTAGATACTTGAGTAATTTTACTTTAGTAATTTGATTCCTGGAAGTATATGAAAATTTTTAGGTTGGCCATCTAGTTGGGCATCATATTTACTACTGCACCATCATAGCTTAAATACAGTTATAACTCTTCTTTTAACAAGCAGGGACTTGCCCTTTAATTCTCTCCCTTTTTTGCAGGTTTAGTTAGCTGTGTTACTATTGATGGGTTGACAATCCAAGCGAACTGTTTCTGCCAAGAGGATTACTATTGACTCTAGTTGGAAATATATTTCTAAGGTAAGATATCAAGTATATACATGGAATCTAACAATCACTACGTCAGATTTGAATATCACTGTCGACCTCATCACTGCCGGATTTATGACAACCGGTAGTGATGTACCTTCACTGCCGGTTATGAGCTTGAAAATGAAAAAATGATTGGGGCTGGGCTAAAACCGGCAGTGAAGGACCACATCACTGCCGGCTTGTGGCTTGAACCGGCAGTGTTTTGGCGGCCACTCATCACTGCCGGTTTAAGCCAAGAGCTGACAGTGATTTAGATCTATCACTGTCGGTTCTAGCTAACAACCGACGATGATAAGCCTACAACACAAAAAGGCTACAGCCGTCCTATTCTTCCTCCTCTCTTCCATCCCGAGAACAGAGGCGCACGTTTGGGCCCTTCTCTCCATTGTTGCGTCTGCTCTTCACCATGAAGCTAGCGCTTGGATTTTTGAAGAATGGCTTGATCTTTTTGCTTTAAGGTTAGTAACAAACATCCACTCCTTTGATTTTGTTGCTTAATTATCTTCATTTTGATGGCTACATTGCTTGATTCTCATTCTAGTTCTTTCTCCATTCTAGAGAGCACTTTTTCAATTGGACATTTGTGCAAGGCTCAAATTGTGGTGAATCCATCATCCAAAAGGTTGGTGTCTATGAACACATTTAAATTCCTAGCTAATTATTCAATGGTGGTCAAGATCATCATTGTTAGTATGTGATGCTATAATTAGTTCTTAGAAGTAGAGTAAAATAGATGTTCTTCATTATTGTGCAATAATTATTTTTTACTACGATTTTCAATTTACAGGGCCAGGCTACCAATTTCAATTTTTCAATAATTAGTGTACAATAATGTTTTCCAAAAATGGTACTTTCGAGCTACAATTGTTGTTCATGAAGCTCGATTTCTTATTAATTCTTTGTAATTACCGTCTCATTATTTTTTTGTTCAAAGATGGATCGAGAGTGGATGCATCTGTCCCGAACGGACAAGAGGTACATGCATGGCGTCAGCCAGTTTGTCACCAATGCCAAAGCCCATGCTGGGAATGAGAGCCCTGTCTTCTGCCATGCAAAGATTGCAAGAATCAAAGGAACTTTCGTCAAATTGAGTCTATACGATCGCACTTGATTATCAGGGGGTTCATGCCAAACTATACGATATGGACTATGCATGGTGATGTTGGTGTGAATGTTCTGCAGGAAAATGATGATGATGTGGACATGCCTGACGTAGCCAACCACGATGCTGATGAGGAACCCGGTGTCAACACGGAACCTATGGCCATAATTAATAATATGTTTAGGAACACGCTAGCTGACGACACCGAGGATAACGATGGCATTTCTCAGCTGCTACGTAATGTAAAGACCGGATGTCTTAGTGAAAGACAGCTGAGAAAGCTAGAGAAAATGATACAAGATGGCAAAACACCATTATATAGGAATTGTCCAATGAGCAAACTGGAAGCCGACATCATGCTGTTAGAGTTCAAATCGACAAACGGATTGAGCGATAAAGGCTTCGATCAGTTGGTAGGTATAATAAGGAAAATGCTCTCAGAAAAAAATGAGTTGCTAGAAAAGACATACTTGGGCAAGCAAATGATCTGCCCCATCGGCCTCGAGGTTGAAAAAATCGTCGTGTGTTCCAATGATTGCATATTGTACCGTGGAGAAAAATACAAAGACTTGGACAAGTGCCCCAAGTGTGAAGCTCCACGGTACAAGGAAGGGCCGTCAGATGAGGGTATCAAGACTAGAGGAGGTCCCGTAAAGGTCGTTTGATATTTGTCTATAGGTCCTGGGTGCATAGGCTGTTTGCATGTGCAAAGTCAGCCAAGCTGTTGCGCTGGCATGGCGAAGAGCGTAAGAAAGATACAATGATGAGGCACTCGCCGATGGGCATGACTGGAGGACTGTCAATACTATGTTCTATATGGACATCGGTGGAGAGGTAAGGCACCTTTGGTTTGCTTTGAGCACAGATGGGATGAATCCTTTCGACTAGGTTAGAAGCAATCACCGACCTGCCAGGTCGAGGTTCGTTGTCCGGAGAGAAGACAAAAGGCTATACTGGATGTGTTGAGTGCTTGGACAACACCGATGCGGTAAATCTACCAAATAACTCAAAGATAGTTTATATGGGGCACTGTAGGTTCCTACCTAAGGATCACCCTTACCGCAGGAGCAGAAAAGATTTCAACAGTACTATTGAGAAATGCTTAGCTCCAAAATATCGAGACGGGCCTGCGATACTTCGAGAACTCAACAAACTGGAGGTTGTCCTTGGGAAGGGGGACAATGCAGTAGCAGCGCCTGATGCGAGCGTTTGGAAGAAAAAAATCAGTTTTCTAGAAACTACCTTACTGGCCATTTCTGAGTGTACGCCACTGTCTTGATCCCATGCACATCACTAAAAACGTGTGCGCTAACACTCTTAACACCTTGATGGACATCGGAGGGACATCGAAGGATTCACTAGCCATACGCCTGGACATGCAACACTTGGAAATCAGGAAGGAGCTGCATCCCATGGAGCTAGAGAATGGCCAGTTCGAACTTCCGGTTGCATCATGGACATTGAAGAAGGAAGAAAAGCGTGTGCTTATTTCTTTCGTCAATGAACTCAAAGTCCCGATGGGCTACTATGCGAATCCAAAGAGGCTAGTGAACATAAGAGAACTCAAGTTCTACTATGGCCCTATGAAGGCCCATGACTATCATGTCATTATGACTCAGCTACTCCCTGTTGCCCTGCGTGGTATCCTCCCCCCAAAGGTCCGTGCCCCAATCATAAAGCTTTGCTCGTTCTTCAACGCGATCTCAAAAAAGGTCATTGATGTGTCCACGCTAGAGCAGCTGCAGCGTGACATAGCCGAAACTCTCATTAGGCTTGAGATGCATTTCCCACCGACTTACTTTGATATCTTATTGCATCTGCTCATTCATCTTGTTGACCAAATTAGAGCCCTTGGCCCAATATACCTGCATCAGATGTTCCCTTTTGAAAGATTGATGAAAGTTTTTAGGAGGTATGTTAGGAACAGATTCAGGCCAGAAGGGGACATGGTTGAACGATGGTCAACCGAGGAGGCCATTGAGTTCTACACATATTATCTGGACATCAAAAGGGTCGGAGTTCTAGAATGTCATCACGAGGGAAGACTACGTGGCAAAGGAACGATCAGAGAGAAATCTGTTACAGTAGACGACTATGTTTCTTTCAGACAGGCACAGTTCGCTATTCTCCAGCAAGCCGAGGGTGTGATGCCATACATTGATGAGTACAGGCAATCGTTGCAAACTCTGTATCCGAGCAGATCATAGGTTTGGCTGGATAAAAAACATAAGGAGAAATTTATCAACTGGTTACGACGTCTCTTGCTTGGAATAAAGTTGGGTGATCAACTGGATGCCTTAGCCAAGGGACCTTTGAGTACATATCTGAAGTACCAATGGTATGAGATCAATGGATTCACATTTTACACAAGAAGGCAAGATGGAAAGAGCACATACCAAAATTGTGGTGTTCGTTTTGATGCTCACGACAAAAACGGCAACGTGTAGGCGACATACTATCGTTTCATAGAGGAGATATGGGAGCTCGCCTATGGTCCATTGAAGATAGCAGTTTTTTTTTCGCTGCCAGTGGGTCCGGCTCAAGGAAATCAACACTGACAGTGAAGGGTTCACTACCGTTGATCTTACTAAGACCGCATACAGAGACGACCCCTTCGTCCTTGCAAGAGATGTTATGCAAGTCTTCTATACAAGGGACAACAAGACAAAAGGAAGGCTCAAAGTAGTCCTAGAAGGGAAAAGGAAGATTGTCGGTGTTGATGGAGTGACGGACAAAGAAGACTATAGGGGCTATCAGGAAATGCCTCTATTGGGGGCGAACGTACCCCTACCTAACCTTTAAGAGGGTGACGAACCTGCTTACGTACGGCTTGATCACAATGAGGCCCTCATTGTTGATGCACCTAAAGATAGTTAGATTATTGTTAACTATGTAATCATTATGCAGACGTTGTATCAGTAATTCACACTGAATATCTAATTTATATTTTGTGCGCATCTCTATAATTTAATTATTGACTATGTAATCAAATATTCAGATGATGTTCACAAATACTATTATTTGATAATTATAGACCATTAATTAATTATCATAGAATTAACTAATCAAGACACAAATTTTTGTGTAATTTTAGAATATAAACTAACTACATTATTTCTATTAATAAATAAATAAAGAAAAGCAAACTAACCGAACTCCCTATCCTAGCTCAGCGGTTAAGGCCGCGCGCTCTGTACTCTAAGACCCGCGCTCGAATCTCATGTGGGCCAAACTTTTTGATTTTTCATTTATTATGTAGTAGTAGTGCGTTACGATGGGATAAAAAAAGAACAACTAATTCTAACGTAATCCATATTCTAGTGTAGTGGTTCAGGCTCCAAACTAAGAACCCCGAGACCTCGGTTCGAATCCTAGGCTCGAGATTTTTTTTATATTTTTTATAAAAAGCCTGCGATGGCAGGCAGCCCAACTGCTGGGTGTCAGCATGGCAGGGCCTGTCACTGTCGATTGTAGTTAAAAAACTAACAGTGATAGAAGCTATCACTATCGGTTCCCAAAACCGGCACAGAAGGCAACCTTCACTGTTGGTTTTTAAACTAAAACCGACAGTGATGTCTAGATGCTCCTCACATGCCAACAGTGCTCTCACTGACCACAACAGTAGGAGCACTGCTCCCACCTACCCCGACAACTTTAGTTTGGAAACAAAAATGTACCATGACTGCTAGCCCCTATAAAATGGCCATCGACCGGGAGCTAGCCTCTCAACAGCCAAGTCTTGCCACCCTCTTGCTACTTATTTCTCATTTCGTGATGCATGTTGGTTTCAGCCAGGGCTTATCAGCCATGATATAGTGTTTTCCTCTCACAACAAACCACATATATCGTTATGCGTCGTAGTCCACCAAAATGGTGCACACAAGAGGTACTAGAAGAATGCTACTGAAGATAGAGCAACGCCAAAGATTGGAGATGCCACGAGGTTCACAGAGCCATCCGTTGCGGTGCGCATCTAGAAAAAGGCCATGTATAGACAAGGCATGGATTCATCGATGCCACCTTGTCATCTCCAACTGGTATAGCTCGTAGACCACCTCGGTGTTGCTGTTTGACCCTAGTTGGTGTTAGAAGAATGCTACTGAGGTGGTTACATTATAATGTGTTGATATACATTGATTGTAACATTGACCTGTATGCAAATAGGTCTTTGTTATCGTATATGGAATTTTAGTGTAAGGTCTTTGTTATCGTATATGTAATTTATTTCTAATATTTTTATTATTTTTTGATGTATTTCATTACTATCTAAATAAATATATTGTTGTTGTTAAAACTTTCCCACTGTACTATCTAAATAAATATATCATTTACATATATGCACCTTCACTGTCGGTTCTACTTACAAACCAGAAGTGATATTCACTTTCACTGTCGGTTCTATTTAAAAACCAACAGTGATATTAACTTTCACTGTCGGTTCTATTTAAAAAGCGGCAGTGATGTCCATGCCCCCCTATATAAAACAAACCGTCGGCCACATACATCGATCCCACCCACCCACGAACCACGAACTCTCATAGTCTCATTTCTCACGTTTCACTCTCACTTCTCAAGAAATCCACTCTCTCTCTACGTGATTTGGTCATGGCTCCTGCATTTTCAATGGTATTGATATGTTGTCTTCTCCAATATTCTATCTATATTAATTTGATCTATATTTATATTCATGTTTCTTTGCATTCTACATTTATATATATTCTTATTCCTTGTGTTCGATCTATATTTAATTATGTTGCCACTTTTTACATGGAAGAATTTTTTATGCATATATTTTATGTTCATATTTTTTTTGCATTTTATCAATCAGATGGTATGAACAATGGACCTCCCCCACCACAAGAACCAGGTTTCCACTCTGACGATGAGCCATTCGCTCCTAATGTGGCCATTCCACGGTTCCCTGTTCCAGCTATTGTATGAAATATTTTCCAACATCTTTTGTTTTTTGATGCTAACAAATAAGTGTAATTAGTTTAATATCATTGTTGCATACATATATGTCGCAGACTATATCCAAATAGATTGGCTACAAACATCACTTAGTTGGTTCTTTATCTCAGACATCGTCGAGAACACGGCATCTAATGCAAGTGGTCGGTTATGGACGTGTGAACTCAGTTTTTCCATCCCTTTGAGGGGTGCAAATCATCGGAACCATATCCACGAGACAGGAAGACAGAGCCCGGACATGATAAGCGCCCAATTCAGTGCCGTGCGCATCTGTTTAGAGGCACTTCGACATGTTTGCTATGATGTGCCTAATTTCTCGCACTTCAAGGCACTTGCTTTGAATGCTGATGATATCCTCGTCCCGTAAGCAAGCGAATAGTTTGCGAGCTACAACCGTGCGGATGTGGTAAAATGGTCACTTATACCTAAGTCGTGGTTATTTGTTATTTATTATTGTAATAACATTCTCTAATTTTTTTTTCTTTTTCTCCGCATGCAGATTGTGCTCCAGGACCTTACCTATGCTGCATGTGGCTTGTGGGCCGTTCTAGACCAAGCTACGGAGCAATTCGGGTACGATTGGGACTTCTACAATGGAACCCTCGGCTAGCTCACTATAGAAGGACGCCAGTATTGCATAAGGATTACTAACAGGGGCAGTGGTCATTCAGTAGGTTACATCTATGGCCGACCATTCTTTCGATATTGTGAGGCATGAGAGAGTGCACTCATACGGCATTGACCTTCATCGATACAAGCGGATACAAAATCCGTGACATCAATTACCATATATGGCTACAGAGGCATGTTAGTGTGCGTGGCCTGATCGATCCCGACAGTGATTCCGATAGTAATTAATGTTTATTTAGCTAGGTTTTCAAGGTCATAGTTTAATTGGGTTCTAATTTTAATATGTATGGCTTTGTGTGTTTAATTATTGTCATGCATGTAATTCGTGTAACTTTTGTTGGGCAACTAGAAATATACATTCCAATGTCGTGTTGGTCTCAAAATTATTCTCAGGCTTGCACGTGACACTGGTGAAGGAAACACCAAGTTTGGGATTTTTCGGAGATGGTTTGCTACTTTCTGAGGTATAATTGAATTTCCGCGCGACGACATCGATTAATTATTGGTTGAACTGAGTCTACTCACGAAAATATATGGAATGGTGCCAAACTTTTACATAGGCTCTAATGTGCCCTAGGGATAAGAATTTTGTGGAGGTCGATGAAAAAATCTATTGGGTCCAGGATGTAATTCACCCTCTTTTGTCTCATTCAGCACAGAGAAAATATATTAATAAAAAAATGATCGGAAAAACCTCATATCTTGTTTGCGGCCTTCATTTGGGTATACATGCTTGCCACAAAAATTTCAAGCCATTTCGTCATAGGCGGAGTATACATTCATCACAGAGGTACATGAGCCTTTTCATCAAACCATGACTATACATATAGGTTATCAAGATTTCTGTGGTTCATACGCATTCCGGTGTCGTATTGGTCTCAAACTTTTTCTTAGGCTTGCATGTGCCACGTGTGAACGAAACACCTAGTTTGGGATTTTTCGGAGATGGTTTGCTACTTTCTGAGGTTTAATTGAATTTTCGCGCGACGACACCGTTTAATTATAGGTTGAACCGAGTCTACCCACGAAAAGATCTTGAATGGTGCCAAAATTTTACACAGGCTCTAATATGCTCTAGGGATAAGAATTTTGTGGAGGTCGATGAAAAAATCTATTGGGTACAAGATAAAATTCACCCTCTTTTGTCTCATTTAGCACAGAGAAAAATATAATAAATAAAAAAACTGATAAAAAAAACTCAAATCTTGTTTAGGGCCTTAATTTGGGTGTACATGCTTGCCAAAAAAAATTCAAGCCATTTCGACATAGGCGGAGTATACATTCCTCACAGAGGTATATGAGCCCTTTCATCGAACCATGACTATACACATAGGTTATCAAGATTTCTATGGTTCATACGCATTCCGGTGTCGTATTAGTCTCAAACTTTTTCTTAGGCTTGCACGTGCCACGTGTGAAGGAAACACCTAGTTTGGGATTTTTTCGAAGATGGTTTGCTACTTTTTGAGGTTTAATTGAATTTTCGCGCGACGACACCATTTAATTATAGGTTGAACTGAGTCTACCCACGAAAAGATCTGGAATGGTGCCAAACTTTTACATAGGCCATAATGTGCCCTAGGGATAAGAATTTTATGGAGGTCGATGAAAAAATCTATTTGATCCAAGATGAAATTCACCCTCTTTTGTCTCATTTAGCACACAGAAAAATATAATAAATAAAAAAACTAATCAGAAAAACCTAAGATCCTATGTGGGGTCTTAATTTGGGTGTACCGCTTGCCAAAAAAATTTCAAGCCATTTCAATATAGGAATACACATGCTTCTATTTATTCAGTATATAAAAGAATTTTTTTAATATACATAAACATCACTATCGTTTTCAAAAAACCGACAGTGATGAGACGAAACCGACAGTGATGCGGGTTATCACTGTCGGTTTATTTTAAAAACCAAAAGTGATATATAAAAAATTAAAAAAAATTGTGCTAGCCCTCGGGTTCGAGCTCGGGTCTCGGGCTGTAGAGTTTTGAGACTTAACCGCTGCGCTAGTATAGGATGTGTGCGAAGGCTAATTTATTTTTTCTTTTTGACATTTAGACCGCTTAATAAATTATAAAATTAAATCAAAAAAATTGGGCTGCCTGGGACTCGAACATGAGTCTTGGGGGCTAAGTTGCGGGGTCTTAACCGTTGAGTCAGTCGAAGGTATTCAAAAGAAATGGAAAAGTTATCCTACTTAAACCCTAACTGCAACACCCACATCATTGCCGGTTTGAGGATTGGCCCGGCAGTGATGTTTCCTCATCACTGTCGGTTTGTGATTAGAACTGGCAGTGATGAACCGACATTGGTATATAGCAAGGCGCGGGTTGAAATTTTCCAAATTCATTTCAACCCCGCGCCAACACCTCCCCCCGTGCCGCCGGAGCACCACCCCATGCCGACGGGCACCACCGTTCCCCGCACACCCATCCATCGCCCCCCACACCACTGTTCCCAGCCCCGCGCTCCTCTTCTTCAATGCCGATGCCCGTGTTCCGCCCCATGCCGAAGCAACGTCGACGCCCGTGTTCCGCCCCACGCCGGAGCATGGCCCCACGTCGTCCACCGCCCCACGCTAGAGCACCACGCCGTCCGTGCCCTCATTCCTCGTCCACGACATTGGCCATGCCCCTCCTCCTCCAAGCCTGCACTCCCACAGCTGAGGTCTTTAGGAGCGCACGGACAGCTGCTTTCCCACTCCCCACGGTGAGTGGCTCACTGCCATCTATGTGTTTGATGAAATGCCCCACAGTTTGGAGTTTTCGTAGCTCAACCTGGTTTCCCACAATGGTTGGCGGCCGTCAACCTTATCTCTCTCTCAGTGATTGCTCAAGCTCGAGTTGAATTTGTTAATCAAAATGGTTATACTGAGCACATGTCCATTGTTGAAATATGTTTGTTATATAAATCTGAGCACATGTCCATGCCAGTGACGATTGATTATATTATGAGGATTTCTCTATACCAAGCACATGTCTATGCTTATGATGGTTGTTTTTAATCTGAGCATTGATCCATTGCTAATGGTGTCTTCTTACTTCTTAGCACTGTCCATTCCCTATGATGTCAGTGCCGATGATAACTATATTTAATCTGAGTGTTTTCTCTCGTCTATGATGGCACTTAGACTAAGGTTATGATGACTTAATATATTAATTGGACTGAGGCTATGGTCATGTGCAATGATGATATAATCATAAGTTGTAGTAACTATTACTGAGGCTACAGACATGTGTGCTATGGTCATGTGTTGTTATCTTTTTGGTTATTTTTAAGCTTCCTTTTATAAATTATTTTGTTCCCCTCTATTTTTTAATCTGCAACAAAGGCTTTAAGCCTGCTTGTACAAAGAACTGCATTTGGGAAGCTGAGCTCCCCCTGTACATTGCTTAACAACGTACATTAGTAAAAAAGGTCTATATCTAAAAATGATGTTGCTGAATTTTATTTGTAGGAAAAATAATCGCTATAGGTAGAGTGTCAATTGATTTTGATGGAATGTATGGCATGCTTAAAAAAAGGCATCTATAGATGATTGTTCCAGAAAAAAAAGTTAAAAACAACTTTTAAAATTGGTCTATATTAACAGACTAACGTAATGAAACCTTGGTGGATAGCTGCAGACCTATATCAGGAACATTGCCAACATAGTTGTCACATTTGTATTTTGTATCCTTTGTTTGTCTATGCAATGGTTGTGTAGAACAACAACAACAACAACAAAGCCTATAAGTCCCAAACAAGTTGGGGTAGGCTAGAGTTGAAACCCAGCAGAAGCAATCAATGTTCAGGCACGTGAATAGCTATTTTCCAAACACTCCTATATATGCAATGGTTGTGTATTATTCATAAATATATTAAATCTTATAAGAATACATCATGTTTGAATGACAACCTAATTTACTTAAATGCATAGGCAACCATGGCATGGTATGTAGTGCATGTTGGTCACGTGCTTGGGATTTATCAAACCTGGGAAGATTGCTATGCTCAAGTCAATCGCTACCCTGGTAATTTGCACAAAAAATACAACATAGAAGCTAAAGCTTTGAGGGCCTACTATAGTCATCCGACCTACCTTGCAAACCATGGGCAACCGGCCTACTATGGTCCAAGGAATGCAATACATGGCCTTTCGCTGGCACGGGAGATTGAAGAGAAGCCACCCGCCGGAGATGTGAAGATTAGGAGAATTGCTCCTTGGTCTTGGAAAGATGTCATGCTTTTATTTATGGCTATGGTCATTGCTTTTCTTATTTAGAAGTTGATGTAGGCTTAGTTTCGTAGAATAGTAGGTGGACTTTGTTGTATGTGGTCAATCAAACAATGAATTTGTTCTAGGTGAACATATGCTATTATTTGACTTTGTTGTATATGGACTTATTATTAGACTTTGTATTAAACACATTATATATATATAATATGAACATATGCTATTAGTAGTTGTCCACAACCAAAACTAACCACGATCGTATCATAGCCATGACTCATCATCGCCTGTTACCCTATCACCGAAGAACAGATCGGCAACAAGAAGCGGCTGATATCGCTAGGACGGGAGAGCCGCATGATCCTACAAATGGTGATGGTGTCAATCAGGACGGTGAGAATGAGCAGCCATGGACCCCGTCCGGCCTGCTCGATCTAGGTCAAAATGACCAAGATGGCCAGGTAACTTTGGTATCATGTGACTATATAGCCACACACGCTAATCAATTGAGAGGGTCATAGCTTACTTGGTGTCTCCAGTAGGAGCCTCCACCGGCCGAGGAGGCAGAGGGTTCAGGTAGCAAGAAGGCCAGATCCAAGCGAGGCGTGTCAAAGATTCCTGTTGGTAGGAATGCACACTGGCACATCACTAAGTTCGATGAATTCGGGGATCCACTCTCACCGCCTATAGCTTTGACCAAATACAAGACTATCCTTGGGTTACCTATAAGGGACTTCATCCCGATTAGGTACAGGAAGTAGATTGGGAAAGATGATGACCCGTGGAGGGTTCCCGAAAGTGAGAAGGGTTACATATGGGATATCAAGATCCCAGAGTATTTCGCTTTCCCAACGGAGTATGACAAGGAGTTAGTCAAGAAAAAAGCAAAAGAAATCATGGGGACATGCTTCAAGAATTTCAAGGGGACATTGTACAAGAATTTTGTCCTCCAAAATAAAGAGCCAGATTTCGATGGTGGACAGTTTAGCAAGCAGAAGGACTTCTGGCAGGATTTCAAGGAATATAGGTTATCCGAGGAGTACTTATAACTAAGCAGGAAGAATAAGGAGAACTCATAGAAAGTGATGAATCCTCATCATCTCGGCTCTCGTGGCTATGCCAAAAAGATGCCAGAATTTGAAGCAGTACTTGAAAAGATGGATTGCCTTGCTGAGGAAGGCATTCAGGTTGAGACTACCGATTGGGAGCCCACATTGGTAATATACTGTATGGGGAGGAATGTATGGCACACCGAGGATGGGAGCTTTAGCTCCACAAATCAACCCATGAGCGAACTCATCCAGAGGTTCTCCTAGGTAACTGAGGAGGTGAGGCAAGGGACTCACACTTCTAATAGGGAGAAAGACATGCTCACCCAAGCACTCAGAACCAAGGAGCACCATGGTCGCACTAGAGGAACCGGTGTTGTTCCTTGGAAACTAGCATTCCCCCAAGAATCTAACACTTACCGAAACCGCTCGAGGGGTAGAGCAGATCAGGAGGCAGAGTATTTGAGGCGACTAAAAGAGATGGAAGATAGAATGGATGCACGGATTGAGGCGACTGTTGAAGCATGAGTCCAGCAAATTTTGCTGTCCAAGGGGTCAGGCATACCAGAAAACCCTACTCCTACTGCCTTTAGCCCACAGTTTAGGGGTCGCAGCAACCGCGGATCGACCCCGCTCGACGAAGAAGATGTGAATGTGCCTCATTCGGTGGATGGCATCACTGAACCTATCAATGTCAAGTTGTACATCCGTTAGGAATGGACAAAGGACAAGGTGGCACTCGACCAGGCCTGGCCTACGGGAGACGAGACCATTAATGGCTGCCCAATTCCATAGGGGTACGCTCACATCACCATTGATAGAATACTTGATAAGAAGTATAACAAGATACACATTGAGTACCCCACTGCCGAAGACAGGACGAAACTTGGTCATAACAAGGGCTCTCAAGTGGCCTAGTGCAAGCACTTCATTAAGCTTGACCACCAATTGTCCTCTGATGATAAGGATAATTTCGAGTCTTCACCCACCCACGATGATCACTCACCATCTCCCAACATAGATCACTCCCCTCCTCATCCCTTGCCATCACCCCCAAGAAGACAGAGGCCTCCTTCTATTCCTCCTCGTCCAACTCCATCTTCATCAGCCCCGAGAAAAGAGAAGACTCCTCCTCCTCCATCTTCATCAGCCTCGGGAAAATAGAATTCTCATCGTCATCCTCCTCCTCCTCCACCTCAGCCCAAAACAAGATCAAAGGCATCCTCACAGTCGCAGAAAAGGTCTTGGATTCGGTCGCTAATGCTCCCAAAGTAGACCAACAAAAAAGAAAAAGGCCATTCAGTGGCAGTGTTACAAACTTGATGGAAGGAAAATTTACAGCACACATCTCGAAGGAAGATTGTGTTAGTTTGTTCAATCTCTGTACCTCACTGCCTCCGTGTTTGTTGAGGTCTGAATTCGAAAGGCAAACACAGAATCAGTACACTATAATAAGAGTCGATGAAATACACAATGAAGATTTACGGAAGATACAGAAGTATGTCGAAGACAACCCTGAATTAACCATGGAAGAGGCCGCGAACATCTATTATGATGTACAAGGGATGGGAACACCGGCAATGAAGTATGAAAGGGGCAATCTTTTCGTTCCCGATGACGAGTATAAAAATTTGACAACATATATGCGCCAGTTGCATGAATATTACATGGCTCAAGCAACAAAGATGGAGGACTTTGGTTTTGAGGTTATTATCTGTTTGCCACATGTTTTTTATTATCCTAAAGAAGAGAAGTTCGATGTTGAGTGGGGGTGCTTGTTCCAGCTATACCAGAAACGCTCTCTCGATTCACAAATGTTGACGTTGTGGACTATGTAAGTACCCTACACACACGATATTATAATTAACTACTCTCTCGAGACACAAATTAATTTTTGACCAATTCCCATGATTTTATGTAGGTGTATAGCAAAATTTTACATACTAAAAAGCAAATGGGATAACATAGGCTTCTTGGACCCCTTACGAGTCAATGAGAAGACATATTTAGGCCTCCATGGATGTGACGTGGAAGACTTGAAAGAGAGATTGATTGCTGTTTTTGATGAATTCAAGATGAAGAACAAAACCCACATACTTCTAGCCTACAACTGCGAGTATGTGTTCTCGGCTTTTAATTTTATGCTTCTTTTTTCATTAAGATTATTCGATAACTAGGATTATATGATTACAGCAACCATTTCATCTTCATTTGTGTCAATCTTGCTAAAAATCTGATCGAGGTGTGGGACTCGAAGAAAAAACCATTTCATCATCTGGATGCACTGGTGGCAGTGTTGAATTAGTAAGCGATCCTAATAACATATTATTTTCTAGTCACATATATTGCTTTCTAATGTTTCTCCTTTTAATGTTGCATAGTGTCCGAAGAAGACATATCAGTGGGACGCAGGTCCCATTCAAGGTTGTCGAAATGGAGGGGAAGTACCTAAAATAGCCGGCGGGAAACCATGAATGCGGGTTTTATGTAATGTGGGCAATGCTTCGCTACATCGGCGGGAAATC
The DNA here is from genome assembly GCA_904845875.1 of Miscanthus lutarioriparius. NCBI lineage: Eukaryota > Viridiplantae > Streptophyta > Magnoliopsida > Poales > Poaceae > Miscanthus > Miscanthus lutarioriparius. Next base: position 54,677,064 of record CAJGYO010000016.1, read on the forward strand.
GGAAGAAGCCGATAAGTTGGTGTGTATAATCCCCATTTCATTTATGTCTATTAATAATTCAACAAAATGATTTACTGATTCCTCTTTGGATATCATCTTTTTTGAACGACAGCGCAAGAAATATGACCACGAAAGCGTGTTAGACATGGAGATCGTCGCACTGCAATCAAAGCTGGCAAAATTCATCTTAGCCGAGGTATTGGAAAAGATGGAGTATTTTTCATTGCACAGTCTGTGAAGTTCAAGGACCAGTATGGCTCAGAGTGGCTCGCTAGATTATTATAAGAAGTCCGAGAAGCATGCTTCATCTTATCGAATAATTTCTTTTTTATTTCGAGGGATCGAGATCTTGATAAGAACATTTGAACTGTAACCGTAACATTTGTAATATTTAATATTGATGGACCCATCGTTTACGTAGTGTATATAAAGCAAAACCCAATTCCACGAAAAAATATAAATTAAAATAAATTATAAAATAATAAAATGCGAACGGGCCATCACTGCCGGTTAGCAATAAACCGGCAGTGTTGTCATAACCATCACTGCCAGTTAGAAACAAACCGACAGTTATGGCCAAGATGGCACAGCCGGTTTGAGCCACAAACTGGCAACGTTAGCTTATCCATCCCTGCCGGTTCTTGTCACAAACCGGCAGTGATGGTTACGACAACACTGCCGGTTAAAACACAAACCGACAGTGTTGGTGGAACTGAACTCTGCTGGGTGGTCTCATGAACCGGCAGTGTTGGTGGAACTGAACTCTGTCGGTTGTGTAAGGAATCGGCAGTGAAGTTGAAGAACACTGCCGGTTTGTAGGAACCGACAGTGATAGCTAACCCTCATCACTGCCGGTATGGTTGTGCTAGTTCAAATTCCGGCAGTGATGGGGTGTTTTGAACCGGCAGTGAAGTGCTATTCTGACGTAGTGAATTATCATGCTGTACCTGATCAGTAACTAATGGAAGTATCATTAGAGATTTTACCAGTGACATTTAATTTGGACTTGAAATATCAAAAGTGTGTTCTAAACTCCACTCCTTAGGCTTCCTTTCTTGTTTTACCAGTGACATATTTAATTTGCTCATGTTTAGACCTGGGTCTGGATCATGTACTGGTAACTGGTTCATAGTGTTTGTAGCTGTCCAGTTATTTCCTATAACTAAAAATGAAGGCCAACCAAATTTTTAGAAAGCAATCTGGTTCAGGGTACCCCAGTTTTGCTAAGTTGCTCTGAGTTGTGAACAAGCTGGTTCAATAATATGATATATTCTGTTGCTCCTAAAAAGTAGTGCCAGTACAAGTCTTGAGGTTAATAGTGCATATGTTGCTATTGTGATAAAATTTCAGGTGCCCCAAGGAGTTGTTCTTCAGACTTGCACTCACACGTCAGGCTTGCTGCTTGCTGGAGGGCTTCTGTTTAGCCAGGTAAACACTCCAGAATTCTCTGGAAATACTTCAGTTCTTGAGATGGTTTTGATATGTTTGATAAAAATCCATGAATAACTTGAGTTAGCTGCTGTAAATGTGACACTAACTGTAGAACTGGCCACAAGCAGTTATGTGTCTTTTTTTTTGAGAACAGAACTTGGACTTAGTGTTTGGATCAGTGTCATAGTATTATGTGACACTAACTGTAGAACTGAGCTTGCTGTTAGACTCGTAGTGTTTGGATCAGTGTCATAGTATTATGTGAAACACTCTTAAGTACATTGCAATTTCCTTATGTTATTGGTCTTAGTCATGTTATATCTGTTCTAAGCCACTTTACTGGTCCAATAATATGATATATTCCTTGGTACTTTATGTTATGTGCTTGCTAGTGTTATAGCACACATGAGCTGATATGCCTTTTTTCATCAGGGTGCCAAAAACCAGATTGCAAGCAAAGGGTTTGCTGCTCTCGATGATCTATCTAGATCACAGTAGTGTGAATGTGTAGCAAGCAAAACTTAAATTAGTTGCTCTATCCATGTACATTAAGCCTATCAGTATAAAAAATCAGTGTTATCTGCCTAATGTTGGATGTATATATAAGAACCTGGCATTGGAATTTATATTTTTGTTTGTTTTTCAATTCATTATCACAGACACGTGTTGGTTATGTGCGTCTGTGATCAGGGGTTGTCACAGACGCGTTTTGACTATACGTGTCTGTGATAGGGTTACTACAGATGCATGTTTACTCTCACCAGTCTGTGTTATACGTAATCACAGACGCGGGTTTGAATATCACAGTCGCGTGCTGGTACACACGTTTGTAGTATGAGCTTATTACAGATGCGTTTTTCGCGCGTCTGTAATAAGACCTTATTGCAGACGCGTTATGGCAGACGTGACGAAACGCATCTTTAATGTCTCTAAAGGCGCGTCTATGATGACGTTTTTTTACATAGTGATGCATTGGTGTCATCGGCTAGAAGGTGGATTAGACCGGTAGGATGGTGTAAAGACGGGGGAGAGCACCGACAACAAGTTAGTTCTGGTGGCGGCAAAAGACGATGGAGGCAGCGTTATGTTGTTAGTCAAAATCACTAAACTTTGAAGTGTATTGTATTTCCAACCATGCATTAGTTTTAAAAATTGTTTCATGATTATGTATATCTAAATTTAAAGTTTAATCATTTTTTCTCCAACAATGTGTTGGTTTATAGAACCGTTTGGATCATGTCCTTTGTCTTGCCATGTATATCAAAAAATTAAATCTAATTGATTGTTTAATTTAAATTTTAAGCGTCTCTCTCTAATCGTGTGGTGGTCTATAAAATCATTTTGAATCATCTTTTTATTTAAACCCAAAGTTTCCAGTGTATTTCTCTCTAGCCTTGTGTCTTTGATTTATGTATAAAACCATGTGAATAAGGACATTTGTTAAATGTTACTAACGGTGCCATACTCCTAGGATTCCCGACTACCGGATATGCTGGCTACCGAATCCATACCAAAGAAGACCCGAAGGTTCACGACTCGCATATTCAAGGAAGGATATCTGAAGATCACGTCAAGACTCTGACTAGAGCACGACTATGTAACTTGTAGGGCAAGTAGGCCTCGGATATAAATAGCTAACCATCCGCTCTGTTGGAATCATCGAAACTCTCATAGGCATAGCCATCTTGTAATCGCCATCTCACTATTCAACGAGATCGTAATACAAATAAGTAGCAACTGGACATATGGCTTTTACTCACTTCCCAGGGCCCGAACCAGTATAAATCCTATGTTTCTACTGTGCTTGCTCTTTGGATCAGGCGAATTCCTCCAAGAACCAAATATCTGCTGGTAAAAAACAACGATAGAGGCGCGCCTGGTAGGGGATTTCGTGCAAAGAGTGATCATGTCGATCGTTAATGGAGTTTGGTATGCCACACCGATGCGTTCTGACATCGAGGTATTGCCTACTTTGGCCAAATCTGAGATCTTGGGCGACTACTACTCAGGACCTCAGATCTATTCACCATCCCGCAACTTGCCACCAACTATCCACTTCGAGCATGATGGTGATTTCAATCTCAAGTGGACAGGGATCGATGATCCCGATCTGACTCGTGCCGGCTGGGAGGTTTTCACCTCCTGGGGATACCCACTGAGGAGGAGAAGAACGACAAAATTGCTCAGCTTGATCTAGAATTCGAGGACTCTAACAATGAGTTAGATCCCTTTGAAAGTTGTCGGCTGTATATGGCTAGTCATGCTCAGACCCCCACCGATGAGGCTGGCTCATCGGTTTCCCAACCACCTCCACGCTTGAGTAGTGCACCGACACTCAACACAGCTACGCCTTGGGCACCAACTCAATCAACCCTAGCTCCAAGGAATCTAAGTTCTGACTTCTAGGCAGCCCAGGAAGATAACATCCATATCAGAAAGCTCCTAGGCACTATGGGAACCCTGGCAGAAGAAGGCACACCCCTAGCAAAATCATTGAGCAGGCTCAAAATCTGGCTGACCAGATGAAGTAGCACATGGATGCCAGGGCAACCAAATCGCGATCTCAATCGAGAGGTCAAAACCCTCCTCCCGAGAGATCTAATCGATCAGTAGGAAATCGTTATCAACCATGACGAGGCCAAGATCTATGGCCCAAACTTGATAGGCATCGCCGGAATCATGATGCTTGGGAGACCATCAATATCAACATGGCCCAGCATAGGAACTACTAGGTCCGCCCCTATTTAGCATTTGCGCATAGGCTGCATCAGGTGATATGGCCTGAGAAGTTCCATCCTAGACCCATTGAGAAGTACGATGGGACTACCAACCATAAGGAGTGGATCCAAATTTATGAGATGGTGATCGAGGCAGCATTAGGAGATGACTATGTAAAAGCCAACTTCCTACCGACTATCCTTCAGGGGTCTACCCGAACAAGGCTGATGAACTTGCTCGAGTGCACGGTCTAGTCTTGGAACCATCTGCGCCAGTTGTTCGAAGCCAACTTTCATGTGACTTATAACCATCCTGGTCATGAGGACAATTTGTTTGCGTGTGTACAAAAATCCAATGAGCATCTTTGGGACTTTATTCGTCGGTTTAGTAAGATCTGAAACATGATCCCTAACATGACCGAGGATTGGGTGATTATAGCCTTCAAGCAAGGGTGTAAAGATGAACGAACCATGAATAAGTTAGCCACCAAAAACCCAAAGACGGTCGCTAAGCTCTACAAGATTCTCAATGCAACAGCAAAGGCAGCCGATGCTTGAGCCCGAATGCATAGACAGCCCGATGCTGAAGATAAGAGGAAGAACAAGGAAAAGAAGCATAAGACTGAAGCTAAGGTCCTTGTCATAGGAAAAGGAAAGGCTCCGCTGCGATGACAAGGTAAACCTGAGGACCTCCCCATCTATTACCATGTTCACCATTCTACCAAGTATAGCTTTGTAGATTGTTTGTTCTACAAGAAGTAGAAGTAGGAGGAAGAGTAGGCACGTAAGCCCGAAGGCCCAGTCTGGTAGGAGTCACCTAGGCGACAATCCAACCCCCAAAACAATGACAATCTAATTGCCCTAGGGAGAATGAGATTGCTATAATCTATGGCAGCATGGCCACACTAGCCTCCAAGACCAAGTTGAAGCAAGTCGAGCGGTAGGTGAACAATACCTAGCCATCGGACAAAAGGCTTAAATAGTTAGAGGTGCCGATGCAATTTGACATTTGGGATCATCCCCTGAATCTGTACGACGGTTCGTTGCTCCTACTGATCATAAAACCCTACATCAGGAATTACAAGGTCGGTCGAACCTTAATTGATAGCGACAGTGGCCTCAATCTCCTTTTCACCAATACATATGACAACATGAGATTACCTAGGAAGCGCCTTCTCCCAGTCAAAGAGCCTTTCTATGGAATAATGCCAGACATGTCAGCATACCCCCTCGGGAGAATCGACCTACAAGTTACCCTCAGAGAAGGCGAGAACATGAGGTCCGAATTCCTGACATTCAAGATTGCAAACTTTGAGTCAACATATAACTGCATCATGGGTAGACTATTCCTGAAGAAGTTCATGGTAGTCGCTCATTTTGCCTACTAAGGTGAGCAGGGAGGGTCTCACTATGAGACTTTTCATAGTTCCTAACTAGTAGGTAGCAACTCGTTAAGGATTCCCCAACATAAGGTAAGATCCGTCCTCCAAGTGGTGACTATCAAGAAAACCAAGAAAACTAAAATGCACCCCCTTGGTAGGCCAAGATCAAACCAACTAGGGCCCCTCTTGTGCCTACCCGGTAAGTTGACACAAACTAGTAGGAGGTCTGCTACTACGTCAAGCCAGAGCCATGTTGCTTGAAGCTATATGGTAAGTCCTAGGTGTCTGCTCCACGAACCGGTACTTAGGGAGGGTAGACACGGGTACCCCCAGAAACCGGGCCAAGCTCCAGTACCCGTTCCCCCTTTATCACCTTAACCATGATGCTATAAAGCATCATTACTTCACCATCATTCCATTATCCATTAATCATCATTATAGTAATCATTAATCATCATTACTTTCATTAACATGTAATAGTTGTGGGTGGAACAGCTAAGCATAACTACACTACCCAAGAATAAAACCCAGGTAAACATTGAATGTAGTAAAGAGCTAGTCATGTCCTTAGGGTTTGCATAATTTAGACACATGCAATGAAATGTAAAGTGTATTAAAGTTCATAGGTAACAACATGATGAAAGGGAGCCTACACTTCCCTTTTGTCCAAAGTTTAGCTGCTCAGAAGTCTTCGGCTTCTATCTTCTGGTCTCCAGCTTTTTCTTTGACTATAGGTCCTTAGCTTTTAGTCTTCAGCGCTAAAGAACAGCTCTTCTTCTACTCGCAGCAACCAAGCAACACAAATAGAAAAACAAACAAACATGACTAAGAACAACACATCACTCAAAAAGGAAAACCTTGAAAAGAGAGAGCACTAAATGGCACGACTCGTTTGCGGCGGCGTGTCTACAGTGAGGTCGCACAGGCGCAAGAGAACGATCGAGAGGGTGGGAGAGGCGCTGGTGGCTTGCTCACCTCGAGGCAAAGCCCATAGAACGGTTTTTGCTAGTGGAGACCCGGCGACCAGGGAGATCATTGGCGGCAGCTCTGAGCTTGGCGGCGTGGCTAAGGTGGCAGCGTGCTAGGGTTAGCGGGGTGGCGGATGTGGCTTCTAGGGTTCAAGGGGGCGCCATGCACTGGGGCCAGGCCCTTTATAGGCTGTGAGGATCCTCACGGTGCGGGCACAGAGAGATCGAGCGGCGACGGCTTGCTCCGGCTGATGCGGGGTGCCAGGGAAGAAGATCCCTGCGGCTGACGCATGGGGCCAGGCTGGCAGTGGCTCAGCCTGACTAGCAGGTGGGGCCCGCCTGGCGGTGGCATAGGGTGCGGGGCGTGGGCAGGCGCTGTGACCGCGGTTAGGGCCAAGGCCCAAATTCAAAGGCGGGAGCGGGCTGGTAGGGGCGATGCTGGCTGTGGCTGCTGGCCTGGCCTGCTAGGCCAAAAATGAGAAGAAAAGAAAAGCAAAAAGAAAAGGCTTTCCATTTTCTAAAAAGGAATTTTGAATGGGGTTTTGAAACCAAAATTTGATTCCTATTTTAAGATTATTTTTAGAACATGTTTTTAGACTATTTTTGAAAACCAAAACATATTTTCTTTTAACCACATTTTGAAATGTTTTTCAAACTCAAATTTGAACTAGTTTTCAAATAGGACTTTTGAAGTTTTATTTTCAAAGCGGAAGGGGCCTAATCGCGGCTTGCTCGAATTTTGGAAATTCATTTTTCTCACACAACAAAGACAAAGCAAAGGGACACAAGCAAACAAACAAACCACCCTTCATTAGTTCTAAAAAAAATTATAAAGCCACATTTTCTCATTTTACAATGATAACAATTAATCAAATCTTAGATAATTTTAGAAAAAATATTAAATAATTTATTTTATTTAGGGTTTTCTAATAACAACCCAAAATAGGAATTTTGGGGTGTTATATTGCTTTTCTCCAGGCAAATAAAGATGTGTTTGCTTGGGAAACGTCTGACATGCCTGGGATCCCTAGAGAAGTAATAGAGCACAAACTCGGTCTACCAGCTGGCGCCCGACCAGTCAAACAGAAGTAAAGGCGCTACACCCCAGAAAAGCGAGCTGACATACGTGACGAAATTAACCGTCTATTGAAGGCAGGTTTCATGTGAGAGGTCCCTTTTCTAGAGTGGCTAGCAAACCCTGTCATGGTGAAGAAGCCTAATGGTACATAGCGGATGTGCATGGATTACACCGACTTGAATAAAGCGAGCCCAAAGGATGAATATCCCCTGCTGAGGATAGATCAAATTGTAGATTCAACCTCTGGATGCGAATTGCTATGTTTTCTAGATGCCTAATTGGGGTATCACCAAATTAGCATGTGCATAGATGATGAGGAAAAAACTGCATTTGTAACTCCTTTCGGTGTATACTGTTATATTAAGATGCCTTTTAGCCTAAAGAATGTTGGTTCTACGTTTCATAAATGTGTTCATATTGTTCTTGAAGGCCAGATCGGCCGTAATGTCAAAGCATATATAGATGATATTGTTGTTAAAAGCAAATCCAGTGGTGATCTAATCACTGATCAAAAGGAAACTTTTAACAATTTACGTAAGAACAAAATGATGCTCAATCCTGATAAATACATGTTTGGCATTTCTTCGGGTAAGCTACTCAGGTACTTGGTGTCTCAGCGTGGCATCGAGGCAAACCCCAAGAAGGTCAAGACGATCAAAGATATGTAGTCTCCACTCAGTCACAAGAAAGTCTAGAAATTAGCTGGAATGATGGCAACCCTGAGTTGGGATTCGTATCCAAGTCAGGCGAATGAGGTATGCCATTTTATAGATTGCTACATAAACATGATGGTTTCTAATGGGATGAACAGGCTGAGGAAGCATTTCAGAAATTCAAGCAATACCTGAAACAATTACTAACCCTCGTGCCTCCAAAGGATATTGAAGTCATGCTCTTATACATAGTAGCAACCCCCAAAGTTGTTAGTGCGGTCCTAGTGTTCGAGCATCAGGAAGGGAAATCCATGAAGCAGCACCCGGTTTATTTTGTAAGTGAAGTCCTACATGACGGCCGATCCTGGTACCCTTACATCCAAAAACTATTGTGTGGCATACTAATGTCTTCTCAAAAGCTTAAGCATTATTTCTTGAGTCATAAGATCAAAGTGGTTTCATCTTATCCGCTCAGCACCATTGTGCATAATCGAGATGCCGTCGGTAGGATTGCCCAATGGTCAATAGAGCTAGGACAATACAACATATAATTTGTACCCCGAACTACGATCAAATCGTAGGCTCTAGCTGATTTTGTTGCAGAGTGGATAAACCCCGAACCTAAAGAGGTAGCGTAGAACCCCAAGCATTGGCTCATGTTTTACGACGGTGCAAAATGTAAAAATGGCATGGTGGCTAGAGTTATCCTAGTATCACCAGAGGGAGACGCTCTAAGGTACGCAATTCAAATCAATTTTACTAACCGAACTCCAACCAACAATATTGCTAAATATGAGGGTCTGTTAATAGGTTTACGAATTGCCATATCCTTGGGAATCCAAAGGCTACTTGTGAAAGGGGATTTAGAAGTAGTCACCCAACAAACATCCAAAGGATATCGAGCAACGAATGAGAGCATGGCCTCATATTTACAAGCATATCAATGGTTAGAATCAAAATTCGATTGTCTCGAAGTCCAATATATCCCCCACAAATATAATACCGATGCCAACTCTTTGGCCAATCGAGCAGCTTCACAACATAACCTACCAGGAGATGTCCTGGTCAAAGTGCTTGAGAAACCCTCTAGCCCAATCTCAAGGTCGGGTAAAAACCCCACGCTTGACTAGTCAAGCGATGAGGCAATACTTAGCGAATTCCTTGTGAAGTCTACGCTGGGCGATCCGGCTCGTGCTGCCGCTCTAGTTGGAAACGGGGAGAACTGGATGGATCCAATCTGGGCGTACCTCACAAACCAGGATACTGTGGTTGATGGTGTAGATATGGAACGAACCAGCCGTAAAGCCAGGCTCTATACAATGGTAGACGGTATCCTCTACAAATGAGGCCGTAATGGGTTTCTTCTCAAATGTATCACATAGACCGAGGGCATTAGTTTGCTCCATGACATCCACGGAGGAATCTATGGGTCCCATATCTCTCATCGAGCCTTGGTAGGAAAAGCCTATCAACAAGGATTTTACTGTCCAACAGCTCTCAAAGACGCCACCGAACTGGTTAGAACATGTGAATCATATCAATTTTTTGCAAAGCAAATAGACCGGCCGACCCAAGTGTTGAATACAATTCCACTATCTTGTCCATTCGCTACATGGGGTATTGACATTCTTGGACCATTCCCAAAAGCCCAAGGAGGATATAGGTTCTTAATCGTTGCCATCGACACCTTTACTAAATGGGTTGAGGCAGAGCCGGTCGGACGTATCACCAAGGAAAACACAGTCAAATTCTTGCATGGCAAAGTAATGATTTTTGGCATACCTGACCAATTGATATCGGACAATGGAACACAATTTATAAGCAATAAGTTTGAGAATTTTTGTGTTGCTTATGGGATAAAGCATCCTTGATCTTCAGTAAACCACCCGATGACCAACGAAAATGTCGAACGAGCAAATGGTATAATATTGCAAGGGATTAAGACCCAAATTTTTGATAAGCTCAATGCTTATGACAAAAAATGGGTACAAGAAGTCCTGACAGTATTATGGTCAATGCGCATGACATCTAGCTATGCTATGGGTGAAACCCCATTGTTCCTTGTGTATGGTGTAGAAGCAGTACTCCTGCCAGATATATGACTTAAGTTGCCATATGTATTGATGTTCTCTAAAGATGAAGAGCCTGAGTGTCATGATCTTGACTTAATGCTACTCGAGGAAGAGCGTGATAGAACTGCTTACCGAGTACAGTAATATCAGCAGTCCCTTCAGAAATATCATAACCGCCATGTGCACAGTCGGGGATTAAGCATTAGGGATTTAGTACTAAAAAAGGACCAACATACAAAGGACAAAACCAAATTGTCTTCTCCTTGGTAGGGATCGTACATCGTAGTTGAGATAGCCCGCCCGAGGGCTTATAGATTGGCTAAAATCGACGATGATATACTCCCGAATACATGGAATATAGACCAAGTATGGCATTTCTACATCAAAATATAAGTATTATTTTAAAATTTTGCAATAATTCAGTCAATATTTCTTACATATGATCGGTTTAATATCTTGCCCCTTCAGAATTTATATACTCGGGGACTGGAGCCTGCCAGTAGTGTCGTACGAGCCCATTATCAATACAGCCTAAGGCTAGGGGGCTACCCTGGTTATTTTTTGATAGTTCTTCAAGCAGATTGTTGCTCTTTTATTTAGGTTTTTGTTCAATTGACCAGATAAAAAGAGCAACAAAGCTGCTAAAAATTTCCCTACTAGTCTTTACTCTTCATCTGAATCTCAAATTCAGATAAAGAGTTAGGGGCTACCATATACATACTCACTAGTCCAAAATTTTACCAAGTCATGCCAAACTAAAATGTCCAAACCCACGATCTGTGTAAAAGAGAAAAATAGCATCATCTTCGGTAAGCAAGTGAGAATCTAGGAAAGCCCGACCAGCTTAGGGCAGATAGATCAGCTCATTTAATCAAAGATGATGGAGATACAAGCTATGATCAGACTATTGCTATGCAGACAATGTGCAAAACATTAAAATGCAAAAATAGACTGACAAAAGTTTTTTTTCTCCATTAATAAACCTCGCTGAAACATGGAATTACAAAAGGATTATTCCAATACCCTAAACTAATTATTCTCATACCAAACACCGAGTTGGGCCTAAACAAATCCTGATCTGCAAGGACGAGCTCCTTACGGTATACTAGGCAAAAGAGCCCAACCAAGGTGATCATCATCAAGCTCAGGCCTTGGTGGAGGACTGCTCTGACAGCCCGTTGATTGTCATGGTACCCTCCTCCTCCTTGTCGCCTAGGGCGGCCACTTCTTTGCCCTCACCAGCATCGCCCTCCTTGACGTCCTCATTGTCGCTAACCAGGTCCACCAGAACCCCATCACCCGAAGTTCATAGGGCTTCCTAGTTCGGCTCGACGAAGAGTTTCCGGGCAAGCTCCCTATCGCTAGGAATCTCTTCCCAGTTTAACTCCGTAGAGAGCCGGCGAGCAAACTCCAAGTCACGACTCATGTTAGGAAGGGTGGTGACCCAAGAAGTAGAGGGATCGGTGTTAGAGGGACCGGCATTGCTGATGGTAGCAAAGAAAGCAATCAAACCCTCCGATTCATTATCGGAGGGCTCGATAACCGCCTACGGCAGAGCATTTGACACAAGCCCCTCTTTGGCCAAGGCATCGATCCCCACAGTGCTTGTTATGACCTCCTCCTTCTCTTTCTTCACGACCACAGCATCCCCTCTAGGGAGCGTGTAACAACCCATGTTTTCTAATTACCCAAAAATCTAAACTTAAAAAAAATTCCTAACAAAACCCATGCATGGTGAGTGTGCATAGAAAAGGATTAAGAAAAGCTGGGAAATTACAATGGCCAAAGCCACCCAAGCTAGCCCAAGCCACCCAAGCTAGCCCAGCTTCATGGCCCAGCTCTCCCCATAGGCATGCGCACACGTGGCCAAGCTGGCCCAGCAGTGGCCCAGCTCTCGCCACCACGCCCCTACTCCTCCTCTCACTGGGTGACCGATAGGCGGGCCCCATGGGACCCCCTTATCATCCCCCTCACTCTTTCCCCCTCCCCTATTGTTCGTGCCATGAGCCGCCAAGCAGAGCATCTCACCAGAGCGGGCATTCGAGGCCTCGCCTCGCATCCTCACCGCCTGTTCTCAGGCCATTTGGCACTGACGCACGGATGGATGCCACATCCATGATCCCTGGCAAACTAGACCCTTCCCCCTATTGCGCCACACCGCTACTAACGCCTGCCGCCATGGCTCTGCACCATGACGCCACCATGACCCCTTTTTGACCAGACGCCCCTCGAATTGGGAGCACCAGTGCCCGTGCGATCACTCCACGCTCCCAAAACCCTAGTCTAGAAGCCGTATCGGCCCTACATGTACCCCCTCTACCATTACCCACCATCCGCCACCAACCATGGGTGAGCTCGGGGTATAGAACCCCCCTCCCCAGTGCCCTAGCCCCTCTCCCTATCCACCCCGCCGCCACTGGTGGCTTCACCAGCCATGCCAAGCCAGATAAGAGGAGGAGAAGGGAGGAGATGGAAGAGGGGAGAAGCACCACCTACCGGAGCTGATCGCTGCCACGGATTCACTGCCAGAGCTAGAGACGCCACCCCAATCGGCTACGTCCACGTAGCTGCTTGGCACGGCACTACACCACCTCGCCATAGCCCTGCCTCATCACCGCACCACTACCCTGCACCCCCATGCCCGACAGTGAACCCTGATCCCCTCCTATCCACCGTCGCATGTTCGCCATGATCACCGCTGTGTTCTCTCCACTTGGGAGAGGCAAAGGTTGAGCCTTTAGGCTCTGCACCACACCACACATGCTGGAGCATGTACATGGCCAAGAACTCGGCCTTGCCAAGACTCGGGTGCTCAGGAACATCAGTGTGCCCTTGCCGCACACCACATGGTCGCCATGGCCAAGGCCACCCATGGCACCACCACGTTCCGGCCGCACCAGGTTGGTAGCGGTTTCCAAACTATCGCAGGTGGGCTCGCCTTGACGAGTAGCCCCAAAGCACCCATGTTTTGGCCATAGAGGGCCTAGATGCCATAGCCCATGACTGCCTCACTGGTGTAGCCGCAAGTTGGAGCGCCGCTGTGTCAAGGACGTTCCCGATGATCTAGGCTACCTCGTGTCATGAGAAGGGGCCATTGATGTTCACTGTGACCCCATGCACCCTGCCATCTAGTTGGTTGAAGGAAAAGCCCCCATCTTGCCTTGGTCTATCGAGGACACGCGCTCACCGAAGTTTCACCACGTGCCCTCGCTACGAAGCAGACTCTGCCGTGCTCGTTGGTCATCGCCGGTGAGCCCTTTGGCTCTCTAGTGACGCCAATTGAAGGAAAAAGAGCCACCTTCGGCATTGTTTGAGACCGTAGAGTTCTCTCCGTAGCCCACCGTCGCCGCCGAGCCACTGCCACCGTGGCCAGCCCTGTCTAAGCCCTAAGAGTCGTTTCTAGTGCCCTAGCCGTGCTCACTGGAGCACCAAGAAGTAGAAGTACCCCCACTGGAGCCGTGCCAAGCCCCGGACATCTTCACTGCCATCCCCATGCCACCGCAAGCCACCAGGGCGCCATTGCCGATCGCTTAGAACCCCAACCCACCGCCTTTTAGCCCTCGGTAGATTTGACTCGAAGCCATGATGACATGGATGCCTTTGGTTGCCCTACTAGGCCACCGTATCGCTCGACCGAGTGAGCTCGCCGCCGGTGGAAGCGCCGCTGCGAGAGAGGAGGGAGGAGGAGGAGGAGGTAGTAGCGCCGTGGGCACATTCCACCGTGAGCCAAGGAGAGAGAGGGGTGAGTGAACCTGGTCCATTGTGGACTAGGCTATGGCCCATGGTGCACCAGCCCCATGCATATCGTGAGCTGACCCCGTGGACTAAGCCCAGTAGAGGCCCGTGCACGCCACATGGCTAGCCTAGCCGATCGCCACGTGTCCAGGCTTGGCCCGGCCCAGACCAGCTAATGAGCCGACCCATTGAGCCCAGTCAACATTGATCGTTGACTGGTCAACGCTAACCATTGACCAGGCCCACCTATCAGCGAGTCTGTCGCCTCGGCCAATCGTAGCCCGCCACGTGTCAGCCTCTGGTTAATTTAATTTTTTTCTTTTTTAGAAAATGATTTAAACTTAGAAAATTTAAACGACCTTAGAAAAATATGAAACTAGTGTTCAAATTTTTCTAAAAATGAGCTCTACGTCATAGGCTTGTGTTTGAGTGCATTTGGATCTTTTGAATTTCTATTGCTTCTTTGTGATCATCTATAGGAGTTGCTTATCGTGGCTATATGTCTCGTTTGACAGAGTCGAAGGAGCCACAGACTGAGGAGCATGACCCCAACTACACTAAGGAGCTTGGAGACGACCTGCCAGGTGCCACATCCCACCCAACCTCATAGAATCCTATTAGAGATGCTACAATGTAGATGCTATTGCTTTACTTTTATGCAAACGATCTATGATAGGTTACATGGTAGAATTGCTTGTGAGCCATTACCTTGTCGCAACCTATACCCCTGCACACCCATGTTAGGTTAGACGCTCGCTTACTTACTTGCTACTGCTTCAACTACGCATTATATATGTGATGTGATGCTTGGTGGAGGATTGTATGTGAGTGGTTAAGGCACTAGGTGCCGGTAATGTGGTAACAACCGGGGAGATCTTGGTGTGCGTTTTGGGTGTGTGGTGAGGGTTGAGTCAATTGGGCAGGATGTTATGACGAGTCATTGGACGAATCTTGACGGGGGGGTGACCTGGGCATCCCCTACGAGAGGCACCTATGGCGGGTGCATGTGAGACGAGGAGATCCCAGGGTGGAGTGTCTTTGTGGGATGAAGCCCCAGGATGGAGGTGCCATCGAGGCACGGGGTGTTGGTTATCCTCTTTGAGAAGATATCCTATCTGGTCCCCCTAAGGACTAGTATGTTGGGAGAACTGGATCATAAGACCATACGTACACACCACTCGCTCCTGAATGGGCAGGGGACGGCTACCTGACCAACTAGAATGTTGCCATTACTACTAGGTCGGAAGTGGATACTATAGGGAGGTACGGGCATATGGCCCACACCCTCCTAAGACAGTGTAGTGACCTCTGGGGGCCTGGTACTACGTCTCATAGTCTTATCGTGCCAGTGGACTCTGGGGTGGCCCAGGGCTGAGTGGTAGGATGGCACCATACCGGTTGGGAGGCAGTCAGTATCAGCCTAGGCAGGGCACCACTGATGATGGTGATCTTGTAGTTCTAGGTGTACACGCTCTGTAGAGTTGATCGATCTACACGTATAGCCGCGTCCTCAGATATGGACATTCCTATGACCTACGCTTCCCTTGATTAGTGAATGGAGTCCTTTCTTCTCTCCGCCTGGGTCTTGTGTTGGTTTCTGGCTTTGGCCGATGAGGCAAGGTACGAGCGAGAGTCATCCTTGTCACCTAGTGACTGTGAGAATGGTGAGATGTGTGTGATGGGATGGGAGAATGTATGGATGAGATGGGTTAAAACTTGATGAATTATTATTAAAACTTGACATACTCGCATAGGAAACTACAACCACAAATATGTCTTTTGCTCTACCCTTGCATTCCACCACCACAAAGCAAACACAAAGCATAGGGCGGGAGCCAGTGGCTAGTACAAATCATACAGATAATTGTTTGATAGGTTCTAAGCCTATGTACGACTACCAGGGAGATGGTTGGGAGGATTAGAGGTCTTGTTCCTACGCTCAAGTTTGGTTGGGAAGATGGAGTCAATGTCCATTGCCTTTCTACTTGATGCTATTCTAGATGTTGTATGCTCTGAGTGATTCTGCCAAGTGGTGATGTAATAATGAGTAAACTTTTTTATTTGTACTCTCTTTAAGATAGGAATTTGATGTATGACTGTGATATCGACTGTTATTGGATAATGTGATGGGATCATCACCTAGGACTTTCACGTTATACTTTGAATCTTTGGATTCCCCTTCAAGGAAATTGGAATCGTTTCAGTTGGTATCAGAGCCATACTTGACCCTAGGACGAGACCCTTAGGATTGGATGGTAGAAATAGGAGTGGAACTTGTCTTTTTCGATTATATATACCGACCTTGCATCTTTTTATGCATGGCTTATCTTTTTCTAGTCTACTGATTCCCTTCTTATGGACCAATTTGCAGATGGCACCAGCAGTTGAGCTTCCCATCAACAGTCAGAGCTATCAAGGTGCAAATGATCTATGATTGGTTGCATGGTAGAATTGCTTGTGAACCATTACCTTGTCGTAACCTATACCCCTACACCCATGTTAGGTTAGATGCTCACTTACTTGCTACTGCTTCTACTATGCATTATATCTATGATGTGATGCTCGGTGGAGGATTGTATGTGAGTGGTTAAGGCACTGGATACCGGTAATGTGGTAACAACCGACGAGATCTTGGCGTGCGTTTTAGGTGTGTGGTGAGGGTTGAGTCGATTGGGCAGGATCTTATGATGAATTGTTGCACAACTCTTGCCAGAGGGGTGAGACCTGGGCATCCCCTACGAGAGGTACCTGTGGCGGGTGCATGTGAGACGATGAGATCCTAGGGTGGAGTGTCTTTGTGGGATGAAGCCCTAGGATGGAGGTGCTGTTCGAAGCATGGGGTGTTGGTTATCCCCTTTGAGAAGATATCCTGTCCGATCCTCATAAGGACTGGTATGTCGAGAGAACCGGATCATAAGACCTACGTACACACCACTCACTCCTGAATGGGCGGGGGACAGTTACCTAACCAACTAGAACGGTGCCATTAATACTAGGTTGGAAGTGGATAGTGTAGGGAGGTGCGGGCATATGGCCCACACCCTCCTAAGACAGCGTAGTGACCTCTAGGGGCCCGATACTACATCTCACAGTCTCAGCATGCCAGTGGACTCTGGGGTGGCCTAGGGCTGAATGGTAGGATGGCACCATACCGGTTGGGAGGTAGTCGGTATCAGCCTAGGTGGGGCATTGCCGATGATGGTGATCTTGTGGTTCTAGGTGTACACGCTCTACAGAGTTGATTGATCTATACATATAGCCATGTCCTTGAATATGGACATTCCTATGACCTACGTTTCCCATGATTAGTGAGTGGAGTCCTTTCTTCTCTCCCCCTGGGTTCTTGTGTTGGTTTTCGGCTTTGGCCAATGAGGCAAGGTACGAGCAGGAGTCATCCTTGTCACCTAGAGAGTGTGAGAGTGGTGAGATGTGTGTGATGGGATGGGAGGACGTATGGATAAGATGGGTTAAAACATGATGAATTATTATTAAAACTTGACATACTTGCATAGGAAACTACAACCACAAATAGGTCTTTTGCTCTACCCTTGCATTCCACCACCACAAAGCAAACGCAAAGCATAGGGTGGGAGCCAGAGGTCAGTACAAATCATACTGATAATTGTTTAATAGGTTCCTATGATAGAATCGCCCAATTTATACAAGATCAAGTACGGTTGTCCCCATTTAACACGTTGACGCACATATACTTTCACTTATATAAACCCGGTAGTTCATCGAGTGTCACGTAGGACCTCGGTAAATCAACATCATAACCAAGATCACATGATTAAGAAAATACACATCACATACACAGAGTTGCAGCGGAAATAATATTACAAATGGGTTCACAAATAATAGTACAAGTTTGAGTTCCAAAACCGATTAGTGAAAACAACATAGTTTTCAAATGATTACAATAATATAAGTTCCAAATACATTGCTAGCATAAGTGACATCCTTTTATAAAAGCATATAGATGAGAAATAAATATAGAGTCACCGAGCCCACCGGCGGTTAGCCACCATCTTAAGCAGGTCGAGAACTTCACCTACAACATGGTGGGATAAACCCTGAGTACTCAAATGTACTTGTGCTCTTATAAATTGGTCGGTTCTGCTACAGCTGCATCAGAGAAAGATTCAACATTAATTGCCACATGTGTATTTAAAACAAAGGTTTTTGTTTTCCAAAATCCAGTTTCTAGCCACTTATAGCTACATATATAGGTGTTTAAAACCTAGAGTTTGAATCTAAAGTGTGCCAGTGATCACTTTCCTTTATGCCCAGTTAAGGACTTCAGGTGGCTAATTAAGTACTAACTTGGGGGTTTTTATTTTCGTCGTCCATACGGCGTGCTATTGTATGGATGCCATTCACTTGAGTGGTAGTGTATGGATCAATTGCCTCTACGCCCAAGGTAAGATGCCACTCATCATCACAGTGGTATGACCACAAGATGTCAGTGTGCGGTATATGGGGAGGGTACGGTTGTCCCCGTTTAACACGTTGATGCGCGCATACTTTCACTTATATAAACCCGGTAGTCCACCGAGTGTCACGTAGGACCTCAGTAAATCAACATCAAAACCAAGATCACGTGATTAAGCAAATACACATCACATACACAGAGTTGCAGCGGAAATAATATTACAAATGGGTTCACAAATAATAGTACAAGTTTGAGTTCCAAAACCGATTAGTAAAAACAACATAGCTTTCAAATGATTACAATAATATAAGTTCCAAATACATTGCTAGCATAAGTCACATCCTTTGATAAAAGCATATAGAGGAGAAATAAATATAGAGTCACCGAGCCCACCGGTGGTTAGCCACCATCTTCAGCAGGCCGAGAACTTCACCCGCAACATGGTGGGATAAACCCTGAGTACTCGAATGCACTCAGCTAGACTTACCCATCATAAACCAAAAATAAAGTGACACCAAGGAGTATGCAAGGATTTATAGGAGGAGCTAGCATGACAAAATTTTGCATAAAAGCCACTAGTTGAGCTATACATTTTATAATTCGGTAACCAAGTTAATTATTACTATTCATCTCTAGATTAGCACCTATACTAGAGCAATCATGTGATTAAGCTAAGAAGCATTAGTAACCATATGCGGTGTAACATTTCCATAGTCATCATAACCATCAAATTCCATCAATTAATGCTACATTGCTGCTGCTTAGTCAAGTTCTCACTATCCGGGAGAGACGGCGACTCAAATCGATTCTAACCAGCTGGCGAGTTATTCCTAACACAAACCCAGACATACCTGGGCCAAGGTAGTCTTAGGTCACCTTTGGTACAACTCAGGTACAGTCGTGGGTTCGATCAACGCCGCACACTCAGGGATACTACCAGTTCGCTAGGAAGTTTAGGCCTAGCCTACCCTTGGACTCATGCCACTGGCTCCCTGCACATCCTTACTGCCTCTAGTGTGCACACTTTCACTTACCGGGTCTCGGCCTGAGTTGAGCTACTCGGCTTCACGGTCGGAACGACTTATCCAGCCAACTAAGTGTTAGGCATGCGTTCAACATGACATGAGGACATATAGTGAATCGGTCCTTAACCAACACAGACGGGGATAAATAGGCACCAAGACCTCCATGCCTTGTTGCTTCTCTATCACAATCCTGTCCGGTCTCCTTTTATTTATCAACACATGGTTATTTCCACGATAGCAAATATAGCCAACTGTGCTCTGGTATCCACCTATATCTCACCAGTGATAGGAAATCACCAGACTTCTATTGGTCTAAGCATTGTTGGACAATATCTGTCATGAGAAGGGGTCCTTCCATCTTTGGGAAAGGTCCACCAACACCATCTTTTGGTTTGACTCCATCATCACATCCTTCACATGGTGCATCTAGCGTACCTAGATGAGATGCAACAATACAAGTGCATGAATGCAAAGAATGGAAATATAAGATGCGTCACATAAAAGTATTCAAGATGAGCACAAGGTTACACCGAACATATATAAGCACTCCACGTTACTTAATTAAACATCCCACAACCTATCATGCTAGGATATCAAGGAAGGTAGCACCAAGAATGACACAAGTTTCACCAGGTTTTAGGTATATTAAATTAACACCATCAAAGGCATGAGCCACACTTAGCAACACACAAAGCAAAGCAAGGTGAAGCAAACAATTTTAGGTACAAACACAGATTCTGAACAGCAGCACCACATTCACTTGTTTTAATCATACCCAGAGTCTAGGTATGCAAAAAGTGCGATTCAAGACTTTCTAGAAAGCTAATGAAATTATCTAAAACTTTGTTATTAACACCAAAAGCTGATTCAACAAATAAAAAGGTCAAAATACATCCTAAAGCAGAGCTTATACAACTAAGGACAGAAAACTGATAGTAACTTTAGAAATGCATAATTGGAGTTCCAGACATTCAGTAAACATGATTCTTAACTTTGAGGAAATCTTATTAAGTTATCTATAACTTTATCATTATCATTTTAAGATGATTCTACAGCTAACAAGGTCAAACAATACTAAGAAGGCATCTCTATCCAGATTTGGACAGAAATCTATCATTCCACTTTGAACAGCTACAACTGGAGTTCTAGACCACCAAAAAGGGTGTTCTCTAATATTTTGGAAAGCTTAGGAAAATAACTACAACTCTCCTATTATCACCAATACATTATTCCATGTTTATATAAGTCAACCATTTTACAAGAATAAATAAAAACAACAAAAACTTTCTACTAACACATATCACATTATGATTCTACTGCATAGATCTACTCTCAAGGATTCCAAAAAGTCCTTATTTGCTATTTTATGATTTTTCTATGATTCATTATGATTTTCCAAAGTTTTAGCCAAATAAATAAAATAACAGAAAACACAATTGCATCGAGGCCCATGAACTTCCACGAAAATAAATTCCAACAAATAGGTCCTTCTCTGTACTATTCCCCTAAGTCATGGCTGTTCATTTCAGTCCCTATCTTTTCTTCTATTGTTGCGCAAGGTCCCCCTTTGTCTTCTTCTCGTCGGGCAAAGCAGAGGAGGTCGGTGGGCTGGCCGGTCTCGGCGGGCGGTGGCCAGCAACGGTGGGGAAGGGTCACGGCCGTGTAATGGTGGGTTGTGCCCATGGGTGGCCTCAGCCTGGCCTGAGGCTGATTGTGGCTCCCTGGCCATGGGCACAGGTGGCAGCCCGGTGACGGCTCCGGCGGACAGGGCGCTGGTGGAGCTCCAGCGTCGGGGAAGAGGCAGTGGAGCACCCTAGGGACCGCACGCATCTGTAGGGCTGCTCAGCTCGGCCAGAGATGGCCCAAGGCAGCCCAGCCATGCGTGGCGCTCAGAGGCACAACTCTAGCAATGGTGGGGGAAACGGCGGTGAGCGGCCACGGCGAGGAGCACAAAAGGCAAGGCGAGGCAAGGGAAAGGATATGTGGCTGCGAGTTGGGTGGAGGGAAGTTAGACGAGGTAGGAGCAGTGGCGGTAGCTATTACACCCTAGTGTTAAGCTTTGCATTTGGCGCTTGCATTTCATGAGCACAAGCATCGTCCAAGCCTTCATGAACATGAGCATATGAAATTTCACCTCATTCTTATACGTTATAACATGAAATGTTGAATTTATATATATACTTATGATTCCAATCATGTATGACCAATGTATGAGATGGTTGTGAGGTCATTAAAACACCTTAGACACATCTAGGATGGTAAATGGAACAATATTTATATTCATGACATAGAGCAAATTTGCTTCTAAGTGTTGGTTTCATTTGAAATGCCATTTTCATGATACTAGTTTGACCAAAGTTGAACAGTAGCTTAGAGTTTTTTTCATGGCTGTGTGACCTAAATAAAAGTTGTAGTTCTTGTCATGGGTAACAAACTTTATGTAAGGGTCATGAGCTAATTCAGTGTCTAACATGGTCAAATAGAGCTTACAAGTATCAACAAAATGTTGTTTTGTGACTTAAGAAATTTTCTGTGTTGAAACCGTTTTCAGTTTCAAAGTACCTCACTTTGGAGTAATGTAGTTTGTAAACCGGTGAGAATTAGATGATGGTTCCTAAAGCAAAGTTGAAGATCTCACGTCGCTCTATAATTGTTATTAAGGAAGTTTTTGCTACATCGCCATGGATTAGGAGTTACAAGTACACAAACTTGCACTGTCGCCCCCCAAAAGACATTCTGCAGGGCGTTCACCATTGCCCTACCCAAGGGAAATGGAGGGCAAGGAAGCTCAGTAGGACCAAGGAGCAATCAGCCATGCTTCAACTGTAATCAGTTGGGCCATTGGGCCAAGGAGTGCCCCCATCCCAAGAAGAATAGCAATCAAAATCAGGGTAATCAGAAACAGGCAAATCCTAAAGCATGTCCTAGATACGTGCATTACACAACTGTTGAAGAAGTTCCTACAAGAGAAGTTGTCACCGCCGGTATATTTCTTGTTAACAAACATCCCACCATTGTTTTATTTGATTCTAGAGCTTCTCATTCATTTATGAGCCAAGCATTTGCCACTAAGTATGATCAGAAAATAATTGAGGTAAATAAAGGTGATTATAGTATAAGTTCAGCTAGGGCTACTATCTGATAGTGAGGGATGTGCTCATCTCTATAAAGAGGAGTACACGATGGATCTGATAGTATTGCCCGGATTAGCCATCATGGGGTTCTTAGGCATGAAATGGATGAGCGATCATGGGGTTCTCATTGACACTAGCACTAGGACAATTATGTTGAGAAAACCAAAGGGAGGTAATGCTTTTCTAGTACCACTTCCCTGAAGTTTTAATCCCCAAAACTTGTCTTGTGTTATCCAAGCCACTACCCTTTGTGATATTCTAGTGGTTTGTGAGTTTCCTAATGTATTTCTGGATGAGTTGTCGGGTTTACCGCCTGATAGGGATGTGGAATTTAAGATTGAGTTAGTGCTAGGTACGACACCTATCTCAAGAAGACCTTATAGGATGCCACCAAATGAGTTAGCTAAACTTAAAATCCAACTTCAAGAACATTTGGACAAAGGTCTCATTCAACCTAGTTCGTCCCCATGGGGATGTCCAACTTTATTTGTAAAGAAGAAGGACAAGTCCTTGAGAATGTATGTGGATTATAGGCCACTTAATGTTGTGATCATTAAGAACAAGTATCCTTTGCCTCAAATTGATATCTTGTTGGATCAATTGGCAAAAGCAAAAGTATTCTCTAAGATTGACTTGAGGTCAGGCTATCATCAGATTAAGATCAGGCCAGAGCATATACCTAAAACAACTTTCTCCACTAGGTACGGCTTGTACGAGTATTTGGTCATGTCTTTTGGACTGACAAATGCTCCTGCCTAGTTCATATACTTGATGAATTTGGTATTCATGCTTGAGCTCAACAAGTTTGTGGCTATGCTTATCGATGATATCTTGATTTATTCAAAGAATGAGGCGGACCATGCAGAGCATCTAAGAGTTGTTTTGTCTAGATTGAGGGAACATAAGTTATATGCCAAATTCAACAAGTGTGAATTCTGGTTGAGCAAAGTACCTTTCTTGGGTCACATCTTATCTAAGGATGGAATTTCTGTAGACCCATCTAAAGTACAAGAGGTCATGAATTGGAAGGCCCCGGTTTCATTTTGGATTTCTCCAAGATAGCTAAGCCCATGACCAGACTACTTCAGAAGGATGAAAAGTTCAGTTGGACACCAGAGTGTGAAGTTGCTTTTCACACCCTAAGGACCTTGTTAACTACAGCTCCGGTTTTAGCACAACCCGACCTTGAAAAGCCTTTCGATGTGTTCTGTGATGCATCGGGTATAGGTTTGGGGTGTGTGCTCATGCAAGAATGTCAAGTTATTGCCTATGCTTCTCGACAATTGAGAAAGCATGAAGTCAATTATCCTACGCATGATTTAGAGCTCACAGCAGTTGTTCATGCGTTGAAGATATGGAGACATTACTTGTTGGGAAACGTATGTCACATAAATACTGACCACAAAAGTCTCAAATATATCTTCATTGAACCTGAGCTGAACATGAGGCAGCGAAGATGGTTAGAGCTGATCAAGGACTACAATTTGGAAGTGCACTACCATCTAGGAAAGGCTAATGTTGTAGTAGATGCACTTAGTCGGAAATCTCATTGTAACACTTTGGAAGCCTTGTTGGAAGATGGATTTAATTTGTTACATCCTGTTGTGCTGCACAATATCACTTTCAGTTGCTCACTTGAGAGCAAAATCATAGAACTATAGAAGACAGATGTAAGTGTATTTCACATTAAGAGAAAGATGAAAGAACCAGAAACCAAGCATTTTTGGTTGGATGAGAGAGGAGTGCTATGGTTTGACGATTGACTTGTGGTACCGAAAGACCATGAGCTTAGAAATCAAATTTTAGATGAAGCTCATTCATCCAAGTTCTCTAACCATCTAGGTAGTAGCAAATTGTATCAAGATTTGAAAACCAGTTTTTGGTGGACCAAGATGAAGAAAGAGATCGTCGCCTATGTCGCTAGGTGTGATAATTGCAGTAGAGTCAAGGCCATTCATTTGAAATATACTGGATTACTTTAGCCGTTGCCTGTTCTAGGCTGGAAATGGGAGGAAATAAGTATGGACTTTATTACAGGCCTCCCACTGACACAACAAGGTCATGATTCCGTATGGGTCATTGTAGATCACCTCACCAAGTCAGCACATTTTGTACCGGATAACACAAGGTATCTAGCTAGAAAGTACGCTGAGCTATACATTTCTCAGATCGTGAGACTATATGGAGTACCAAGGACCATAATCTCAGATTGGGGACCATAGTTTATAGCTCATTTCTGGGAACACTTGCACCAGGCCTTGGGAACTAAACTAATCAGGAGTTCAGCATATCATCCACAAACATCGGGACAGACCAAGCGAGTGAATCAAATCTTAGAAGACATGTTGAGAGCTTGTATAATATCTTCCAATGGTTCATGGGAGAAATGGCTACCTATAGCCAAGTTCTCCTATAACAACAGTTATCAAGCGAGCATCAAGATGGCTCCTTTTGAAGCCTTGTATGATCAGAAATGTAGAACTCCCATGAATTGGATTGAGCCCAGAGAAAGAAGATATTTTGGCATTGACTTTGTCACCGAAGCTAAAGAACAAGTACGTGTTATTCAACAGCACATGAAAGCAGCCTAGTTAAGACAAAACAGTTATGCTGATAAAAGAAGAAGACCACTAACTTTTGAAGTGGGAGACTATGTATACTTAAAAGTGTCACCCATGAAGGGATTGCAGAGATTTGGAGTAAAGAGAAAGCTTGCACCTAGATATGTAGGACCATACAAGATTATTGAACAGAAAGGAAATGTAACCTACAAGTTACAACTTCCTCTAGAGATGAGTGCTATATTCGATGTCTTCCATGTTTCTCAGTTGAAAAGATGTCTTCGCATACCTGAGGAAGCCATTGCACCCACTAACATTAAGCTCCAATCGGATTTGACCTATGAAGAGAAACCAATCCGAGTGCTAGAAGAAATGGAAAGAGTAACACAAAGCAAGGTCATTAAGTTCTACAAAGTAGTGTGGAATAATCACAATGAACAAGACGCCACGTGGGAATGGGAGGATTATTTACGTGAGGTTTATCCCACCTTTTATGAGGAATGGTAGGTCTTTCAAATCTCAGGACGAGATTCCTATAAGGGGGAGGGGCTGGTACACTCAGTGTTAAGCTTTGCATTTGGCACTTGCATTTCATGAGCACAAGCATCATCCAAGCATTCATAAACATGAGCATATGAAATTTCACCTCATTCTTATACATTATCACATGAAATGTTGATTTTTTTATATATGCTTATGCTTGCATTCATATATGACCAATGTATGAGATGGTTGTGAGGTCATGAAAATACCTTAGACACATCGAGGATGGTAAATGGAACAATGTTTATATTCATGACATAGACCAAATTTGCTTCTAAGTGTTGGTTTCATTTGAAATGCCATTTTCATGATAGAGCAAAGTTGAACAGTAGCTTAGATTATTTGCATGGCTGTGTGACCTAAATAAAAGTTGTTGCTCTTGTCATGGGTAACAAACTTTATTTAAGGGTCATGAGCTAATTTAGTGTCTAACATGGTCTAATAGAGCTCACAAGTATCAACAAAATGTTGTTTTGTGACTTAAGAAATTTTCTTGTTGAAATAGTTTTCAGTTTCAAAGTACCTCACTTTGGAGTAATGTAGTTTGTAAACCAGTGAGAATTAGATGATTGTTCCTCAAGCAAAGTTGGAGATCTCATGTAGCTCTACAATTGTTATTAAGAAAGTTTTTGCTAAATCGCCACGGATTAGGAGTTACAGGTACATGAACTTGCACCATCAGTCATCGGTGGCAGGCCTGAAACCGGCCGGGGCAGTGCGGTGTTGTGGCCGACCGGCCACAGGCCATGGCCGCCGCATGGTGGCAGCATGCCAGCGTCGCCCTGGTTGGTTAGGCCAGTAGGGGAAGATAAGAGAGGCAAAGCCGCCGCGCTCACTCACTCTCGCTCTCTCGCCCTCTCTCTTCCTCACCTTCACCGCGCCTATGCGGAACCATAGCACCGCCGTCGCTACCGTAGCTCCACCGAGCTCGCTCACTTTCACCACCATGCCATTGTGCAATAGCTCATGCACATAGCTCCGCCACCACCTCCTCCACCTTGCCGACCTGCTAACACCACCATTCGAGCAAGGGTAAGGCCGCATTACGCGTCGCCGTCGTCGCCATGGCCACGGAGCACCGCCGAGCTCTAAGCTCACCATGGCCAACCTTCTCCACCACTCCTCCTACCTCCTTCTCCCTGGTTCCATCATCGCCTTAGGCCATGGATGCACACGTCATCATTGTTTAACCGCTATCGCCGCTGTCACATGGGGACGCGCGCCGCCGTCGTGCGCGTCCACCATGGCTGCAAGCACGCGCTCGCGGCCGCCGACTTCACCGGCTACCCTTAGCCTGATCTGGTACCAATTACCATTTCGCCTAAAGGTGTTGCACCTTCCCCGATGATGGGGACCTACCTTCGGCCACCGTCTCATCGAAACGGTAACACCGCCGCCATGCTCTGTGCACCGTCGTGCCGCCATGCACGTGGCCTGAGCTCACCGCCGCTTCACCGTGGCTCGATCCACACCATAGAGATCTGCTAGAGTTCGTAGATGCTATAGACATGCTCGCCTGGCTATGCCATTGCCAAGGATGGCCGGAGCATGACCGCGTGCCACAGTCGAGCCTCCATGCTCGCCGACGAGCTCGCTCCGGTGATCCTCCAAGCAAACCAATGGTACCTGTAGGTGCGGAATAGTATGGGAACATGTTGGTGCCGACCTCATCGCCGATGACCTCAGCATCGACGAGCTTCTCGCCAGTCAAGCCACGCCTCTGTTCTGTGTCGCTGACATGCGGGCCCCAGCTGTCAATCGATTTTTAAATTGTTTTCGAGATTTATTTTCAAAATTTTGAATGAAAACTTCAAAAATTCATATCTAGAGCTAGGAGTGCTGAAATGGGGTGAACCAAATTTTGTTGGTTTCATCTTGAAGTGTACTATTTGATAAAAATATGAAATATACTGTTTAGGGTATTTTTCTAGGTGAATTAAATTGAGTAAGTGCTTTTATAATAGTTTCTAGCTTGTAAATTGCATAACCTGAGCTAGGAAGGTGATAAAATTATGATTCTAATTTTCCTGGTCTTGTGTTGCATGCTCTAGATAGGAAAAAATATTAAACCTATAGTGAGCATAATTGAAATATGGTCTTCCTATTTAATTCTAATTAATTGCTAGTTTCTAGTGAAATTAATTGGGGCAAAAATACATAACATATGATCATACAAATTTTTGCACAGTATTCCTATGTGAGGAGGTAAGTAAGAAAAATATTAAATCTTTTTCTTGACACTTTTCACTATGCTAAAATATTTTTGCTAAAATAAGCCTATATAACTTCTCATTTTTGTAGAGATAGCTATGCTTTTCCAAATGGCATGAAATTTGAACAGTAGAATATTAGGGTCATTTGTAGGCTACTATAATTTTCTTAGAATTTATTAAGCACTAGAAATATTTATCCTTTAAATCACATTATTATCTAAGGAAATTAATAAATGAATATAAATAAATTAGTTAGGCTTAACCATGATGTTTTATGTGGTGTGTGTGATGCATATAATCTTTTATACTGTTAGTGAGGCTTAGAAGTATTTGTTTATATGCAGCTAGTTAATTATTGCCTTATAATTCAACTAGATGGCGGCATGTATAGTTTATGTTGTGGTGATAATTTTATGATGATAATGATCTTTTCTTTAAAGATGGTTAATAACAAAGTTGTAGATAACTTACTTATCTACCTTGTGTTAGATTTTCATATACATAGGCCTTATGGTTTAAGAATTATGGCTGTTAGAAGTCTACTATCAGAAATGCTTGCTCTCTGGATAGATCTGAAATATTAAATTGTTTGACCTAGATAACTGTTGAATCACTTTGAGATGATTAAAACAAAGTTGTAGGAAATTTCATAAGATTTCTAGAATGTCCACAACCATATTATTTTGATGTGTATAACTCTAGTTATGATCAAAATAAGTGGTTGTTGTCTTGTAGTTAGAAAATGATTTACATAAGTGTTTGTTTAAGTTACTAGAGAAGAGATATACACCTGCTCAGTAAAAGTGAATGTAACTTATTATCACCTTAATGCAATGCTGTTGAAAACACTTATGAGGATGCATTCATCACATCATATCATATTATACATGTCATCATATATGCATTCGTGATATCTTATTTCATGCTCATGCATATAGGATCGTCCAAAGGGATAACCCTTTTGGAGTTCAACGAAGAAGAGGAGGAGGAACAACAGGAAACACCTCAGTTCATAGCTCTAGAAGAATAGGAGCAAACTCTTAAGGACCTCCCTGAGTGCCTGGATCACCGGCCAACCTCTTTCCTCAAAGGCAAGCCCCGGAGCATTCTAAGTCTCCTACGTTTTACAAAACTTCACTTGAGTCCTTTATGTTTGATGCATTAGGTTATAAGATTTGATTAGAACACTTGATGCATATAACTATCTTGTCTAGATAAATATACCTTTAACCCTATGTAGGTCCAGGATGGAATATATGCTTAGCCATGCTTAGACCGATAGAAGTCGGGTGATTTCCTGTCACCAGCGAGATATAGGTGGATAACGAAGCACGGTTGGCTATATTTGCTATTATGGAAAAGAACCATGGGGTAATGTAAATGGTGGCTAGGTGGAGTCTATGTGTAGGTTGACTCATGTGATTCCATTTGTGCCGATTAAGGACCGTACTATTGTTGGCACTTTTGTTGAGATTGAACGCATGCCTCTCACTTAGCTGGCCGAATAACTCGTTTCGACCGCGAAGCTGAGTAGCTCAACTCAGGCTAGGCCCCATTCTATAAAAGTGCACACTCTGGATGGTAGCAAGGATGTGTGAGGAGCTAGATGTGAGCCCAAGGGTAGGGCAGGCCTGAACGTCCTGGCAGCTGGTCATCCCTGATTTTGTGGCGCTAGGCAAACCCGCGAAATTTGGACTTGAGCTGTACCAAAGGTGACCGTTGATCTAGTCTGCCTAGGTTTGTGTTAGGAATAAATTATCAGCTAGTTGAAATTGATTCGACTCACCGTCTCTCCTGGACAGTGAGAAACTTGGCTGGTCCCAACATCATAGTAATTGTATTACGGAATGATGGTTATGATGAACATGGAATTATTATACCGGCTATGGTTACTACTGTATGCTACTAAAAGATATACCACATGTTTGGCATAGGCTAGTTGCTAATCTAGAGATGAATAGCTATAATTAACTTAATGACCGAATTGTAACTATATACTCGTATTGGTAAGCTTTTTATGCATAATGTTGTCAAGCTAGCTCCACTTATAAAGCCTTGCATAATCCTTGGAGTCACTTTGTTTTTGTTTTATGACAGGTACAGTTATCATGGCTATTGCAAGAACTGCTTTTGTCCCGCCGTGGATGAGGAGTGAGCCCTGGGCATGCATCTTTTATTAACCCTTCTCACATTCTTTTGTGGAAGTGTGATCGTGGACTGGCACTATATTTAAACAATGTTGCAGATGTTGGTTTCAAACTTTAATTTGCTTCTGCTACTATTTTACTTGAACTTGGTTTGTAATAACCTAAATTCATACTATGATGGATGAACTGTATTTGTGAACCTTATGTAACGTGTGACATGTATATTGAATCATGTACCATCTTGATTGTATGTTGAGGGTTAATCGAGACCCTTCATGGTACTCGACGGACTACTGGGTTTATATGGGCTCAAGTATGACAGTGCGACCGCTTGCAGCTGGCATCAGAGCAAGATTCAACATTAATTGCCACATGTGTATTTAAAACAAAGATTTTTGTTTTCCAAAATCTAGTTTCTAGCCACTTATAGCTACATATATAGGTGTTGAAAACCTAGAGTTTGAATCTAAAGTATGCCAGTGATCACTTTCCTTTATGCCCAGTTAAGGACTTTAGGTGGCTAATTAAGTACTAACTTGGGTGTTTTTATTTTCATCGTCCATACGGCGTGCTATTGTATGGATGTCATTCACTTGAGTGGTAATGTATGGATCAACTACCTCTATGCCCAAGGTAAGATGCCACTCATCATCATAGTGGCATGACCACAAGATGTCAACGTGCGGTATATGGGGAGAGTACGGTTGTCCCCATTTAACACGTTGATGCGCGCATACTTTCACTTATATAAACCCGGTAGTCCGCCGAGTGTCACACATGACCTCGGTAAATCAACATCATAACCAAGATTGCATGATTAAGCAAATACACATCACATACATAGAGTTGCAGCGGAAATAATATTACAAATGGGTTCACAAATAATAGTACAAGTTTGAGTTCCAAAATCGATTAGTGAAAACAACATAGCTTTCAAATGATTACAATAATATAAGTTCCAAATACATTGCTAGCATAAGTGACATCCTTTGATAAAAGCATATTGATGAGAAATAAATATAGAGTCACCGAACCAATCGGCGGTTAGCCACCATCTTCAGCAGGCCAAGAGCTTCACCTGCAACATGGTGGGATAAACCCTGAGTACTCAAAAGTACTTGTGCTCTTATAAATTGGTCGGTTCTGCTATAGCTGGCATCAGAGTAAGATTCAACATTAATTGCCACATGTGTATTTAAAACAAAGGTTTTTGTTTTCCAAAATCTAGTTTCTAGCCACTTATAGCTACATATATAGGTGTTTAAAACCTGGAGTTTGAATCGAAAGTGTGTCAGTGATCACTTTCCTTTATGCCCAGTTAAGGACTTTAGGTGGCTAATTTAGTACTAACTTGGGGGTTTTTATTTTTGTCGTCCATACGGCGTGCTATTGTATGGATGCCATTCACTTGAGTGGTAATGTATGGATCAACTGCCTCTACGCCCAAGGTAAGATGCCACTCATCATCACAGTGGCAAGACCGCAAGATGTCAGCGTGCGGTATATGGGGAGAGTACGGTCGTCCCTGTTTAACACGTTGATGCATGCATACTTTCATTTATATAAACCCGGTAGTCCACCGAGTGTCACGCAGGACCTCGGTAAATCAACATCATAACCAAGATCGCATAATTAAGCAAATACACATCACATACATAGAGTTGCAGTGGAAATAATATTACAAATGGGTTCACAAATAATAGTACACGTTTGAGTGCCAAAACTGATTAGTGAAAACAACATAGCTTTCAAATGATTACAATAATATAAGTTCCAAATACATTGATAGCATAAGTGAGATCCTCTGATAAAAGCATATAGATGAGAAATAAATATAGAGTCACCATGCCCACCGGCGGTTAGCCACCATCTTCAGCAGGACGAGAACTTCACCAGCAACATGGTGGGATAAACCTTGAGTACTCGAATGTATTCAGCTAGAATTACCCATCATAAACCAGAAATAAAGTGACACCAAGGAGTATGCAAGGCTTTATAGGAGGAGATAGCTTAACAAAATTTTGCATAAAAGCCACTAGTTGAGCTATACATTTTATAATTCGGTAACCAAGTTAATTATAGCTATTCATCTCTAGATTAGCACATGTACTATAGCAATCATGTGATTAAGCTAACAAGCATTAGTAACCATATTTGGTGTAACATTTCCATATTCATCATAACCATCAAATTCCATCAATTAATGCTATGTTGCCACTGCTCAGTCAAGTTCTCACTATCCCGGAGAGACGGCGACTCGAATCGATTCCAACCAGCTGGGGAGTTATTCCTAACACAAACCCAGACATACCTGCGCCAAGGTAGTCTTAGATCACCTATGGTAAAACTCAGGTACAGTCACGGGTTCGATCAGCGGCACACACTCTAGGAGACTACCAGTCTGCTAGGAAGTTTAGGCCTGGCCTACCCTTGGACTCACGCCACTGGCTCCCCACACATCCTTACTGCCTCTAGTGTGCGCACTTTCACTTACTAGGTCCCGGCCTGAGTTGAGCTAGTCAGCTTCGCGGTCGGAACGACTTATCCGGCCAACTAAGTGCTAGGCATGCGTTCAACATGATATGAGGACATATAGCGAATTGGTCCTTAGTCGACACAGACGGGGATAAATAGGTACCAAGACATCCATGTCTTGTTGCTTCTCTATCACAATCCCGCCCGGTCTCCTTTTATTTATCAACACATGGTTATTTCCATGATAGCAAATACTGCCAACCGTGCTTTGGTATCCACTTATATCTCACAGGTGATAGGAAATCACCCAACTTTAACCGGTCTAAGCATTGCTAAGCATACATTCAATCCTAGACCTACATAGGGTTGAAGGTATATTTCTGGATAAGGTAGTTCTATGCATCAAGTGGTTCCAATCTATGGCAGAACCTCCTAAGAAATCGGGCCCACGTGCACCTATCGATGTCACAACCGACCTCAGATAGCGTACACAAGTTCCCAACAATTTAACAGGTCTGTCGGGTGTCCTCGGGTAACCCGAATCATCCACGAATCTTTACCAACCAGGATCCCAATCACAGTCATTGCAGATCACAACAGTTTTCAATATACATACCAGAGATTATAAAGCGGAAGACTTAAGTTTTAATATTACAAACCAGTTGTTTCCAACTTACAAAACCATAAGTGTCATACAACCATAGTAGTAGGATAATATTACATTAACATTATTTATTTCACACAAACTAGTGCCTTGTCCAAAGGCCATTCATCATTCCTCATCTTCATTGACTTCAAACACTGACATGCAGCAGGGACCAAAACAAGCTTGCGCATGCGACTCACCTGCAACAAGGGTTAACAAACCCTGAGTACAAAAGTACTCAACCAGACTGACCCGACATTAAAGGGGGCGAAGATCTTAGGGATGCAGGTGTTGGGTCAAGGTAAGGATGTAGCAATATTCAAAAGTTCTTTGCCAAAAGCTTACTATTCTCGATCCTATTTTTCAAATTTTTACCCCTAAGTACTTTGGTTCATTATCTCAAACTAAGTGTTTATATCCCATATTTCAATCCTTCTCATTCCATTCCTTTTTTCTCATGTTTTAGTAATTCACCAGTCCTGCATTACTTCTGTAATGAATCGAGTCTCCATGTTCGCGGAGCACCGGCAATTCGAATTGATTCAAGTCCTAGCTGGGGATTCCTTATCACACGATATATGTAGAACTTAATCTTGCATATATCAACCTCGCTACTAGATCCTCCTATACTAAGCCGTCTCCACACCACCCGAGAGCACAGCATGCCTCAAATCCGGCCACATTCAAGCCAGAGGGTACACGCTACTCCTGCCATCTCACCACTCCCAGTGCGTGGGCATTCATCTTAATATCGGATTAGCCGAAGTAGGCTTACCAGAGTATGTGACCAGTACTACAAAGTGTCTCGTTTAGAAGATCCGCAATGAGTGGCCTTTAAGCGACATAGTCGGCAACATTACCCAACATTCAAGATAAGTCACCCGACTAGTCTCTAGTTCATTCTATCTTCTTTCTTTCTTTGGCCAGTATGCCATCTTTGATTGTATCGAAACTTTTACTTTGAAAGCCTACCATAAAGCATACTAAGCAATTCTACGCCTTTTGTAAATGAAATCATCTTCAAGGATGGTAAACAATTAACAAGGTAGGCAATGCATCAAGTAGTTAACATTTGAATTAATCAACTTAATGCAATAAGTAACATAGGTGATAAACTTTTCAAAATAAACAAGGTAATGGTTTAATGCATAAACCGGGGCTTGCCTTCGTTGACGATCTCGGGTTCCAGATCAGTACCACAAATATCAAATCCCGAGACAACCGGGGATTCTTCCACAACTTGCTCAACTAGAATCGGTTCACCCTCGGCTTCTACACGAAATAATAACATATGCTTCAATATGATGATAATGTAAACATGATGCTTTCATGGTACATGAAATGTAATAACACCTTGAATACAACTTTCCTTCGCGATACAGTTGTAAGTCAACAAAACTAATTGACACTAACATCTAGGGTTTATGACCTAAGTGACTTGACCAAATTGATCTTGAAACCCTACTGGTCACAAAAATGACCCAAACAAGATCAAACCCTAACCCTAACACTTAGGGTTTGCTTTTATTCATTTTTGAATTAATTTGGAAATAAGCCCAAAAATAAACTTGTTCCAAATGACCTCAAAATTTTATGTAAGCTTCCTCATAACAAATTAGTGTACCAAAATAAATTTCATAATTTTTGGAGCTATACAGTGACCTACAAAAATTATGGAAATTGCATTTATCAATTAATTGACTGAATTTTTGAACATTAAAAATTTATTCAAATTTCAAGTTTCAAATTTTTAAACCATAATAGAACATATACAGAAGGTACACACAAATTTTTAGAATTTTTGGAGCTGTAATTATTTTCCTACAAATTTCCAAAGTTGCTGCACTATTCATAATTCAGAAAATATCAAATCTCACTGTTCTCTCTCTCTCACTGACGACCCAGCCCCGCTGTCAGCGACACAGAGAGAACGCACGGCGGCGCTGCCATCACCGGTCGGCCAAAACGCGCCGGCGGTGATGCTTCGGCGAGGCAGACCGCACCAGAACCATCTACACAACCCCGCGAAACTATCCCAGCCCTCAGAACCGCAGCAGGCACACCCGAGAAAGCTCCACGGCGGCCATGGCGGCTCGAGCTCGACGGCGCACGGCACAACCCTGACCATTGTACGGTGGAGACTAAAACGAAGTGAGCATCATGCTCAGGAGCTCACCGTGAACACGTCGGTAGACTTGGTGAAGGCGAAGACGGTCTAGAGCAACCTGACCATGGTGAGGTCATTCGTGGCGGAGCTCTAGCCGGTCACGGGGAAGACGCGTTGCGCTGGGTGATTCCGGCCAACCCAAATGATGCGAGCAAGCTGAAGAGGAGCGCAAGGTCGAGGCGATCACGTTGATGTAGCTAGGCATGACTAGAAGGGGTCGACGGCGGCTACGACGAGCGGCGGAGCTGAACGGTGGCGGAGCAGAGCAGAGAGGAAAAACGGAGGACGACGGTGGCGATGCTCCTATTTATAGCCGAGAATGATGCGTTCGGCGTCGACAGCTCACGCACGAGCTCGCCACGGAGCCGGCTGCGTGTCACCGCGCGAGAAAGCGGCGAAGAAGGTCGGCGGTGAACAGCTGCGTGTCACCGGTGGCAAACAGGCGATGTCGATTTTGATTTTTGAATTATTTACAGAACTGCCACTGACTTACTTTTGCAAATTACTCTCAAATTTTCTAAAGAAGTTGAAAATCTCCAAAAATGAAAGTTGCTCAACTTTTCAAACTCTACAACTTTGTTTCAAGGAATATTTTCAAATTCTGCCTCCATTTTAAAATTTGAATTTGGGGTGCATTTGAGCATTTGAATCATTTCAAAATTACTCCAAATTTTATATATAAACTTTAAAAACTTTGAATACCAAAGTTGATCTCTTGATAGCTATTGTTATATGAGAATTCAGCTAAGGGAAGGCATTCATCCCATATAGCACCATAGGAAAGAACGCATGCTCTCAACATATCTTCAAGAATTTGATTTACCCTTTTAGTCTGTCCATCTGTTTGCGGATGATAAGCAGAACTATGGATAAGTTTGGTTCCCAAATACTCATGTAAACTTTTCCAAAACTTGGATACGAACAATGACCCTCTGTCAGAGACAATGGTCTTGGGTGCCCCATGCAGACTGAAAATTCTATCAAGATAAAGCTTTGCATACTGTT
The DNA here is from genome assembly GCA_904845875.1 of Miscanthus lutarioriparius. NCBI lineage: Eukaryota > Viridiplantae > Streptophyta > Magnoliopsida > Poales > Poaceae > Miscanthus > Miscanthus lutarioriparius. The sequence goes on from CAJGYO010000016.1 coordinate 54,713,448, forward strand.
CTGCTCGATATTTATCTCTGACTGGTAAGAAATAAGCTATCTTGGTTAGGCGATCAACAATAACCCATATTGAATTGTAGCCTGCAGATGTCCTAGGCAACCCCACTATGAAGTCCATACAGATATCTTCCCACTTCCAAGATGGAACTAGCAATGAATGTAATGGACCCACAGCCTTCATGTGAATCGCTTTGACTCTCTGACAAGTATCACATTTGGCCACATATTGAACTATTTCTATTTTCATTTTGGTCCACCAATATCTCGTTCTTAGATCATGATACATTTTGTTGCTACCTGGATGAATGGAGTATCTTGTAGAATGAGCTTCATCAAGAATCTACTTTCGCAGCTCTGGACTCTTGGGTACTACCAATCTATCTTTGAACCATACGACATCGGATTCATCAATATTGAAACATGTTGGTTTTTCAGATCTGACTTTATCCTTACTTTTCCGTTGAGCAGCAATGATCTGATCTTTGATAGTGGACTCAACGGCAATATTGGACAGGGAACCTTGTTCTATGATTTGTAAATTCAGATGCTCCATCTCTTAACACAATGTTCGTTGCATAGGTTTCACAGTCAGACAATGGCAATGACTCTTGTGACTCAGGGCATCGGCAACCACATTAGCCTTGCTTGGATGATAATGCACTTCTAAGTCATAATCTTTGATAAGTTCTAACCATCTTCTTTGCCTCATATTCAACTCTGACTGAGTGAAGATATATTTCAAACTTTTGTGATCCGTATAGATATGACAGATATTGCCCAATAAATAATGTCGCCAAACCTTGAGTGCATGAACAACTGCGGCTAATTCAAGATCATGGGTGGGATAATGTTCTTAATGCTTCTTGAGTTGTCTGGAAGCAAATGCTATGACTCTACCTTCTTGCATAAGAACACAGCCAATACCAATTCCAGACGCATCACAATAGATATCAAACGACCTCTCGATATTAGGTTGTGCTAATACTGGTGCAGTTGTCAACAACTTCTTTAATGTTTGAAAGGCCTTCTCACATTCTGCTGACCATACAAACTTAGTTTGATTTTTCAGCAGTCCAGTAATTGGCTTCGTAATTCTGGAGAAGTCAGGGATGAATCGACGGTAATAACCTACCAACCCCAGAAAACTACGAACTTGATGAACAGTGGTAGGTGCTTTCTAGTCAAGGACTTCCTCTACCTTGCTCGGATCAACAACTATACTTTCAGCAGATAACACACGACCAAGAAATTGTACTTCCTCTAACCAGAATGCACATTTGCTGAATTTGGCATATAATTGGTGGTCTCTTAATTGTTGTAGAACAATGCGAAGATGTTCTACATGTTCTTCTTTGCTCTTAGAATAGATAAGAATGTCATCAATGAATACCACTACAAACTTATCCAACTCGGCATGAAAACTGAGTTCATCAGGTACATGAAATGAGCCGGGGCATTGGTCAGCCCAAAAGACATGACCAAATACTCATATAGACCATATCGGGTAGTAAACGCTGTCTTCGGCACATCTTCTCGTCTGATCTTAATCTGGTGATAGCCTGATCTCATGTCTATCTTCGAGAACACGTTAGCTCCCACAAGTTGATCAAAAAGCAAATCAATTCGGGGTAAGGGGTATTTGTTCTTTATGGTGACTTCATTTAACGGCCGATAGTCAACACATAACCTTAAGGTTTGGTCCTTCTTCTTCACGAAGATAGCAGGGCATCCCCAAGGTGATGAACTGGGTTGAATGAAACCCTTGTCTAATAACTCTTGTAGTTGCATTTTTAATTCTGCTAGTTCTTTGGGTGGCATCCTATATGCTCTTCTGGACACAGGTGCCATTCCTAGTTTCAGGTCAATTCTAAACTCCACATCTCGGTCTGGTGGCAGTCCAGGCAGATCATTGGGAAAAACATCCATACATTCACATATCACAGGAATGTTCTCGGCTTCTTCAATAGTAGTTGCATAGACCGTTCCAACTGTACTCTTAGGAAAGGAAAGTTGGATGAGAAGTTGGGTTTTACAGACAGGTACATTTACTCTTATGGTTCTACGCAGGACATCTATGACAGCCCCGTGTTGAGTTAACCAGTTCATACCAAGGATCACATCTATATCTTGATCCTTTAATATCAGCATGCTGGTAGGGAACTCATGTCCTCCCAAATCAATAGGTACATGCTGAACTATCTCCCTTGTACAGAGTCGTCCCCCGGGCGACTGTATATGATATGGTTCTTTTGTTTCCCCAATAGTTATCCCATGCTTCACAACAAATGTACGATTGATGAATGTATGGGATGCACCGGAATCAAATAAGGTAATTACAGGGTGCTTAGCAACGGGAAACATACCAATTATTACTGGTTCTCCTTCTGGAATAGATTCCACCTGAGTATAGAAGACCCTTCCAGATTTCTTCTCAGCCTGACCTTTCTGACTGTTCTGAGCATTGCCCTTGTACTGATTCTGAGCTTAAGTAACAGGGGCTTTAGGTACATTAGGATTACTCTTCCTGGGATACGAACATTCTCGGGAAAAGTGTCCAGTTTTACCACAATTATAACATGGATAATTGTGATTTTGGGAAGTATCAGTGCGGTTTGCATTATTAGTATTATTTTGCTGCTGCGGTGCTTGATTTGGATAATGCGTATTAGTTGCAGGGCGAATAAAGATTTGCTGCCTGCTTTGACTTTGTTGTGGGCGGAATGGTGCACGACCATGATTCTGAGGATGATAGACCACCTTTTGACGCTTTCCACTCGACGATCCGGAAGCAAATGCTCTCTTTTTCTTCACCTCCTTGTGTCGGCGGTAATTCTCCTCTGAAGCGATAGCAATGTTGACAGTTTCATGATAAGTTGCGTTGCCACAAGTTGCCATCATGGTCTGAAGTTTGGTGTTTAGGCCTCTCATGAAATGATTCTTCTTCTTCCTGTCAGTATTCACATACTCTATAGCATACTGTGACAGGTGATTGAAACGCCCAACATAGTGCATCACCGGGTGCTCCCCTTGCTTAAGAGCTAGGAACTCTTCTAACTTCATGGTCATCACACCATCTGGAATATAGTGTGCCCTGAAGGCATCCTTAAACTCCATCTAGATGATTTGGTGACCAGCGGGTTGTATAGCTACCAAATTTGGCCACCAGGCACCAGTAGCTCCTCGGAGTTGCTGTGCCGCAAACCTTGGTTTCTGAATCTCGGTACAGCGAATCAGCTCAAACTTTTGCTCCATTGTCCGGAGCCAATCGTTAGCTTCTAAAGGCTCTTTTGCCTTAGAGAACATAGGCGGATGTGTGTCAGTAAAATCAATATAGGTTGTCTCGTCATTTCCATTATTACGGCGGCCATGATTAGGGTGTGGTGCTTGTTGGTTCTAAGCCATTTCCCTTAACAACCTAGCATTCTCTGCCGTTGCATAGACGAGTGCAGTTATGGAATCTGCCATAGTCGGAGGCATTGGTGGAGGATTTGGGACTTCATCATTGTCTTGCGAGGTACTTGCACCAGTTCAGGTGTTATGACGAGGCATCTGTTAGAGAGACACGTTTATTTACATTATTATCTTATTGAAAGCAGTTAAAATGTTTCATGCTACAAAGGGGTACTTATTTATTTTACATGTCTTGTATCCCACAAGACAACCCTGGTTTACTAGAAAAGCAGTAAAGGACTATTTCTACTCCAAGCTCTCAGTCATCAGCGTCCGTGTCCATATCGGACGAAACCTCATCTTCATCTGAGAAGTACACTAACTCCTCAGGATCCTCCTCCTCTTCTTCATTCTCGACTTCTCTTGGATCTACAATCATTTCTTCATCTGTAACTTCACCATCCCCATGCGGAGGATGAAGTTGAGCATACATCATGTGGACATTCTCATGAAGAATGGCATTGTCCATCTCCAGGTCTTCTACATAAAACTCCAACTCATGGATGCGTTCGTTGGCCGCATCCTCTCGTGTCCAGGCTTCATTCCGTAGCTCCATGGTCATGGTGATGGCCCTTTCCATTTCCGCCAGCTTCTCTTGATCTTTGGCATGAGCTCGACGAAGAGTGTTGAGCTCCTTGTTAAGGTTCTCGATGTTGGCGGAATTGTTTGAAGATTCTCCATCTCCTAGGGTCTTGGAACTTCCTTCACCAAGCTCACGGTTTCGCGGTGCCAACTGGTGGCGAGGGACTCCGTGAGGTCCAGTGGACTTGCGTGCGGTTATCTTGGTCTTTGCCATAGCCTGTAGAAGTTAGGGTAGGACTATAAGGATAGCTTGAGGATAATGGAGGTTAGCAAGAATGGGATTGACATTACTTACCCAACCACTTTTAAGGGGAATTATTATGCAAGGTGTTCAAGCATGATGCATGAATCGATCTTACAAATTCGAGCACAAAAGATTTATACAATCAAAAGTATTAGATTTTTAATACATAGGACAAACCTAATCATATTATCCGCCACAAACTTTCAATAAGATAGAATTGAGGCTAGATTAGAGGGAAGAAGAATGAATTTTGAACTCAAAATATCCAGTTTAATTTCTTTGATCCAAATCAGTTTGAAGGTTTTCAAAAGCAACCTACAATGATCTTAGATAGGACCTGCTCTGATACCAGCTGTGGCAGAACCTCCTAAGAAATCGGGCCCACGTGCACCTATCGATGTCACAACCGACCTCAGATAGCGTACACAAGTTCCCAACAACTTAACAGGTCTATCGGGTGTCCTCGGGAAACCCGATCATCCACGAATCTTTTCCAAATAGGATCCCAATCACAGTCATTGTAGATTATAATAGTTTTCAATATACATACCAGAGATTATAAAGCGGAAGACTTAAGTTTTAATATTACAAACCAGTTGTTTCAAACTTACAAAACCATAAGTGTCATACAACCATAGTAGCGGGATAATATTACATTAACATTATTTATTTCACACAAACTAGTGCCTTGTCCAAAGGCCATTCATCATTCCTCATCGTCATCGACTTCAAACACTGACATGCAGCAGGGACCAAAACAAGCCTGCACATGCGACTCACCTGCAACAAGGGTTAACAAACCCTGAGTACAAAAGTACTCAACCAGACTGACCCGGCGTAAAAGGGGGTGAAGGTCTTAGGGATGCAGGTGTTGGGTCAAGGTAAGGATATAGCAATATTCAAAAGTTCTTTGCCAAAAGCTTACTATTCTCGATCCTATTTTTCAAGTTTTTACCCCTAAGTACTTTGGTTCATTATCTCAAACTAAGTGTTCATATCCCATATTTCAATCCTTCTCATTCCATTCCTTTTTTCTCATGTTTTAGTAATTCACTAGTCCTGCATTGCTTCTGTAATGAATCGAGTCTCCATATCCGCGGAGCACCGGCAATTCGAATTGATTCAAGTCCCAGCTGGGGATTCCTTATCACACGACATATGTAGAACTTAATCTTGCATATATCAACCTCGCTACCAGATCCTCCTATACTAAGTCGTCTCCACGCCACCCGAGAGCATAGCACGCCTCAAATCCGACCACATTCAAGCCACGAGGGTACACGCTACTCCCGCCATTTCACCACTCCCAGTGCGTGGGCATTCATCTTAATATCGGATTAGCCGAAGTAGGCTTACCGGAGTATGTGACCAGTACTATAAAGTGTCTTGTTCAGAAGATCCATAATGAGTGGCCTTTAAGCGACATAGTCGGCAACATTACCCAACATTTAAGATAAGTCACCCGACTAGTCTCTAGTTCATTCTATCTTCTTTCTTTCTTTGGCCAGTATGCCATCTTTGATTGTATCAAAACTTTTACTTTGAAAGCCTACCATAAAGCATACTAAGCAATTCTACGCCTTTTGTAAATGAAATCATCTTCAAGGATGGTAAACAATTAACAAGGTAGGCAATGCATCAAGTAGTTAACATTTGAATTAATCAACTTAATGCAATAAGTAACATAGGTGATAAACTTTTCAAAATAAACAAGGTAATGGTTTAATGCATAAACCGGGGCTTGCCTTCGTTGATGATCTCGGGTTTCGGATCAGTACCACAAATATCAAATCTCGAGACAACCGGGGATTCTTCCACAACTTGCTCAACTAGAATCGGTCCACTCTCGGCTTCTACACGAAATAATAACATATGCTTCAATATGATGATAATGTAAACATGATGCTTTCATTCATTTTTAGAACCCTACTGCTCACAAAACATGACCCAAACAAGATCAAACCCTAACCCTAACACTTAGGGTTTGCTTTTATTTATTTTTAAATTAATTTGGAAATAAGCCCAGAAATAAACTTGTTCCAAATGACCTCAAAATTTTATGTAAGCTTCCTCATAACAAATTAGTGTACCAAAATAAATTTCATAATTTTTGGAGCTATACAGTGACCTACAAAATTATGGAAATTGCATTTATCAATTAATTGACTTTATTTTTGAACATTAAAAATTTATTCAAATTTCAAGTTTCAAATTTTTAAACTATAATAGAACATGTACAGAAGCTACACAAATTTTTAGAATTTTTGGAAATGTAATTATTTTCCTACAAATTTCCAAAGTTGCTGCACTATTCATAATTTAGAAAATATCAAATCTCATTGTTCTCTCTCTCTCTAACTGACAACCCAGCCCCACTCTCAGCGACACAGAGAGAACGCACGGCGGTGCTGCCATCACCGGTCGGCCAAAACGCGCCGGCGGTGATGCTCTGGCGAGGGAGACCGCACCAGAACCATGTACACAACCCCGCGAAACTATCCCAGCCCTCAGAACCGCAGCAGACGCACCGAAGAAAGCTCCACGCCGGCCATGGCGGCTCGGGCTCGACGGCGCACGGCACAACCTTGACCATGGTACGGTAGAGACTAAAATGAAGCGAGCATCACACTCAGGAGCTCACCGCGAACACGTCGGTAGACTTGGTGAAGGCAAAGACGGTCTGGAGCAGCCTGACCACGGTGAGGTCGGTCGTGGTGGAGCTCTGGTCGGTCACGGGGAAGATGCGCTGCGCTGGGCGATTCCAGCCAATCCAAACGATGCGAGCAAGCTGAAGAGGAGCGCAAGGTCGAGGCGATCACGTTGATGTAGCTAGGCATGACTGGAAGGGGTCGACGGCGGCTACGGCGAGCGGCGGAGCTGAACGGTGGCGGAGCAGAGCAGAGAGGAAAAACGGAGGACGACGGCGGCGGTGCTCCTATTTATAGCCGAGAATGATGCGTCCGACGTCGACAGCTCACGCACGAGCTCACCACGGAGCAGGCTGCGTGTCACCGCACGAGAAAGCGGCGAAGAAGGTCGGCGGCAAACAGCTGCGTGTCGCCGGTGGCAACAGGCGATGTCGATTTTGATTTTTGAATTATTTATAGAACTGCCACTGACTTACTTTTGCAAATTACTCTCAAATTTTCTAAAGTTGAAAATCTCCAAAAATGAAAGTTGCTCAACTTTTCAAACTCTACAACTTTGTTTCAAGGAATATTTTCAAATTCTGCCTCCATTTTAAAATTTGAATTTGGGGTGCATTTGAGCATTTGAATCATTTCAAAATTACTCCAAATTTTATATATAAACTTTAAAAACTTTGAATACCAAAGTTGATCCTTATAAAATAAGCTTCAACTTTGCTTTTTATCACACCCCCAAATTCCAAATGGATTTTGAAATATACAAAAGGGGCAAAAAGGACTTTTATAATTTGAAGTTGAATTCAAATTTAATTTGTTTTCCTTTTGACTTAACTTTGATTTTTTGACCAGTAACATGGCCCATTAGGGTTATTTGAGTCAAATAACACATGGTCTCACATGATCATATGGAATTTGGCCCTTGTGGTAATGATTTTCATTCAGAGTTTTGAATCACATTACATCACATAAAATAACAACTATGAAATAAAGCTTATTTATTGAATGCATTCAAAATTTTCTACTCTATGAATGCTTTGCAATGCATATGATGACATGTCAAGTTTTAATGTTAGGTTAAAACACCAGAGGTGTTACAACCCTTCCCCCTTAAAGAAATCTCGTCCCGAGATTTAAAACTTAGGATTAAGTAATGGAAAAGGAAATGTGTCAAGCTAACACATCATAACTTTGTTCAAAAGACTAGTAAGGGGGTTTTCATTCTTTTGACAAAAGAGACAAGTTACAACATCATACAAAGGTAGTGGAACCAAATTTTTCATTTTTACACCTACATAAAAATTATAACTTATTTAAAACCATTTATCAAGCATTAATCAAGTTAAATCAATAACTCAATCATACTACATCTAATGAACATGAAATTTTTACAGCATAAATTTTCACACATACAACATCAGTAGCCTACCATCAAAATTTCACAGCAATTGGAGTACCACAACTTTAGATATGAGAATAACAAGCAAAACAAGCTAAAATTGCCTATTTAACAAGATTAAATCAAAACATTATAAAAACAGTTCACAACTAGCATGTTTAATATTTTTATTAGCTAGATCATGTCATCACAAGATTAACATAGCTGGAGTTACCATTTTTGGGCTTCTATAACTCAAGATATGCATCTGTCCAACTTAGAAGCATTTTTAAAAGCACTTTACAAGAATAAATAAAAATAGTAGAAACTTTCTACTAACACATATCTCATTATGATTCTACTACATAGACCTACTCTCAAGGACTCCAAAAAGTCCTTATTTGCTATTTCATGATTTTTGTATGATTTATTATGATTTTCCAAAGTTTTAGCCAAATAAATGCAATAAAGGAAAACACAATTTTGTCGAGGCCCCTGAACTTCCATGAAAATAAATTCCAACGAACAGGTCCTTCTCTGTACTATTCCCCTAAGTCATGACTGTTCATTTCACCCCCTATCTTTTCTTTTATTGTTGTGCAAGGTCCCCCTTTGTCTTCTCCTCGTTGGGCAGAGCAGAGGAGGCTGGCGGGCCGGGCGGTCTCGGTGGGCGGTGGCTGGCAGTGGCAGGGAGGGGTCATGGCCACATAATGGTGGGCTATGCCTATGGGTGGCCTTGGCTCGGCCTAAGGCTGACCGTGGCTCCCTGTCCATGGGCGCAGGTGGTAGCCCGGCGACGGCTCCGACAGACAGGGCGCTACAGGACCTCTAGCGGCGGGGAAGAGGCGGTGGAGCACCCCAAGGACCATGCGCATCCATAGGGCTGCTCATCTCGACCAGAGATGGCCCACGGCAGCCCAGCCGCACTCGTGCATAGCGCGTAGATTAGCAGCTCCGGCGATGGTGGGGAAACGGTGGCGAACGGCCACGACGAGGAGCGCAGAAGGCAAGGCACGGCAAGGGAAAGGAGGTGTGGCTGCTGGTTGGGTGGAGGGAAGTTGGAGGAGGCAGGAGCAGCAGTGGTAGCGAGCTTTGCCTGGCCGTCAATGGCGAACGTGGCCGCACCCAGCGTGTATGAGCGCTAGAGAGCGAGGGAGAGGGAACAAAGAGCGAGAGAGAGATCGAAGGGCGAGCGTGAGTGGAGGGGAACATGCCCAGGCTCTTCCCATCGATGCAGGGGCACAGGAATGCATGGCAGAAAGGTGGGGTGCGCGGCGCTGTGCATGGCGGCCACATCATCAATTCATCGAACACGTGGTGAGCGATGGTTGGGGCAAGGTGGGAGCCGATTTTGGGCTTGCTACGGGCCGATTTGCACCTTGGACCCAAAAGCAAAGTTGTAGCCCACCTGATGATCTACAAAACTCATTAAGGGTGCCTAGCCATTAGAGCTCTCCATTAGTGGATAATTAAGCTCCAAGTTGACAGTGTTAGTGACTTAACGAAGGTTAAGCCTTGCTCTGCTTGAGCTCGAATTACTTGGTCAAAACATAGACAAATATGATCCAACTTTTTGTATCTCCTTCTCCAAGATGTAAACTCCAATTTTTATATTTGGCTCATCTTGAGTTGCTTAACAAAAATCCAAGAACACGAGATGCCAATCATCATTGCCACTGAAATTCTAGACTTAGCCAATTTTTTGAGATCCAAAACAGCACTGCATTCAAAATTGAGGCCACTATTTGAGCCACTTAGAAGTTGAATCAGGTCTTGGTCCAATAATAAAGTTTGTTGTACTCCACTCAAACTTCAACTTTTATTGAAGGTCAAACTTCATATCTGGTACAGAAACCATTGCTTCATCTTGGTCAAAGCAGCACCTCGTTAAACCCTAGGTTTAGGGTTTTCGAGCAATTGAGGCATTTTCTTGACATTTGCTCAACACGAACCCTTCATGACTTTTGTTGTAGAGTTCAATTAGAGTCATTTGGGCAAGGTAGAAAGGTTTGGTGGACATCCCATGTTCCCATTCACCTGATGAAGCAATTTAAGAAAGATTATAACTTATCATTTCATGTGACTTCTTGATTCCAAACTTCATGAAACTTTTCCACTGGTCAAGATGGATGCATGCTGATGTAATGTTCATGAAATAAGCATGTTTAACATTACTCATGCCTAATCTTAACCAGGGTCCACATGTAAGCAAGAGTATTGTCCGAGTCAAAGTTGGGGCTCATTTTCATAGGTTTGACCTCAATACCTTCATCTTCACTTCAAAATTATGAACTAGAGATCATGATCATTGCTTGACATAGTTTACTTAAGTCCAAATCCACTGCTTAACTTGTGACTAACACCTAGGGTGTTATAGTTCTGAGCCTGAGTATGACTACCAGGGAGACAGTTGGGAGGATTAGAGGTCTTGTTCCTACGCTCAAGTTTGGTTGAGAAGATGGAGTCAACGTCCGCTGCCTTTCTACTTGATGTTGTTCTGGATGTTGTATGCTCTGAGTGATTCCAAAGAGTGGCGATGTAATAATGAGTAAACCTTGTTATTTATACTCTCTTTAAGACAGGAATTCAATGTATGATTGTGATATCAACTGTTATTTGATAATGTGATGGGATGATCACCAACGACTATCACATTATACTTTAAATCTGTGGATTTCCCTTTGAGGAAATCAGTAGAGCACCATAGCCGAGGATGGAGTTGGGGTTGGAGCTGCAGACACCGCCACTGAAGGGGATGACGGAGTCCCACCAGACTGCCTAGGAGATCCCCCGAGCAGTAAACGAGCAATCTTGTGGCGGTGAGCGGTGATTTTCGTCCTCATGATTACTAATGTGGGGATGCTAAATGGATGTAACCTAGCACTCATACTCCTGCTTATAAAGCCAAGGCTAGGGTGATTAGGAGAGCAAGCCAATCGTCGCCCATGAGCCAAAGCGACGCATTAATCACAAGCCACGCGTAATCCTTGGAAGTCGAGCCGATGTGGCTACTCGAGTGCCGGACAATCACCGCCTAACTAGGACAGAGACCGCGTGGACAAGACAAGATGACTCCCGAGTATGGCTTATTTTATTTTTACAACTCATCGCCCAACTATGCGACCCTGTAACTTCTACCAGACCAGCCTTGTTCCATGGGTAAGACCTCGGGCGTTGTGATGAAAGTCCTGATTCCGAATGTCCCAAAAGGCCCGAGTACTAGACAGTTACCGAATCTGGCTTGCCCGATAAGCTTGAGGGCTACTGACGGTGCTATACTCCAAGGATTCCCGACTACCAGATATGCTGGCTACCGAATCCGTACCAAAGAAGACCCGAAGGTTCACGACTCGCCTATTCAAGGAAGCATATCTAAAGATCACGTCGAGACTCTGACTAGGGCACGACTATATAACTTGTAGGGCAAGTAGGCCTCAAATATAAATAGCTAGCCATCCGCTCTGTTGTAATCATCAAAACTCTCATTGGCATATCCATCTTGTAATCGCCATCTCACTATTCGATGAGATCGTAATACAAACAAGTAGCAACTGGACGTATGGCTTTTAATCGCTTCCTGTGTCTCTACTATGCTTGCTCTTTGCATCAGGCGAATTCCTCCAACTACCGAATATCTACCGATAAAAAACACCGACAGTTACTTTTAAATTATAGTTATAGAATGTTCAATGGTCAGGATGAATTATCACGTCTCATGTGAATGTGTGATTCATTATAGTGTTGAGTTATCTTATATAATATGTGTGTGCATACACACTAATTAGAGGCTCTCAACGGAACCTTCAAGTTAATCCTCGTGAGATGCGCTAAGAAAAAAGATAAATCCTAAATTTTTTTACAATAATTAGAAACATTTAGCTTTAAATTCTGTATATCCTAACCAACATCACAAATAGCCATTAGATCTATTTTAATCTTTAAAAAATTACCCACCTACTATTATTAAAACATATAAAATAACCCCCTAAAGTTGCATCTAAATTACACACCATTGTCATTAAAAAAGATAATATTAAATAACCCCTTATGTTTTATTAAAATTATCCACTTATATCTTTATCAAGGATAATTTAAAATAAACTCCTAATGCAAAGTAACCCCTAAGTTTACTTTTAAATTACTCACATATTCTGTTATTAAAGAAAATATAAAGTAATCCCTTTAATCTTATTCTAAATTACCCATGTCTATTGTTTATAAATAATAAACTAAAATATTCCTTACAATATATGTTTATATATCAGTATATATGTTAGAGAAAATAATTCAATAACTACAAAGGTTAGTAAGTTATATCTTCTAATTGCATACTTGTACTATTGCTAGATTGAAAACTAACCATACATGATGTGTGAACCATACAGATCATGTCAATACATACATTAGGATTAATATTTATTTTAATAGTTTATTATCCAAAAATATTCCCATAATAAATCACATACCAACAAAACTTTAAATTACACTAATACTCTGGAATAAATTTTGTAAGCTATTACTTTAGTTAAGTTTATTTTTTGTACCAAAACATATTATGACATATCAATAATTGTAATGGAAAAGTATTTCCTACTCCCAGGATGTAGTTACTCCCATGTGTTTATCTCAAGATTTAGGGTGTATATGGCCTAAGAAAGTGTATGTATATGGAGTATACGATCATACTAGACCATTTAGAGTACTATGTATGTCAAGTATGTAGATATACATATAGTATATTATTATACTTATTTTATACACTAATATCTTGGTATTATAGTAATATATTAAAAATATGGACTCTTTATAAAATTTTCACGTAGTAAGATTTGAAATATCTTAAAATGAGTATATAAACATACTCAAACTCATAAATGAGTATGCACCCATATTCAAAGTGGTTTATTGAAGATAAGAGTAACTACACCCGGGGAAAAATACACCCGTAACGGTAATTTAGTTTTAGTCACATGTGTTTTCTTATAAAGTAATACTACTACAAATATAATTTTTTGAGGCAACAAATTCAACATCTTGAGTTGGCCGGTGTGGGCTGAAATGATTTTTTAAGCCATTATCTACAACCTAGACTATGTTTCTAATAAAATATAAAAGGAAAATTTTGATTAAAAGATATGATAAACAAGAGAGTTTCAACTAATCAGATTCAAAGTTGAAAGCCAAAAAATATATATTCATGATGTCATATAATGTGGTGCAACAAAATGTGATTTAACTTAATCTTAGTTTCAACTAGATACACATTGAATACCCAATACAAATGATGACAACACATATCTTATATTATTATCTGGAATTCCTCAACAAAGTCTCAATATATAATAACCCTCACAATATGTGTTAAAAAAGGATAAATCCTCGAAATTCTCATAATAATTAGAAACATATGGCCATTAATGTGCTCGTCTCTAACCATAACACAGAATAACCACTATTGGATCTATTCCATTGTCTTAAATTATTTTTCCACTTCCTTCATTATGTCAATTTGAGAACATGGACCGAAGCCCCGACAACAGTGGTCTGCTCCCTTGAACCTATGAGCTCAACTAAATATATCTCGTGCATACTTTAAAACAATTTCTATTAGCAGCGGCACACATGAGGGCTACTCTTGGGAGAAGGTGACGCTTCATGTGCTTCGTTGGATCTCACAGTGGGAAAACATACTAATCTGAATCTGTTGTAGGTTAAATCATCATGGTTAGTATCAATACACTAAGTTCATTGTGAAATAAAAAGATATACCGATCTGATTAGTATGTTTGAGGTTAACCATGTGAATTACTAATGAATATACCCGCTTTGCTTCACTCAGTGTAGGAAGCTCTAAGTAAAAAGATTTCTGTCATCTGCTAAAAAACTTGATTAAGGAGTCAATTTCCAAGGTGGTTGTGCATACACAATATCTACCTACAAATTGAGAGTACTTCCACTTCATTACTGGGAATGGTTTTGCACTGCTAGGGAGATTTAGCTTTTATTATATTTTGTTTAGGTAATTATAACACTGAAAGAGCTAATATTAGTGGATTTATCATCGATGAATCATTAGAAAACAGAACATGGCAGATAGCAAACAAAATCACCAAATACAATTTCTTGCTTCACAAACTGATATGCATCCTCACTTAACAGTGTTTAAAGACATCGTTGTACTGTAATTATGTTTCAATTTTTGTCGACGAAATATGGTCGATAGTTCACCGAGGGATATACCCACGATGGTAGATTGTGTGGTAGAGGTGCGCGTGATCAGGAACCGAATGGTAACACAGGTGTAGAGACATGAGGTTTAGACAGGTTCAAGCCATCAATACAACGTAAAACCCTATGTCATGTATTCTAGTGGATTGTATTGGTTGTGAATGAGATGAGATGAGTTTGAGTGGGTCCCCTACCCACCTTATATAGATCGGGGTAGGGTTACGGGTCGGTTAGATCTAAATCTACTCGGTAAAATGATAAGAATTATATGGAATACAATATCCCTCATATCCGAACAGATCCATCTCTATCTATCGGGGATCTAATACTGGAATACCCAATGAGGTAGAGTTGATAAGCACCAATGACATTCCCAATCGAACAGGAGCGCAATGACGTCTCTCGCCCAGCCCCCGAGGGCCAGACTCCGCCTCGCCCGGCCCCCGAGGGCCAGACTTCGCCTCGTCCGACCCCCAAAGGCCCGACTCCGCCTCGCTCGGCCCCCGAGGGCCAAACCCTGCCTCACCCGGCCCCCGAGGGCCAGACTCTGTCTCGTCCGACCCCCGAGGGCCAGACTCTGCCTCGTCCGACCCCCGAGGGCCAGACTCCGCCTCGCCTGGCCCCCGAGGGCCAGACTCTGCATCGTCTGAACCCCGAGGGCCAGACTCCGCCTCGTCCGACCCCCAAGAGCCAGACTCCACCTCGCCCGGCCCCCGAGGGCCAGACTCCGCCTCGTCCGACCCCCGAGGGCCAGACTCCACCTCGCCCGGCCCCCGAGGGCCAGACTCCGCCTCGTCCGGCCAACAAGGGCTGAACACCGCCTCACCTGACGCCCTCACCCTGCCCCTCCATGATGGCAGGAACAGGGTAAGAGAGGACATTAGAGTCAAACCACGGAAGCAAGGACCATGCCCTGCTCTACTAACAAGTACCATCGAAGTACGACGGGACGAGCGCTTTAGGCCCTGCCAGACATGACAGAGCCTTAGTAGTACTGTAGGCACCGAGTTTTATGGCCTACAGTATTGCGAGCGCTGCCTTCAACCCTCGAGCATGGAGCCTGACACAAACACCGCAATAGGACTCACGTCCCCGGTGCTGACAAGCGTGCGGGTGCCGCACCATTTGCCCCCCACATTATCATATGCCCACGCACCTGCCCGACACGCCGCCCGCAGGGGCGGGATGGGACATAACCACTAGCAGATCAATTATAGACACCGCATCGTCAGCACGCAGCACCCGATGAACGTGCCAAACCCTGACACCGCCTGACCATATCAAACAGGGCTGGCTCAGAAGAAGAAGGGGGGGTACTTTTGGAGGGTTCCCCTGCTCCTGGTTTTCTCTTTTCTCCACTATGTAAGCCCTGCTCCCCTTGACCTATAAAAGGAGGGGGCAGGGCACCCATCAAAGGAGAGAGGAAAACAAGCACAAGATCCAGTTCGACACCGACACGACACATCACACACACAGCCTAGCGGCAACCAAGTTCTTGGCATCTTTTCCATCAGAGACTTGGGATCGGTCCCTCTCTCGACCATTTGTACCCCCTACTACGAACCGTATTCGGTGAATACAAGCAACAACAGCAGACTAGACGTAGGGACATTCGGCCTGAACCAGTATAAACCTTGTGTCCTTTAGCACACCATCCGGGCCTAACGTGCATCAATTATAAATTCACTCGTTGGTGTTTGTTCGAAACACCGACAGTTGGCGCACCAGGTAGGGGCCTTTGCGCATTCCAAACCAGGCTACGGATGGCTAACCACGACGTCAGCTGGGTCCTAGGCGCACACGTGCGGTTCGGGAGCCTAGATTTTGTCATTATGGTGGGGGGAGAGTTGGTACGAGCGAACACCACCATCCGGTCTCTCCCCTCCATCGCCCTCGACCATAAGTGGCTTGGGCGCCAGCTCAGTGTCTCCCTCGGACCCCAGCAGTCCAGGAAGAACCAGCGTCGCCTCGCCCCTTCCAGTGACAACAACATGGCATGGCCTTCTAGAAAGAGCCACCTCTCTCTGGAGCGCCACATGCAGAGCGCCCCGATAGCGTTTCCGTACGGTCTCCGCAACGCCGCGGCGACCGCTTGCCACCTCGTGGCACTGCGCATGGTCCAAACTCCCATGAACAGCGAGTTTGTGGGGGTAATTGAACATGACACGGAGTCCCTCCACAAACTCCTCATCGAGGAGCCAGAATCATCCTCCAGCTCTGGCTCCAGCATGGGGAGCCATCACCCCTCCTGGGAAAGCTTCATGGTGGACACCTCCGAGGGACACGTCAAAAGCGCCTCTGAGGGGGACGCTACTCCAACGGCCAACCCTGATGTGAGGAATGGAGGGAAGGCGGTGGCCCCGTCCCACGTAAGGACGGAGTAGCTGAGAGCACAAAAGTTGGAGATCGATGATGCCGGACAACAACTTGTCCAGGAATACCAGAGAATCGATGAGGAGATCAAGCGTCGCGGGGACTGTGGGCACGCACACGCCACGGCCCGTGATGTGTACCAGAGGATCCTCACCGACGACGGAGCCCTCCCTCACTTCGCTCGGGCAAGCCAGAACATCGCCGCCGCAACGGCCTTATTTCACGGCCTTCCAAGAGGCCGCGACGTCTGAAGATCACCGGGCCCGCCAAGAAATCCGCACGTTGCTCGAACGTGCGGCGGCGCAACAGGCAGAGAGCTCGTTGTCTTGGCGATGCGAGCTCGACGCTAGCCAGTGCACGCCCTCGATGCGTCCCACCAAGGACGCGTCGATACACCAGACACTGCCAGGCGGCAGGCAGTATACCCCTGTTCTGGTGCACCAACGTCTCAGCCGCAACCGCGACGCACGCAGCACCATCGATGCCCGCAGACGCGCCTATAACGATTTAGGAGAAGGAGCCAGACGCGGCTACCACCCTCGGCGTGGCGGATGCTACGACAGCGGCGAGGACCAGAGCCCGAGTCCCGGCCTGCCAGGCCCCCAGGCCTTTAGTTGGCACATCCTCCACACTTTCTGGAGAAACAAACCCCGGGCTTTGGCTCAAAGATTACCGGCTTGCCTGTCAAGCCGGTGGCATGAATGATGATGATTTCATTATTCGCAATCTCCCACTATTCTTGGCCTATTCAGCGCGAGCATGGTTGGAGCATCTACCGTCCAACGCCATCTAGAGTTGGGCGGATTTGAGGGAAATCTTTGTGGGAAATTTCTAGGGCACGTACAAGCGCCCAAGAACCCATGGGACCTCAAGAACTGCCGCTAGAAGGCTAATGAAACCCTCCATGGGTACATCTGGTGCTTCTCCTGGCAATGTAACGAGCTCCCTAACGTCGCCGACGCCGACATAATAGGAGCCTTCCTATCCGGAACCACCTGCGAGTATTTGGTTCACAAGCTAGGGCGCAAGGGCCCACGGACCACCAAAGAACTCCTGGACATCACCACTAGCCACGCCTTAGGAGAGGAGGCAGTTGGAGTGATCTTCAACCATTCTGATGGCAAGGTAAGGCGGGACGAGGGCGCCGGCGAAGGCGCCTCCAACTGTTCTGCCAAAAGAAAAAATAAGAAGCAATGGCGCGACGACTCACTCGTGGCCACTACCGACCGTAAGGGTGGCCGAAAGCCCATGGAGGGCACTCTGAACCACTTCAAAAAAATGCTCGAGGGGCTGTGCCCAAACCACGCCTTCCCAGCCAAACATCTATACAAGGATTGTGGCCTCATGCGCAAATACTTGTCCGGAGGCCTCAACAAGGGGGAGCAGGGGAAGGAACCTGTCCCCACCACAGATGATGCCAAGGAGAAGGACGACGCCTTCCCGACGCCGAACGGTGCCCTTATGATTTTTGGGGGGTCAACGGCCTATGACTCCAAGCGCCGCCAGATTGTCGCACGCCACGAGGTCTATACGACCGCGCCCGCCACGCCTGCCTTCCTCCAATGGTCGGAGTTCGCCATAACCTTCGACCAGGGCGACCATCCGGACGCCGTCCCACACCTGGGAAGGTATCCGCTGGTAGTCGACCCAATCATCGGCCCAAAGCGACTCACAAAAGTGCTGATGGATGGAGGCAGTGGCTTCAACATCATGTACGCCAAGACACTCGACGTAATGGGCGTCGACCGGTCAAACCTCCACCCAATCCGAGCACCTTTTCACGGTGTCATACCTGGTAAATAGGCCATATCACTAGGGCAGATTGATATGCTCATCACCTTCGGGGATTGGTCCAACTGCAGGACTGAGACCCTCATCTTTGACGTGGTGGGGTTGCTTGGAACCTTCCACGCCATCCTAGGACGACCATGTTATGCGAAGTTCATGGCTATTCCGAACTATACCTATCTCAAGCTAAAAATGTCGGGCCCCCGCGGGGTCATCACCGTCAGCACCTCCTTCCAGCATGCCTATGAATGCGAGGTCGAATGTTGCGGCCATGCCACGGCAACTGTTGCCTCCAAGGAGCTCGTCGCCCTCCAGGAAGAGGTGACCGAAGAAGCACCCGACGCCAAGAAATCGGCCGGGTCGTTCGAATCGGCAGAGGGCTCTAAGGAAGTCCTCATAGACCCCAGCAACTCTGAGGGTAAAACGGTACGCATCGGTACCATGCTCTCCTCCGAATAGGAAAGCGCGCTTGTCGACTTCCTCCATGACAACAAAGACGTTTTTGCGTGGAAACCCTCGGATATGCCAGGCATCCCGAGGGAGGTCGCTGAGCACGCCTTGAACATCTGCCCGGGCTCTAAGCCAGTAAGGCAACGCCTATGCCACTTTGATGGGAAGAAGCGCAGGACCATCGGCGAAGAGATAGCAAAGCTATCGGCCACCGTGTTCTGCAAGGAAGTATACCACCCAGAGTAGTTAGCTAATCCCGTCCTTATGCGGAAGAAGAGCGGGAAATGGAGGATGTGTGTCGATTACACAGGTCTCAACAAAGTGTGCCCAAAGGATCCGTTTCCTTTACCACGTATAGACCAAATAGTCGACTCGACCTTGGGGTGCGAAACCCTCTGCTTCCTTGACGCGTACTCTGGATACCATCAAATCACGATGAAAGAATCCGACCAGCTCGCAACGTCTTTCATCACCCCCTTTGGATCATACTGCTACATCACAATGCCGTTCGGTCTAAAGAACGCTGGGGCTACGTACCAGCGATGTATGCTCAAATGTTTCGGAGACCTCATCGGGCGAACCGTTGAGGCCTACGTCGACAACATCGTAGTCAAGACCAAACAGGACGATCACCTGGTTGCCGATCTTAAGCAAATCTTTGTGAAACTCTGGGCAAACGACATCAAACTCAATCCCAAAAAATGTGTTCTCGGGGTCTCGAGGGGCATGTTGCTCGGCTTCATCGTCTCCGAGCGCGGCATTGAGGCCAACCCGGAGAAAATCTCAGCCATCGCAAGAATGGGTCCGATTTAGAATGTAAAAGGGGTTTAGCAAATCACTGGGTGCCTTGCCGCACTCGGTCGATTCGTCTCATGCCTCGGCGAATGGGGTCTCCCCCTTTACCGGCTTCTAAAGAAAGCCGACTGCTTTGTATGGACGTCCGAGGCTCAGGAGGCCCTTGACAGGGTCAAATGGGTTCTGATAAAGCCCCCGATCCTGGTTCCTCCGAGCAACGATGAACCCCTTCTACTATACGTAGCGGCCACCACTCAGGTGGTCAGTGCTGCCCTGGTAGTAGAGTGGGAGGAAGAGGGACACTCCCTTAAGGTCTAGCATCTAGTATACTTCATCAGCGAGGTACTATCCGACTCCAAGACCCGTTACTCTCAGATCCAAAAACTCCTATACGCCGTCCTCATCACCAAGAGAAAGCTACACCATTACTTCGGGTCACACCCAGTGACCGTCGTAACATCGTTCCCCCTCGGTGAAGTCATCCATAGGTAGGATGCCAAAGGAAGAACCACGAAGTGGGCGCTCGAACTAATGGATCAAGGCATCACATATGCCACCCAAACGGCGATCAAGTCCCAGGTGCTAGCTGACTTCATCGCGGAATGGACTGAGGTCCAGACGCCACCAGCCATCGTCGATCAAGAGTACTGGACGATGTACTTCGACGGATCACTAATGAAGAAGGGCACCGGCGTGGGGCTGGTCTTCGTGTCACCCCTCGGGGTCCGCATGAGGTACATGGTTCGTCTCCATTTTCCCTCATCAAATAATGTGGCCGAATATGAGGCACTCATCAATGGCCTACGCATCGCCATCGAGTTGGGTATCCGACGCCTCGACATCCGGGGTGACTCCCAGCTGATCGTCAACCAAGTGATGAAGGAGTCAAGCTACCATGATGCCAGGATGGCTGCGTATTGCCAGGAGGTCCGATGGTTGGAGGATAAGTTCGACGGTCTCGAGCTCAACCACAACCCGAGGCGCCTCAACGAGGCTCCTAACGCACTTGCAGATGACTACCCCGAGGTCATGGAGCTTGAAGTGGATCCAACAACGGAGCACGACCCTCCAGATGACTAGAGGACACTCTACATCAACTACCTCCTCCACGACACGTTGCCAGCAACCAAGACGGAAGCTCGATGGCTCGCATGTCGCGCCAAGTCCTTTGTTCTTGTAGAGGGCGAACTCTACAAACGAAGCCACACCGGGATCCTCCAGCTTTGCATCCCTAGCGAACAGGGAAAACTACTGCTGAGCGACATCCACGGTGGGGTCTACGGTCACCATGCCACTCCGAGGACCTTGGTTGGAAACGCATTCGGACAAGGCTTCTATTGGCCCACCGCGGTATCTGACACCGAGCAAATCGTACACACCTACGAAGGGTGTCAGTACTACGCTCGGCAAACTCACCTCCTGGCCCAGGCACTCCAGATGATTCCCATCATGTGGCCCTTAGCAGTCTGGGGGCTCGACCTGGTTGGGCCATTCAAAAAGGCGCCCGGAGGCTTCACCCACCTACTTGTCACCATAGACAAGTTTACAAAATGGATCGAAGCTCGGCCAATCTCCACAATCAAATCAGAGCAGGCTGTGCTGTTCTTCCTCAACATTATCCATCATTTTGGAGTACCAAACTCCATCATCACAGACAACGGCATGCAGTTCACCGGCAGGAAATTCATCCGATTCTGTGATGAACAACACATCCGGATCGACTGGGCGGCCGTCGTGCACCCCCGGACAAACGGGCAGGTCGAGCACGCAAATGGCATGCTCCTATAGGGCCTCAAGCCTAGGATCTTCAACCGGTTGAACAAGTTCGGCGCACGCTAGGTCGCCGAGCTCCCCATAGTACTCTAGAGCCTGAGAACAACTCCCAACCAAGCAACCGGCTACACTCCTTTCTTCATGGTCTATGGTGCCGAGGCCGTCCTTCCAATGGACCTCGACTATGGAGCGCCAAGGATCAGGGAATACGACGAATAGGGAGCCAAAGCATCACACCAAGATGCCATGGACCAACTAGATGAAGCCTGCGACATCGCCCTCCTCCGTTCGGCCAAGTACCAGCAGGCGCTACGGCGATACCACAGCCGACGGGTGCGGGACCGAGCCTTCAACGTTGGGGACCTCATTCTCCGCCTTGTGCAGAGCAACAAGGACCACCACAAGCTCTCCCCGCCATGGGAAGGACCATACGTCGTCACGGAAGTACTCCATCCAGGTGCCTACAAGCTGAAAACCATCGATGGCAAGGTCTTCACCAACGCCTAGAACATCGAACAGCTACGCCATTTTTACCCTTAAATAAACGCATACTCTTCCTTATCAGTTTGTGTCTTTACAAAACCCCGACCTTTAGTGACGACCGACCCCTGCAAAATCACAAAGGGTCAGACCTCACTCGGGGGCTGATATAAGTAATACAAGTACGTTTACCCTGCAAAAACTTCCTATGTTACATTTGCAAACATTCTCTAAAGTTTTCCGTTCTCCTCATAACCAAGTTCTAAGGACCAAGATTTCAGGAACAAATTCTGACAACTAGGTAGGACTACGAGAGACCCATGCCCCAGTGGCTGCGACCTCTTTGCTCACCAGCGTAGTTAGAATTAATTCACCCGCACTCCTGGTTCCTTACAGCTTGATCCATGGGAAGGGTCGGAGGGCACTGAAGCCTCTTCAGCAGGAAGAGGAAGCTGAAAAGCTGTTTGCCACAACAAAGGACGAAAATTTGTTCATTCTTCACACAAATTCACCACTTACAAAGTGATTCCATCACAAACAGGACTAATGTACTCGTAAATTGAGAACACTGTTTACTCGGGGGCTCCCCCACAAAACTCACCCAATTATAGTTTCTCCCTAGTTTTATTACAAGTACTACGGTGGCCGCCGCGCCAAGCTCTCCATCGGCAACAACCTGGCAGTACACGGGCCAGTTCATCTACTACGACCGCCGCACCACGCTCTCCATCGGCGATGTCCCGCCGTTCTGTAGGATCCCCGAAGGCACCGTAATCTGCAACGTCGAGCACCACACCGGCGATTATTGTGCCCCTTCGCTGAGGCATCCAGGGACTACGCCATCGTCATCAGCCACAACCCCGACAACGGTGTCTGGACGGGGGACGCCTGCAGCCAAAGGAAAGCTGCCAAGAACGACGGTGAGGCCGACGACGCTCGGCACCTCCCGGTGTCCCTCCTCCTTCGACGATGGCAACCCCTTCTCGATGAAGACAACCCGCACCATCTCATCTATGAAGAATGACCTCCAGCTCGACATCACACCCCGGATTCATGAACGAATCAGTGAATTCCTCTCTCTCTGGCATTACCCTTCCTCACTCAGGAACCGCCGTGACGGACGAACGCGGTCGGTGGAAAGGAAGAAGAAGAAGAGGTAGCGGCTCAGAGGCATGATAAAGAGGTGGGACGAGAGCTCCCCTCCCTCCCTATTTAAAGTGGAGGCGCTACAGCTAAGGAAAGACGAAAGGTTGGGACGAAAAACTCTCTCCCCTCCCCTACTTAATGCAGATATGAAATCGACGCTGACAGAAAGCCAAGGGGACGCGCCTGGATTGACGGGACGCACTCCTGTCAAACAAGACATTGCATGGGCAGGGCCCACCACTACCACGCGCCGAACGCGACAATTAAAGCGCGCACACGCAGGCAACCCGCCGCTTCCCTAGGCAGGACAATGGAATGATACGACGACGGAACCCTTCCCTAGGGGGGCCTAACGAGCAGCCTGGGCCGAACGAACGGCCCAGGCAAAACGACAAGCCAACGGCTGCTGAAAGATAAGCATCTCTGGTTTCTCGCTTTCACGTTAAAATTCACTTCCGAGCTCCCGACCCCAACATCAGCAGGGATACGGATATCGCTCGGGGGCTGCCGAGGGTGTCTACCAGTCTAGACATCCTCTTCACCCGACCCCTCCGTACGTTTAAGGCCGAGGGCACAGTATGCGGGCATAGAACTATAGAATCCCCCCAGGGAGAAGCTGTTAGGTCGCCCAAGTCAAACGAACGACCCGGATCACCACCAAGATATAGAATCGAAAAATACTCTTGCAGGTCGCACCGGCCCCATCACGAGATATCGGGCTCGAACCCCGCGCGAACACGTTTGGTAGGAGCTTTTCGTCGCTCATACCACCAAGGTAACATTACCGACCCCACCTTCATTTTGATTAAAATTGCACATTCAAAACATTGCATATGCGAATCACTGCATCCCAACGCTTCGTGTCGCATCACGAAAAGGCAGTCGCCTCATTCAATATGAGCCGCAATAGACCGAGGTTTGAAGGCCGGCCCACAAAGGGCTCGAGGCCGCCTCGTGTCAAACAGAGCCAGGGAGAAACAACTAAGATGAGCCCCAGCGGCCCTGCCCGACCCTGTTCTAAAGCGGACTGGGACATCTTGACCTTTTCTCGTTCGATTCTAACCTCAAGCCAAACCCATAGAATCTCCACCGAGGAGAGGCCAGCAGGCCACTTGAGCCTATCGAATGGCTCAGGCATCTGCCGGGAGGTGGGTTAAGAAGTTGTGGAGTGCCACCTGAGGGCTCTGCCGACCCCGTCAGCAAATGATGGACCCAGATTCCACACAAACGTACCCGTTAGTGAGCTCATTGAGCGCAACACTCAAGCGATCGAGGCAAGTGTCATCTGCTCAGCCCCTCCGATTGTGAAAGTCGAGGACGGGGTAACACCTGAAATATGGCCAACCCCTATCAGACCCTAATAGGGCTCGGGGGCTCGAGCCGCTTGATCCAGAGATAGAGGTTCAAAGGGGTACGGGCTAATACAAGCGCAAGCTTGCTTCTCTCGCTTCGATCTCCAGTAAGACCCAACCCCCGTATCTACAAGGGGACGGATCTCACTCGGGGGCTGGTAAAGGTATGGCTACCTCCCCTCCTTTTTTTTCAAAAACAAACATTACATCAGACAAAGGGAAGGGTCGGATCAAATAAACACTCTTTGTGACTGCGGAAAGGGGAGAAGGTGAGATCAAACAGAAACAAAATTACGAAGCAAAACCACAAAACTACTTCCAGACACGAAAGTACCGACACTTGTTCACATATTACATATGAAGTGTTTATCAAATTTATTCGACTGACTACTTCCGCAGAGGAAGAACCATTTCTTTCAGACTGTCCACCAGGTTTTTCGCAAGAGGAGCCACCGCCTTCTCAATCGCGTCCAGCTCAGCATCCTCATAAGTAGGTGGGAAACCTTCGCTCATCACTGACATGTTGATCTCCTTCTTGTAATGAGAATGGACAACGGTGAAGGCTTGGGTAATCCCGGCATGAAAAGCACTCTCCTCAAGCTGGCCCACCCGAGCCGTGATACCAGCAGCACGGGCCGCAAGGGAGCTGGTCCCCTCCTCTTGCGCCACCTGCAGGATGTCGCAGACCACCAGAACGGTGGAAGACAGGCGATCATACTCATCACCTTCAGCTTGGAGAAGCCCCCAGGCATCGGCAAGATCGGCACGTAGCCCGACAGCAGCTTCCTTGACCTCCAGCCTGTGGGCCACCGTGGTTCCAAGTTTCGTCCGGAGGGACTCAGCCTCCTGACGCACTTCATCGTGCTCTCGGATGGCCTGGTCGCGCTCCTCGTGGGCCGTGCTTCGCTTCGAGCAAAGTCGTTCTTCGGCCCGGTGCGCCTCGTCCCGCTCCCTGCGCAGCTGATCGATCAGCACGGCATCCTGGTCCGCCCTCTGCTGAAGGTCCGAGGACCTATTCTCAAACTCCTGCCTGAGATCCCGCTCCGTCTCCAGCTCGCTCAGGACCTCGGCGGCTCGCTTACTGGCCTCGACATCCTTCCGGACTAGCTCGTCCCGCTCCTTTTTGATCTAGGTGGCCTCCTCCTCATCCAGCTTCACCCTCGCCGCTAAGTCCTTGAACATCCCATGGGTCTCCTCCATGTCTCGGCGCGCCTGGGCCTCCCGCTGCTGGGCGGCAGCAAGCTGCGTGCCCACGTCTCCTCGCAGCTGGGCCTCCTCGACAAGGCGATCCCACTCCGCCTTCTGCTCGTGGAGGAACTGGGATTTGTTCCGACTACGAGCAACAAGGATCTAGAAAGAAGACTGGCATTAAGAAATACGAAAACACAAAAGCACTTGAAGAAAGAGGAAAACAAGGGAGAATGAACGGATACCTGGCTAGTAGGAACGAAGATTTCACGCAGGACCCCTCTGGCCTGGTCCAGGGCATTCATCATGGTCGAAAGCCTGATGTCAAGACTCTCCCGCTCCATGCTCTCGGCATGATCGTCGAGCATGAAAAGGGCTGACGTCGGGTCCTGAGCAGCCATCCACTAAAGCGGCGGCTCACCCCGCATGGGGGAATGGCTGCCTATCGACAATGGGGCTGGGGGCGACTCCCTCCTGGTCCTTCGCACCACCGCCACGACGCCCGAAGACCCCCCGACCGGGTCCTCCTCCTTCTGGGCC
This sequence comes from Miscanthus lutarioriparius, assembly GCA_904845875.1. Classification (NCBI taxonomy): domain Eukaryota; kingdom Viridiplantae; phylum Streptophyta; class Magnoliopsida; order Poales; family Poaceae; genus Miscanthus; species Miscanthus lutarioriparius. Next base: position 54,739,860 of record CAJGYO010000016.1, read on the forward strand.
GCCTCAAGCGCCACGGGTGGATCCACTGGAGGTGCCGATCCTGTCACCCCCTCGGACGCCACCATGGCGACACCTAGCCCCACCAGGCTTGTAGTGGCCGCGGTCGTCTCCACCTAGGCCTCAGATGGCATGGACTGCACCGCACCCTCGGACGCCACCATGGCGACACCTAGCCCCGCCGGGCTTGTTGTGGCCGTGGTCCTCTCCACCGAAGCCTCTGATGGCATGGACTGCACCGCGCCCTCAGATACCACCATGGCTGCATCCGGCTGTTCCCGACTCAGCGCGGTCACGGCCACCTCCCCCTGGGCCTCTAGTGGCGCAGGTCGTACTACGCTCTCAGGCACCACCGTGGCTGCGCCCCGCTGATCCTGGCTCGGCACGGTCACGACCACGACCACCGATGATACAGGACCCTCGACCGGTGGTACCGCACCCACCACGGATGATCCCGCCTGCTCGGTGGCCACCAAAAGTGTGGGCGCCGCCATGACCGCCGTTGAGCCGACCAACACGGCCGTGGCATCGTCGCCGCTCCTGCCCAAAGTAGGAGCAACGTCGGCCGACACTGCCCATCCCGCTTGGCGGGCAAGGCTCTTCTTGGGCGCCGGTCCTAAAGGGCGGCTCGTCCGCAAGAGTCTGCATAGTGGAAAAAAGCATAAAGTCAAGACAGAAAAATGAAACGGAAGAAAAACTAGGGAGTCAGTGGCTTACCCTGACGCCTTCGGCCGGCGGGGTCACTTTGGGGACGAACCTCTAGACCCCTGCCCCGACTCATCGGGGCGAGACCGCTTCGAAGCTGCCTCCTGCTCCCGAGCAGGGGAATTCACCTCCCTCATTACCGAGGATGCGGCAGTAGAGCCACCCCTCTCGGTCAACACCTCGGGCGAGGCACCAGAACCTCCCCCCTCTGTCAGCTCATGGGGCGTGGCGTCGGAGCCACCCCCCTCCATCAGCACCCTGGGAACCTCCTCGGATCCGGCCACCCACCGATCCTCTGCCGGCACCCCATGTGAAGCAGCGGACTCTTCGGCTCCAACCTCTGCCAACCTTGTGGACTCGCTTCCCTCCACGCGGGACGAGAGGGGTTCCTGCACGGATGGAGGGGCACTGGTCAGCGTGCCCTCATCCTCCAAGATGCCCCAATCCACACCGGCAGCAACCTTGTTGACATCATCATCATCATCGTCATCATCGTCGTCGTCATCGTCATCATCACTGCTTACATCCTCTCCTCGATCCCGTGCTTCCTGCTTCTGCTGCTTCTCCTGTTTCTTCTGCTCCCTTGCCTGCTTGTCCCACTTGGCCATGATGCAATTCATCGTCGCCACGACATGATCCTTCGGCAATGGGACCAGGCAGTGCTTGAAGATTAGCCTCCTCGGCTGGTCCTACCATCCCAAAAGTTGGTATCAAAAGGTCGGAAACTCAAACGACGAGAAAAGCACGGGGAAAAAAACTTACAAATTCCAAAAACCCTGGTTCCGGTCGCATTGGGGGATGCCCTGGCACCGGATACACGTGTTCGAGGGTAGAGCTAGTGGTGTCCTTCGGAAGCTCCATCGCCTCCTTGATACGCTGCGCCACCTCGGAGGGAGCAAGCGCCTCATCAACGAGCACCGTTCCTTTGAACGACTTCCAGGAACCATCCGGTATAGGGGAAGCGCATGCGCCATCAGCGGCGCCACCCTCCTCGCATGGTAGGCACCAATAATCCCCGACCCCTTCACACCCCGAACCTTTAGAGTATGAATGGTGGAGAGAAGGTCGGCAAGGTGTTTCTTCGCCGGAGTCGGCCAGCCCCACAGCCACGACTCTAGGGCCTCGTCGATAAGACGCCCAGAGTACTTCAGCAAGGTGGCGCTCAGGTTATCCTTGACGTAAAACCACTGTGAATGCCACCCCTTATTTGAGGTCGACAAATACATCAGCGGGTAGTCCCTCGACCGAGTGGGGCACAGATGAATGCTGGCACAACCCATCGGCACGTTCACATCCTTCCCCCCAATCTTCCTCTTCGACAAACTGACGGTGAAGAAGTGCCACCACAAATTGAAGTGGGGATCGATCCCCAAGAAACCCTCACATAGGGCAACAAACGCCGCCATGTGCTGAACACCGTTGGGGGTAAGATGCTGCAACTCCACTTGGTAATAATCCAACAACCCCCGAAGAAATCTATGCGCAGGTACGGCAAATCCCCGCTCATGAAAGATGACAAAGGACACGACGTACCCTTCGGGCGGCACCGGCGCACTCTCATCGCCGGGCAGCAGCCACTCCCCGATGGCGGACAGCGGACGGAGGAGGCCACGGCGGATGAGCCCCTCCAAACACCGAGGAGTAATGCCGGATCTGCCCCATAGCTCCATCGAAACATCGGGAGGAAGGTGGGTGCGAGCTCAATGGGGGCAGCGGCACGAGTGCGAGCTCGATGGCGGCAGTGAATGAGGACGCGGACCCAACGGCGGCGGCAGTACTGGCGTGGGAAGCTAGGGCGATTGGCGGCGAAGGCTGCGGATGAGAAGACAAGGGGGTGGAGTACGGAACCCTAGGGGCGAACCCCACGGTTTTATAGTGGTGATGGATGCGAGAAGGGCAACCGTCCACCTCGATCTCTGGGCCTGCCACGCGCACCGCCGCGTCATGTCGCGGGACATGCGCCTGCAATCCCTATCCGCTCCCACCGAAATCACGCCAAACGGTTCACATCCCGGGCGACCAGACTCTTCTCCAAACAGAGGGGACGTGGGCCAGAAAAATTTCCTTCTCTGGTCCATCTAGGCCTAGAAAGACTGGGGTCGGCCCAATCATCTCGATGGATGTCTCAAACAAGGGACGGGCCCATGAAAGACCAGGACTCCGGTACGCGAGCGCCAATGGGACTTCAACTTCTTAAGTCAAAACCCTGGCCAAGCTAAGCCCGGGTGACATCCCCGCAAACAGGACCCCAGAGTTCCCTCAAAGGCTATCCAACTAAGAAAAGACAAATCTCACTATCCTACCCACGAAGGGTCCAAAAACACCCCGGGCGATTCCACCCAAATCACTCGGGGGCTCGGGGGCTACACCCATCGGGTGCGCTCGTGGGCACCCTGTGGCGAACCCGAACACCCTCTAGCGAGCCGAGACACCCCCCGGGCGATTCCACCAGAATCACCCAGAGGCTCGGTGGCTACACCCATTGGGTGCGCTCGCGCGCACCCTCTGGCGAATCGGAACACCCTCTGGCGAGCTGGGACATCCCCCGAGTGATTCTACCCGAATCACCCAGAGACTCAGGGGCTACTGTCGGGGATCTAATACTGGGATACCCAATGAGGTAGAGTTGATAAGCACCAACGACATTCCCAATTGAACAGGAGCGCAACGACGCCTCTCGCCCGGACCCCGAGGGCCAGACTACGCCTCATCCGACCCCCCGAAGGCCCAACTCCGCCTCGTCCGACCCCCGAGGGCCAGACTCTACCTTGTCCATCCCCCGAGGGCCAGACTCCGCCTCGTCCAGCCCCCGAGGGCCGGACTCCGCCTCACCCGGCACCCAAGGGCCAGACTCCGCCTCGTCCGACCCCCGAAGGCCCGACTCTATCTCGTTCGACCCCCGAGGGCCGGACTCCACCTTGTCCGACCCCTGAAGGCCCAACTCCACCTCATCCGACCCCCGAGGGCCAGACTCCGCCTCGTCCGGCCAACAAGGGCTAAACACCACCTCACCTGATGCCCTCACCCTGCCCCTCCATGATGGCAGGAAGAGGGTAAGACAGGACGTTAGAGGCAAACCATGAAAGCAAGGACCATGCCCTGCTCTACTAACAAGTACCATCGAAGTACGACGGGACGAGCGCTTTAGGCCCTGCCAGACATGACAGAGCCTGAGTAGTGCTATAGGCGCCGGGTTTTATGGCCTACAGTATTGCGGGCGCCGCCTTCAACCCTCGGGCACGGAGCCTGACACAAACACCGCAATAGGACTCATTTCCCTGGTGCTAACAAGCGTGCGGGTGCCGCACCATTTGCCCCCCACAGTATCATAGGCCCACACTCCTGCCCGACACGCCGCCCATAGGGGCGGTATCGTACATAACCACTAGCAGATCAATTACAGACACTGTGTTGTCAGCACGCAGCACTCGATGAACGTGCCAAACCCTGACACCTCCTGACCATATCAAACAGGGCTGGCTCAGAAGAAGAAGGGGGGGCCCGGTACTTTCGGAGGGTTCCCCTGCTCCTGGTTTTCTCTTTTCTCCACTATGTAAGCCCTGCTCCCCTTGACCTATAAAAGGAGGGGGCAGGTCACCCCGTCAAAGGAGAGAGGAAAACAAGCACAAGATCCAGTTCGACACCAACACGACACATCACACACACAGCCTAGCGGCAACAAAGTTCTTGGCATCCTTTCCATCAGAGACTTGGGATCGGTCCCTCTCTCGACCGTTTGTACCCCTTACTATGAACCGTATTCGGTGCTAATAATACAAGCAGCAGTAGCAGACTGGACGTCGGGACATTTGGCCCGAACCAGTATAAACCTTGTGTCCTTTAGCACACCATAAGGGCGTAACGTGCATCAATTATAAATTCACTTGCCGGTGTTTGTTCGAAACATCGACACTATCTTCAACATATCTTATAGAAGTCTTCTGGTGCACGATGACCAGTGATGTGCACCGCGCGCCTTGATCTTGTGGGCTAGACCACCCATGATGGTACGGCCCATGTCATCCTATGAGTATCTGTGGTTATACCCTCCACAGCTTGTCCCTGAGGACCTTGTATCCACTGAGCAACACCATCTTAATGCTGTCTGAGCAGTTCAACTTGAAGCCGACCAATAAAAATAGGTATTTGACCAGTTTAACTGGTCGGCTGGCCTCGAACTTACTCAAGTAAGGCTTGCCAGATGGATGTAAGGAGCTCAAATTAAATTTTAAAATTCTCCACCTTAGGTAAAGTGTACACACTTAGGCTCCGTTTGCGGTGTTAGATGATTATCATCTGTGACTTAGTCAATAACATTCATTAAGCCATTTCCAAACCAATACATGGCTACATGCACCGTAAGGTGAAGTGTACACACTTAGTCCCCGAGCCTAAAGGTAGATGAAGAATTCACCTACTGCCAGGTGAAAGGTCCTAAATGGCTCGAGAGGGGTGAGTAGCTAGCCTATAAAAAATTTCTACAACAACACTAAGACAATTGGTTAGACAACTAAATGATGAAGCGAATGTTGCGCAAGCACTACAAGGGTTGCAACCCACCTATCCACAAGTCTAGTATAATATGATCTCTATGTATCAATCAATACACTAGGTGATAGCTAAACTAATTTCCACTAATAAAGCTACTCTATTCAACTAGCTACAACTATCACTACACAAGTGTATGAAATGTAAATACAAGAGTGATAGAGTGATTATACTGAGCCAGGCAAGAGATCAACAATGAATACCAAAGAATACCATGGAAGACAAAGTGACACAATGATTTTTCTTCTGAGGTTCACTTTCTTGTCGGCAAATAGGCACTTGGAGGTTCACACACAAATAGGCATCACACGCCTAACCCGTAATCGGGTGCCGCACAACAAACACAAGATGGGGATCCATAAGCCACGAGCAATCCACTAAAGATGTCTTTCGTGATATCCCACGGGGAAGGCTCAAGAACCCATCACAATCACCATGATCGGAGCTGGAGACAAGCACCACCCTCCGCTCAACGATCCTCACTACACCAAGCCGTCTAGGTGGCGGCAACCACCAAGAGTAACAAGTGAATCCCGCAGCAAAACACAATCATCAAGTGCCTCTAGATGCAATCACTCAAAGAAATGCACTTGGATGCTCTCCAATCTCACCAAATGATGAATCAATCAAGCAAGATGAGGTAGAGAGGAATGGCTAGGCTCACTAGAGTGTATTCTCAATAGAAATGGCAAAGAGGGTGAGCCCAAGCCGGCCAAATACTATTTATAGAGGCCCCATCAAAATAGAGCCATTGGCCTCCTCACTATGCTGAAATCAGGGAGACCGAACATGCATGTTAGGATGACTAGATGCGCTGCACCCAGCATCTGGTCCACCGATGTGTGCCACGTATCCCATGCGTTCATGGTCAGCCGAGCGATCCCAACCATCAAGTGACTCGTGCACGTGCGTTAAGTCATGACCGGACTCGATGAAGGACGATCGGACCCGGCACCCCCATGTCTGCTCCTCGCACGATTGTGCCCCTGGAGCCAATGATCGGACTCACAGTTAGATGACCGGACTCACCAGCATAGCATGTCCGATCATTTCCTGTAAGGGTCCAGAGATGCATTTTTGCGACCGAACATGTCCGCTCGACCATGACTGGATGTGGGAATAGTGTTCCTCATGCCCCCAGCATTCGATCATGGATCGAGACTTGCGCTGCCTCTGCTAGGATGAACGAACGCTTTTGAATAGGATCCGGTCCCTCTGGGACCAGAGTCCGATCATTGAAAACAACACCTCCTAACTTCTCCACCCTTCCTCCCAATTGCTAACCACCAAGTGTTTCACCAATGTGTACTCGTGTTAGCATTTTCACAAAGCATTTCCAAGGGTGTTAGCACTCACTAGACTCTAAATGCATATGCAATGAGTTAGAACATCTAGTCGCCCTTTGATAGCCATATTTCATGACGAGTTTCACCCCTCTTAATAGTATGGCTATCTATCCTAAACCCACTCACACCCACTTGGTGTCTTGAGTGGCAAAACAGAATGCTCCTATCAAATATACCTTTTCCTTGAGCCATTTTGCTTTTCTCTTTTTTCTTTTCTAAATGGAGAGCACTTGATCTTGACTTAGGCCATCACCAGCACCATGACCATTATCTAGCCCCTCCACTTGGATTAGACCATCCTATCTAGTCACACTCTTAGATATAAGGATTAGTCCAATGGGTTTCATCAATTATCCAAAACCAAACTAGAGCTTTCACTAGGGTAAAAAAAATAGCAACCCCAGATGCTAGCAAATCACACAGCCAGTCCCCAGCTTAGCTAGGAAACACTTAATAAGAAAACATAGTACACTCACCATAAGGTGAAATGTACACACTTAGTCCCCGAGCTTGCTAGAAGATTGAGAAACATCTTGTAGTAGGATCTTAGAAATTAAGTCAAAATACTTTTTGAGATTTGAGGAAGTGGAGTGTGCTTAGCACTTGACCACTGCGAGGATCGATAGCCCCATAACAAATTATTGGATCAGACTAGAGACGCCCTTTGTAAAAAATGCCTTTGTTAATGAGAAAACCTCAAAGCTCGTTTAATGTCCCATTATCTTACCACAGAGAATTCAAAATCGTGCAGGCGGCGTGGTTTCCCAAAAATCCTAGAATATAGAGGGACAGAGATGAGCCATTATAAATGCCGTCATCATTGGCACACACCCCCACTTTTCGCCGCTGCTTCGTCTTCCTCACGCACTTGCTTTCAAATCTACAACCCTTCCGCCATTAGAGATGATCTCCTCCTCCCCCAACCAGATCTAAGCCATGGCCAAAGGGACGAAGCGCAGAAGCACAAGCCTGAAGAAATCTATGGAGGAATCAATAGAAGGTGGAGCTCAAACCAGCCACGATCTAGAGTGGGTCACATCGACCTGCTCCAAGGAGGATCTCAACAGGCTGGTGATTGAAGGCATCCACCCTGATATGGAGACCGTCGGATGGTGCCCCACAGCAGGTGAGGAGTTCCCAACTCCCCACACCCACGAACTCGTTCTTTTTTAGGCCTACTTTGTTGGAGGATTTGGAGTTTCTGCTCATCCCTTTCTTCACGATCTACTCTGATACTACCACATCAGTCTCTGCCATCTGATTCCCAATAGCATCCTTCACATTTCCATCTTCATCAATCTGTGCGAAGCCTTCCTCGACATCGCACCACACTTCAATCTATTCTACCGTTTCTTCTGTCTGAAGCCCTACTCTAGAAAGGGATCTCCCAAGGTGATCAACGGCATATACCTATAGCTACGGTATGAAGAAATGGCGAATCGGTACATCCTCGTCCTGCTTAGCATCTCATTGAAAGGGTGGACCACAAGGTGCTTCTACATCAGGAATTCTGAGCTAAGTACACCGGCTGACATCGACTTCCTCATGATGCCAAATGCAAACTAGTCGGCAAGGCCGAGCAGTGATGAGATGTCTTAGGTGCAAGAACTCCTAATGATCCTAGGGCAAATGCGTTTGGATGGGGTCAGCGTCGCAATTAATTTCATCTGCTGTCGGATCCAACCATACAAGGAGAGAGTCATCCTTGCGTATGAGTACATGAGGGATGATGACATTACTCGGGAGGTGCTTGAGAAGATAGACAAGAGCGACACGTATGCCTGTGCCTACCAACTCTTCACGCCCAAGACAAAGTTGAGCAACTAGGTCCAGTAGAGACCGTTTAGCTTGACAAACTGCCACCAGTAGTAACAATTCAACCATCTTAGTTGTTGTTGCTCCAAGTTTTGTCATGCATTCATTATGTTTTAAATGTTTTTGTGCAGGACCAGGCGGTGTACTTCTCCAGCATGCCAGATGACACTTGACCGACCTATGTTGACAAGTTGTCGATCGGGCCTTGGCAACCAATAGGTCCGGTGTTGGACTACGATGAGTCATCCATGTCCGAAGACGAAGAGGAGACCATCCCCAAGCGCTATTCATTGAGGCATGGGAAGCAACCGGTCCACAAAGAGCCGGCCAAGAAGAGGAGAAGAAAAGCTGCCACAACTCCCTGCAAGCTAGGTGGGGTTGTGATTGAGAAACCCGATGCACACCGAAGGTATGTGGCGGATGATTTCGATGATGATGATGACATGGGGGAGATGTTCCAATAGAGGATGTCACATAGAGCTCCCCCCACTCCGACCATTAGGGCACCCAAACCAGCAGGAAATCCTAGAGTGGAAGAAAGGATCGTTCAGCAGGCCCAAAAATATACCAGCCACAGAGATGACGAACTCCCTGAGCATGAACGGGATGCTCTAGCAGGGGGACAAACACCATGAGACCGAAGACCTTGGGGGCACTCGACCGCCCCCATGCGATGTGACAACATAGCAAGGTGGCTCTAGGAAGCCACGTCTATTCAAAGCCTTTGTCAAGTGATCAAACATGTAAGTGTAGCTTCCATAGTCCATGTCAATCAATGCCGAACTTGAAGTTATTGACAAACAACTATCTTGGCATAGCGAGGCGTCGACTAAAGAATTATGCTTGATCGGCGCTAAAGAAGCATAGCATGAGGCAGTGATGCCCACCACCAACACTAGCTCCATAGGTGTCGGTGGTGCTTAGTCAGAGGAGGCACCAAGGACTCTGAAGGAAATAGATGGCCCTAGAGTTGAAGACACCCGACCCTCAGTATCGATGACTGAGAGCGGGGTGCACAATCCGACCACTGATGCTGAGAAGGTGGCTATCCCCAAAGCACATCCCTTGGAGACGGGCCTCAGCACTCCAATCTAACCACAGAGCGATGAGGGGCAAGAGCCCTCGAGGAAGTAGAAGTTGGTCGCAACCTGCCCTATTCCTGGGATGCCCCTCCTTATCCTGTGCATACCTTTGTATGCCAAGGAGATGTGCTACAAGTCCTGGAGGAAGAGGAAGCTAGCAAGCAGGTTAAGGAACTCCAAGGCACCCTTTCATCGGTGTCAGGCCAGATACAAGTAAGTCAAGTTGCATTGTTGCTTGAAGTTTAGTCGTTAACTAACATTGTTGTAGGATCTGCTAAAGACATCCAAGCACCGTGCTCACCTTCTAGAACGGGCTGCTTCACCCCTTGCCAAAAACAAAAGGTTGCACAAGTCAGTGCAAGCGCTCGAGAAAAGTTTGGCCGAAGACCACAATGACAAGGAAAGACTATAGTTGCATGTGTTGTAGCTAGAGTCCAAGAACTTGTCGTTCATCGACTAGCTGGGCATAGTCGAGGCCCATCTCACGAATGTTGTCGGTCAGAAGAAAGGTAAGACCTTAGGCCTTATACGGAGATATATGACATGATGCCTTGGTTTTCCCCTACACCAAGTATTAGAGTGACCCCTATTGATGTAGAGCTAGAAATAGAGCTTGGCCTGACGTGCGAAGCGATGGCACAACTTAAGAAGGAGAGGGATGAAGCACGTGTGGTGGAAAGAAGAACCACCAATGAGCTTGAAGGTATGTTGTCATGAGAATAATGCGTCTTCCGTGGTGCTGAGCGTGTTTAACACGCCACTTTGATGTTTGTAGTGATCCGCACCAACTCCCAAGCACAATTTCGTGACTTCGAGGCGTAGTTGAAGGCCAAGCAAGACAAGATTGATGCCATAGTCACAGTTATAAAACTCGTGCTAGACCACATCAACCCCAAGCTACCAGAGCCACAAGTATACTACTTCAGTGACATGCCGCCCTAGCCTAATAAGATCCTAGAGAGGTGTAGGGTAGCCTTGACATGCTTCAAGGACTACACCCACAGTGCTGCTTGCTCTAACGCAGGGCACACGCTGGTGGTGTACCGATCACTTTACCCTTTGGTAAAGTTAGAGCTGATCGATGGAGGTTTCACCCAAGGGACAACCACAGATTGGATCACGGTGCTTGAAGAAGAGGCGATGGAGTGAGCGATCAAGCTTGCCGATGATCTGAACCTGTTTGATGATGAAGATAACAGAGCAGAGTAGATTAGGATAAATTTATCAAAGGATCCCATAGCTCGGTGAGTGGTTGTAAATGAACATTATGTTTGTTTAAAGTGATCATATTTAAAATATGAGTGGTGCCCTACCAGTTGGTCCTTTATCGTGTCAC